>OU744317.1:39804988-41004988 GCA_916610145.1 Eristalis arbustorum | reverse complement strand
ATTAATACATAATACGGCCAAGAACATATAATAATAATAATATGGGTGGCGCTACAGACCATAGGGGGCCAGGGCCTAGCTTCTCAGCAACCACTCGTGTTGTGCGTGCTCTTGTTCTCTCACGAGTGGATGCTCGAATGCTGCATGTAAATTCGATTATGTTTGTGGGCTGCTATATACACCTAAGTCTGTTTTTACACGGTAGATTGGTTCCAGAAGAAGCCGTGTAAAAAAAAACCGTGTAAAAAAAGACATTGATCGTATACAAAAATAGGTGATTGGTTCCTAATCTCGAAAGCCTATTAAGATTATTACCTTTTATCTTAATGCGTTAAATTTAATGTCACGTTAAAAAAACAAATTTTCAAATAAAAAATGTCTTTACCAAGCACGTCTGATGGCATTGATAATTCACAAAATATTGACACATTTCAATTGCTCTGCCCAGTAAATTTGCTTGTATGCATAAAAAGAGAATTCCCCTAAATTAGTGCTATTGACATTTACTTTGAACAGTAAAAATTGCTTGTACGCGCTAAAAGGGAATTCACTTAAATCTTTAAGCTAGTGTTCGCAAACTATCGATAGCACTATCGATACTATCGATGGTTTCAGACTTTTTTCTTTCATAAATACTTTTTTGTGATATGAACAAAAAGATATGTTATATCAAAACCGTGTAAAAAAAGACCGTGTAAAAACAGACTTAGGTGTACATGCATGTATATTATTATACGTGCATATATATGTGTACTTAAACTACATACTTTGGTATATACATAAGTACACTCGAGTGTACACATGCATAAAACCATTTTTGTTTTTATTTACATATTTACATCTTACATACTAACTTGAGACTACCCAACGATCTGCTATTCGGCCATAGGTTGCGGTTAATAGATTACAATCCAACCCACAACAAGACATAGACCGACTGCGCCCCTAAGGGGGTACGCACTACCCTTTCTACCCTGGGTCTAAAGGGTTCGACGCTGGAGTTCTTTCGCCCCCAAGCCACCAGAACTTTTTATGTTGCATGGCAGCATCCCGTACATCCCGACTCGAGACCGCTGTACTGAAACGGAGGAGACCCTCGTCAGCTCGTTGTGCGACGGAACGGACGTGGTTGAGTCGCCCATCCACAGTTGAGTGAAATGAGCGGTACCGCATTCATATCTTGTAACAGACCGCACATGTCTAAATGGAGAAATGCTTCTGAGGGGACGAAGCCACTGCGACGTACCCTTTCGTGGTACTGTGGATTGGGGTAGTAAGCCCCGTCGATCAAGTTATTGACCGAGTTCATCGCTCTCGCAGTGTGACCTCGAATCAACTTCACCAGGAAATTGTCCACTCGTATCAGGTTGGCCCTGTTGTATAAGACCTCATTGGAGTAGAATTTTCTGAACTGGGACTCTGATGTTCTGTAAAGGCGAAGGCAAGCCCTTAGACAAGCCCTCTCAAACACTCGAATCTTTTCCATCAAGCTTGCGCTCACGTTGAACCACACGGGACAGCCATAGGTGGGCAAGAATCTCAAGCCATTGGTGGTCCATTGTGATACCCATAGTCAGACAACTATCACAACTAGAGTTGTTGTGCTGTGCATTTGAATCCATCGCCACATGGTAGACCAGATTTAAAAAACGGTTTTGCCTCCACAACGCGTGGGCCATAGGCCCGCGACAAACTTCCTCCATTCTTTTCAACCAACGGCCTGATACTTAAGCTGTCACGTTGTGCGCTGTGTTGCTGCTTCGGCCAATACTGTTGATTTCCAAGTAGTTCTTGGTCCACCAACTTGTCGTGTACCCTGAGGATGCTATTTGAAGGACTGCTCCGCGATGTTTCCTCTTGAGCTCTTACACAGGTAGTCAACTTAGCGCCACATTATTTAAACAATCAAAAGCTTTTGACGAATTATGCGCCACAATTCTTGGTTCGATATAATTTTAATATTGAACCCGTCCAAGCATATGAACTTTGCTTTCACTGATATTCGAACCAGGGTTCCCTCTAACCAAGGGCAGGCACTCAACAGCTTGTCAAAGAGATTCGGAAGCCAAGTGGAGCATGCAGGGCTGAATTTGATCACTAATTTAGTTCCATCACTTTTGTACTGACGGAAGATTCAACCCGGGCGGGGTATTTTGTGATTTGTTGATGTAAACTGAACCCTTATCCTGCCAGTCCTAGTTTATGGAGCCGAAAGCTGGACATTAAGTAAGGCTGCAGAGCTGATTCTTGGTGCCTTCGAAGGAAAAATTCTACGTCGGATATATGGTCCCGTCTGCGAGGAAGGCGAATGGAGGAGAAGACACAACCGCGAACTCTACGAGCTGTACAAGGATGTGGATGTAGTCCGGAAGGCAAAAATCCGTCGATTACACTGGCTCGGCCACATCGAGCGAATGGACGAAAACGCTCCAGCAAAGAGGGTCTTCGAATCCGAGCCTCCTGGTTCGAGAAGGAGAGAAAGACCGAACCTCCGGTACAAAGACCAAGTCATCGCGGATGCAAGACAGCTTGGACTTGATGACTGGAAGCAGCGTGCCCAGGACCATCACCGATGGAAGGCAGCAATTGCTCAAGCTCAGACCCTTCATGGTTCGTCTGCCTGATAAGTATGTAAACTGGCCAATAACGTGCAATGATTTGCGTGTATGAGAACTCTCCTGTTTCTGCACACAATCAATATTCGTCAAGTTACAACCCAGTTATTGCCTGACACGTGTCAAAAAGTTATCCAAAATTACTCTAAAATGAACTGATCCTAGAATGTGTGTTTCTTTAAATCTGCTTTTAAAACCACAACATGCATCAACAACTACAATTCCTGGTCAAAACGTTGACTGGCATCATTTTCATTCAATTACAAGTGTAGTTGATGCATTCAATCTTCAATCCCCAGAATCCATTCCCAATTAGTTCGCATGGTGAACCGCAATTGGAAACTCCAACACTCTCGGTACCACCCATTGAGCACATTGATTGGACGAATTCAAACTAAAATTCAACTCCACTTATCCCCCATCAAACCAAATCTGAATAAATGTTCACCCCCACTCAAAGCAATCGGAGTCAAGTGGATCGTAACCACACTCCAAGTGGAAATGCACTCTCGTGAACAGAGGTACCAAACCCAAAGCGCTCACCTCTCGGCCAACAGAAAAACAAGCCAAAACTACAAATGCCATCAATAAAAGCCCAATAAAAATGGAAATTCTCATGAAATCCCCACAAGATTAGATATGACCTGAATAAACCGCGATTGCACACGGCAACTCCTTACCTGGTAGAAACTGTGGAAATTTCTCTCGCCCTGCTGCTGCTGGATGACTCGAGACTTTTCCAGCAGGTAATTGGTGATAACCCCGCCCACGGGATCAGCCTTGTAGTCGAACTCGATGTCCATGTACTTGCCGAATCGACTGGAGTTGTCGTTGCGATTGGTCTTCGCATTTCCGAACGTCTCCAGGATCGCATTGCTCTGAATGAGAACGTTTTTAACTCTGAAAGGAAACGAATAAGGGAAGGTTATTTAAAGAGGCATATATGTACGGCAGTTTCGCGATTTCTTGCTTCGCAACGCGTCCAATCGAATTGGCCGTAATCTAATCAGCAGAAGTGGCCACTAGGCGATATCTGGTGTCTATAAGTTACTGCTTCACGACGGAAAATGCCCGCCCTATCGCGAAGTAATAAAGTTTAATGCAACCCATTATTTAATCAATGATTACAGCGATGAGGACTTTAACAGGGAAATGTACTTCAATTTGGTGTCAAGAGCGCTTTAAATAAACTGTGGGCAATCAACGAATTGGCAGTTTTCCATGCTGATAACTAGTTTTTAGGAATGGCTTTAAAAGGCGACGCTATTATCTCAATAACGCCAATGCTCGCTTGTTGGGCTATGTTCTTTTCAAGCAATTGACTGCACACAGCACTCACAATAAGACAAACCGATTCCTCTGACTAGTGCTGATACCAGTAGCGTCAAAAACACCTTACAGCACCAGTCGGTGCCTTAATTAATGCCTTACTTTTTTTTAAGTAATTTCCTTGAGAATATAACGATTAAACGTAAAATTGGACGGAATTTGACACAAGATTCCCAGCTCAGATAGCTTTGGTGTGCTATTAAAAATATGAGCACTAATCAGGCATGTTTTTCATTAACTCAACAATACAGCAAGGGAAAGCTCGTGATTTACATTTTAACTCCAAGCTTACACGCATATCGCAAAGGTTGCTTCATTGAAATTGTGTCTCATCTGAAGGGCGAACGATACACCGGAAATCATTAACTGCACTGCTACTTGTCACTGAGAATTTCGAGAATTTTCTCTTTCATACACATTCCTTGAAACAGAGAGGGGACTAAAATTGGGATTGATAAAGAAAGCCGTGCCGTTCCGTGGTGTTAACAGAATTATACGAATCTATAATTGTTGTCCGTTCAACTGCTTGCTTACGCGGACGACATTCACGTGATTGGACGAACATAGCATAGCCGTCAATGATGCGTTTGCTGGCATTGAAGCGGAAGCGGCTAAAATGGGTCTAGCGACAAGCCATGGCAAAACAAAGTACATGCTGTCATCACGGAAGGACGCACAACATCGACGTCTCGGACAGAGCGTCATATTGGGCAGCAGAAACTTTGAGGTAGTCAAGGACTTCGTCTACCTAGGCTCCGGAGTAAATAGGGACAACAACACCAGTACCGAGATCAAGCGCAGAATTACTCTTGCCAATCGCTGCTTCTTTGGGCTCAAGAGGCAATTGAGTAACAGAGCCATCTCTCGAAACACCAAATTGACCTTGTATAAAACCCCGATCATCCCAGTCCTGCTCTATGGCGCAGAGACATGGACGCTATTGAAAGCGGATGAAGAAGCTCTTGGTTGTTTTGAGAGAAAAGTTCTGCGTACGATCTTTGGTCCTGTTTGCGTTGATGGCGTTTGGAGGAGAAGGTTCAATCACGATCTATACGGGCTGTACAGCGGCATGTACCTAGTTAAGCGTCTTCGGATCCAACGCTTAAGATGGCTAGGTCATGTAGAGCGGATGGATACCACAGCTCCGGCCCGAAGAGTCTTCGACACCGAGCCATTGGGACAACGCAACAGAGGACGTCCTCGCACTAGATGGCGCACGCAAGTTGAAAAGGACCTCAACCAACTTGGTGTGCGCAACTGGAGGCAGCTGGCGAAAGATCGTGCTGGCTGGAGCGGCATGTTGGTTGAGGCCCAGGTCCACCTCGGACTGTAGCGCGAATCTCATCCTCATCCGATTCTCCCATGAACTTTTATCAACGAATACGAAAAACGTCTTAGGTGGCTGGGCCATGTTGAGCGTATGTACAGCTCGTCTCCGGCCCGAAGAATATTTAACTTCAAACCGGTGGGAGAACGCAACAGAAGACGATCGCTTCTTAGGTTACACACTCAAGTGGAAATACCTCAACCAACTTGGCATGTGAAACTGGAGACCGCTAGCCAGATATCGCGCTAGTTGGAGAGGTTTGTTGGTTGAGGCCAAGGTCCACCACGGACTGTAGCGCCACACAAAGAAGAAGAAGATACTATTTAGCTGACAAAAGAGATTGATACTAGCTGAGTAAATTTTAACGAGGAATCACAAGGGAATTGGAAAAAAGTTGGAAAGTGGGTTGAAAAGTTTTCGTGTCGTGATATTACATTATTACACTAACTTTGATGACAACTTGGCTAGCAAGGATATGTGGGAGTATTTTTGCCTCAGGACTGACTTCCCGGATAGTGAAAAACTCCGCTTGGAGTACAGTGGAATTATTTGTCAGTCTGCAGGCTGCGGAAATTTTCAGAAATTCTGGGAACACACTACAGTGTAATGTATTCTCTACATGCGACACACCTTTATTTGGAGATCGTGGGAATTTTATCTGCACTGACTTTTTCCTCCAGACATTCAAAAATGAAATTTATAAGACACTCCCTAAGTCGCACGCCGATTGTCATGGGATGTCAAAATGTGTTCGAGTTAGAGGGAGCTAGACTTAGAGGGTGGTTTTTTTATGGAAAATTGAGGAGAATGCAAAGATATGGCAAACAACAAATTCGAGGCAGTGTCTAGTGAGTCTACTTAAGAAGATTTGTGCACGCCAATATAAATTGCCCACTCGATGCCTGTGGTTCAGAGGTATGTATATAAAGTTGCTCTTGAAGGTTCTTCTCAATGTAATTTTGTACGATACTGGAAGTTCCCAGAAACTGCATTGGACACATTGAGATTTACCCATGCATCTTTCCACTTTGCATTCAGTTCCTTCATCAACTTATGAAAGAAAAAAGTCGTTTCGTCTTACGATTTTACAAGTCTAAACAAGTACATGTTCCTTCTCTGTGGAATATAAACCTTGAATCCAAATGGCCTAGTATTCTGGGAAAAAAAAAATAACATTCCACTACTTCACCAATCAAAAATGCATCCTACTTTACATAAGCAAAAACATTTTGCATAACAAATGTAATTTCCCACAACAGCTAGTTACTCATTAACGAGAGGCAAAATGACTAGACTCTCAAAACAAGCAAACACTCAGATTTCTCGAATTCCCCCACATATTGCTCAGGCATTCGAAGAGGAGATCTCACATGCCACGCAACCAGCAGCCAACACCTTAGACTTGGAGCATTCCGCACTAGCGCAACCATCAACAATCGAGACTATTTTCATATTTTCAATGATTTTCTCATTACATGGACGCTTCAAGTCATTAGCTGCGTCTACCCCGTCGGAATGCATAAGCCGATGATATTGGCCACATCTCGCACAGGCAATTACACTTGGCCAGTCTGCTCACGTAACGCATTGTGTGGCGAATATCTTTCACTCTCAATGACTCAGGTTCGTTTCAATCATTTCAGTTAATTACTGTTCGACATACGAGGCGAATGATTATTGGTTTCGTTTGCGAAACGATTCCCCATTAGGTGTAGCTATTGCTGGCGGCTGATAAGAGTGTGTGCGGCGATAAAGAACTTGTAATCTGCAGAAATTCTTTTTTTTTCGGCCCAGAGATAAGTGGAAGATATGCGAAGTATTCGTTTTGAACAAATTAATTTCCGATTCCCAGTGGGCTTTGGAAACTTTTTGTTTGATAAGGTGAGTCAGTAAACCTTGGGTGTGGACGGAGTGTGTCAGAAGTTTGCCAAGACGATTTGCCACATATTGTCCCCCTCAATTGACGACCTTGTTTTCAGAAAGAGAGTGACCGAAATAAGCTTCGACGTGATTATGTCATCGCAGCACAGTGTGTTATTTTGCGCATCCATCGGAATTGAATTCAAAAATCAAAAGTTTCAATATCAACGACGACGATTTTCAAAATACTAAGTTCGGACAGATCACACTCCGCAAAACATGGCGTTTGACAAATGAAATAATGGACAAATGGAAACTTCCCCCCATACAACAGGACTTACTAGTTTAACTGGGCCTTAAACATAATACACCATTGTGATTTGAAAACATCGATGGGCTTCAACAGAAACTTATGCAATTTAATTTATGTACAGGAAACAAATATATCCTTGGCGTTGTGGGTATGTGCGTCATGATAGGTTCGATCCCTGGTCTGTACGATCAAAAAAAATAATAATATTTACTCCCCCACCCCTTTCGAATCACTAACAATGCTTAATAAGTACTTCCAGTCTAGAAAAAGCTTCTCAAACTTGGCTGTTCGAAGTCGGCATAAAACTGTAGGTCGCTGAGAAGCTAAGCCTGATTGGTCAATTTTTGCGGGTTCAGGCCAGCGAAATCCACTATTGACCACATCTTCACATTAGGTTAGGTTAGGTAGGTTAGGTAGCAGTGGCTGACTGCTGCAGAGCAGTCACACTTAGGCCAGAGTAGGCCCATTGTGAGACCACGCGGACTGACTTCTCCTAACGCTGGAACCAGTTGGTGCTGATGATGAACCGATTCAGTTGGCCAATGCTGGCACTTTTTAGCTCGTTACGGCCGCTGAAGTAGTAGGCTCCTAGGTGCAGGTACCTACGACTGGCAAGAGCACTGCAGGAGCAGAGAAGGTGGTGAGTATTTGCTTCCTCTTCTTCATCCATGCAGCTTCTGCAAAAATCATTATATGGAGCACCCATCCTGCGAGCATGAGTGCCAATTACACAGTGCCCGGTTATGACTCCAATGAGGGTCCTTAATGAGAGCTTGCTGAGTCCATGTAGACTGAGTGACCGTTTTAGGAGTGATGGCCAGATTTTTTTTGCTTTAAGGCAGGTGGTGCCTTCTAGCCATTTGTCATTAGTGGCTTTAGTTGTGTAGATCTTAAGAAGATGGTAAGCTGTAGCGATCGGCATGGAAGGCGGTACCCCTGCTATCGATAGGCGTGAGGTTGTACCACACCTAGCGAGTTCGTCGGCTTTGCAGTTTCCTGGTATGTCACATTGTCCCGGCACCCACATGAGCTGAATGTTAAAATGCTCGGCCATCTCGTCAAGAGACAGCCTGCAATTAAGGGATGTTTTAGAGTAGAACATGACATTGTCCAGGGATTTTATGGCGGCCTGACTATCGGAACAGACGGTGAAATCCCTTTTTGATATTACATTGTTTTTAAGCCAAGACAGCGCCTCTTTAATCGCTATGGTTTCTGCCTGAAAAACGCTACAGTTATCAGGGAGCTTCACGGAGATAGCAATGTTGAGGTCTTGGGAATAGACACCCGCACCCACTCCTTCTTTTGTCTTTGATCCATCTGTGAAAATGCGCAGAGGATCTTTTAGCGTTTGCCTATCAGTCATCCAGTCCGATCTGGAAGAAATGCTGATTGAGAATTTCTTTTAGAAGATGGCCTGGGGTAGTAGGCGGTCGGTGTCGCTAGGTAGGAAATTGAATTCCTTGAGATTGGTTGAGTAGCCAGTCTTGAGTTCGGACCACAATCGAAGTGTTTTGAGTCTCAGGGCTGTGCTTGCTGCTGCTTGTTTCCCGAATATTTCCATAGGTGGGAGATGGAGGAGAATATTCAGTGTGTCTGACAGAGTACTTCTCAGTGCCCCGCTGATACACAGGCAGGCCAGTCTTTGTACTCGATTGAGTGCATTGCAGTTTCTAGCCTTGTTTAGTGCTGTCCACCAAACTGAGACACCATACAGAAGTGTCGGTCTGACGATAGAGGTGTAAATCCAGTGAACGATGCGTGGTTGTAGGCCCCATTTGCATCCAATGGCCTTTTCGCAGCTAAAAAGTGCAGAAGAGGCTTTTTTTACCATCTTCACATTACGTCAGATCTTGTAAAAGATCCAGGAGTCTTAAGTCGGTAACCATCACCTATCTACTAACTTTAAGGCCGCTTATGCCAGTATTTACAGAGCAGAGCTAACAGCGCGCGGTCTAGTTTCGGCATCAATGCAAAACTCACTTGTGCAGGATGACGAGGGAAAACTCTCGCTGCTCCATCAAGGTCGGTAACGAACTCACCGAGACCTTTAATGTCAAAAAAGGTTTTAGGCAAGGCGACACGCTGTCATGTGACTTCTTTAACATCATACTTGAGAGGATCTTGCGAAACTCAAACGTAAACACCTGAGGAACAATCTTCCAACAGTCCGTTCAACTGCTTGCTTACGCGGACGACATTGACGTGATTGGGCGAACACAGCGAGCCGTCAATGAGGCGTTTGCTGGCATTGAAGCGGAAGCGGCTAAAATGGGTCTAGCGATAAACCAGGGCAAAACAAAGTACATGCTGTCATCACGGAAGGACGCACAACAACGACGTCTCGGACAGAGCGTCATATTGGGCAGCAGAAACTTTGAGGTAGTCAAGGACTTCGTCTACCTCGGCTCCGGAGTAAATAGGGACAAGAACACCAATTGCCAATCGCTGCTTCTTCGGGCTCAAGAGGCAATTGAGTAACAGAGCCATCTCTCGAAACACCAAATTGACCTTGTATAAATCCCTGATCATCCCAGTCCTGCTCTATGGCGCAGAGTATTGGACGCTTTTGAAAGCGGATGAAGAAGCTCTTGGTTGTTTTGAGAGAAAAGTTCTGCGTACGATCTTTGGTCCTGTTTGCGTTGATGGCGTTTGGAGGAGACGGTTCAACCAGGAATAGTACGGGCTGAACAGCGGCATGCACCTAATTAAGTGTTTTCGGAAACAACGTTTAAGATGGCTAGGTTATGTAGAGCGGATGGACACCACAGCTCCGACCCGAAGTGTCTTCTACACCGAGCAATTGGGACAGCGCAACAGAGGACGTAGATGGCTCACACAAGTGGAAAAGGACCTCAACCAACTTGGTGTGCGCAACTGGAGGCAGCTGGCGAAAGATCGTGCTGGCTGGAGAGGCATGTTGGTTGAGGCCCAGGTCCACCCTGGACTGTAGGGCCAGCCAAATAAAGAAGATTAATAATAAAAGCTTCTAGCTCCTCAGCAACCACTCGTGTTGTGGGTGCAGTTTTATGCAGACGCCGAACGGCAAAGTTTGAGAAGATTTTTCTAGACGGAAAATACTCTTTTAGCATTGCCAATGACTCGAGAGAGGCAGGCCGTGAAAATTACGGTCCCTAAGTTATAAACACACATACTTGCACATTTTAAAAACTTCATAGAATTGCTTTTAATCTGTCACCGAACAAAAAAAAATCCATAATAAAAGTTTCGCTAGATGCGCACACTGTGCGTAGCCACTTACCTTTCGATTTCGTTCTGTCCGTGAACATTCGTCACCGCCGCAATGTACTTCATGATGATCTTGGAAGCCTCAGTTTTGCCAGCACCCGACTCGCCAGAAATCAAAATGCACGTGTCCTGATGCCGCTGCTTGAGGATTCTGTACGCCGAATCGGCGATGGCATAGAGGTGCGGTGGATTCTCGAACAACTCCCGACCTGCAATTAAAACGTCAATAAGATTATGGAGTAAACAGAGGCGTCCCTTCATCGCACATCGTTTATCCAATAAATCACGCCCATGATGTACACACATCGTGCGGGCAATTAACAGCGCTCACCTTTGTATTTGTTTATCGTATCTGGACCGTAAATGTTCATCTGTCTGTAGGGATTCATGGAGACGCACACTTCACCGATGTACGTGTAAATGGATCCAACTTGAAACCTGAAAGGGAACAATTATGGTTTGTTGAGTTTTCTATTTGATTTTGTATTGACAAGTGGTCTGGGGGCGGGTTGTGGGTGGGCTCGACGATGGACGTCATGCGGTGGAGAAGGGCTGATATTGGATTTGTACACAGACGGAAGGGTGTTGGACCATCTGGCTGCTGGCCTGGCAAGTGCAATGGCGCCAGAGATGGATGTGTCTGTGATCGCAGCGGGGATACAATGTATGGGAGGGCAAATATTGGCTGGCGTTGAATTGCTTATGGAATAAGTTAACACCCCGACAATGTTGCTGCTGAGTCTTGACCGGGGTAAACCCAGTAGCCATGCAGTAGCCGTGGACCATCAACGAGGCGTATTTGCTGAGAGGCATCATAAAGGGTCGTGGTGTTAAGTAGACTCTGAGCCTAATTCACAACTCCCGCCGAGAAGGCTTGTGCATATGCATGTGCGTCGCAGATGCAGCGCTGATGGAGTGATGCAAGTTGGCAGGTTGTTTGCTCAAGTAATTCGTGTGCGCATGGAAGAGGTATGTTATACAATGTGTCGGGACGAGGAAGCAATGACACGACTGTTGAACAGGAATGAGTTTGAGCTTCTCATCTTCCCTTGGGAGGAGGGGGGAATTTATGGGGAACGCGCAGATCAAGTCATGTGCAATTTGCGTTTAGAAAGTTTACGGGCATCCTCGTTTGCCTTCGACTGGATGCAATTGGAGTCTTTGGGGAAGGTGCGACTTTTTGGAAATGTTTGGTAAAGTTAAGAACCCGGACATCGAGAGAGCAACGGAGTCTTGAAACAACACCACGGTTTGCCTTCGGAAATCAATAATCGCAACGGATTTCTAGGTCTTTTCCGATCGGGTCTCCCAGAAACTCGCTGTAAGTTCGACGCCGCCTGTGCAAGCCAACGAAGAAGAATAGAGTCGTTGTCAAGAAGCCGCCAATGATGTATTGGGTTTTACGACACTACCCAGAAGGAACCCATGGTTTGACGACGAGTGCAGGCAGGTACATGCAGCAAAGCAGAAGGCCTATAAGGCAACGCTGCTACGATCTCTAGAAACGGAAATGAAGGGAAGAGACCCGAGTTTTCAGGAAGAAAAAGAAAGAGCATGAGAAGCGCGCGAGCGATTAGATGGAGAGGTGTTACGGATGGCATGACGTCAGAAGGTTCCACCAAATGGTGAAACAATTATTCAAACCTTTCGGGACAAAAATGGACAACTTGTAGAGTCACTGTCGATACTGAGAATATGGAAAGATCTGTTAAACGGCGCGGCATTGAGGACCAAAATACCGCAGTCAGGCAGAATGTTCAACTCGATTTGGACGACATAGATGAGAAGTCCGTCTCCCGGACTTGACGAAGTCAAGATAGCAATATAAGGACAGAATTCTAACAAAGCAGCTGGGGCGGACGCAGAAATCTTTAAGGCAGCTGAAGATGATCTGATATGGAACATGCACCAGCTCATCTGTAAGATATGGTCTGAGAGAAACACGACGACGAATGGACCGCCAGTATCGTTTGCCCGATTTACAAGACAGGAGACCCTAACTGCAGACAAGGATGTCTCCTTAGTATCGCGTGAACGCTCTTCTCTGCGGTGTTTTGTACCCGCCTGAAGCTGTTAATTAACAATCTGATCTGGTTCAAGTTCATAGTATTGTGCATCCAGGCCAGGAAAGTCCACAATAGATCACATGTTCACACTTCGGCAGATCCTGAAAAAGGCCTAAGAAGTGGTGTTTTACATCCGCCAGCTATTTGTTGAGGCCGCATATGACAGATGTACAACGCCATATCTAGTTTTGTTTTCCTGCCAAACCCGTCAGGTTATGACGATGGAGAATTCTCACTGTTCCTTCAGTGTCAGCAACGAAGACACCGAAACCTTCAATGTCAAAAAAAGTTTTAAACAAGGCGACGCGCTTTTATGTGATTGCTTTAACATCGTACTGGTACACACGCCGAAACTAGACACGATATTCTAGCCGCTGGCATTGACGTGATTGGCAGAACTAGACGACTAGGCAATGAGTCGTTTACTGGCATTGAAGCGGAAGCGGCGAAAGTGGGTTTAGCGGTGAATGGGGCCAAAAATAAGTATATGCTGTCATCTAGAAAGGAGACACAACATGGATGTCTCGGACAGAGCATGGGTTATGCAGAGCGAGGTAAACGATTTCTGCGAGAGTGTCACCCCCGGTCTTCGTCTCGAATTGTTTACTCAAACTGTACATGAATATACTTATTCTATAATAAATGCGCTACAGCCTGTACAGGGCCAGAGCCTAGCTTCTCAGAAGCCACTCGTGTTGTGCGGTGCTGTTGTTCTCTCACGAGTGGATTGGACCTACAGTTTTATGCCGACTCCGAACGGCAAAGTTTGAGAAGCTTTTTCTAGACAAGAAATACTCGGTGAGCATTGTCAGTGACTCCAAAGATGTGGGGCCGTGAACAGCATCGAAAATACGACGTCGAGGTTGGGGTCGACGCACATACATACAACGCCACGGGCCACTTATTCTAAAAGTCGTTATAAATTTCCGAACATACTGAAATCTCAATATCGGGAGGAGTTGCTCAAATTAAAGTCATAAATAAGTATGTTTTCACGATGATAAGAGAACTAGAAACCTCCAGTCATTGTTCACAAATTACACACAATATCACACATACGCTCCAGTAATTAAATGAAGATGCATGATCCAAAAACAGGTCACATCTTGGATCTATTCAGTTCGATTTCGCACAATATAGTGGACAGTTGTCCCAAAATAAAATCTACGTTGTGTATTTCGACTACACCTCGAATAGACTTCGTTAAATACTTATCTCATAGCGGCAAACGTGTGTGAGACAAAGTCGAGTGTCATCAGATTCGCTGATTTCTGGAGTCAATCGATAGTTGCGAAACGTAGAAACTAGACGTCAGAACTCAGCAGTGACCGTGAACTCCTACCAATTCCTAACACTTATGTCATGCCGCGAAGTGCTTGGAGTCATAATTAATGTTAGGTTAGGGAGTAGTGACTGTCATAGCTGAATCAATTGAGTGTGAGCCCAACATTCCAGATTACTATCCTTTTAAGACTTAGAAGTACAGGCCTTTTCTTTTGGACAGTAAATTAGCAGTCTCCTGGATAGCTTTAGCTTCTGTTTGAAATACAATACAGTCGCAGGGACAGGGTGAAGGAGATCTCCGCCGATTTAACGAATACCCCGCTCTGTTCCGAAGAACCGTCGAAGTTGAACCTCTCGAGGAACGCTGCAAAGGACGCTTGCTTCTGAGATGTCGCACCCAAGTGGACAAGGATCCGCGTGCGAAACTGAAGGCAGCTATCGCGCTATTCGGAGAGGTTTGCTGGTTGAGGCCCAAGAACTTGTATCGCCAAACAAAGAAAAAGACTTGACTAGACTTATACAACTTCAGGCTACCTGCTGGTAGTTGTATCGTCTCCCAAGCTCCCTCCCAGCTGACCCGCTTATCAGCTGATGACACGGAAGTGATTTCGAAAAAGTCAATGACATCAAACTTTTCTACTTAGAACACGCACTCATCCACTCGTTCATTCATCAAAAACGCCATCAAATTCCCATGAAACGCGGCGTATTCATGACTGTTTGCTGAATGATAGCTGAATGTAGGTGGCTGACACTTGACACTGATCACAAACTGCGAGTAACCGAAGCCAAAATCTGTTGCTGACAAGGTTGCCACTTAGTTTCCAATTTTTGCATCACTCATCGGATGACTAAAACTTCATCCGAATAGATTCGTGTGAATTTTATTAATAGATCCAGTCAACTGGTGTCTTTTTCCCCCCGCCGCCGACAGCAAGCAAGCAAATTTGAATTTATGATGTCAGAGGGAGCGGTCGTCGGCCATTCATTGGACTGCCAAGAGTATTTTAAGAAGAAGATCGAGAGTCGAAGAATCACTCTCTGTAAGTACCCGTGCGTCTACACACAAGCCTGCATAGGCTTGCGATTCATTATCAAGAAATGACATGAGACCAGTTCTAAATAAGTGGACAAATGGTTTGTGTCGGTCTGCCGTCGGACATGCGACTTCCCATCACGTTCCCCGGGCGTAACTGGTTTGGCCGTCCTTTAATGTGCGTCCGCAAGCGTGGACAACGATTTAATGACACTATGTCAAACGACGCTACTTTTACGGATAGCGCTTCCTTTGCACACGACGACTAAGTGGTTGCAGTGACAGCACGACGGAAGAATGATGAAATCATCGCACAAAACGACCGCAACGCCGACGTTTCTCTAACTCATTCAGTCGTTCATCGTTCTTTTGTGATCGTCTCTGATGTGTTTTGTTTGCTTTTTTTTATTTTGACGCGCCTTGAGAGTGGGCAAGACTATTCAAAACAATTAAGTCGCTTACCCACCCAGTGCCTGTTGGTGGCCAGATACAACCCCCAATTTGACGACAGCGGGTGCCTTGATAGGTGCCGTGAATGAAATGTCCTCGATTCGTGTGGCGCACACATTAAAAGCCAGCGACAGCGTTTCAAGTCCATTTTGTATTTATTCGAGTGTGTGCGCGATGCATACGCGATTCGATTGCAAGCCAGCCGGTTGGGATTTGGATGAATGTTCTCGGTCAAGGAGTCACTGACGATTGCTATTTGTTCGCACCTATGAATCAGACGGGGGGGTTTTGGCTGCCACTAAGCTGTTCAGGTGAGGGTCTGTGATGGAGGTGGGGACGCCGGGGTAGAGTCACTTTGAATTTATTGGAATTTTTTGATTGAACGGGTGATGCAGAACTGTTGCCGGAACTGAAATATTATTTATTGCATGTTGTGTGCATTCATTGTCATCGGTGATTTCTAAGAGGGTTACGTGTCTCCCTTGGTTCAGTGGAACAGTTTCACTTGTTAATTCTGAGATTCTTCTTCTGCTTTAGGAAGCAATCGGCAGACGGGTGCTGACACATACCATCCGGCCGGACATGGTTAAGTGTTGCTGTTGCCAGATACGATTGCAAGGGTCCATGCAAGTCACATCAAATTTTATAAGGCATTTGAGGAAAAAACATCCGAAAGAATTCGACGAATATATAAGACTTAAGGTTACAAATGTCAATACAACGAGATCGAAGCAAGAGCAACTTCAGAAGTTAATTGTTAGCTTCATTGCAAATAATATGCTGCCAATTTCGATTGTTGAAGAGGAATCGTTTAGAAAGCTTTTGCGATTTGCTAATAGCAATCTTAAAGTCATGAGTCGACCAACAAGCGTAAAGCTTATAGACGACGCATTCTCTTCCATGATCGAAAAGTTGAAGTCTTCAAATGCAAGACAGAAATATGTTTGCCCAACCGCCGATGTGTGGTTTTTTTGGCTACACATGTCATTGGATAGACGAAGACTTCAACAGGCAATCAGTTGCTCTTGCCTGTAAGCGATTTTCTGGATCGCATTCATATGATCGGATTAATGACCTTATACGCTCGGTTTGGACTAAATTGCAATAACGTTGTGGCAACAGTCACTGACAGCGGTTCCAACTTCGTTAAAGCATTTAAAGAATTCGGGATAGAAACATATCTTGCCAACAATATTGAAAGCACTGACAGTTCAGAAGAAAATGAAATGGAAACAGCTGAGTTAACGAATGATGTATTCGAGAATTCGTTACCGAAACACATTAAATGTGCAACACATACGCTTAACTTAATTGCTTCCACCGATTTTGCGCGCATCCTGCGCGAACATAGCTTACACTATAAACAGCATGAAAAAGTAAGTCGACATGAATGCAGAAACCATTTACAAAAGACTTCAATTACTTCTCATTCCAGATCAGCTATTAGAATAATCTAATAATTGCAGTCCATCTGTAGATAATGGGGTGGCCCGTGGCGTTGTTGATATGTGCGTCGACCCCAACCTCGATGTCGTAGGTTCGATTCCAGTTCTGAGCGACAAATGCTCAAAGAGTACTTCCAGTCTAGAAAAAGCTTCTCAAACTTGGCCGTTCGGAGTCGGCGTAAAACTGTAGGTCCCTTCCACTCGTGTGTGAACAATAGCACGCACAACACGAGTGGTTGCTGAGAAGCTAGGCCCTGGCCCTCTACGGGCTGTAGCGCCACCCATATTATTATATTATTATTATTATCTGTAGATAATGAATATCATGCATATCTTTCTCATCCGTCGACGTCTTTAGAACTCCTCTGCAAATATCCAGCCCTGAAAAAACATTTTTAAGGTATAACACTCCACTACCAGCCTGAGCAGCTGTGGAAAGGCTATTTTCAGTTGCTGGTCTACTGAATACCCTCGACGAGGAGCCCTTTCAGACTCCAATTTTGAAAAATTGTTGCTTCTGAAAGTTAATCGTATGGAAAATTGTTAAATATGCAATTCCTTATTCAAATAATAAAAATAATAATGTAATTCATGTACTTTCGTTTTATTAAGTCCATTTTTAATACTACGACTCTATCCCCATCCCCATTCCCTCCTCGCGACGTGAACACAACGTAGTCCTCTTCCTCTAAGGCTAAAAGCCCATTATGCTCTATATAAAAGTGTGGTTCGTGATTCTATCTGAATTGTTCAAACCTGCTCAGATACTGAAGTCCCAAAGACTGCATCAAAAATTAGTTGAAGTCCCAAAGACTGCATCGAAATTTTTTGAAGTCCCAACGATTTCAACTGAATGCGGGTTACTTCAAGTGGATGGTAAAGACTTCAAAGTGACTTCAGTGAATGCACTGTCAGTCAATGGACTTGCATTCAATTGATTTCAAATCAAAAGACTGGTCATAAAGATTGATCCAATCAAGACTTAAAAAAGAATAATGATTTAAAAATTGAAGTCTCCGTCTGAAAGCAAATTCAGGAATTGAATCAAGAGATTGCAGTCTTTTACAACTCTGTCGCAGATCAATAAAATGTGAGAATTGTAGCACATGCAGTTTAATTGAGAGCATACAAGAGAATACACCAGTCAGTGGGGCATTTGTAGCCACCGAGAAGGAAGTGGCTAAGTTAGCTCCTGTTTTAAATGAGGGTAGGATGAATTACTCGAAAGAAAACAAGCGCTGCGAGCATACTCCATGAATAGTACAATAAATTGCTATGTTCCAAGAGCACGTCTGAATTTCATCGCCATATCGGTTTGTTTTCTCTTCAAATCACCGATGGCTGGTTTCCATAAGTCTGTGATCACAGTTAAGGCGAAGGTATTTCTTCTGAATTCCAAGAACGGTTGCTACCTCTTTTCCTTGACTGGACTTTCCTTGAATTGCGTTTCCCTGAAGAAATTCTTTTCGACATTTCTTTAGTTCCTCACTGTCGGTAATGCACAGTGCACTGAATCAGGCTCTGCTGACACCTATTCAAAACATGCTCTACGGACTACGTTAAGAACGCAGAATACAGTTGTTACCCATTCATTATTGGTCTAGGCTTAAATTAATGAATATCCACTTTCTGGAAAATGTGCGCCTTATTCACTCACGCACCATAAGCGTGTTCAACACACGCTCGTCATCTCAAAGATCGACAGTCGAAGGCAACTTTGGAATTGATAAAAAAAAGACCAGAGCTCAAGCAGACTGTTACCATCCATCAAAGAATGTCGATCGGAAACGATTTGTTCTTCATTAAACTGAAGAATTTTGCATTTTCATGAGCATTCACATGCAATGAGCACATAGTGTATATATGGATGGCTCTACAGCCCGTAGAGGGCCAAGGCCTAGCTTCTTAGCAACCACTAGTGCTGTGCATGCTATTCAGTGTTACCACAGGTTAAATAATTTATGAGTCCCAGCAGCTCAAAAAACGAGTCAATTTGAAAATAAATGAATCCCAACAAAGGTTTTTGATAACACATTGACTCCTTATGTGAAACAAGAAACTAGTGGTTTTAATACTACAAAGGAGAACTCAGACTCAGACTCAGACTGGTCCACTGTACTACCAGACAGCAACCTACAATTTCTTCCGAAGACCAGCAGACGCTTCGGTGATGAAGGGAATAGAGAATCAGCTCTTCACCTCTCACCACATCAGCGCCGAAGACCTGCCACCTGATCCAAGTGTCGTCGTCCTCTCCACAGGCGTCACAGATGGTAATTTCGCTTAAGCCAAGCACAGACATTACGCGGATTTCCTACAGACTTTTGCGGGCAAAACGCTTGGTCTATCTAATTTACAAATTGGAGAATCATGCCGTCTGCGATTGTGATCGAGAGGTCCAACCATCAATGCCCTAACCACAGACGCAGGCAGTTCGAGAGCAGGTTCAGGTCCTGAGATAGTTTCCTCTAATCCTTGTCTGGCAAGTTCATCGGCGATCCCATTTACAGCGATTCCTTGGTGTCCTGCACCCAGATGAGTTTCAGTGAATTTTGACTGGTTAAAGCATTGAGCAATGCCTAAAGTAGAGCCTGACTGTAACTACAGACACAGATACGTCGACCAGTCCACCTGTTCTTCAGAATATGGTTTGTTGCCATTAGGATCGCATAGGTTTCCGCTTGGAAAAGCGACGCAAATTTACCTAATGATGTGTACAGTCCTCCACGAAAACAACAGCGCCGGACCCGTCATTGGTTTCTAGCCAGAGGTACTCTTTGAGCAAGGTTTTCATTTACGAGGTACACACACCAAAGCTTGAGCAAGATTCATATCTCGTCTAGTGGTTTGGTTTTTCTCAAATTTTGTATCGTAACTGATAACGACACTAGTGGCCGACCACATTCTACTGATCGGCCACCAATCAAGCCTCCGCCAGGATTGGGTCAAGGCTATTTATATCACATGAAGAAAAAGTTAAAGCGACAGAGAGTGGCCGACCACTAGTGGCTTAACCCCACTAATCTAACTTTGGTATTGCGTTGCTCCCCTATATGATACGCAGCCTTAAGGACAGGTTAGATCATAAGAGGCGGTCGCATTGTACAACTTGTAGTACAACGCCTATGGTTAAGGGTCTAACATTAGGCATTCTTTGTTAGTTCGTTCTCGCTAAATTGCATGTAGTACCTACAATGTAAGCGCTGCTATTGACTTATAGCTCGTATGAATGTGAAATGTGGTGGCCCGTGGCGTTGTCGGTATGTGCGTCGACCTTAACCTCGACGTCGTAGGTTCCATTCCAGATCTGAGCGACAAAAATAATGTTAACGGCCCCAACTCTTTCGAGTCACTGACAATGCTCAAAGAGTATTTCCTGTCTAGAAAAAACTTCTCAAACTTGGCCGTTCGGAGTCGGCATAAAACTATAGGTCCCTTCCACTCGTGTGAGAACAATAGCACGTACAACATGAGTGGTTGCTTAGAAGTTAGGCCCTGGTCCCCTAAGGGCTGTAACGCCACCCCATAAGTCCAAACAAGCCACTCTTATACTCATCATCACCCACTGCCTCGTTTTATCGTCATCTGTTTATGCAGACAGGACATTAGCATTTGTTTCGCGAAGTTTAATACCTTGGCAGAGATCGCCGTCTGGAATCAAAGTCTGTCCAGTTGAGAATTACAAATTATTGTAAAATTATTGAGTTCTACTCTTTCTCTAATGCACCACTGAACTCCACAAGCCCTAATTATGAAGTGTAATCGAAGACGCCCCTTCATCATTAATTGCTCCTCAAGCCCATAGCCTTCACGGCATAGCAATTAACGTTTGCTTCGCTGCAAACGTACACAATTAATAAGTTTAATGAACAGAATATGATTCATAACCACACATTGTTGTTAAGCGATATTTGCGTTTATGAGTCAGCCTTGAGTGATAATGAGGTGAGCTCCACGACGGCCTAGCTTGCTGGAATTTGATGGTAAAAATGCAGCAGTGCCCTGAGATGCCGTCTTTAGTTAAGACCCAACGCAGCAGAGCCCTGAGTTGCCGCTTTTAGTTAACCAACCCAACCCAGTTTGACAAAAAAAATGTTTGATACCCTTAACCCTTCTGTCAATAAGTTTTTTCACACATATTGGAATGACTCTAGAAGTTGCTGTAAAAAGGACGCAAATCGAAACACTTCGAGTCCACAGTGCATGCCCCGACTCCTAGGAGGGAAATCAACGACTGCTACAACTCATAAATCCCGAGTCCTCCTCTATCGAGCCACGGGCAATGTTCCCAGAGTACGGCTCTAGAGTTCAAAATTCTCCGTTTCGAGTCCAAGCATTAAGCCTGCAGACTCTCTTCACTCGGCAGAGAACACGATAACCACGAGTGGTTTCTGTATAATCTAGGCCCAGGTTTACTACATTTGGAGCCCACCGCCCATACAATGACACGATGTTTGCGCAACCTTAAGGTTCTGACTTTTCCTGTTCAACCTTCAGAACAAATAAATCAGACTTCGAAATTCCGAAGACGCCTATCTTTGTCCTTCACCAACTACGCCTTACTCCAATTCAATTGCTTATCGATACGCACCCGGGCGCAATCTCAATGACGTCTATATGCTCATACACACTGTACGTGCGTGAATGGATTAAACTTATCCATCGGTTACGCAACCGATTATTTCCCCGTCTGAAATCATATCTTATCGCCAGGGAGCTTATTTTTATGTGAAATTCCTCTTCAACGAACCCCTATCTAATCGCGTATCGTTGAACTAGGTTTCTCTTGAAAATCAAAAACCAACGATAACGCCATTCCCATTGGTCGTACCTTGACTCGCAGTCGATTGAAAATAACTGATCGCAATAAAATGTAATGAACTGTGTAAACAGCGATATTTTATCAGATCAAATGTGCTCGGAACTCGCAACCCTTCGAATGCACTTCAATTTACGGGGAGGCAATTAAAACGTCTCTTGGACGTCCGTCTACTGTCTGGCCAGAGTCGACGCTGGTCTTTGTTTCAACACATCGCCGCACATCACCTTGCACTGCTTCGTTCATCGACGCAACGGTTTGGCGGAACTATCGCATGAATCTCCATCAGAACGATGTAAACATCGCGGAGTACGAAGTGTAAATGAACCCTTAGATGTCATGTTCTCTGTTTACACGGCCAGACAGAGAGCTTCTTCGCTTTTGTCTTCATGCCAGCCGTGCAATTGAGATTGCCGAGATGTTTGAACAAGAATTTTTATTATATTCCGATAAGGCGGTTGCTTTGGTTGCATATGATGGCCGTGATCATCGGCGAGCGGATGAGATAACTCGCTGTTTGCCGTAAATTGATGACGGATAGCTCAAAGCAGAGCAGATAACGGGGCGCTGTCAGACGGTGATTTGCGTTGGATACGCCCCGGAAAACTGACGGCACTTTGCGGCATTTTGACATTTGTTTGAAATCCGTCGCCAGTGCGTGTGAATCAACGGCGATAATTGCCGCCACTTCACACCTTCGTTTGCTCATGGCAGGCGGTGTGTGTTTTTAGAAATGACTCGCGATGGCATTCTGGGGAAATCGACCAAATCCATCACTTTCCTGATCGATGGCTGGAGCTTCGTTGAAGGTCAAGTCAGAACGTTGGCCGTCAGAAATGACAGTTTGAATGTGGGAATATGTCAAACTTATCACATGATGTTTGCTTACAAACCGAATTTCCTTGCGCACGTTTCAAGGCGTTTTCACGGTCAACGAAATCATGTGCTGGCTGGTGTGTGAATCGAGAAATGAATTATCTTACGACGTGACGTGACAGTTTGCGATGAAACAGAAATGAAAATGGTTTGCGGTTCATAACGCATTCCATTGTGTCAGCGATATTCTGACGCATGCCGCCTGCATGAAAATAGACATGAAGTTGGTCATGCATGAGATTATTTATTTTTGAACATGACCCAGTCGTCCACAGGTTGTGTTGCCAAATTGTGTCTCATTGCGGCTTGCAGGTGCTTGTGTTGAGTGATCTCATTCGATAATCTGTGGCATCTGTCAACGATTGAAATTCCCTAACTCACCGGGGAAAACCAACTCATGTATTTTGAGTAATTATTACAACCCCTTGGGCATTCATGTCATTTTGATGCCACCGGGTGTGTTCTCTAGGTGTGTCCGAATGGAGACCAAGTGGATGGCTGTCGTAAAGTTAAATTCCAACCCATTCAGGTGGTTTATTTTCTTCCTACACCTACCAACTACTTCCTACATCTTGTGCGTCAACATTTGGTCTTTGTATCCCCACTCGTCCTACGACTGGTGCTTGTCGTACGACTAGTGTTTGTTCTGAAACTCATGCTCGCTCTATACCTTCCTCTAGGGCTTTTGAACCGCTTACAATTCCCACTTGCTCTACGGCACGGGCACGTTCCACTATACGTGCTCGTTCTACGACTAGTGCTTATTCCACTACTCATGCTCGTTCCACAACTTGTGCTCGTTCTACGACTTGTGCTCGTTCCACAACTAGTGCTTGTTCTACGAGTCGGCTCATTCCACCACTCGTGCTAGTTCCTCCAAGAAAAACCAATTTGAACTCAAGCCTTTAATCCCTTTTTTACACTTCAAATAAAATAAAATGCCCCGCGGCATCAAATAAATAAAGATTTCCTCTGCCAACCTGTGATTCTGCACAATCGCATCAGAAATGCATTCACGACTGTACGGCCGTGCCTACGATAAAAGTGCACTTAAGCACATTCCCCAAACCACCGCCGCTCGTCGAGGCGTAGTTTGCAAAGTCCAAACTTAATCGGCAATAAAAAATAAAATAAAAATTATATCGTACCGCGAATAGGGTCGCGAATTAAATATAATTCGATGCCGCCATCGTTGCAACGGCCCATAAACGCATCCGTAAAGGGATGCCTCGTGCACCATCGTTAAATAGAAAAACCCCGCGGTATGTCAGCAAGCCGGGGATAAATTTAATTAGCAATTATCCGAAATTGGAAGAGCCGATGGGTTTGCCATTTGACATCGCTGTCGAGCTTTGAAGTCCGATTAATGTCACGTCACCGAGCATCAGAGCGTTTAATGCGATAAAACGAAATAAATTGAGAGATACCATTTTATGGTCGAGGGTTTTAGGTGAAATTGCATTTGGTCGCTGTGATTGTGATTACCCGGCCCAGCTGGGGGGCGTTGTTCGTTCGTCTATTTATGGCCGAAAAGAGTGGCCATGAATAGTCCGTAAACACGGCATGGACTTGTAGGCAATTAATTAAGGACTTTAACGTCCCGTTCAGAGGGCAAAGCAATCGATACTCTTTTAAGTAGTTTCAGTAGACTGACTTTAAATCCTTTTATGTAGTTGACTCCATCGAAGTAAGTGTAATCCTTTAATGCAGAAAGTCACAAAGGGAAATCCACACAAAAACAAATCTTATGACGTCCAAAAGTTTATACATATCGTCCTGATGGCAGTCCAAAGAAAGAATAGAGCTTGAAGCGTGACAATTGGGGAACAGTGACGCAAAGTTGTTGAAGCACCAATCACCACAAGGACTTACAGGATAGTCCAGGAATGTTGACACAAGTTTTTCCATAACAAGGGAAGCCGGAGCTAAGAGAACGTAAGTCCCGAACCGGACGGAGAAAAGCGATCTGTTTGTCTGATAGGCTAGAATTCGTGGCTCCAATGTGGACGACGTCAAAATCGTCATATCAATACTGACGTCTACAAAACCGCTTGATTGACTTAGTCTTCTTTCTTTCTTATGGCAGCACAGCTCAGGGCGGAACTGGACTATTTACCTTCTTCGTAGGCGGTATGAAACGGACGACATAGTACATAGCTTGACATTTATTTCTGGAGAAGACAGTTGCTTTGCCGAAGCCGAAGTGGCTGTAGTTAAGGGCCCAAGGCCTACGAATGTTACGCGGTTTAGTCGCATTATAATTGTGTTCCATTTATTTATTTATTTATTATCTACAAGTGACTTACGTACTAACAAATTCTGAACAATTAAGGTACAATAAGTGAAAATGTTAAGCATATAACTAACGTAACTTAGATAGTAAATAGGCTTAATAATTCATTTCTAAAATTATATCTACTAAATCCAGGTATTGCGCATATTAGATGTAGCTCTGATTACCCTTGTAAGCGGTTTATTTCTTCCGTACTCAGTGTTATGAGACCTTTCAAATAATAACTGTCGAGTACGGAGTGGCCTAGTGGGCAAGTAAAATTGAAGTAACGCCAGGAGATAAGGACATTTTATATGGGAAGATAAAATATCCCTAACAAACATTGGCGCAAATTCATAGTCAGCTCATTAATAGTGCCTAAAGTCGACATTAGTTATAGGCCGACTCTAAATCAAAAAGCCGACTTTAACTTTTCGTTATTCATAGACATATTTATGCCTGTGTATATCTAGTATCTACTTAAATAAATAATTATGAAAATTATAAAATCATTTTTGAATGCTCTTTCATTTATTTCAACAAGTTCATTGATATTATCAGAGTGTTGTTGTTACTGGCTGGGAGTGGGTACTTCTTCATTTTCGACGAAAGGAATATTACGGTCCTTGGCAATGCTCTGCAGAACTGCAACAGCAACAATCACGTTCCTTGCAGTATTTACATCTACGCGTAGTCTTTCTAAAATCGACCGAAATTTCGACTTCAATTGGCCGTTTAGGCATTCAATTTCACTTCTTGTTGCTGTATGGCTATTGTTGTACAGTTCTTCTTTCCGATTGGAAGGATTTCTGATTGCCGTTAGCAAAATATTTAAACAAGGGTAGCCTGAATCACCAAGCAAAATACCTTGATGACTGTTGGTTGGGAAATTCCATGCAGTGGTACATGCCAATAAAAAAATAAAAAGCTACCAGTTCACTTGTTAGTAATTCTTACCAACATCACACTGGTGGACATTTCTCCCAAAAAAAATGCAATGCTACTAGCAGCAGTAGATCTGTTGGAATCGGCAGTCTACGATTCTTTCGCGTTTCTTGCACATCCAGCACTTCAATCAAAAATTGAACCGTCATTTTATCGAACCTGTACCGCGAATAAAATACTTCCTCTTCTAGCTCTTCAAACGGATTCCATCGCTGTTTGTATATTTTTGGCCGTGAAATTAATACAAAATCTTCTCAGCAAGCAACTTTAAGAAATCGATTCTGAAAATCGATTTAGAGCCAACTTTAATTTCTTAAAATCACGTTCGACTCGTTTTAAATTTAAAGTCAACCTTAAGTTCATAGCCTACTACAAGATGACTATGAATAACAAAAAGCTTGGTCTTGAAGGCAAGCAGCAAAGTGCCCAAAACCGTCAACGATGGAAGGCAGCAGTCAGTCTCGGACCTTCCATATGGGTTCTGATAGGTTTTAGGGCAAAATCGCGTACCTTCACATTTTATCGAGTTCACGAGAATGTAGGTACGCCAAAACGCCGCACATTCAGTTTTCCATATCGAAATTAAGCGTTTGCCAAAAAGTACCAATTACCATGTGCAAGTGCAAAGAATAATACAATTCAAAAAAATGAATTCCTCACCAGTGTTACCACAGAGACTCTTTAGAGTCAAAAGGACTCATTTGGTTTCACCTTGACTCGGGGACTCACAATGGACTTTAATTTATGTAGTTGAATAAATTCTTTTAAAGTCGACTTTAAATGACTATTAATTTGCGCCATTACTTCATAAACAGTACGTCGCGTTTTTAAGGTTTTCAAACCGAGCAATTGACACCTTGCCATATAGTTCGGGCGAAAATTCGATCGCATTTTACAAAATATGAATTTAGTAAACCTCTTTTGCACTTTTTCAATGCGGTCAGAATATGTGACAAAATAAGGATTCCATATAACAACAGCATATTCAAGAAAAGGCCTGACCATGGACACGTAAAGGGATAAAAGTGCGAATGGATCAGTGAATCCTTTGGTATTACGCTTTATGAAGCCGACTGCCGAGTTGACTTTAGATAATATGTAATTTACATCTGAGTGAAAATGAGGAGTTAAGCATTACTCCAAGGTCTTTAACACTCTTTACTTTAGAAAGATTAGCTGATCCAATGGAGCAGTTAAATTTTATAGGAAAGGCTGATTTAGAAAAAGGAATTGATTGGCATTTCTGAATATTTAGAGTTAGAGCGTTATTATTACACCATACGTAGATGTTATCAACATCTGATTGAAGTGCCATGCAGTCATTGATATCTTTTACACTCTTATACACTTTCATGTCATCGGCGAATAACAAGTACTTACTGTATTTAGTTGAGCAAGTAATGTCGTTAATGAATATAATAAAGAGGAGAGGGCCTAAGTGACTCTCTTGCGGAACCCCTGAGATCCAATTTATAGGTTTGGATAAAGAATTTCCGATTTTTACTTTCAGTGTGGGGTTAATTAGAACTGCGTTTGAAAACCACTCTTTGGCTTGAAATAGATCGTGCATTAACGAAGCCTTTAGAATATCTTGAGCTTATCTTGGTTACAAATTGTGGTACTGACGTTAGTACCAGACAAGATTCTCTGACTTCCAAAATAGATTTACATAGATTCCGGACGATGAGCATGTCCTGTAACGTAGGTACAGTTATGGTCAAACGTAAATTTAGAGCATAAAGCTTGCTTGCTTTCTAAGCAGAAATTCAGACAAGACTTCCACTTAAATGTAGTTTTTTTTACATTGATCAGTAATGTACTTATAAAAATAATATGGGTTGCACTACAGCCCGTAGAGGGCCAAGGCCTAGCTTCTCAGCAACCACTTGTGTTGTGCGTGCTATTGTTCTCTCACGAGTGGAAGAGACCTACAGTTTTATGCCGAATCCGTACGGCTTTGGGAAATACTGGGAATACTCTTTGAACATTGTCAGTGACTCGAAATGGGGTCGTGAAAATTGTTTTCGCCGCACAGAGAAGGAATCGAACCTACGACGTCGAGGTTGGGGTCGACACACATACCCACAACGCCACGGGCCCACAGTAATGTACTTATAAGATTAAAATGTTGGATAGCCCAATAACTATAACCTTCTTCTGATTTTGGTTGGCGCTACAGTCCGGGGTGGACCTGGGCTTCAACCAAATAATTATAACCACAGACAATTATAAACCAAAAATAAAGCAAAATGTATGCCGAACAAGTAAGTTTATGCAAATCACGTAGAGAGTATTGCCATAGTTTGGAATTTGTGGTAGCATTTAGCGAGGTCAAATTCACTGTCCTCTGATAAAAAAAAAGGGTGGGTCTGGTTACTTGAACAATCTCAAGAACAACCCGTGTCAACAGCATTTGTAAACGAAGTTTAGTAAGATAAGTCAATTTCGGAACAATCTTAGGTTATCGCCTACTGTGTCAATAGCTTTCGGGATATCATAAATTCCAGCTTTTTGCTAGAGACAACTGCATTTTTAGATATTTTCTTTGGAGCCCCTTTTGAATTGATTTTTGTTGAGAACACAGACACACTTATGCTGTAAACTTACTTTAGAGACACACTGTATGTCAGCTGTACCATATTTCCCTCTGTTTCCGTGGTTCAACTATCATTCCTAACTTCCGTGCTTCAACTAACCTTCCTAGTCACCCTGCAACCTGAAGATGACATTTAAAAGACTGCCTGGTGCAATTATCCACGTTCAAAGATATGGAGCAACGCAGATTTTACCGAAGATCCGAAAAACAAGTTTAAAAGTCGAAGACAGCAATGTTTAACTTTAAACTGCGTTCCGCCATCAGAACCTTCCTAAAAACCATTAAAAAATAATTGCAGCCAATTCCTCGAAAGCTGCCAAACTGGAAAACAAGAACACACATTTCACAGCTCGCGCCGCTCGCCTATTGTTTCACGGCCCAATGAGCAAACTTGTTCACACCAACGAACAACAATCGCCAAACTTCACAGCGCCACGGTCGATTTGTCAGAAAAGCCCTCCGCCGATCGTGCACGCGGTTGCGTCACAGTGACAAGCCCATTTGCATGTTTACACGAGACAAATGATGAATCATCAGCTTTCAGTTGAAACCGAGTGCGCCACGAAATTATATCATCTCCGGTGATGGCTTGACCTAGGAATGCGAGCTCAAACTAATGAGCAATTGCAGTCCGCGATCGGTGACTCAGCGCGAGCTGTCAACAGCAGCATGTCAAATGTAAATATTTACACCGCGCGCCAGTCCCCCACCAGATCAGTTGCGGCAGCAGGTCGAGTCCGATTTCGGTTGCGACTGCTGGTTTAACAAAAGCAGCCACCCGCAAATGGCGAGGCGACATTAATTAGGTCCAAGCGTGTCCGTTTACATTTGCCGCTGGTACCGTTGTTTCGCGTCACCCTTTTTGGGGATACCATTCCGTTTTGAAGTGAATCGTGATAGAATTCAGTTCAGAGGGAAAATCAATACCTCTCCGGACTGACGGCCAGTGGGCCAGTGGGTGGATATACCTTTCTGTTGCGTCTTGTTGGCTGTGTGCTGACCTAAAAGCCACCGACACAAGGGTAGGCGGAAGATGGTTTGGCTGGGCCGCGCTGAGGAAGTGTGCTTAAGTTGGACTGCTACTTGTGTGAATGAGAGTCGGGGGGGAGTGGAGGGATGGGCTGACAGACTTGCTGACTACTCTGTTAATTGACTCGTGAGTTGAATCATTCAAGGCAATTGAGGCATTCTTGAGATACGCATCTACGAGTTGATCGACGAATTAAACGGGGAACGAACCTTGTTGCAGTGTTTGCAGTGCATTTCGCTTAATTGGATTCTCGATTGTCGGTTTGAGGGCATAGACGTCTTTGTAATTACCGAAGAATGAGAGCGGAGTTATGAGAGAAGGGATTGTTTGAAGCGAGATGACCTCCATGAGAATGAGAATGTGATGGAATTGGGTTGATTTTTTGAGTGAGCTCTCGTCTGTGACTTTGGAACAAGAACGTGCTGACAATTTTTAAGTATTTTATGTAATTGTACGGTCAACTGTTGGAGATTGACAGACTGACAGAACACAAATTATGGTCATTAACTAGCTCGAGATGGACAAGCATATCTTTCAACGCGGCCAAGGAGCAGAGTAGGTCGAAATGCATTCCAACTAAATTGCCACTCGCTTAGTAAAGGTTGTTCTAACGTACAACTCCACAATCACTAGTGATGCCTTAATTGACGTAAGGAGGCTCAGATATTAAATGATCGCATCCTTCGCTTTCTATGTATTGGGTCTATAACTTTTGCTGTTTGCTAAGAGATGGCGTAACTTGTATTATTCCATTGGAACATGCGTTGGAAAGCTACTGTCATTGGACGTCATTTCAGTGTATGTCATTTATTTGAAGCGTACACAACAACAATTTCTTTCACTCAAATATGCCGAACAGTCGTGCCTTCATTACTTTAATATGAAGAAAACTGTTACCGAAACTCATCGTATTTTGGTGGAAGTTTATGGTGAACATGCGCTAGCTGAGCGAACTTGGGAACGTTGGTTTGCACGAATGCAAATTTGGCTGTTGATTTTGGCTTGGAAGACGATGACCGCACTGGGGAGCCAAGTTTGAAGATGAAGAACTGGAAGATGATAATTGCTGTCAATTTCAAAAAAAGCTACCCCACCCGCCTTATAGCCCATACCTTGCCGCTTCTGACTACTATTTGTCCCGGTCTGAAATACGGTTCACATCAGAGCAGAATATCAAAAATTGGCTTAATTCACTCTTGGGTACCATGTCGGCGTAGATCTTTTGGGAAGGAATCCACGAATTGCCAGAAAGATGGGCAAAAGTCATAGCTACAGATGGGCAATACTTAAGCAATAGTTTTCAGCGAACGGAGCTAGTTTTGTGAAATTGTGTTGTCGTTTTTCGCAAAAGCTTAAGCAGTTACCTCTCATGTTGAAAACTGGAGGGCGCACTGGGTTGCGTGCCTGCCCTTGTATAGAGGGCTTATGGCTCGAATGTCAGTTACATGCTAGCACCCCTGGTTTTAAATTTCAAAGGCACTTTCACAGAAGTTGTCGATCAGTGATAGTAGTCAATGGCTATCACAATGAACCAACAAAGGTCTAAGTGTACTGGCAATTTCGCTGGCAGTCCAAAAACCTAACCTAAATTAACCTAAGTCGTTGCACTTGAGCCACCTGTTGGAGGTCCTTTATTTCACTACTTGTGCAGCAGCGAATTGCAAACCTTGCCAATGCAGGCTTTGAAGAGGTTCAAGGCCCCTCTGCTTGATAATTGCAAACAGTCTCTAGTTTACCACCACAAAAAAGAGCATCATCTTCGAGGCGATTGTCTTGACCATTTGCTAAGATGATTTGCAGACCAAAGATCGTGTGTGGCATGTCTGATGAAACCAAACCTCTGCCACTTTCAACAACCTCAGTCGAGGAATGACAAGATCAATGATGTGTAACTCCTTCAAACTACGCTTCTGACCATGACAAAATATGGGTCAAAAAGTTCCCCAGTTCTTAAAGCCAAGCCAACACGGTATTTTTTCGCTTAAACCCGCCTTTTCGTGACGAATTGTGAACTTCCCTCGAACCAGACGTGCCAATTTCGACAATTCTCGTCTCGACATAAATTCAAAATTCATGCCAAAAACGAACAATAAACACATCCCGCACTAAGTCTCATCATAATTCGTCAAACACTCACTTCTTTAGCCGCAAAAAATAATAATGAATCATTTCGCGGTTGAAAGACCCATCTAAACACCAACAAAAAAAAAAACTCTCCAACTTTCTGTTTCATCTTTTGTCATCGTCACATCCTCCAATTCGTTCCTAATCTCACAAATCACGGCGCGAAGCAGACGAGGCAACTTCCGTGCAAAACGCACTTCCACTCCATCACATCCCACCATCAGCGCCAACTGGTTTTTCTGGATTCTCCCCCTCTAGGCCCGGCCCGACCTCAGCACACACATGCACCCGATGACGGACGATGTTATCGAAGAAATTCTACGAAATCGCTGCGAAACCCATTCAAACAAACCACAGCGACCGTCGGCCAACCCAAAAGCGCTCTCAGAACAGTCAAGTCCAAACGCCAAACAAAAGTGAAGTAAGAGACTCTCTATGCGCGACCGACGTCAAACAATAACAATGATGAGAAAGTTCCCGTGCGGAAGCCGCACAGCAAGGCCCAGCTAACACACCTACGCCATAAAACAAAATATCAGACAAGTCTTCATGTCAAGACCTACTTCTGGGCAACCACAGCGTAACGCCGCCGCCGCCGCCGTACGTCGCGCGCCACAATCCACAATGAAAATGACGGTAATTGCGGCTCACAATAAAAATAGAGTTAGTTCACTTTGAAGAGAGAAAAAAACCCAAACAAAATTGCGGAACACAAAACGAACGAGACGAGGCACCAGACGGAGAAGGAGAATTCCATTTCAGTTTCCCCGCATAGTTTAAGCGAATTAATCGCGAAGCGACTTAATTACCAGCAGACACGCACAGCCAGAGACCGCCGCGCCACCGCCACCGCCAGACCAATCCACAGGTAGGTGCTGTCAAAAGTGTTTGACAGATAGTTCATTGCACTGTCGAGTCATCCTCGTCGTTGGTGGTGTGGTGGTGGCCTGAACACTTGCAGCGGTGCTTTATTTTTACTCAATTTCGTGCACTCGGTCAAATGGAAATTCAAAAAGAAAAGAAAAGCGGCTCTGCAGAGGCAGAAGCAGAAGCGCTCGCCCATAATTCCCCGGCCAGTCCGTGTCGAACATCACACGGAAAGCATGGATTGCTTTCGTTTTCATTTTGCAAAAATTAAGCCACAAGAGGAAAAGGAAAGAAATGGGGGAAAAACACATATTAACCGCCGATGGCCTGGGGGACGTTAGAGACAAGAAAAGATAATTCCAGAAAAAAACGTAAAACAAGAGATGCGGTGTGAGTTGCAGGAAAACGAAGCACTGGCGCTGGCGACCGAAGCACATCAATCGAGCGAGGGAAAATAAAAATAAATTGGAAGGAGAAAAGAAAATCGTACTCAGGTATACATAAGTGATCGTGCGCCTTAACGTACGTAATCATAAGCTACGGAGAGGGGTCGGGGCTGCGGGCTGTGCGACAGGGGTGAGTATCATACACAACAAACGCATTTCCGCCTGGTAGCGTCAGAGTGAGAGCGGCGATCGTGGGCCAAGGGGGAAGAATCAGGAAAATATACAGTGAGTCAGTGGTGATTTGAATTGGGAGAAAAGATTGATTTGCGCTTCGGTGATCGGGGTTGGCTATGACACCGGTTGATGTTGGATGTGAATTGTGATTACGGTGGTCTTATAGGGGGCTGGTGGTTGGGTCATTCGATGCGAGGAAGAAGCGTGGAAATTGTGATGGATAGGAGCGCACTAACCGAAGCTGCTACGATAGTGGGGTGTGTTAAGCACACCTCGAGCCAGGCAGTGAATAACCAAGATAAACGGAGATAAATGAATAGTGTACAGTGTGCATTTTGACATGTCTGATCAGTCAATTGTTGATCGGCACTCATCAAATATTCGTCGATTTTATAGCTGCATACCAGAAGGTGCAACTCTGCTGGCCATAGCTCAATCGAAGGGAATGAAAAAGCGGATGAACTGGCCAGACAAGGATCTGAAATGTCCGTCAGCTATGTGGACACTGCAACTACCGATCAGTCCAATATATCGAAACATAAAAAAAGGCAAATTGTCTTGGCTTGCAACAAACGACACGACCAAAAGAAGCTTTTTCCGTTAGACCGAAACTAGAATCGTATGCAGGTTCCTGTCCGATCGAAATAAAGCTCTGGAAATGTAACCAGGCATCCAGCGATCTCGATTGCAGCTGCGGTGACGAGGAAGAAACAGAGACGATCCAACACCTGCTTTGAGACCAGCTCTCCAGCATAGGAGCCTAGCTTTGCTGGGCCAGAGATTCGTCGCAGTGCCTAGGGACATAGCGAACTTTCAAAATTCATAAGGAGCACAGGGTGGTTTCAAGTAATACGCGACATGACAAATGAAGGGATGCATAGTGGGGCCCTTAGCCTCCGAGTGGAGGTGTTGCTCAACCACCATACGCCCCTTTCTACACCTAAGGTGGTTGGGACTGAACCCGTGGGACCACGCAGAAGAGGAAATCTGTGTTTAAGTTGGCGCGTCCAAGTGGAAAAAAACAAGCCAGAGATCGCGCTAGTTTGAGAGGTTTGCTGGGTGACACCCACGTCCACCCCGAACGCAGTGCCACAAAGAAAAATAAGACGGATAATTGTTACAGCTACAAGTGGTTGGCTGTGAGGAGCATACCATATGTAAGATCGATTTCGTAACTATCGATCATGACACGGAATCAATTAGTGTTTACTTTGTAGGGATATTACTCAACTCATTTAGACTTTCGCTGATGGTCCTTCAAGAACAGAGAATTGGTTCAAATGTCTCCTCCTTCTCTTCATCTATCCAGCTTCCGCAGATGTCATTGTAGGGAATGCCTTATATGAAGGCGTGTATACCAATGGTACGACCTACTCATACTCATCACATAAGTTAAGCCTCATAATTATAAATTTGCCATTAAACTGCCATCAAATCATAGCAGGCGATAAAGGGATTAAAAAGAATAAATAATACCCGCAAATCTGTTTGAAAATTTATAGTGTTACAGCAATCTTCTGAATTGACGGACTGAGTTCAAACTTTAAAGATGTCTCCTGAAAAGTCTTTCTTACATAGAACGTGGGCAGTTTTACCCTGTGACCACCATTATATGCTAACCACCTATAAATTCATCCGAGACTTTATTCTTCGATGGTTTGGACAAATGGTTCGAATGTCCCCACCAGCCTTAAATGTGGGTTAGGGCCAATGGCGGAAAATCGAATGGCGAACTTTATGCCTTTAGTGGATAATGCGGGAGAGAAAATGATGATGGCTGTGGCTTCAGGCTTGCTATGTCGAGATTGAGGTTTGATTGAAATGAAAAAATGATGGCAAAAAATTCGAGTTAAAAATGGACTCAACTGTACATACAAATCTGGTATGGATCGATGTTGCCGATAGTTATAGTGTTTTTAATTTGAGCAAGTAAGGAAAACTTGCTGAATTATGGTCAAGATTGTAAAACAATCTCCGTGTTTGGTCACGGCTATCATTTTTGATTGATAGGACTAAATTTGTTCTGAACATGAAATTGCCTAGATTTGGCTCACCAAGCGACGAAGATGACTAACGCTAGTATTGTTCGACCGGGTTATTGAACTTCAGGAGGAGTCATTGTAGAGCATACCCAATCGGAATGCACTTGTTCAATGACGCAGTGAGCAGTGAAAACGTCGATGAGAATCGTGAGAGTAGGTCTGATCAGCCTGAGATAGTCATGTGATCATTTATGGTTGATAGTAGGCCATAATGAGGCAGTTGGGGCGATTTCAGGCCACATTGTGGAATTAATCGATTCAAGCTTTAAGGGATATTTTAGATGGATGGCAGCCTTGGTTATCGGCTTGGAGAGTGCAATGAGCTAATGCCGTTTCTACGGAGAGTGCGATTTCGGTAGCCATATGCGATGGATCCAAATGAACTCGGTCACCTCTTTAAGATATAGAAGGTAATATGGTGAAGTCTTTGAGTTAATTGTGACTGCATACCGAGATTTGATTTTGCCTGGACAACAGAACATATGACGATATCATTCTTTTAAATCATATTGTTGTTGATTAGAGACAATGCTTTGTTAATCGCTATTGTTTTTGCCTGAACTACGTTACAGTGAAGGTGATGATGGATTTTAACATGATTAGAGCAGACGCCTGCGAGAATGATCAATCAGGGTCTGGTAGTTTAGACTTTCAGTAGGAGCTGCAGGGCATGCTTGTGTTTTGGGAAGTTCTTCTCGCAGATGAGCTTAGGTAGGTAATTAGGTGCCCGACATTGTGGCCGCGTCTCACTTAGACCAACGAATCAATGGATCAATTGTGTCCGTCATTTTTTATATGACCACCTTTCTAATGGAACTATTCGTTTGAAAACTTTAAAAGGTTTTTCAGCTCTATACGGCATAAGTCCACCAGCTCTGCAAAGTAGTGCTTCCAAGCGCACAGATTCCATTTCTTAGCTAGGGCTGGGCATTCGCAAAGTAGGCGTTGGCTAGATTCTGTTTCTTGATCATCTCTGCAGCTCCTGCAAACATCGTTGTATGGTGTGTTCAGTCGTGATACATTCATGCCTATGTGGTGGGTACTTCTATTAGTGCTCGCACCACATTGCGACCAAAACATTTTCTATCTAGGGCTTCGTCTTCCAGCTTTCTAGTTCTACAAGACAGCTAAGCGGCGTGAGCGCGTAAGAGATTGCCAGTGATACACCAAGGTCGGATCTCTTCTTCAGGAGATGGTTCGCTTTTTCGTGGCCTTGATTGATAGCTTGGCTACGGGTGACCGTGTTCGTCAAGAATGTCACTGATGCTCCGTCTGCATAACCTGGCAAGCTTCGAAGTAAAGATGTTCGATGCTAGGGCTATTGCCGCTTGGCTATGTGAGGAGACAAGAGTGTAGAGAAGCTTAGGTAGCAGGGGATCGGTGCCCCTAGCTATCGATCTGAATCTTTTCACGATGATAAGAACATTTGCAGGGATCCGATGTGGTGATTGCTACCTATCTGCCGATTGTTTGTGTATAGTTATCGGGAGGACCAGGAGTATATTGATAAGACTGGCTTGCTGGGCTCGGAACTTGTCCAGAGGACTTTGAATTAAATATTCTAGATGGGGGTACAAACGATATATAGGAACAGCGTTTCAATTCAGAGCACCCTTGAAGAAATCAAGCCCCAATTGGAGAATTTTGGCGATCTTGAGCCTATCAAGGCATGATTTCTATTCAATCAAAACTGAAATGATTCGTCAAACGAACACGAGCGTTTTTGCAGATTTAATGACTCTAGTCAACATGGAGCGTATCTTTAAAGGAATCACTCCACTACGCTTACCACATTCCTCCTAACAAAGCAGCACAATGGCATCAAGCCGTGAAGAGACAGCCGTCGAATTAAAATGCCGTACCATATCACCGAGAAGAATCATCAAATGGAGGGTTGAAGGGCATTTTTACGACACTCTCCCTGCTGCTACCTGTCCGACAGGAGTCCCAGGCATTTCACGAATACGTGCAAGACTGTCCTTAGGAAAAACCACGGGTGGTTGTGCGGCGCACAAGAAAGGTATCCCTTTGGAAATCCATTTTCAGGTTTCCACAAACTGGGAGATGTTATCCAAGCAACGTGTTTGCTCAGCAATCAGACTTTGTTTGTTCGGTGGAAGGATAGATCAACACATCCTATTGGAAATCCCAACCAGAAGGCGCACTCCCGCCTAAGAGATCGTTTTCAAAGCACACACATGACATCGCGCGACTCACTGTACACAAATTCACTCGAGATGCTGACTCATTCGTTCTTGATTTGGACGGGTTTTGTGTGTTTTTTTTCCCTCGATTCCCCACATGCGGCAGAGTAAACGCATGCCCCAACACACACTCGCCGCCGATTTGTGTACATTCTCGTGACAGTTCTGAGCACAAAGTGGCTGAGGGAGCATCCACCACCCGCCAGCAGGAGATTCAAAAAGTGCAACTGCCATGGGGGAACCATCGAACACTGAACCATCGCAACCACACCCCGATCCGTAGAGCAAAACCCGATTTGAAGGCAAAGCCCAGCCAGGTATGCACGTAATCTGTCTGTTCCTCCGAGGTGTTAACAAATCATTTCGAATGACCCGGGCCCCCTTGAGACGACAGACAGCTGCGCTCCGGCTGATTCCCGAGATGGCTCGGCGGCGGCCCAACAAGGCACGATTGACCGCAAGCCATCCACCACAAGTGTGCACGATATTAAAATAGACGTCTTACTAAAATTGGCAAGTGATGATGTAGCCTAAGTCAGTTTTTTTTTGTTGTTTTCTTTCTCGTTACCTTTTCCGAAGGTTATCCATGAATTTCTCCAGTGTTACCGAGTCCAAGAGGACAAAGTCCCGGACACCGACTTCGTTTGGCATCGCCATGGCGTGTCTCTGCAATTGTTTTCAAATGGACAACGAACTTCTTCACTGCTTCACCGCTAAAACACTCAAGATTTCACCATGTACTGGGGTTCAACGAAAAACCAACAAAAATCCGTCTCAAAAGGCACGCATTCACTATCGAGCTCTGCGAATTCATACACAAAAAAAAAAAAAAATACACAACACGAAAGTAAGGAAAAAACCGAACTGAAACTCCAAAACCAGCAGCAGCGCGCGATTGAGTTCTGGCCAACGAGACGATGACAAGCAGGGACAAGGAAAAAAAAAACGCTTCGACCAAAAGTTCTAAGGGAACGTGCAGGCGGAGTCGGAACACCACAAGTGATAACAAATTTTTCAAACAGGGTTTATGAATTTTTCTTGGACTTTGTGTGGTTTTTTTTTGTTTTGTTTTATGGTTTCGTTGTGGATTCGTTTTGAAATAAGAAGCACACACACACACGCACGGTTCGGCGGCAAATGAATATGAAATCTTTTAGTCGGAGGGTACGAGCGCGCCCATCCTCACGGCGAAAAATACAAAAATAAACTGAAAACAGAATTCTCGGCAAGAGTGACATAAGCGAAATTCAACTGTTGGTGTTGTTGGTGGTGGTTGAAGTTGATTGCCCGACTGACAGTTGGGCTTTGTTTGTGGGGCGTTGTTGACAGTGGTTGGTTGGTGTCTGGGGTGAGGTTGTGGAGTTTTTCCAATAGGAGTGGATGAGAGTGTTGCCAGTGGAGGGAGATGCAAAGTATTTAAGGAAGTTCTTAAAAGACGCTGTTTTGAGTTGGTGTGGAATGGTGTAGCTAGCAATCTCAGGTCAATGAGCCTCCTTCCGGACATCAGCAAGAGCTTCGAGAAGGTTATAAACAGAGCTCCAATCAAGTGGACAGAGGAAACAAATTTTATTCCGGATAATCAGTTTTGACGCGGCATGAATAGTGTCTAGCTCCGCTCTGAAACCGGTGTGGGATATCCAATGGCACAAGAGACAGAAACAATGGGCCGAGGCCTGATTGATTGACCTGGAGATGGCCTTCGACGCCATATTGTTGGAAGGACTATTCTATAAGTTTAATCGACTAGGCATTAGTAAAGCACTGCTGAACATAATCTAAAACCTGCTTACCGGTGGACGGTTCATAATCAAGAATGGCAACGTGACCTCTACAGGTATTTTTGAAGTGAAATATGAAGAATGAGGGAGCCAAACACTGCGCTTGCACCGTGCCTGCTTCCGTGACTCCGCAGTCAGTCCCCACAATGTTCAGTTTCCAGCTCTAATCCCACCTCCTCAAAATCAAAGCAAACTCTTAAACAAATTACAAATTCAGCACCAATTTATTTTCAAAATCCACTTAAAAACTTCCTCTCACGGCTTCCGCTTTATCTTCGTCACCCTGTCCTTTGCCGTTATGATTGTATGCATCCCCCCAGTGTGTCGGAAGTTCCGTGCCATGTCACAAATCACCTCACTGGCATCCGCGATGCCCACCTTCCCAGCATCACGCAACTTGTGCAACTCCAGTGCAACCTCAGGACTAATGGACTGCGTGACGTAGGCATCGCCGAACTTCGAGAGGTTGTTCAACTCGATGGCCCGCATGACAACGTCCTGATCGCATGAGAGGCAAGCCAAGTTCTTCAGCCTCGCAGCGGCTGCCTCAACGTCCGGCTTCATGTCGGCCAACCGCTTGACGGCATCGCGAACCACTTGGATCTCCTTGTCCATCTTCACCTTGAAGTCGAAGAGCATGTCCTCGAGGCTCTGGTCGCCGAGGAATGCTTTTATGTCGCAGATTTGCTTCTGAACGCGTTCCTCGTTCATCACGAAGCAGTCGGTGATCTCCGACAGTTGTTGTTCCAGCTTCCGGCGGTCCGCGGCCATGTTCTCCACGGACACCTTCCGCTGGAGCATAGTGTAGTCGGCCTTCTCCGAGAGCAGCTCTTCGATCTCGTCCTTGTCGATTTTGATCTTTTGCAGCTCGTCCAACTTATCAATGAGCTCGCCCGTCGAATCCTTTTGCGCGTCATTCTGAGCCTGGAGGTGGGCCACCTGGGCAGCGGTGCTGTCTTGGAATGCCTTGATCGCTGCAAGCTCCTCGTTGAACACCTGCGAGGTGACCATACCCGCGGGCATGCTGCTGGATGCAACCTGCGCGTTTATGGCTTCTACCTGCTCCCTGATCGAGCAGATATCGACCTTCACCTCCATGAGCTGCCCTTGGAGCCTCTTGAACTCGGTGTTCAGTTCGTGCATGAGATCGAAGTTTAGAAGCGGCTTGGCCTTGCCCTTTGCAAGCGCCTCCTTTACCTCATTCAACTCATGCTCGAGGCTGTCCACATTCGCAGCCAGCCTGTCGAACTGCAATCGCTTGCGGCATGCCGACAGATCCTGCCCCTGCTGAGCCCTGACCGCCTTCACCTCTTCCACCGATATGCCAAGCTCGGCCAGTGTCTCCTGCATTTGGTAGATGTTCCGTCGCAGGCACTCCATGTTCTGCTCGGCGTCCATGCTAGAAGCGAACATGTCCTCGATTTTGCCCAACCTCGAGTTCAGAGCGTCTATGTGCTGCTTCAGCTCCGAGCGGTACTGCGGGATTTTATCATCTTCCTTCCTCTGGTCGTCCTCGCCTTCGAAGACGACCTTTTTCTCTTCCTGCTTTCTGAGATGAAGCTCGCCATCGGACACGTAGTCATAGATCTCATGCTCCACAAGGCGCTCAGATGACGCATGGCTCTTGTCCTCGAACACGTTCGCTGTCACTGGACAGAAGGAACTGTCGATTTCTATGTGATGGTCGTGTATGTCCAGCTTCTTTGAGATCGCCTGCAGCACCGTGTAGAGCGCGTTAAAGTTGACTATTCCCGGCTCCGGGTTGCCGATGGCGACATCGATGAGGTACCGGATGCTGACCTTTTGTGTGGTCATTCTTCAAAAGTGGAGTTGTGCGACGGAGGGAGACAGAATTTGCTTTAGTTTTGGAATTTCCTTTCTCTTGATTTATGAACTACGCTGTTTTGACGAGCTACTATTCACAAAGCCAGCAAGTGCCTTGTCAAAACGGGTTGATGTAAGAGATAGGGGCGGTTTGGTTACTTGCTCAGAAAGTCTTAGAGCTATTGGTAGAGGAGAAATAATAGCCCTCTGGTAAGCTACGTCTGCACGGCAAGTTGCTTCTGTTGAAGTTGATGACCTTCTCCACTTGCATGCGTTGTCTTAACGCCTCAGTTACGTTGTCTCTCCAAGCTCGGCATTGAAAACCCTCAGCCGGTGACTTGTCGTCCGGCTCCTTCCACCTTAGGCCTTGGATCCGTTGGCTGCTGCCTGTCATCCCGTCGCTGTACGTTGAATATTCTACTTCAGATGTAGTCAACGGAACAGAAAGTCAAAATAAAAGGACTTTTCATCAGGCTCTGTCATCTGTGTCGGGAGCGAGTCGGTTTTCGATCCAACACGATGTGAATGGTCATCGAACAGTCGGTTTAGTGGTTATTCCTCGACTTCGAGAGAGTCTTCGAAATAGCCTGAGAGAAGCTAAAGGACAACTCCTCCTTCATCAAAACCAGAGGAGTAAGGTAAAGGTGTGTATTATCACTCCTGCTCTTCAGCATTGTCCTTGTTCTTGTTCTAGACTACAAAAGTAACGCCGCTTCCAAAGAAATCCAATGATCTCTGACGGACAAACTCCACGACTTCGACTATGCTGATGACTTCTACTTAGTGTCCAATACCTTAGTTGGCATCCAAGAAAACTTACACGCTCAGGTCCTCAACGCACTTACTTTAAGACGGGAAAGCAATCGACGATGTCAACAAATTCTGCTACCTCTATGGAGGTAGAAACTGATGCCTTGTCTCTCTCTATAAATATGTAAGGCCCGCCACGCTTACTACTCGCTTTGCAACTTGGTTCAACCAGTTGTCTACCATACTCAAACTTCTGACATTCACCTTCAACCTTCGGTAGTGCTCTATGGATGAAAAACTTGGAAAGCCACCATTACATCGTTCGCAAGCTTCAGGTCGTCAATGAATTCTTGAGACGAATCCTGAAAGTCGTCGGGTCTGAATTGGCAACGAACCAAGAGCTGCCGCACAGAACTTCACAGGAACTCAACGCAGTAGAAATCTAGCATCGAAAGTGAAGCCAGATAGAACACGCTCTGCATAAACCTGACCACAAGGACCCCACAAGCAATGCGTAGTAGGGATCGTCCACGTTACACTTGGAGGTGAATAATGGAAATGAGCATCTCCAGGCTGGCAAATTCTGTCCCGGGTCAGAGTCGCGTGTCGATAGTTCGCAGAATACCTAATACCGAAGACTGACGTTCTCAAACACATCTTCGTCTTCTTTGATTGGCGCAATAGTTCGGGCTGAATTTGGGCCTCAACCAACATGCCTCTCCAACCAGCACGATCTTTCTCCAGCTGCGCACTTCGAGTTGTTTGAAGTCCTTTTCCACTTGCGTGCGCCATCTCGTGCGAGGACGTCCTCTGTTGCGCTGTCCCAATGGCTCGTTATTGAAGACTCTTCGTGCCGGAGCTGTGGTGTCCATCCGCTCTACATAACCTAGCCATCTTAAGCGTTGGATCCGAAAACGCTTAACTAGGTGCATGCCGCTGCACAGCCCGTACAGTTCGTGCGTGAACCTTCTCCTCCAGGCGCCATCAACGCAAACAGAATCAAAGATCGCACGCAGAGCTCTTAACTCAGAACGACCAAGAACTTCTTCATCTGCTTTTAATAGCGTCCATGTCTCTACGCCATAGAGCTCAAAGACAGACATACAATAATAAAAGTAGCCAACTCGACTTGGCTTGCAATAAACGTCAACAGTAGCTTCTGGCATTACACGATCATATATGATCATAGAGACCGAAACTCGATCCGTATGCTCGCCGGCGTGACCACAGGACACTCGGAACAATGCTTCTGAGTGTTTTAATATTTTTTTTTCAAAAATTAGCTTAATTGTTGCATATATTCATATTTTTACCCAATCTGAGACCCTTTTTAAAATTAAACTTATTAATGAAGTGCCGCCATAATGGGGTTACTGTACGCACCACGACGTACCTTAGTTGTGCAAAAATGTGTTTTTGAAGATGGATTACAGGAGGATGATCATTAGGTTTCAGAAAAAGGGAAACCTGATGAAATAGGGGAACTGCAGATGTATGTGTATGCGTAGTTCTACCCGCTGTATCCAAAATAAATTCACTCTTTGAACGATTTAAAGAGCATTTAAAATCAAATCACTAAGCTGAACAAGCAGGTTTGCGCTCTGGATGGTCCTGCATATCGACCAGGTCAACACTGTGTGGATGATCATCGAACAATCTGTTGCGTATTGTTGTTTGTTGATTTCGAGAAGGCTGTCGATAGCATTCTGGTTAGCCCTGCGTAGAAGAGGCTTTATGGAAAAACTCATAGCTGTTATGAAACCTACAAAATAAGGTAGCAAGTGTTACGTCTTGAGCAACGGTAAGAAGTCAGAGGAATTCAAGATCCAACGTGGAGTTCGTCAAGGGTGTAAACTGTCGCCACTATTGTTTCTGGTGGTTATCAGCGATGTATTCCGAGCGGAGGGAAACTATGGCGTTGGATGGACTATGACATCTTATCTTAAGTATTTAAGAGGACGATGTTTACTGTCGCATCGCATAATGGACCTTTTAGAAGCGGAGTCAAACACCATTCAACACGGGACTAATTTTTTTTCTCGCTTGACTAGGGGCCTCATATTAGGAGGTGTTGCACGGGAAACTTTCAAAGTGCACATTAAAAATTTGACATTTTCACCATTTTTACCCTAGCTAATCGTATCTAAAACGAGGAACTATACCTGAGTAAGGGCCAAGAACGTGTAAGCATTCCCTACTGCGGGGCGCCAATTCCATTGCAAAGGACGGAATGCAGTGAAATCAACTGACACAGGCAAGCGGAACAGTGGGACGCATAGTCAAATGGCGCGCAAGCGTGGTGGACGCCCTGACAATTTCCTTAGTTAGAGCTAGAATCACTCTTGGCAATCGATGCTACGTCGGTTCGTCAAAACAACTGGGCTCGAAAGGACCAGTCATGCTCTGCCAGTCCTGCTTTATGGAGCCGAAAGCTTGACATTAAGCAAGATTACAGACCTGGTTCTTGGTGCCTTCGAAAGAAAAATTCTACGTCGGGTACATGGTAGGAGGAGGAGTCTGCAAGGAAGGCGAATGGAGGAGAAGACACAAACGCAAACTCTACGAGCTGTACAAGGATGTAATAGGAAGGAAAAAATCTATCGACTACACTGGCTCGGCCACATCGAGCGAATGGACAACAACGCTCCAGAAAAGAGGGTCTTTGAATTCGAGCTTCCTGGTTCGAACGAACCTCCGATACAGAGACCAAGTCATCACGGATGTAAGACAGCTTGGCCTTGATGACTGCAAGCAGCGTGCCCAGGACCGTCACCGATGGAAGGCAGCAACCCTTCATTGGTCGTTTGCAGGAATAGGAACAGGAATTCCAACGTACAATTTATATAGAATTCCGAAGGAATCGTGTCATCTCCGTACTCCCAAAACTGAACAGTATGCTTTATCTTGAATTGAGCAATGATACTACTTTCCCCTGATGATGTTTAACAGTCGGCACAAGGTACTTTTCTACATTCCTAGTATCGCCTGCCACTTTGCTACCAGTTCACCAGACACTGCTTCACCGTCTCCATAGCGTGGTTCTCAAGGTCTTTCTTTTTCATATTGAGAAGCATAGTTTCCTCCCATCGTTTCTGCTCACGCTCGAGCTTTACTGCATTTGAAATAAAATCCATCTGAAACATAATCACAGACCACCATTTTCAAGAAGTGTCTCAATGCAAACATTCCGTCGAATAAAATGAGCCAACATTCCAATCAGCCAACTACTCTGTCATCCACAATGGGAACCGGAACCGTCCTTCCATTTCCTTCCTTCCGTCCACGAACTCACCACACACCAACTCCCCAGAGAACATGCGCTTTTCCCTCTCAACTGCTAAGGAGAGGCAACCACACACTTTTCCTTCTCTTCAACCCGGCAAAAGCTCAGCCACGAGCAATGTCTGTGACTGCTTTACTTTTCGGCCAAGTCCGCAGAGAGTAACCAGACAAATATCCATCAGCAACAATCTGTCAATTCACCGGCAACCGGCCGTGCTGTACCCATCAATAGCGCCCGACTTCACACGCCGCGCGATAGTCAACAGTTTCTTTTTTCGCCCGTCGCTGTTATTTTCTTGTCTTATCGCGAGCAGTATGAGTACGCGAGTGAGTGCGGCTACCTTTATGCTCGCTAGTTCACTTTACAGACGCTCGCGTCGGACTTTAGTCGAACACCAAACAGTGTCTACCGCCATTTCGTCGGGTTAAGTGCTTAAAAGTCGGCCCCCATTCTTAACGACTACGTAGTAAAATCCGTTGCGTTCGAGTACACCTCGTTGCGCATCATAACCGGGTTGGAGTACAACACATTTAGTTTTATTTTGCTCGCGGTTTTGAATACTCCCGACGTACGTAAGCACACCGAGGGGTGCTAATTGCCGCTCGTGTTTATCCAGTGCGTGTGAGTGGGCGGATGTGTACGACTGTTTGTATGTCATTTGGATACATTTGGATTTTGGATCGCACTTGTTTTATAAACATTCACCTACGACGGCGGCGGTGGCGGCGGGCGCTAGATGCGTCTTCTGTGCTTCGGTGAAATATCGTTAATTCCGAAATACGCAGTGGTTTGCCATAAACTTCCGTGGGATTCGATTCTGCACTGCTGGTCGGCGAAGTGTTTATTTGCCTTGGTTTTTATATCATTTTCCTTTCCTGGCCGCTGTCTCATCAACGTCCTCTGCGGCTACCGCGCGATTGTGTGTCACGGTGTCCGTCTGATCGTGTGTGTGTGTCTCGTGAACAACGGACGGCTGTCTCTCTGCCTTACGATTTAGTCAAATATTTAGTCAATTTATCGGTGGTTTTTTTTCGCCCCAAGTCAATATTGTGATTGTATCTCATCCCATTCGACAGGCGACAGGTGCAATCTTATTGCGGCGAAATCTGCGTCTTATCGGACGGTGCGAATTGTGAAGAAGGGCCCATCGACGACCGCGTGAAGCGTCTTTTGTTTTTCAAAAAACATATCACACCATCGAAGAATTTCGTTGAAATATTCTCCCTGTATCTCGGTTCGATTTCAATTTGCTTCCAGTTTCTTTTTGTTCTCTTTTTTGCGCCTTTTATCGGTTAAAAGTTAAGGTACCCTCCGCGAGGTGTTGCTGTGCTTTGTGTATTCTTAACCAGCGCCATAAAGAAATAGAACGGGGCAGAGCGAGGAAGATAAGATAAATATTAACTACGACGAATGTGACTATTTCTACACAAGTGAAATTAATAATTTCTTTCGCTTGCTCTTTTTTTGTTTTGTTTTGTGAGAGAAGTCCATACATGTCTCAGTGTTATCAGTGATCAATTCCGATTGTGTAAGGCGTTCTATATACTCATAATAATACTTCATACGTGTGCTGGGGAACCGTATCGACTGAGTGGCAGTCGTTAAAAAGTCAAGGACAACTGGCGTTCAAATGGCACCACAAAGGCAATGATTGGTGAGTCTTGAAGAGAATATCTGCTCTTGGAATTTCCGTAGTAATTGATATGAGTATTTATGTCCGGAGACGACAGTGTGCTGATAGCGAGCGGCGGTAGGTGCATTCAGTAAGACCTCCTACAGACTCAAGGTGTGAATGTTTATTCCTCGAAATAGTTGCTTGTTGTCAAGTTGTTGGGGCTTTATTTCAGTTCTTCACGTGAAGCAAATCACGTTGCCTTGGTTCATTTTACAAAACAAAGCAGGGCCGATTACGGATTCCTAAGGGTCGCCACTGTGAATCACTGAATTACAGTCTGTTTCTTTTTATACAACATCATATGTGAAATGTGTACCTCGTATCATATAACAAAGCTCGATCTGTCGTCCCCTCATGTGGATGGCCGAATGAGTTATTGCTTCAGTTATTAAGAGATTCCCCAAAATTCGTCAAGAACCAAGAGAAAGAACATCGATTTCGACGATCAAACAGGGGTGCCAGCACGTAACTTGAGCATTCGCAGCACCTATTTTGATGCAATCGAGTATCCACTATTAAAACGTCATATTTGACAGCACACAATGACATTTTGAAGTTAAAGTCACCAAGAAATAATTTGTTTCGACGATCGATCGCAAACTCGATTGCATCAAGTTACGTGCTGGCACCCCAGTTCTCTTTCTACACACATTTTTTTTTCGATATTCCTTGTGGCAAGCAGCAATTCATAGAATGGTTAAGGTTGTGTGTACGTACATGGTTCTTAAAAAGGGCATCTCGTGGTATTCTCCACAGTTGAAAACTTAAAGCATATGTCCTAATCCAGAAGGTAGCCAATTTATAGTCCGAGTTAAAAGCGAAGGCTCTGCAACCGGAGGAAGGATAAGATCTATTTTGTCTTCCTTGCCTGCGAGGAAGTTGAATGGAGGAGAAGACAGCTGTGGTGAGAGGTGGATATAGTCCGAAGGGTTGACTGCAATAGCTCTGCCCCAACGAGCGCATGAACAACAATACTACACCTAAAAGGAGTATTATGCATTCAATTAAGAAGTGGAACATGGGTGTAGTTCAGGCTCAGACTAGAAAACGATTGTACGTGGAAATGCTCACCTTCTTCTTCTTTGATTGGCGCTACAGTCCGGGATGGACCTAGGCCTCAACCAACATGCCTCGCCCGCCAGCACGACTTTTCGCCAGCTGCCTCCAGCTGCGCACACCATATTGGTTGAGGTCCTTTTGCACTTGCGTGCGCCATCTTGTGCCAGGACGTCCTCTGTTGCGCTGTCCCAATGGCTCGGTGTCGAACAATCTTCGGGCTGGAGCTGTGGTGTCCATCCGCTCTACATGACCTAGCCATCTTAAGCGTTGGATCCGAAGACGCTTAATTAGGTGCATGCCGCTGTACAGCTTGTACAGTTCGTGGTTGAATATTCTCATCTAGACAGCATCAACGCAAACAGGACCAAAGATCGTACGCAGAACTTTTTTCTCAAAAAAATCAAGAGCTTCTTCATCCGCTTTCAATAGCGTCCATGTCTATGCGCCATAGAGCAGGACTGAGATGATCAAAGTTTTATACAAAGTCAACTTGATGTTTCGAGAGATGGCTCTGTTACTCAATTGCCTCTTGAGCCCAAAGAAGCAGCGATTGGCAAGAGTAATTCTGCGCTTAATCTCGGTACTGATGTTGTTGTCCGTATTTACTCCAGAGCCTAGGTAGACGAAATCCTTGACTACCTCAAAGTTTCTGCTGCCCATTATGACGCTCTGTCCGAGACGTCGATGTTGTGCGTCCTTTCGTGATGACAGCATGTACTCATGCTCTTTCTTTTTCCTTTTGAGAAGCCGGTTTTCTTCCCTTCTCTTCTGTTCGTAGACTCACTCTCGAACAGCTCTCGTTGTTCGATGCAGCGTTGACTTGTAGTCTTGCTGTTTGGCTGCATGTACCTGCCTTCGCACGTCGTCATTCCATTCTTCTTCTATTGTCTTCTTCTATTGTATGTTTCAGGGAAACTCGGTCGGCAAAGTTTCTAGCGGTCGATTGCGATTGTAGCTTTCCGAGGTCAAACCGTAGTGTTCTTTCTCGATGCTCTTCTCAGTGCTTCTAATTCTGATCAAAAAAGATGTAAAAATACGACCAAAATGGCTTAAAATATTTCTTGTCTTGTGTCCCACGTGACAACATTTTGTTAAGCACACTTGTTGTGAAAATATTCCCCATCTTCCCTTTTCTTCTTCCCCATTTTCAGTGTTTTTAGAGCCCTCGGCAAACCTGCGCCAACCAAGAAACATCTTGCATCTTATCTCGTTTTCATTTAGAAATTAAGTGATGTCACACTTTTCAATCAAGACTGATACCGCGATGCCTGAAATTCGGACAGGGGATTGTGCAGTTCTGTTAGGTACTTCATATCCAATACTTAACGCTTTGCTCTAACTATGCAGCGACATAAGGAAAGTTAGATTTATTTTGTTTATGCCTTTTTGATATTTGTCAGAGAGATTGAGGTTGGTTAGTTTGGGTTATGCAGTCACACCAAAGTAGGTCCATTGCCATACCACGCGGATTAATTTCTTCTAATCCCGGAACCAATTAGTTCTTGTGATAAAGCTGTTTAGATGGCTAATGCTTTCGCTTCTTAGTGCGCTGAGGTTGTTGAAATTGTAGGCCCTAAATGTAAGTGACTGCAGGTTACCAGAGCACAGCAGACGGGATGATTGACTGACACAGATTTACAGCGATTATGTTGACATGGCCATCGTGGATTGGCCAATATCCATTAAAGGAGTAGTAATGCTTCTGAATTGACCACGGTCTTTGTTGTAGCACATCTGAAGCACATAAAAAAAAAGTGAGAATTCCCCAACGATGCTTCTAGCTTTAAATACACACCAAAAGAATGACAGCACGTTACATACTTACATCCAGGAAGCGTTAAATTCCGTGTTGGACCTGGGCCTCAACCAACTAGCGTCTCCAGCCAATTCGATCTTTAGACAGCTGCCTCCAGTTTCACACGCATAGTTGTTTGAGGCCCCTTTCCACTTGCGTCGCGGTCTTCCTCTATTGTGCCGCCCCTGGGGAGTTGATTCGAAGACTTTCCGTGCCGGAGGATTGGTTTCCATCCATTAACTTTTTCAAGATTCCCTTATCCTCAGCGTCGTCTGCGATTGTACTTTCCCTTGATCTTCTTTACGGGCTTCGATTTGGGCTTTGTAACCCTGACTCAACTTTACCCTTTGATAAATTTTCCTAACCCCATTCCTGCTATTTAACTGATAGCGAGATTCTGGTGGCGCTCCTTTTTTCTCAGGAGGAACAAGTACTCTTGTCCATCTATGCAGTGCTGCTTTATAGGCTTCTTGCTTGGCTGCACTCGCTCGCCGAGACTCATCATTATGCTTGAAGTTATACAAAATAATTCGTGGGTTTAAAAAATTCAAATCATCATCCATCAAGATACAAATGAGCTTGTCGCTGACGTCTTCGAATAATCAACAGGCTACTTGTTGCAAATCTATTCAATGAACAGCTCTTGCCTGTGAGTGGTCTATGTACTTCAGACAACATTTTGTACTTTCTGAAAGGACTTCTTTCTCGAAGAGACCAAAACGAACTTCGTGTGTTTTTAATAATTCCCATGCTTTTGTGCCATACGGCAGAACTGGATATATCTAGACCTTAAAAAGGGATCATTCGAGAGAGGGCTTTATTCTTCTTCTTATGTTGCGACTGACAAGAGTTGTCTTTCCTTTTGTGACGACGGTAAAATTCCCACGGATGTTAAAATGAGGCCAAGAGCACGAACAATGAAAAGGACGGCGGTGATTCACTGAAGCCTAGACTTTAGAGCACCCACGGTTGTTGTGCGTGCTATTCTTCACCCACAAGCGGATGGGAAGCAAAAAGTATGCCAGTATGGTGTTCAAGAACTATAAAAGTTGTTTAGACGCGAAGCGTACTAAGGGACAAACCTTTCAGCAACGAGACGGTGACACAGTGGCTGTACTGTCGAACCCGTTTAAATGAAATGACAAAAGACCGGAATGTTAATTTCAATTAACCGAGTTTTACATTTAAGCGGACCTCGGGTAATTGAAAAAAGATTTCATTTAGACGAGTTGTTTAGTGGATCCAAAAATTTGATGAATGAAATCTCTTTGTATCCATATCCTTGCTTGAGTTGGTGCGCTTTAAGTAAACTGCGTATAAATGGTTTTCCGCTTCTCACCATCATCAAGATATTTTAAAAATTTTAAGTTTGTCTTTAATAGACAGGTATATAGATAGGTTCTTAGAATCATGGCCGCTGTAATTCTTTATAACTTTTCAGTAATTTGAATTTCTATTTAATTCACTTTATGAACGTTATCTTTGGGGCCGAAATTTTGAAATAAGTAAGATTACAGACGAATGTTTTAACGAGCAGTACATAGCAGATAACAATCGTTGGATAATCAAAACAATGAGGAAATGTGCTGTCAGAATTGATATTTGACACTTTAAGAGATGAACTTTAACGCAGAACTTCAGAAAAATTACAAGTTCAATAGATGCATTGAAAGCCTGTGCATCTGATTTTTCTTGAGAAACATTTTCATTTAAGCGGTGTCTTTTCTGTGAAAAGTAATATATTTTACAGATTTTCTTTTTCAAATATCCGAGTTTTTCACTTAGGCGGGTTGTAATAAAACGGACCAGTTTGTATGAAATTCGTGAAAATGTTCACGGGGATAGAGTTAATGTTTCATATAAGCGGGTTTTTCAATTAAACGAGTTTCAATTAAGCGGGTTCGACTGTATTATAATTCCTCGAAAGATATCGCTACTTTCAAGAACACTCTGTTGTGCTGCATCAGTGTATTGACTTGAGTGCCGATGCTCAGTCCTCCTGCTTACCACTACTTGTTCATTTTCTTCGAAGTGATGATGATGATTCTTATCAACGGATTCCAATTAGAGAGAAGCTTAGCTAGTCTTGGAATCTAATCATGCTACGGTCACTGTCATAGTGAGATCAAAATATCCAAAAGACTGTTGAAAAAACCTTAAAGACGAAATCAAAGTCTTTACAGATGCTCAAGAAATTTGCTGCAACCCTTCAATTCCCCAGCGACTCTTTCCATGCAGTCAGTGAGTGTGTTAATATCAGAATACCTTCCACTTGCTCTTGCACAACGCGATAGCTGCAATCATTCGCAAGAAGATAACACGTGACAACGGTTCGGTCCAATTGGCAACACGCAGATGGCAACAGCGAGCCCCCTCACGCCATTTTCTGACGTGCCCAAGGTCGTTTCGTTATTACTACTGAATAAAATTGTATCCAAGACATCATGACGCACGAAATCGAATGAACACAAATGAGGCTGCCATATTTCTGATGACATTCCGTTTTTTCTGTTTTTGTTGTTTTTTTTGTTTCACCTGAGTTTGTGGTTTTAATCCTCAAACTGAGAGTATTCTCCCTGTGGGATATTAATTAGTCCTTGTCCCTTGGTCACGATGTAATTAGGAGGTATTTCACTGTGGATGTTGGCATCGTCTTGTGGGAGCGGGTGGTGTTCATTTTGTCATCGATTCAATCTTTTGGGAGGTTGGTGTGGGATCTGGGGTGACACACGCCGATTTAATGGCAGATCTCTTGTATCCTGTGGTAATGGATAAGTAATGCATACTATTTTTTGAGTCTGGAAGAGTTTGCTGGGTTATAGAGAAGGAAGTGGTGTATTTCAATGGGTGTAGGGGCAGTGGACGAAATGCTCGTGTAATAATAATAATATAATATGGATGACGCTACAGCCCATAGAAGGCCAGGGCCTAGCTTCTCAGCAACCACTCGTGTTGTGCCTGCTATTGTTTTCTCACTAGTGGAAGGGACCTACAGATTTATTGTTTTCGTCGCACAGAGCAGGAATCGAACCTACGACGTCGAGATTGGGGTCGACGCACATACCTACAACGCCACGGGCCACCAATGTGCTCGTGTAATACCAAGAGTAAATTTCAAAATTCTTATGATTTTAGCTGAGGTTTGACTAATTAATCGATCGTTTTTTCTGGTTTTTGTTTTCAAATTTCTAACTTTTGTGGCATGAAGGATAACTGCGACCATATTTCAGATTCAGCCTAGGAATATGAAATACTTCGTTAAGTACACGTTTTGCTACTTGCCGGATCTTGTGACTTCACTCTTCACCTGGGAGCACAAGTGAATATCTTTCCAAATGTTAACACATGGTTCATTGGTAAGATGTGTTATCAGCAATCACCTAAGATGTTGATTTGACAAACGCAAATCGCTGGCAAAATATTTCTTCCAAGGCAATCCAGTGCTCATCTGAGACTGTTATTGTTTATGCCATGATATCAAAAGCTGACAGATTTGTGGAAGATAAGTCTCGTCCTTTGGGTTTTTAGCAGCCTGCCGCACAGTAGTGTCGTACCAGATTGGAGACAAAAAATTCCGTCGCAAGTTTCAAGTGACTTGACAGTTCTAGAGCCGAATTGTACAGTGCAACGCGTTTGTGTCAGCGTGGTGCAACACAATCGGTTCAGTAAGTAAGTAAGTAAGCAAACTCAAGTTAGGTTACGTAGGTTAGGTAGTAGTGGCTGACTGCTGCAGAGCAGTCACACTTAGGCCAGAGTAGGCCCATTGTGATACCACGCGGATTGACTTCTCCTAACGCTGGAACCAGTTGGTGCTGCTGATGAACCGATTTAGTTGGCCAATGCTGGCACTTTTTAGCTCGTTACAGTCGCTGAAGTAGTAGGCTCCTAGGTGCAGGAACCTACGACTGGCAAGAGCACTGCAGGAGCAGAGAAGGTGATGAGTATTTTCTTCCTCCTATTCATCCATGCAGCTTCTGCAAAAATCATTTTATGAAGCACCCATCCTGCGAGCATGAGTGCCAATTACACAGTGCCCGGTTATGACTCTAATGAGGGTCCTTAATGAGGGCTTGTTGAGTCCAAGTAGACTGAGTGACCGTTTCAGGTTAATTGATGGCCAGATTTCTTTTGTTTTAAGGCAGCTGGTGCCTTCTAGCCATTTGTCATTAGTGGTTTTAGTTGTGTAGATCTTAAGAAGATGGTTAGCTGTAGCGATTGGCATGGAAGGCGGTACCCCTGCTATCGATAGGGATGAGGTTGTACCACACCTAGCGAGTTCGTCGGCTTTGCAGTTTCCTGGTATGTCACAGTGTCCCGGCACCCAGATGAGGTGAATGTTAAAATGCTCGGCCATCTCGTTAAGAGACAGCCTGCAATTAAGGATTGCCATTTAGTGAAAGAATTTTAAATCTTGCTTTGAATATCAGAGATATTTCGTCATAACTAAATGCGTCATGAAAATAGTCATAATTTAGTTGACTGTATAGTCTTCTTACTCTCGAGCTTTTATTTTTAACGTATTTCGAGTGTAGTTTTTCTTCGTTTGCATAATGCGGTATAGTTTATTTTTCAAAACGCGTAGATTGTCCATGTCAAAATGTAGGGTCTCGCCACAGTCATTACTAATAGTTTGGCACCTTGCATACCACCAATTTGCGTTCCTTAACTCGTACAAGAACAGTTTCTTTTGCTATTCGTGAATCGTCATATCTGCAAATCTTTAGTATGAAGTCAGCCTGTGACTTGAGTGCGTCCGTTGACAATTTTGGTAGACATGTTTCTAAATGTATAGCGTAATTAGGTGTATTTAATGGGAGATTGAAGAGTTTTTTAATGAAGTTCCTTTGGAATACTTCAATTTCTTCAAACTCATCAGCCCTCCACACTTGCGAGGCGTAACAGAGGGTGGACTTAACGACTGAGTTAAATATCTTATATTTAACAGATAGATTAATTTTTTTGTTGAAGAACACATTTTTCCACGAAGGGTTGAGCAGACTTTGAGAGCTATTTGCTTCATCTCTAAGATGTTAACTGAAACTTAGAGTTGGATTCAGTTTGACTCCCAAATATTTCACCTCTTTAACGGTTTCAAGTGGTTGACCATCGTATTTCCATTGCCTTTTAATGTGGATTCTTGGACATCGCGTAAAAGCCATCATTTTCGAATTTTGTGTATTGATTTTGAATCCCTTTCTCTTACAGTAACATGACAGGCGGTTGGTCATCAGTTGCATATGTGCCGAAGATTCAGCAAGTACGACGAGGTCATCTGCATATAACAACCCATTGATTGTGGTATTAGCAATTCTAACTCCCCCTCTCTGTCCTTTATATACAGAGAGAAAAGTAGCGCGCTGAGAGTTCAGTATTACCGGTTCAGTATAGTTCAGTATACCCGGGCTAACGAATCCTGCCATCACTTAGAATAGATGAATGCTGTCGTATGCGGCTCGATGGCTCGAGGATCGATAAAAAGGTGATGTACTCACTCAAGTGAAAAACCCGGATAACTGAACAATAAATTTCTTTTTTTTATTAATAAAAGAAAATGTGTATAAGCATGTATAAACAACAAATGTTTACAACATGATGTTTTTCAGCTGTTTAAGAACGATTTTATATTTGCTTTGTTTTGCGGTGTCTGGTGTGTGAATTGAACTCAGTTAAATTTATTTTTCACTATCTGCGATCGGTGCACAGTGGGGGGTTTGACACCAAAACATGGTATAAACATCTAATGTGGCCAGGACGCCTGCTCATGGGTTCGAAAATGTTTTTCCTGCCACTACAAGTAAATATTACGGGTTTTTGGGAAGGTGGGAAGTTGCAGGTTGTCGTAGGGTTGTATGTAAATTTTGTGTGTTCTTATTCGTTCTCAATATGCAATATAGAATAAGCAAGAATAGGTCTGTTCCCTTACCAAAAATAAGCAGTACAAAACAACGAAAGTCTGTCAAAAATTTGGGTTGTATGTAAAATGTGCGCTCTCTCGAGTCAGTAACAAATGTCCCCACCATGCCCATTTGAACCGAAGAAATGTCTGTGGGTAGTCTGTTGGTTTGGTTGTAAAGGTGTAATTACTTAGATGAAACACCCACTCTTAAACAGCAACAGAACAAGAATGACGATTCGATTTGCATAATTCCACAAATATTACCAAACAACCTGGTCTCACTAGTAAATTCCAAATAACAGGCGAAAAAAGGCTATCTTTTTTCTCCATTAGAAGACATTTTAAGGCCCATTCATATGAGGTCGCCGCGAATTGCGAACTTCGCAAACATTGACGTTTCATTCATATGGAGGTTTTTCATTCGCAGATAACTACGGGTGCAAACTGACACTTCACTGCGAATTTTTTGTTCGTGAATTTGTGGAACGCGTTTTCGTCTTTGAATTGCGTTTGTGTATCACGAATTCAGTTTGACAGTTCTCGGAGAGAATGATAAGGTCTGTTTCAACTGATTTGTGCACAGAAATTCGTTGGTGAGCAAACTGTCAGAAGTGGGGGTAAAAATCTCTCTTTAAGAAACAAACGTGTGGAACGACGCTTCGTAGAAATGCACAGAATTCAAGAAACTTCAAAAAATATATTCAATTCTTACTTATTCAATTCTGAATGAACGGTCGCTTGTTGTTTTTATTTTGAATTTGACACTCTTAAATTTTCTGCCCACAAAATTTTCTGTGGCAGAAACTCGCAGGAAGGGGAATTTTTTTACTCTCTCGTGAGAATGCTCTTCTGTCAAATCACCGAATGGAACGGCTTTGGACATTTTTCCTGTGACTTTCGGTGAATTTCACAGCAAATGGAACAGACCAATTGATTCGCAGAGAAAAACTTTCAAATCATTAATTAGGGTACTTAAACTAACGTTTATAGGGATATTTGCCTATGAAAAAACTCGATAATTCAGTTACAATCTTTTTGCATACCAAGAAGTTTAACTTTTTGTTTATACTATATTTGCTGTAAATATATATTTGCTCGGGTGGTGGTCCGTGGCTTTGTGGGTATGTGCGTCGACCCCAACCTCGATGTCGTAGGTTCGAATTCAGCTCTGAGCGACAAACATAATTTTCACGGCCCCACCTCTTTCGCTTCTCAAACAGCCGTTCGGATTCGGCATTAAACTGTAGGTCCCTTCCACTCGTGAGAGAACAATAGCACGCACAACACGAGTGGTAGCTGAGAAGCTAGGCCCTGGCCCCCTACGGGCTGTAGCGCCACCCATATTATTATATTATTATATATTTGCTGTAAAATGGTTGTTTGTGAAAGTTCGCGTTCGCAGTTTGCCGCTCATATGAATGAGCCTTTACGGTGCAAAATTAGGTCTTGGACATGCCCGGAACAAAAAATCGTAATTTCACTGTGTAAAATTGGTTTGATAGATTGACTCCATGTTTTATTTTTCTGATAGTTAATAGGTATTTTACTTGAAGTCGGCATACTAACTTTTCTTCAGTTGTAAAAAAATAATTGGCTTTTGCCATGTTTAGGGGTCAAAGATCCACCGTGCGGCTCGTTGCTACGTTGCTTAATTCGTGCGGAGAGATTGAGTCAGAGCAGAATATCAAAAATTGGCTTAATTCATTCTTAGCTGCCGAGTTGGCGCAGTCCTTTGGGATGGGATCCTCAAATTGCCAGAAAGATGGAAAAAAAGTCATAGCTTCAAATACTTTGATTAATAATATTGTACGTGTTCTTCTAAACGTATGTTAAAAGATAAGAAAAATACAATTTTTGGAGACAATTCGGAGCAAAGTTGCCAAAGACATCAGTTCTCTATCTCTCATCATTTAAGAGTCTATAAAGAACAAACAAACAAGAAAACATTGATTTTTAAGAGATTTGTCCATCGTTTCACTTGAGCGGGTTATACTGTATATCAGTTTGAAATTCGCTGGTCTTCTCCACGATTCTCCACATTTCCAGTCCCAGTGTGGAAAGTTGGCCTGTAGTCTATTTGCCAGACCTTAAATCATATTGGTGCCGATTAGTGTGGTGCAGAACGCCTTTAGACTTTCACAGAGTAGTCGGAAGGGACATAAGGGGACATTAACTCTGCCACAGCCTAGATTTACACCCTTCAACACATGACAAAGTTCATTTACTTTTTTGAAGTATTCCCCGGTTCTTACACCATCATCATTTTTTTTTCATTTTAATTCATTTTTAGATTCTTACAGCATTGATTCTAAATGATTCCTTAATATATTTAGTCCTTCTTTTGTCTCTAACATAGCTTTATCATGTGTCAGGCTACGCATATTTTCACGACAAAATGTAAACAACAGCCCAAATATTACCAACTTCCTTACTTAGTCATTACAATTTAGTTTAATTCCTCATTCAACGGCGTATCCACAATTCTATCCAATCAACGCGACGGTATGATGCATGATAAAATAACACGTCATACGCTGTTATGATGTTTACCCGTCCTTCCACCAGTCGGTGGAGCGGATGGAAAAAGTTTCTCCTAAAGGTTCCCCACAGACAATTATCCTTCAGCGTTAAAGTTTCTCTGTGCAATAGGAACCGCACATGCCAGAAAACCGTCGTAATTACTTAAGCACATCATCCCTCCCCACAGGATATTACGTTACAATCATCTGGAAAAACAATATGTTCCAACTGAGCTGGAGGCAATTTCGGTTTGATTCGCGTTTCCTGTCTAGTTGACCTTCACATCGAACCTCGATGTTCGCACATGTCTTGTCTTGGGATGGATCCTCTCCTTCTGGTCGTTGTGTTGAGGGGGTGCTACACACAAGTTATTACGGCCTCAGGCCGTTGACTTATTTTGGGATTACTTCTTGTGGTTGAAGAAGGATTTTGCACATTTTTTGAGGGCTATCGTTAACAAGTTAATGGCGCTGTTGAAATCTTGTGTGAATCATCGTGTACATCGGGCGAGTCGGGGTGATAGCTGGCAACGATGTGAATATGAGAGTGGGGATATGTGGGCTACATTAAAAGAAATGGCTGATATTAAGTAATTTAATAACATCCAAGAACCATGGTTTAACATAAGCAGACTTTGTATGCGATAGGTTCTCACTAGTGCATCAATTTAGAAGAGGATAACCGGGGGCACACATACGAAGAAGGCACTTGAGACAACAAGAAGGAGTGCGTGGTAGAAAGAAGAAGTTTGCTAATTGATCTCCAGACCTGCCCGAAGAAGTATTCGACGGCTGATTCAACATTTCCTTGAAATCTACATCTTACTAGTGTCAATTTAAGTAATTCGAAGTGTTTCCACAGAAAGCCAGGTGCCGAGTGATAAATGTCACATTCTTCTGTTGAGTCAGCACTGCTCAATGGATACATTGCATCCCAAATAGGACGACTCGTCCCTCCCGTTGAAATTGTAGCAATCAAATTATTCTCTCGTCTTCTGTGACATGGTGGACTGATGCCACTAATTTTGTACAATCGAATTGTCCCTGAAGCTGCATAGTGGATGCATAAAGGGTTCACTAAACTGGAACACTCCAAACAAACATCAATTGCCTTGCTAAGCATGATTAACATGCGGTAATTCACATATGAGTCTGCTGGCACTGAATTCAATTGAAGACAATTCAATAAAGTCAAGAAGTTCCTGCAAACAGCTAAGCAGCTTAGTTTCAGTATGGAGGAGAACGTTTCACGCCATGACTCAGCAGACGAACTGGTTCTGGGTATCTCTCTCCCGCACAATAGAGTTACAACGTCTGCACTGAAGCTGCCGTAATTAGCCTTGGTGACAAACTATAAACAAAATCTAGGGAATGCAATTGATGATGACCCAGCTAACCGAGTCAACTCCGCTCAAAAGACATAGTAAAACTGTCGCCATATATAATAATAATGGGTGGCGCTACAGCCCATAGGGGGCCAGGGCCTAGCTTCTCAGCAATCACTCGTGTTGTGCGTGCTATTGATCTCTCTCGAGTGGGAGGGACCTACAATTTTATGTCGACTCCGAACGACCAAGTTTAAGAAGCTTTTTTCTAGACCGTAAACACTCTTAGAGTATTGTCAGTGACTCGAAAGAGGTGGGCCGTAAAAAAGCTATTTCGCGGGAAAGTCTGCAGATGACTGATAGTAAGTCAGGGAGAAGGTTCCACAGCATGGCATATAAGACGAAGCGAAGTACACCAAAGGATTACAAGATCTACACTGAAGCGGCTATAATTTGGAAATTGTTGGAGAACTAGCTATGCCGGTTAGCTTCGGCCTACAGCGAAACTTTATAGCATTTCCCTTGTTATCCACACCAGGTCAGTACTAGGCACAAGTAGTTCTTCTTCTTCTTTGATTGGCGCCACAGTCCGGGGTGGACCTGGGCTTCAACCAACATGCCTCTCCAGCCAGCACGATCTTTCGCCAGCTGCCTCCAGTTGCGCACACCAAGTTGGTTGAGGTCCTTTTCCACTTGTGTGCGCCATATAGTGCGAGGACGTCCTCTGTTCCCAATGGCTCGGTGTCGAAGACTCTTCGGGCCGGAGCTGTGGTGTTCATCCGCTCTACATGACCTAGCCATCTTAAGCGTTGGATCCGAAGACGCTTAACTAGGCGCATGCCGCTGTACAGCCCGTATAGTTCGTGGTTGAACCTTCTCCTCCAAACGCCATCAACGCAAACAACACCAAAGATCGTACGCAGAACTTTTCTCTCAAAACAACCAAGAGCTTCTTTCTCCGCTTTCAATAGCGTCCATGTCTCTGCGCCATAGAGCAGGACTGGGATGATCAGGGTTTTATACAAGGTCAATTTGGTGTTTCGAGAGATGGCTCTGTTACTCAATTGCCTCTTGAGCCCAAAGAAACAGCGATTGGCAAGAGTAATTCTGCGCTTGATCTCGGTACTGGACAAGTTATTCAGTCAGCATTTTGTTTGCCATTTTATGAAGTGGCTGTCATAATACTACTCCAACTTAGTCTTTCCGATCATTCCGCCTCACTAAAGGCACTCCAGGTTCACTATGTAATGTGGTAACATCCGGTATCATCGTCCAATGCAAGAAAACATTCAGACACTTATAACCAATTGGCTCTTGAATCACAAGCAACGAAGGCAAATGGTTCTGATCGATCGGAATGATTTAATTGATCGAAATGAAATTATAGGAGTACGCCCTTTCTATTTGAAGATCAGTATAATCCAGCTTATTAAACAAAATTTTACGATCTTATATGTGACACCAAGGCAGGACTTTGATGCAAAAATTAAAGTTGTACGTATTTAACTTGCTCGTTCCATGATGCTTTTTAGTGGGTTATCACATGACCTATTTGCTTTGTGGGCGTTATGGTCTTAAAGGCTTTTCTCTCTCTCTCATTTGTACTTCGTCAATCAAATGATCACAGCTCTCAGCATTTTGTTTGTTTAGCATCAATAAAAATAGGAGTTGCGCTTGGAGTGTATATGAAAATATGAAAAACAACGCGGCTGTCGACGACAGTAGCAGAAGCAATTAGCAGCTCAAGACAGGAAGCGTTGAAGACCACTGGATTGCTGTAAGAAATGCTTTTATGTCTAAGGAAAGCACATATGTCGGTAACAGACAAAAACACCATTGTAGATGGCTTACAACTGATGCAAGGCGACGAATCGATGAGCGTCTAGCAATAAAAGTTCGTCTTGCAGGCGGCCTTAGCAACCTAAGTAGAAGCCCAATACCGGACGAAGAAGAATGAAGTGCAGAGTCGGGCAAGACGTGATAAACCTCAGAATACACTTCACACACTCTAGTTGCATGTGGTGAAGAAGAAGCGAATAGATGCGGCAAAAGGAATGTTTAGAACATCACCAAGGAGCTCATCGGTAGTCGGAATACCAAGCAACACCTCGTGAAGAGTCTACTGATCCCTGATGAAAATGAGCTCGTTAGATTTAGAGAACATTTCGCCAGTGCTCTAAACCGCTTAGACGATGGTACTCTGTCGCAAGAGAGAGACCTAACCTGACACGAGACCTCAAGTCAGCAATCAATCCCTCAATTGAAACAACCACAGTCTTGTATTGATCGCATCCTTGACGAGAATTTTTTGAAGCTGCACCAAACATATCAGCAGACTTGCTGCATCCGGTGATATGCGAAGCTTAACGAACAATCTCCGTATCCAAGGCTTGTTGCCGTCTCTGAACTAATGTGTATTTTACACGGTGGGGAAGTTGCCTCACGCGAAACCCCTGAACCTGGAGGACAGGGTCCTAATTTAAACCCCTGGACCCGTCACTTCTAAGCGGTTGCAGTAGAAGCTGTCCAGGGAGCGCCGCTTGGAGGCTGTATGTCAGCTTGACCTGTGCATTCACAAGGATCGTTGCTAGCATCTCGACAAGTTGAGAGCAATCAATAACTTTGCCCTGGATGCACAGGCCCATACCCTCCTGTCTAGTCAGGCGTCTACGGATTCAACGCCTAGGATGGCTAGGCCATGTTGAGCGCATGGACAAAACTGCTCCAGCCCGAAGAGTCTTTGAGTCCGAACCAGTGGAACAACGCAATAGAGGACGACCACGAAGTGGAGAAGGACCTCAACCAACTTGGAGTGCGGATCGTGCCAGCTGGAGAGGCTTGTTGGCTGCGGCCCAGGTTTTACCCCGGACTGTAGCGCCATAACAATAAGAAGAAAAACGAACAATCCCCGCAGGAGGGAACAAGGAGGATGATTATTAAGTTTCCTAAAAAGAGAAACTCGATGAAATGGGCAAACTGAAGAGGTACATACACGCGTTGTTCCTGCAGCAGTGAAGTTCGGAAAAAAGACTGACTTGCTGCTATTTTCAAACTATTTGGTTGATAGTTCTTAACTTGAATACACATTTTTAACTAGTTCATGTCAAATTTTCAGTCACGAAATTGCTCCATTTCAGGAGCCTTTTGGCTGATGTCTCCCTAAACCACGTGCAATGTTGCCTTTCAAATTTTCCAACCGACGCTGAATTGTTAGCCAAGACGATCGATTTTACGATCTAGCCAGCGATGAATCAACAGTCCAAAAGGAACGATAATTTGGCCAGAGAACTTTGCCAATTGGTCCATCGTGTGCTGTGTAGCATGTGTTCCATCTTGCAGTGACCACATGTCCGCAACGTTCAGCTTGTGTTTTTTGGACAAACAAAATTGCCGATAGCGTGCGCCATTGTTGAGGATAGCGATGAATGGACAAATCACGGTCTTCGTTATCACTTGCGGATACATCAACAATATTTTCGCCTCTGCACGCACTCTACGCACACGGCAAGCTGAATACCGTGAAATCGGTTCTAAATTTGTTCGCGATGGATTGAGTAGGCTGCTCAGTAGGTCGATTATGACGATAGTGAAATGGCCGAGGTGCGAGAAATATTTGAAGTATTTTTTCAAAGACCACGAAATTTGGCAATAAAATTCCAATCAAAGCACTGTTTGGTGTTATTCGTTGCCCGATGAATTGGCTGTGTTAGCTGAGCATGTGCTATCTTGGCACATGGGATAATTCATGCGGGATGTATTAAACATTTTTAAATTCCGAATCGGACAGAACCGTAGTGCATCGGAAATTTGCTTACACCAGCCCATTTATGCAGAGAACAAAGCGATCGTTTACTGTGGTTTTGTCTGACTCTTAGTCGAGTGCCGCGGCAGTATTTCGGCAATACCACAATAAGTGTTCTAAGTCAAAGCGTCAAAGTGTTGCATGTACTCGTCACAGTGGACTGGAACGCTTTCGCCGTTCTTACTGCGGTGAGTCTCCAGTCTGGTCGATCCTCGGTACGAGTCGCGAACACCTTGACTCAGTGGATAGAAGGGATGTAGGTTTAGCAAGGAGGGTTGGAAAGGTAAGCTTTGATTACCTCTTAGTTCCTGATGTGCATCGAGGGCATGACCGGCGCAGATGCACCAACATTTGCTCATTTCACTATTTATTCATTCATTCCTTTGACGAGTCTGTTATGTCCTTATGTTATGAACAAGAAGAAGGAAGGAACATACTAGCATTCGTGTGACAACAACTAACTCAACCAACGCTACGCACAGGTTGGTCAGGAGACACATATTAGATGTTTAGTTATTTTATAATAAAGTGACCGAAGTCACGAAGGCGTATGTGTAATGTTTGCCACTGATGCAATGCGCCTACACTCTGTGCGTGCTATTGTACCCTTAATGTGGACTTCGAATGGCGAAGTTTTTAGTCTTTTTTTCTTGACAGTTATATTCTCTAAGAGTTGTCGACAGAAGCGGTGCTGTGGAATGGGAGTTTATGTCTGTTCCGACAATTTGATCCACACACCTTTTGACATATGAGTCAAAACCACTTGGCCGTTGTTTAGTGGCTAGCGGTCATATCTTTGTATTGCTTGTTAAAACTGTCCTCTTCACGAATCACGAGTTTGCACACATGTGATATACATGTGTGAACGTCGTACGAAGGTAATGGGTGAGTTTTTGCTGTTTGATTTATTAGTACTTTTTTAGAGGAGAACTTTAAATTAGCAACTTTTTTATCTGTGACATTTGATTTGACAGTTCTTAGTTGGTTTGAGGTTAGTTTGAGCTGACGTGCGTCAGAAATAAATATGCACAAATTTATTTTGAAAAACGTGGTTTAATTCCCCAAATTCAGTCTAGTTAGGCTAGCTTCCGGGGGAAGCCGGAGCCTCCAAGCTTAGGTCATTGTAGACCCATTGTGAGAATACCTTCTTCTCTACCCTTTTCTAGTACCCATTACGACGTCTCATCCTGTCTGCTCGATGTGCAACCCACCGAACCTGCAAATAAATTCCAATGGCCAATGGCACCACTGTTCGTTTTGATCTTGAAAGAAGAGGCCTCTCAGCAATATATTCCTGAACCGGCCGAGGCTTGAACTGTGACAGAGATAGTGACGGGTGTCCTTCCTTATGTACCTCCACGTCGTCACAGCACATACAGGTGTAGTCATGAGTAAGTACTTGAGATGGTTATGGCAGGTTAGCGCAGCGACTATCATCCGCATTAGGTTTTTATCGCATTCTGGCAGTTTGTCGGTTTTTGCACTGTTCTACTTTTGACAAGGGGTTATTAATACTTTTAGTTGTTCAGTATCTGGACATAGCACGGGTTGGAAGAAGCAATGCGTGTAGGGTGACTGAAAATTGAGTCTCTAACTGTGCATCCGAAAGCAGATTTAAGGGTAAACTGATGAGCATTCCTGATGAGACTGTTATTGCCGCTGCATTCATGAAGAGGAAGTACGCAGTTGGCTGGCTCACACTTGTTAAATAACACACGGACAAAGAAGACATGGTACGTCCATGTTCGAGCGAATCTAATGAATCTGCGATGTTGTTCTCCTCCATAAGTTTAATCGCTCGCTTTTGGATTCTATCTAGTATATGCGTGTAGTCTTGAAAGCACCAGACCAGATAAGAGGTTTGTACTCAAGCTTAGGGGGAATGTACACCTTGTCATCAGGCCAAATCGGTGGGGTGAACTATTTCTTGTATCGTTTATGGAATCTTAAATATTTGATGGCATTTTTGCTGTATGTCAGCAGCTGGAACTGGGAATCTCTATTTTATTGAGGGGATCATGAACAAGAATGCATATTTAAACATTTCAACAATAAATTTTAGAAAAAGTCCTGAATAACTTTTTATTAAAGATTGGTTGTCAGTTCTATCAAGACAATGGTCCAAAACACAAGTTGCTTTATAGCTGCCCCACTGGATTGAATCTCTCCCACAATCACCAGATCTTAATGTGATTGAAAACTTTTGGAAGTGACAAACATATTTCGTGTTTTTTTTTCAAAATTTGAACGTTTATTTAAGAAAATAATGTATAATAGTATTATCCGAATACTGCCCATCGGAAAGCTATGATTTTTTCAATAACAAGTTCTTACAATGACAGTAGCCTTCCAACGCATTTTCCAATGGAATAATACAAGTTACGTCATCTCTTAGCAAATCGTACGAATTAAGTTATAGACATTATATTTGGAGGAAAAAACATTTTTTTACAACATTTCAACCCATAATAATATCAAAAATCCCTTTGAGAGGAATGGGAGAATATAATAATATGGGTGGCGCTACAGCCCATAGGGGGCCAGGGCCTAGTTTCTCAGCAACCACTCGTGTTGTGCGTGCTCTTGTTCTCTCACGAGTGGAAGGGACCTACAGTTTAATGCCGAATCCGAACGGCTTTGTTTAAGAAGCTCCCTCTAGACAGAAAATACTCTTTGAGCATTGTCAGTGACTCGAAAGAGGTGGGGTCGTGAAAATTGTTTTCGTCGCATAGAGCAGGAGTCGAACCTACGACGTCGAGATTAGGGTCGACGCACATACCCACAACGTCACGGGCCGGAATGGGAGAATGTACCACCATTTTAGAGCACACATTTGGTTTAGCTTGTGTCAAACTGATTGAAAGCAGTGAAAGCAAGCAAGGAAAGTTTAACCAAATATTTAAAACATTTTTTGTAACATCTCCTTCTCTGAACAAGTCATTGCAATGACGTGTAGTTGACGTCAATTTTAGTAGTACCTTACATATAATTTATTTTACATTTATTTGTTGTATTTTAGGTTTTTTTGATTTTGTCGGTTAGGAAGAAAATAATATATTGCCACTTACAAATGAAAGAAAAAATTAACTTCTATCCCATGTACAACTTGAGTTTTTCGTGTTTTAACGTACTCACAGGGAGGTGTACTTTGATCCACTGTAAGTGTTGTGTTGATACACATACAATGGCTGAAAAGTTTTCCGGTTTCAACGATACACACTCCATGCCTGGATAATGGCTGCGTTCACTTAAGTGGCAGCAGACAGAATTGCGTTTTGGCAGCATTGAATTACACTCTGTTGTTCATATCCCAGTTAATTATGCTACCAAGATCGAAATTCAATGTTCGTACGCTGACTACATCCGAAGGGCAGGGTGGTCAGTCCTCTAACGTTGACGACATCTGGAGGTGAAGCTTCAACTTCGGATTGTACTGACTGTAAGTTATTTTCGAACACGCTGCAAAATAACACCTTACACTCGCATCTGGGTCAGCCTGCATTGGGTCATTCCACGCTGCACCTTGCACTCGCATCTGGGTCACCCGAACAACTGAGTTAGTGTCTGGAACTTCGAAGCGGCGATCACTCTCCCGAGATCTCTCTCCCAGGTGACAATATTGAGCAATAAATAGACTTAAGAAATCAATTGTATTTTAGTTCTAATTTTGGTGTTGAGGAAATAAAGTCGAGGCAATGAGCCTTGGGAAATATTTTTTAACTAAAAATAACTAATTTTGCCATAACTTGTACAGAGACATGAGCCTATCCAGAAGTTTATGAATTCTACGCACCAGGCAGCCGGTCGTGGACAACTCAGCCCATATTGGTTGAGCCACCAGTATATTCGGGACGCAATGGCGGTAGATGACGAAGAAGACCATTAAAATAGTTGTGAAATGTCCTTCTTTTTGTAAGACTTTTATTGCTCAAGTTCCAGAGTCTAGATTCAAGGAACGCCCAATCGGCTTTTGAAAGTCAATTTTAATTACCAACATGACGCAAATCTCAAATTCCATCGCAAAGTATTTGATTGCCAGATACCATGCGGTCTTCTTACATCTGCAGAGTGGAACTCAATTCATTCGGATTAATTTATGATTGAAATCGTATCCGCACAATCAACACCGGCAATCAATGACATGGAAGCCAGATCTCCCTCAAACAATCTCTAAGGAATTGCAAATATTAAATGACATGCGAAAGCAATGATGAACGACCGTTCTAAAAGAACATGCGACATGTGTGTGCCCACACAGAATTGTTTGCATGCAGCATTTCCATTGATGCAGACTGAAATTGAAACAAATTGATGAAATTTTCCAAGAAATTCATCATCGTCGTGCCTACGCCCCCCAACTTCGCAGATACCCATTCATGCCCCGCAGGACACACAGCTTAGATGTTGAACGCACCAAATGGACGTCAGCAATAACACACTCGAACTTTGTCGCAATCCGAAAGGAGTCCGTTTCAGATTTTAGATTAAATTTGTTTGTCGAAGGAATTTCCTGAATGGAGATAAAGAACTCCCGGCGGGAGGGATTTCCATTCATGCGCTCCAATCATCTACCATCAACCATCCTGAAAGAAGTAATTTCTGCTTTTTCCCACAGGCGAGTGGGCCTTTTGTGTGCATTGCAAAAAATTATTATTAATTCCCCGCAAGCAGTCCAAGGCTGTCCTTATTTTTCTGGATCCGACTGCATGCTCTGCATTTCTGCTCTCGAAAGAAATATGTTTTTTTCACCTCATGGAGCTATAATTGGATGCTTATTACATTTTGCTACTGTCTCTGGCATATTCTGGCATAAGATATTAAGGAAAGCGGTGTGGGTGGCAATTCACGTTAAATCCCTTCTCATCGGAATCAGATGCGCGGGTACGCAGGCTGTTTGTCTTTTCGTCTGAGATGGAAGCGATGCTTTTTTAATTGTGATCAAATCTTCATATTGACGACAACAATCGACTCCTTGACAGTAAGTTAATAATAAACGTCTTATGCGCTAACTTCTTCATTAGCTCATGCACCCCTTTGTGCTGCCTCAACCACACCTTCTCGCCATCGCTTTCTATTTCTGGGATTGTGACTGAAACTCTGACTCACTTTCTACCGCTCTGAGCCAAGTTTTCTTCGCACCGCTAGGTCTGTCATCCTGTATTAAAGGGTTCCAGTGCAAAGCTACAGCTGTAACCGTTTTCTATTGTGTGACAAATTCCCACATCCGTTGTTGTACACTGATGCCTATTGGTTCCTGGTCGACTCACTCGATCATTATTGACACGTTTGGGCCATAGTTACGTTCTAACTTCCTCTCGATAGTGATGTTCACTCTCCACGTGCTGCATCCAGAGTGCGTTGGGGTGCTATACTGTAGCTTTTGAAATAAATACCGAATGCGAATTTTTCTCTTAGCTATTCTTTTAGCAGTATCCAGTTCGAGATCGACTGCCGAGGTACTGCAAATCATTTACTGTTTAAACTGGTTTCTCTGCAATGCCTTGCGGTAATGAGATCGATCCAGGGTTCATTATGCTTTGCGAATGTAAGCACACGCGTCCAGTCCAGCTCTTTCAATTGTGTTGTAAGATTCACAGCTTCACATACACTTTTGATGTCGTGAAGGTCTTTGTCTACCTCGGGGCAAAATTAGCCATGAAACGAGCTCATATCATTTGTACTATGTGTCATATTTCATTAAGATCGGTACACTGGTTTAGTTTTTAGAGATTTTTTCGCACTTTCAATACAATCCCGACCACAGTGTCTTCTACCTAGAGACAACAAGGATGCCGTGAATTTCTTACAAATGTTAGGTAGCATGCGCTTGGTTTGTCTCCATTCTGCAGAGTCATACCACCTCTGGTTGTGTTCTCGTGAAGCCTTGACCAAGGATGCAGGTAGTTCCAGCGATGATCCTTGTCAAATAAGCTTATAGTCGGTCTTATTTCCTCTGATCCCGTGATAGCTTGGGATCTAGGCAAGTCTGTGACTCCGAACGACGAACGACGACGGGTCGACGCACATATCCACAACTTCACGGGCCACCACGTAACGAGCTATGTAGTCTAAAGTTGTCACCCTAGACCAAGGGGCCAACAAGAGTACCCTTGCCTTTGATGTCGGTACCTGTGTTATTCGTACTGCTTTTTGCGGAGGTAGACAAAGTCCTTAACTAAACCATCCGCATATGCTAACAGTTGCATGGACTCCTGGACATGGACCATAATGCCTCCAGCGATGTCTCTTCAGGATGAGACAATGCGTCCAAATCCCTTTCCTCTCCGTATCCAGATGAAGCAGCACGGAAGCCAATGTTTACTTTGAGTACAGTCTGTTAACCGATGTTATGAAGAATCTCAACGCTTAGTCATCGCATTTTCTTCAATGCTTTCACCGATCGTACTAACTTTTGCACTGATGAGCTGTGCGCCCACCTGTGCCCAAACTCCAAGAATCTGAAACATCTGAAACTTGTCCGCACCTTCCAGTCTCAATGTAAGTGTTGCAGTTTGGGTGCCTCCGTATGACCTGCTTAGGCTTTGTCTATAGTATATGCTTCCTTGGCGTCGAGACTGAGTTGAGTGGTAGCGGTAGTGAACTCAGCAATATCCTTGATTTTTACTTTTACTCTCTGTCATAGTCAAAGGGGTCATTAAAGAGGTAGCGGAAATTACCCTCGGCTACCTACCACCCTCGGCGCAAGAAACCCGTGGTATTATGCCGAGTGTGACCAAAAAAAAACCAAAAAGCGCTGCAACGGAAAACAAGACCAGCGCAACAGGAATACCGGGCAAGAAGACGTGGATGTTTCTACGACTAACGAAACTAACGTCTCTCCCACCCCTCCAGTTCAAGGATATCCAAGAGTATAGGAACAAACAGGCCAACGGCTTGGCCTCAGGCTTAAGGAAAGGCAGACAGGCTCTTCGGATGGAAATCTAGTTACTTAACAGCAGGGAATAGGGGATGCGTTTAAGTAGCACTTCTGACAGCTGCTTAACGGGTTTTAGATGAGAGTGATAGGGAATCAGGAAATTTCAACTCCAGTCGATGAAGCAGTGTTCTCATCTAGGTTAGGTTAGGTTGTAGTGGCTGACTGCTGCAGAGCAGTCACACTTAGGCCAGAGTAGGCCCATTGTGATACCACGCGGATTGACTTCTCCTAACGCTGGAACCAGTTGGTGCTGCTGATGAACCGATTTAGTTGGCCAATGCTGGCACTCTTTAGCTCGTTACGGCTGCTGAAGTAGTAGGCCCCTAGGTGCAGGAACTTACGACTGACAAGAGCACTGCAGGAGCAGATAAGGTGATGAGTATTTTCTTCCTCTTCATTCATGCCTCTTCATTCATGCAGCTTCTGCAAAAATCATTATATGGAGCACCCATCCTGCGAGCATGAGTGCCAATTACACAGTGCCCGGTTATAACTTCCATGAGGGTGCTTTATGAGGGCTTGCTGAGTCCAAGTAGACTGAGTGACCGTTTTAGGTTAAGTGATGGCCAGATTTCTTTTGTTTTAAGGCAGGTGGTGCCTTCTAGCCATTTGCCATTAGTAGTTTTAGTTGTATAGATCTTAAGAAGATGGTAAGCTGCAGCGATCGGCATGGAAGGCGGTACCCCTGCTATCGATAGGGATGAGGTTGTACCACACCTAGCGAGTTCGTCGGCTTTGCAGTTTCCTGGTATGTCACAGTGTCCCGGTACCCACATGAGATGAATGTTGAAATGCTCGGCCATCTCATTAAGAGACAACCTGCAATTAATGGATGTTTTATAGTAGAACATGACATTGTCCAGGGATTTTATGGCGGCCTGACTATCGGAACAGACGGTGAAATCCCTTTTTGATATTACATTGTTTTTAAGCCAAGACAGCGCCTCTTTAATCGCTATGGTTGCTTCCTGAAAGACGCTACAGTTATCAGGGAGCTTCCCGGAGATAGCAATGTTGAGGTCTTGAGAATAGACACCCGCACCCACCCCTTCTTTTGTCTGTGATCCATCTGTGAAGATGCGCAGAAAATCTTTCAGTGTTTGCATGTCAGTCATCCAGTCCGATCTGGAAGGAATACTGATTGCGAATTTCAGTTCCCATCTGGCTTTGAAGATGTCGTCACAGCCATTACAAGGTTGGTGGTTGCTGGTTTCCCATCTGAGCTCTTCAAAGCTGGTGCCAATATTCAGGAAGGACAAAAGCATGCCCGACGACTTACAATATCATCTCCATATCCCTCATCCATAAAAAATGCGATCCTACCTCCTGCAAAAACTATAGGTTGAAGAGGCGTATACTCAACGTCGCCCATATGATCCTATCCCGCGTATTGTGTGAACGTCTAAGGCCGTTGTGCACCAACTATTTCGCACGTCCCATGCATGCGGACCAAATATTCACACTTAGGCAAATCCTGGAGGGCACCACGGATGTGGATGTAGTCCGGGGAGCGAAAATCCGTCGACTACGCTGGGTCGGCCACATCGAACGCCTGGACAACAACGCTCCTTCTAAGAGGGTCTCCGAATTCGAGCCTCCTGGTTCGAGAAGGAGATGAAGACTGAACCTCCGGCATATAGACCAAGTCATCAAGACAGCTTCATCGTGATGACTGAAAGCGGCGCGCCCAGGATCGTCACCGTGGGAAGGCAGCAATGGCTCAGGCATGGGTCGCCGCTCTGATGAATAGAAAAGAATCAAAATGAAAGATCTCCTTCTGCCGATACCACAATCGCATCAGACCGAGATTTTCCTCGTAGTGCATTATTGTTTACCATCGATTTCTTCTTCGTCATGTTTGCTTCTTTTTGCCGACTTACGACCAACTGTCAGAGCTTGCCTTCCTGTGCAGCTTTTGGCGGTTTCATTGGCTTTCCTGCTCGTTCCTTCGCTCTTGACGCCTCGCAAACGAATTTATGATTAGCATTGCCTAGAGGGATCTTTTTCGAGAAGAACAATAACACACGTATGTGTGCCAGTTGGGTATTATTCAGCATACATGTGTTATTGTTTTTCTCGTTGTGGAGGGGACCCAAAATCTGTTTGAGAAGCTTTCCCTAGGCAATTAAAATCTCTAAAAATTGTCAGTGACTCGAAAGATGTGGCATGAGGTGTTTATCGCAACGATGAATAAACAAACCTTGGCGACCACCAATTTAACTGCCTAAGACCAATGCGCGCTTCGTAGAAACCCTTAGACGTACTTACGTGCCATTATCACTTCTTGACAACCATTTAAAACCCATTTCAATCAAACCCCTGTTGTTATTTGAACCCACATTTCGCTCCGGCGCGCCGGAGTATATCATGCCGACATTATCTTCGAATTCCTAAGAGCCAACATTATCAGGTGACAGTCTACACGCCAAGCCTAGGAGTCCAATTGGCTCTAATCAATTTTTTAGCGCGCCATTTAGGCGATAAAAGCGTTTTACTATAATTTACAATAAAGATAAGCCACTCCGTCCCGACTGGGCATCTCGACACCACCACCGCCAGCAACAGTGCCCTCTTGAGAATCGCGTGCCGCCACAGCGACAATTGCGTCTCACAACGATTGCTGTGCATCGCTTTGATTTTAAGTGAAGCAAATAATCACATATGTATGCACAATAGTTGTTTGCCTAAATCGTTGTGGGATATGCGAAGAGCGCAATACGATAATTAATTTAGTGTACAACACAATGACGACTCTGGTGGAGTCTCCCCACAGACGCATTTCATTAAGCTGGCTGAAGGATTGTGTGTGGAGTAAATATAAATAAAGTGTGCTGTGCAATGCGTTGGCTGGAAGTGACAGAGGGAAACTGTCCAACAGAATGGATGACAAGTTTGATGGGGTAGTGTGATGCGACACAGTACCGAGGTTCAATTGAAACGAAGTCTCTCAGTCAACGAGTGTCACCAACTCCACTATACTGGCTGCTTCACCGTGGTGATCAATTGCACTCACTTGTGTCTACGCTCCCACTGTTCTTAGCTCCGCGAAACTTTTAGCGAATGAGCATAGGGGGAGAGGTACTGTTAGAAATGGTGTACCACCAGATTCTGTTCTCGGTCCGTTGTTGGTTCCAATCGTTAAGAGATCATCTCTTAGCTGTGCTGTCCTTTAGTAAATTTCCTTGCGATTCTAGCACGGCTGGACTCACTCACGCATATTTGACGGCAGGACACAAAAAATGCGCACAAGTGGGTGCAGTTGCATAGTTTAAGCCCATGACCACTTGCCGCTGAAGTGGTTTTGCCCATGAAAGTAAATTTGTATAAAACACTCTTTTGAGATTTCGGGAAATAACTCGGTCAAGTCTTTTTGCGGATTGTATGCATAAATATGGTCGTTTTGATGACAAGCAAGTCACAAACCAGGGCTCCACAATGAAATTACAAACATCAGTAATATTTGACATCACTGCTTCTCCGAAGGGCGAAGCTCCCACAGAAATTGTTTGTACCATGACGCGGAGGCCATAACGAAAATGGATGACCGATTTATGTTCCGTAGAGAAGATATGTGTCATCTCTATTCCCTTTTGGGGTGAACTGAAGGACAAGTTCTAACCATGAACTGTACGGGATGCCCAGCTGTACAGCCAAGCGTCTACACCTCCTTGCAGGAACGGACGGCTTTGGGAAAGCTGTACCTGTTTGTGTGGGTAGTGGTTGTTCTCTAGAACCCAATTAGCACTAAATGGCGTTTTGGTACAACTGATCGATTCTATCGTTGCGTATGCTGCTTGCGCTTTTTTTACAACCATTGGAATGTTAATTTTTTTGTTTATGTTCTTGTTAGATATCTCACCGAGGGATTCGAAGAAGGAGTTGCCTTCTGTTTGTTGCACAGGTAATTAGTTAGCGTTTCCTTTTCCGGGGTGTCGTTACACCTGCGACAGTGTGTATTGTGTGGAATGTTAAGACTGACTGCGTGCCCACTGATCACTGATGCGGTCATTATTGCAGTCAATGCAGTTTCGACTTAGCAAACCCTCAGTCGGGTGTTATTTTATATTGGTCATGTTTTTTTGAGACCACCTAAGACTCGTATTTTCAGAAGTATGTATGTATTATTTCTAGCTTTAAATAGTTCCATTTGAATATGCACCTCCATTGCAGACGAGCTGTCGAGTGTGAAGCATTGCGTGGCTAGTTCGTCAGATCTTTCATTACCAGGAACATATGTGTGCGGGAAGCCAAATAATGGTAACCTTGTATTTATCGAGCTAGTAAGTCCGTTGCGCCAATCTTTAAGAGAATATGTTAATACCGAAGCTTTAATGGCGGCTTGGCTATCAACGAGAATAGCTGTTCCGTGTACAGAACATGTGCTCTGATATGAAACATCTTATTCAGTCACTCGTACATTCACTTTCGCATCGTCAGGGTTAAATAAAATATTAATCTGCATCAAAAAGCGGTTGAAAGCGAAAAAATGTCGGCGGGGCCAAAAAGAATTAATTTTTCGGGATCTTTTGCTGGTGTTGGTCATCTTCTCGCTCCTTTCACTGGACTCTTAATGAATTAAGATTTGTCATACTACCCATTTTATCCTCTATTCCTCCACATCACACGCGAGTTAAGAACTCTAGTCGTTTCCAAACAATGGCTCGTAGGCAATCGAATCATCGTCATTCTTCTGACCCACATGATCCACAAGAAGGGTTGCGGGGTAAACTTCATATTCCGATGCAAATATATCATCTATAAATATTTCCGGTCCGTAGCTGGCAGAAGGTGTACAAGAACATCCAAGTGTAAACTGTCTAGGAGGACCTGGTCCTCTAATATGCAAAGCAGGATAACCGACCTTCTCAGAAGAAATCGCTCCGAAATGGCTATAGTCGTGGCTGCACGCACAGGGGTCTGGCCCAGAGTCATGCACGCACATACACTAGGAATACTGTTCAACTTATTTTGTCATAGTTGCCTCTACACACTTCAGAGGAAAGCCTACCTTACTTTCTCTGTTACTGTCCAGCACTAGGCAAATAAAGATTTATTGAGTTTGGCAAACATTTTCTAGTAACCGTAGAGTTCCTTAACAGCGCAGGCTGGATTTAGTTGACCCATGCAACCCGGGTCTACGAGGTGTGGTACCAAAACGGCGCACAATGCTCTAATTGCACCCAGATTGAGTATAATCAGGTAGGCACTTAAATCAGTCAACCTAACTCATCAGGAGTTATGTCCAAGCGGATCCGGATCTACGTCGTTGGAGTCCAATCAAGCCCTACTTCGAAATCATGGGCAGATCAGACACATGGGCTCAACATTGAGTTCCTCCCGTGCTACCCCATTTGTCATCATGAGGAGTCAGCAGCACGCAGAAATAATAATAATATAATATGGGTGGCGCTACAGCCCGTAGGGGTCCAGGGCCTAGCTTCTCAGCAACCACTCGTGTTGTGCGTGCTCTTGTTCTCTCACGAGTGGAAGGGACCTACAGTTTAATGCCGATTTCCAACGGCTTTGTTTGAGAAGCTTTTTCGTGACCCCTCGAGTTACTCCACCTGTTTTAATGGGGCTTTACTGAAATGTAAAGTGCAATCTTCTGGATATAGCCAAAACCTCTAAGGAGGAACACTCGAATATGGTTTGTTATCTTGGAAACGGCACTGTTTTCAAGTTGATTTTCCATGTCTATTGTCTTATTTGCGTTCCAAGAAACACACAGGCATCTGCAACATGGTACGCATACGATGCTTACTTGCCACATGCTCGACTGTCTGCTGCACGTTTGAAATTAATGCGTTTCAGCACTGCAAAGCTACACCTTCTCCCAGTGTGTTTTGTGAATTAATTAAAGTTTCTAGTTTGTGTGTGACTTTTGAGGCAAACATGCACATTCGAAGTAAACGGAAGTAGTTTCCTTCACGCTTGCCGCATTTTCTTCAGTCGACTCAGTCAAACTCGGGTTATTATTCCAAGAAATTCCTAGAATGTCCTTTCACACGGCAAATTCCTCGTAACTCCTTTAGACTTTTTTTTGGATCTGTTGAATAATTTGTTTCCCATCGTAAAACCCTCCCCTGACGTCTGTACTGCAGACAAAGTGGGACGCTTAACAGCTCTCATCACCTGCGTCATGTGTCACTCTAGGCAAACATCACCCAACTGGCGGTGGGAAAGCCTCCAAGCCTGAAAGCCCATCGCCGTGCTATATATAGACTCACCCTGGACGGCATACAGACGTGGGCTTACCTTTTATCTACCAGTGCACTACGTCACGGCCATCAATTGAGGGACGGGTCGCCGGCAATGTCGGTCGTGTTTGTCTATCGATTGTGACATCTAGTTGCTGTTACTGCAGCTTAACGTATGTCGTACGCACATGTGCTGATGGCCGGTTATCGCATGTTTACACATGAAATGGGGTGCCGACGGTTTTACGGGAATTTATCGAAATTTGGCGTAAGCCCACGGGACGCAGCATATTGTGAATGGAAGCACTCTGCCATGAAGGTGGAAGGATTGGAGGCGGAAATGAGGTTCGCAACTAGAAGAAATGAAATGAAAAAAAGTCGCAAATGTTGGAAAAGGAGCTAAATGGAGGAACGATTGCTGGCTGGAATTGTGCACGGTCAAAGGCACTCGTAGTCATAGATATGGGATTGGATTCTTTTTTTTTGTCGAGACGCAGTTGAAAGTGCTCTCTTTCTACACACTTTCGTGATCCACCAGTGTCCATCGGTTGATGAATGCGTCAACCTTTGGATAGAAGCAATTGAACGATTTGATTGGGAATACAAATTGGTGCCATGCTAGTCGTTGGGTCGTTGGATCGTCACATCGTGGTCTTTGAATGGTAGCCGGTTTTTCCTTCACATGATTTTTTGTTTTTTAAGTCGAATTACTGGTTAACAGAGCCAACGTTGGCCATTTTTTGCCAGAATGTCATAGTGTACGACGTTATGGACACCGAAGAACTCGAGAAAAGTTGAATTTTCGGCTCCTTTGAACATGCGTTTATTTAAGATTTTGTGTGGGTTGCGAAGACACCAAAAGTTGATACAGGGAATGAAATATAATTGGATTGCCTCAGGGATCTGTTCTTGGTCCGATGCTGGTTGGCAGCTCGTGAGGCCATTTTGCTACGACGCGGATATATGCTTATTCGGCAGATCGCGTTTTGTGCTTTGATGAAGCGGAGAAGATTAACTTTTTACTAGGCTGCCAGAAGTCTGATGTTGCATGGTTCCTTCCTCGTTTCTGCTACTCCTGCAGATGTCAGGGTAGTATGGGAGGCCTACACTGACGGCGTGAGTACCAATGGCACAATGCTCTGTTATAACGCCAAAGAGAGTTTTAGATTAGACCCGCTCATATTGATCAGGTTAAGTGATCGTTTTGCATAGGCCAGAGTTTATTTGTTATGAGGCATTCTATGCCAGTGGACCAGAGTTTAGCTTTAGTAGAGGCCTTACAGTAGATATAGGCATGGATAGGACGGAATTTATACCCGTTCTAGCGAGTTCGGTCACTTTGCAATTCTCTTTGTATCACTTAAATCAGATGTTTGTTCAGCTTGTTATTGTGTACGATATTGATGCTGCCTATGAACCTTGAAATACCCCGTACACTTCTCCATCAAATTTTTAGTTGTGCTTCAATTTCAAATGGGCCGGGTTAAAGGTGAATGGAAATCGGAGCCGTTCACCATGGTTATTGCAACTGAAAGATGACGCTTAGTTGAATGTGGATTTCCAGACCGAAGAAGACGTACACAAAAGGTTTGCAGACAAAAATCAGACAGACGATCGGACTTTCGCAGATGATTGTGTTTACGATGCCACTCTCCATCTGTGGTTTCGCCATTACTTCGGTCTGCATTTTCACCTACATCATAACAGCGCTTTCATGCTGTTGACTGGTAAACATCGTTTAATTTCCAATCCACAATAACCTCACTCACCGCCCACTCACCGCCATCCACCTGCACCGGGCTGCAATCAGAACTGAATACCATTTCATCCAGGTACAAAATTAAAACTAATTACCCTTCATTACTCGCTTGCTGCAAGGACCTCTCTATTTTGTTCGTTTTCTCTGGAAAACTTAATCGAACAATAAAGTAATTATGTGAAAGCATTCACCGTCGACATTCGCCAATCAACCTCTTCATCAACACTCATTCAGTTGGAGGCACGTGGTAAAGTGAATTTTGCACTGGTGACTGGGGGAAAAATGATTTTTTGTAATATTTTTAATTAATGTGCACGTTTTTCTCATGTTCTCTTTAAATTACTGATCATTGTTTCAGGGACGAATGCAGGATGACTTTCGAAATGAGTCTATAATGATTTTTTTACCAATTTTCTTCTGAAAAGGAGGAATTAATTAATAATTCAAAAATTATTAAATTGAAGTCAATCAAATTTGGATTAAAGTAAAGGTTCTTCTAAATTGTGGTCCGGATTGGACATGTCTGCTTCGTTATATTACGGACTGATTGCCGCTTGAATATATGGCACTGTGCAATTGGCAGTGAAACTCGCAGAATGGGTATCCCATATAATGATTTTTGCAGAAGCTGCATGGACAAAGAGGAGGAAGAAAACGTACATCACCTTCTCTGCTCCTGTAGTTCTCTGGCAAGTCGTAGGTTCCTATACCTAAAGGCCTACTACTTCAACGGCTTTAATGAACTAAACAGCGCCAGCATAGGTCAACCAAATCACTTCACTAAAAGCACCAACTAGTTCCAGTGTTAGGAGAAGTCAACCCGCGTGGCACATAAATGGGCCTACTCTGGTCTAAGTGTGACTGCCCTTAGCAGTCAGCCACTGTAACCTAACCTAACATATGCCAGAACATGATTTGAGCTTGTCCTCGGATACACTCTTATAAATTTCAAATCACTCCTGAATTGAAGCCAGCTGACCACTGAATGGTGGTGGCCCGTGACGTTGTGGGTATGTGCGTCAACCCCAACCTCGACGTCGTAGGTTCGATTCCTGCTCTGTGCGACGAAAACAATTTTCACGACCCCACCTCTTTCGAGTCACTGACAATGAGAGAAAGCTTCTCAAACAAAGCCGTTCGGATTCGGCATAAAACTGTAGGTCCCTTCCACTCGTGAGAGAACAATAGCACGCACAGCACAAGTGGTTGCTGAGAAGCTAGGCCCTGGCCCCCTACGGGCTGTAGCGCCACCCATATTATTATTATTATGACCACTGAATACTTCCACAGTGAACGTGTGTTACTTGGGATAAGCTAGGTTAGAGGATGGCGGCTCAGTCTCACATAGCCCTGTTGCTCCATTGTGCTTAGAGGTAGCAAAGGTAGCCAGTGGTCTTGTGCAGTGGTCTAACTATGCAACAATGGTCTTAGTATGCTGGCAATTTTCGCTGCTCACTAACCTATTGAATCCTTTTTAGTGTACACTCACTTAATTTATAAGCAGACGTGGTTGTACAACGGGCTTACCTTATGTGCACTGTATTAATCCAGCCGCTACATACCCAGTAAGCTAAACTACACACCGACATGAAATACACATAGCTGCATGGAAGGGATAACATTGCTGATGCACTCAATCCACATTGAACGAAGATGGTTGCTAAATGATGGCTGAGTTATTCCCCGATATGTTCCGAAGTCATCATATGGTCAGCAAGGACATTTGGCCTACTGCTAAGCAAGAATCTGCGATTTTTCACACTGATTGAGAAATCGCAATCGCAGTCTGCTATCCACTGTGATGTACACTGCTCTTGCATTCCAAACTGACATTACGTTTCAAATTGCTCTTTTTTCACAGTCACAACTACGACTAATTTGCTATCAAATTTGCACAGCTTGGAATCCTACATACGACTTATCTGCTCTTTTTTGTAACCACAAGCATAATGTGAAGACACACATACGAATTAGCTGCTCCTTTTCACACATTCGAAACACACATTCAAACAAACGCTTTCATGTTCAACGTCATGAAGTGTGGCAATTACGAATGAAAAGATGAGCGTTTGCGCAGAATATGAGTATGATATGCCTCATATTTTTAATTCGAACATTAATCTCTTAAGCACTATAATATTAAAGGCAACCTGTATTTAAACTGTCATATACTTACTATATGCCTACCCTGCCTACCCCTTTTCCCATGTTCTCGGGCGTGTATTAGTCGATTTTGAAAGTTTGGAAGTAATTGGCCGACATCGCAATTTTACCGAAAAACATTGACGTTAGTAAGGCATGTTTTGATGGATTTGAAGTTGTTCTCCCAAGTGCCACAGCGGCCCTACTTGGCTTACCCATGAGCTCTCTAAACTCTCTACAGTAACGCAAAGCAGCAATCTTTAAGCCCTCTTTTTCAGATTCGTTTTCAAAGTTTCTGCGTCGTAATGATATCGAGTGACTGACTACTTCCCTATTTATTGGCATTCCTCCTTGAGGGCGTCATTTTGTGTTATCGCTTCCATTCGAACACAGAACGCCGTTTGATTACAAGCTGCCCATGACTTCTACCACTTAAGTTCAACAGCTATGTTGACTCTTCTTTCAAACGCAGTCTCAGCAACAGTGGAATTAGTAGTCAAAGGAAAAGGAATGCTTTGAGTTGAATGAAGTCGCAGTGAAGTGGAATAATGGAAGTAGTGTTATGCTTTGCCCGTTTCATGATAGTTTGTGCATTACATTGTAATGCCTAAAATAGAGGCATTCTCTCTTGGGAGGAGAAGCTAGTGTAAAGGGGAATATATACACGGATGCTATATTACAGTCAGTTTCTTTCTGGAGAGCACCATATCGAAGGACATTGACAAGCACGCTGCAAGAGAATGCAGGAATACCGGACAGTATTCGAATTCGTTCAACCTTTTCAGATTGATGCCGTGTACTAGTGATGGGAACTATCGAATGAATTGCACTATCGATAGTTAGTAACTGAATGATTTCAACTATCGAATGATTTTATTCATTCATTCATTCACCGACTGGGTTGTTAAAACAATACACGCCAGGGTTGAAGAGTTAGGAGGGGGCTCCCGTTTTTTTTTCTGAGGTTTCTTTAGGAGGCCTAATCTTCGATATATATAATTATCACAAAAAAATAAATCAAAACCGTCTTCCCCGTCTCTTACCCTATGGGTGCTTTTTTCATGTGAGTTCCCTTTGCCTCTCACAACGAACTACAAAATCAAATAGCATTCTTATTTTATTTAATGCATACATAAATACATCATTTGTACTTAATTCATTTCATTCATAAAATACAAAGCTCATTACATTGTACTAACTTACTAACTAATTACATCCCTCATTCCGGTGTTTGGATATTCTTCCATCGTCTTTCAGAAAGAATTGCTATAAGGGAAACTATTTGATTAAATTTTTCTCCCTTGAGGCGATTTCTTCTTCATACAACTAAATCCATTCAAACATATTCCCATCATACAACTGAACGAATCGTTCATAGCAGCCGATAGTCCAAAGTCCAAACGAACGAAAAACCCATTCATTCAACTAAAACCATTCATTCAACAAAAACCATTCATTCGACTCGATAGTCTAAAGTCCAAACGAACGAAAAAACCATTCATTCAACTAAAACCATTCGAACATATTTCCATCATACAACTGAACGAATCGTTCATAGCAGCCGATAGTCCAAAGTCCAAACGAACGAAAAACCCATTCATTCAACTAAAACCATTCATTCAACAAAAACCATTCATTCGACTCGATAGTCTAAAGTCCAAACGAACGAAAAAACCATTCATTCAACTAAAACCATTCGAACATATTTCCATCATACAAATGAACGAATTCGAACTCATCTCTTAACTGAGTCGGACTATCGGCTCGAACCAAACCATAGAACAATCTGTCATGCAAATATTTTGGCAATGTGTGTATGCATACACAAAATTCTCTTTCTGAGAAGTTGCCATGCCAACCATTTGACTCAGTCCAACCAGCCATACAAGGCCCCTTTTACACGAACTAAAATTGACAGCAAGCATTTCCATTTTTTAGGCAGAAAGGTAAAACTTGCTGCCAAAATTAGCGTGTGTAAAAGTAAAAAAAGTAAAAACTATTGAATATTTTTTTCATTCAATTTGATGAATGAATGATTTTCGACTATCGAATAAATGAATAGTTTGCAACTATCGAATAACTAGATAGTTTTTATTCGATAGTTCCCAACACTACCGTGTACCTTCCTGTTTGTAGATTCTTCCACCGTCGGACGAGTACTCAACGCCACAAGACCACTATATTTAGTCTTTTAAACTCATTCTTTCCAAATCCAACGTCATCAAGAGGAAGTCAGTCTCCCATGGAATGACTTTCTTCTAGGAACACAGATTAAGATCGCTTCGCTTAGGTGTTTATCAAGGGAATTCACATGAACCGTAGGTTATGTGGTCAATATTCGATAATCTGGTAGGTTTTTTTTGATTTTTATCGATTGGTGGTGATTAAAATTAGGTGACGAATCAACATCCGGATGTGAGATCCATTAACAAAATTATCGTGTTTTTTTTTAATATAAATAATCGTCTATCCCCATAGTCAAGGCGGATGATAAGAGTGAGAGCCAGACAATTTCAAAGAGAGATATGGGACAAAATGGATTGTTGTTACTTTTTGAGAACCACACGTAAGCAGTCTACTAACTGACGGAATGGTTAAACATTTTTAATAGAAATGCAAGTTTGTAGACGTTACCGAGACATTACCATGTGATGGCGAAAAGTGTGACAAGGACTACACTGGTTTCAAATTTCATAAATTTCAGATGTTCACAACTCAATCAAAAATAAATTTTGTGTCTTTTGCCGGGAAAATCCAAACTAAATATGGCACATTCTGCAAAGGTTCCAGAAATGCAGATAGACACTCACTACTTGGATATTTGTCGAACTTGCTGTATGTGCCCTCCTCTATAGCAGAGTCAACCTTTCTTAAGAGTAACACAATCAAAAGCACAAATAACTAGAAGGCACCACCTGCGTCAAACCAAAGGATATATGGACCTCACTTAATCTAAAACGCTAACCCAATCGCCTTAGCTCAGCCGACTTTCATCAGTGTCATAACCGGAGACAGCATACCATGATTTCCGCAGAGGCTGCAGAGATGAACAGAATGTAGAAACTATCTCCTACTCCTAGGCACATACACCTAGGAGCCTACTAAATATTTCCGTAGTCTCAACAAGCTAAACAAGTCCAGCATAGGTCATTTCAATCGATTCATTGCAAGCCATTAGTATTTCAGACATGGAAGGACGCTTATCGCTGCTCCATCACGGTCAGCTTTGAATTCACCGAGAACTTCCAGTCAAAAAAGGCGACGAGTTGTCATTTGACTGGATACACGATCTTCCAACAAATCGAATCGGGAAAATAATTCGTCTATCCGTGAAAGTGGGAAAAATGAAGAATTGACTGCCCACAAAAGAGAACATTTTGATTGGCCTAACTTTGGGAATATAAAAGCTTTGTCAACCGTTGCTTTGTGGTAAATATAACAACAAAAATAAGGCCTGATTTCGAAAGCACAATAACTTTGTAAACGATTTCGATCATCCCATTCCGGATGTACCGGGAAGAGGCAAGGACAGTTTCAAGAAGGTTATTGATCGAGAATAGTTGTGACAACTTTAGTTAATGCATGAGCATCTGTAGGAGAAGATTTAACCGGAAACTATAGAGTGACCTGGGTCTGGCCTGGATCCATCGGCGAAACTGACGTTACTCCGGTATAATCTGCGACCCCGAGCCCGTTGGACAACGAGGTGGCCTCTGCGTCTATGCGTCGTCCAGGGTTGCCACTGAATGGCGGTTCTGGTGAATGGAGCAAAAATGAATTCAATAGCTCATGGACATCGAAAGGAAAAAGCGGCCTTCAAATTCGAGTCCTAAGGATGGAGAAAGGGCGGAAGACCGTACATCTGGTTTAATGCTAATGAACTGCTCATGGCTTAAAGAGTGGCACAAGCGCGTTTCTTGGTTTAGTCCTGATAACTAAGTTTTTCTGTTGCAATTTATCGACCTTCTTCCCATTAGAATCATGCAATAATCCTTCAATCTAATAATCAAAGCCATTCTGCACAGTCATGGAATCCACAACATTTTGACGTCAGAAATATACATGAAATACGATGTATTCTCTTATGTTCATTGCCTGAGAAACGATAAAAGAAACAATACAAGAGTGTATTGGCCGAGCTATGACAATTCGCCCACAATTCAATTCATTTGGCAACGTCAAGCACTTCATTTTGTGAACACTCTTAGTCCGCAACCAGAGACAGCAGACAATAGATAATCCAACCAATTCGACAGTTTATTACGTCGTTAAAGGTAAATTAGCCGAGAATTGAAGGGCACTCTGCTCACATCACTGCGAGCATGGATGGATTTACTGACCGTCAAGGGTGCATGCGTGCAATATAATTTCTTCTGCGAAAATGTTATGTTCCTCGAATCGCAGTGTACACTGTTTTTCCAGCTTTTACATTAATCTGCGCTTTGTTTGGTTTTCATTTGTTATTGCTTTAAATTCAACAGTCAGCGTTAATTTTTAACCTGTTCAGTGATCCTTGACCTAATGCATACATTCGTCGAAAATAAATACGCAACTTCGTTTAATTATTTGCTTTGGTTCTGTTGTGTAGCCCTACAATTTAACGTTCACTTGGGCGTATGCGGGATGTTTTACTTTGTGATTGAAATTGCAATTCGTGTTTCACTGGGATTACGGAAGTAACTTCTGGCAACTGCGTGGTAATTCAGCGAAAGGGAGCGAACAAGCACAAGGTTGGTCCAAGGTCGGAGCAGATAATATTTGATGATGGTTTAAGCCTTTGATTTCTTAATTGGATATTGGCAAAGTGTACACAATTTAAATCAATGTTAACGAAGGCTGCCAGCGGCAACGTTTTAATTTTGTTTTGGATATTGGCTGGTGGTTTGCTTATAACACCTTGCAGAACTGATGATGGGATAACTCGAGTTGATAAGTCGGTCAGAACCGAGCTGAATTGAACCGAGTTATGTGACACCGAGTGACTGAATAAATAACGTGTTTTATTTGACAGCCAATTCATGTATAGCTCATGAATTCTATAAAAAGTACGGATGTAGTCGCCTGTTTAGCTCAATGCCGCTGTACAGTTGGTTTGTTGAATGTTTTCAATAAAACGGCAACAAGCGTCATGTGCATGAGAGACCAAAGACTGCCTTGAGGTTGTCCATGTTTTTGAATAAATCAGAAGTCCGTTTGGTCCTTCGGAAGACGCCTCTATTACTCAATTGCCTCTTGAGCCAATAGAAGTGATGATGCATGCTACTTTTCACTGCGAGAGCAAAGTTTGAATTACTTGGTCTGACGGCATTCTCACAAGCAATTGAATGTCATCCGTGGTTGCTGACAGCTGAATGGATTTATGCTTAAGAATGGTAAGAAAAACGCCATATGAGCGGTGGCATCATTGGACCATATGCCGGTGGGCGTCACAAATAGTCGCTACAGGGATGATGTTGGCAAACTACTTTGTGCCTAAATTGAATACATAATTAATTCAAACATAAGATTCCAAAAGTACGTTGCAGCTTCATTTTTGATTAACTCTAAGGGATAAAGTGAAATTATTTTAAATTGCAAGGTTTTGCCAACAATTTTTTCCCGGAAGATTGTATATAATAGTGTCTTTCGCTTATCAGTAACGTAAAACATAGCGTCATCCTGTTCGCAGTAAACGACAATTTAACTTAAAAGAAACTCAGACAACACTGTTAGTTTGAATGCAAGTCTGTAGAGTAGCCATAGTTCGGTAGTTTCAATAATGGAGTTTCAAACTAATTTGTGTGCGCCATCTCATTGCAGAACGTCCTCTGTTGCGTTGTCCCATTGGCTCGGCATCGAAGACTCCTCCGCTCTACATGACCTAGCCATCTTAGACCGGAGACGCTTAACTAGGTGCATGCCTTTCAGTTCGTGGATGAATATTGTCCTCCAGACGCCACCAAGGCTAACAGGACCAAAGATCGCACGCGTAACTTTTCTCTTAAAACGACCAAGAGCTTCTTCATCCGCCTTCAATAGCGTCCATAGAGCAGGACAGGGATGATCAGAGTGTTATACAACTTGTTGTTTCGAGATACCGCCCTGTTACTCAATTGCCTCTTGAGCTCAAAGAACCAGCGATTGGCATAAGTAATTCAGCGCTTGATCTCGGTACTGGTGCTATTGTAATTGTTTACGCCAGAGCCGAGGTAGACGAAGACCTTGACTACCTCAAAGTTCCTGTTGCCCATTATGACGCTCTGTCCGAGACGTCGATGTTGTGCGTCCTTCCGAGATGACAGCATGTATCCATTGTAGACGCTTCAATGCCAGCAAACACTTCATTGACGCCTCGCTGTGTTCGTCCAATCACGTCAATGACGTTCGCGTAAGCAAGCAGTTGAGGGGACTTTTGAAAAATCGTGCCTCTGGTGTTGATGATAGGGTGGTAAAGACCAATCAAATTATTAACAAATCTTTTTAGGTGTTCACACAAAACGGCAGAGAGGATCTTGTACGCGATGTTGAGGCGACTGATCCCTCAATAGTTGGCGCAGTCGAAGAGGCCTCCTTTCTTGTGATGAGATTTCACTCATCGAGCATACCTTCCTCTAACCATATCTTACTGATGAGCTAATGCATGCGCCCGACCAGATCAGCTCCAGCTGCTTTAAACAGTTCCACAGACAGTCAGTCGTCTCCAGAAGCTTTGTTCGACTTCAGTCTAAGTCTAAACTTTGTCTAAGTCGGGGGGACGGGATTCTTGTTCATCATCGTCCGAATTGAGTGAGACATTCTGCCTGAGAGTGGGATTTGTGTCGTTATCGCCGTTTAGCAGTCATAAACTTTAGCTAAACAGCTGAATAAGACTGGAATACATGGTGTTGATATACCTGTTGTTCATCGATTTTCAGGAGGTTTTTGACTCCAGGCGTTCCAATATGGAGAACGTTAAGTAAGAAATGAATGCCGCAGAATATAATTAACATCATGAGAGCAATGTACGAAGTTCGGATCTCGCGGTGACTACTGCACGACAAACAAAGGTGTCTCACATGACAATTCGAGTTCTTAGACAATGCGGACGATATTTGTCTACTCTCACACAAGCTCAGCGACTTTCAAGCTGAATTAGACCTCGTTGCAAGATTAGCACGATGATTAGGGATAAATATCCAGAAGACTAAGGCCATGAGAGTGAACACATGCAACAATGGAGCCATGTATGGTAGGAATCCCACTCGAGTCGATGGCTATCGAGGTAGTAGACGACGACATAGAAGCAGATGTTGATAACATACTTCGAAAAGCAATACCAACATTTGAACAACTACTAGATATATGGAGGAGATCCCAGATTCCCAGAAATACGAAGTTCTGACTATCTAACTAATGGCAATGAATACTAATATAGATGCAGTGTATGTATTCATTAGCAAATGTCTCTGTACCATATTTCGAATATCTAGCCAAACACCATCAGGACCGTGGATTTGTAAAAAATGACAAGAGGGGAACTAATTCAAGAGACGCAAATGCAATTGAATCGAACATACGATCAGGAAAAAAAAAGGCGACAGTATTACCAGAATGGAACCCTCAAAAGCAAAAGATCCAGTGGCCGTCCCAAGAACACCTGGAGACTATCGGTACTAATGAAACTGGGAAGATGCAACCTCACTTGCAGTAGTGTCTTTACACCACTCCTTCAACCAACCCAGTGAGGTGGAGTTATCGAGTGAAGGGTCTGTGCTCCCAAGAGGAGAGATAAAGGAAAAAGAAATAGAGTTGAGCGATATTGGACCAGGAATACAAATTATCCCTTTTCTCAATCGAGTCTAACATAAACATGAGCTACCTTCTTGAGTAAAAGATGGAGTGGTCAACCACTGGGTGAATCAAAGAGGAGATGCCATGGGCAGTTGAGATTAATAAAAGTTACATTTGAGGAAAGTTACATCTAAGCAACAGATCATTCCGAAGTAAAATTGGAGAAGATGTCAACGACGAAGTAAAAGTCGAGTACTGTGTCAAGCGAAATCGGCTGTTCTGGTGCCGCCTGGTTTTCATATTGAAATTTGAAAAATGTTGAGTAGAACGAATTTTCAAACAAGACCTCAAATCCACTCCATTACCACGGTTGGGGAATGCGATCAGCTGTTAGCAAGGGCTAACACGTATTTACAGACACAGGACGAAAAGCTCATCAAAAACGCTGTCTGATGAAATTAAGGGGCAAACGAGAAAGAAGATGGACTTCACTTTACTCGTTTATTTCTGGTAGTAGCCATGACCACAAACCCGTGTACTTAATATCTCCTAAACCCAGCGAATCACCAATCTCTGAGAATACCACAAAGCAAAGATCCTAAGGGCTCTGAAACGCATACGACCTAAGGACGAATTCACTGTTGATTGAATTTCGCAGAACACCAATTAATTTGAAAATGCGACATGCTTGTGTTTACAACATCGTCCTCGATACACAGCCATTTCACCTTGAGCGATACCTTCTCGGAACTGGCTGTCCACACCAATTTCAATAAAGTCCCTGTGTACCAACCGACTGCAAATGACTTGACGCAACCGCTGGGCAAGTCCACGCACTCCGCGGGTCCTCTTTGCTAATTAGGTAAACACACATGAGCCCGAGGCGACATGTCAAACATCGTAATGAGATATCTAAAACCGTACTGGAAGTCAAGACTGCGGTTCGCTTATCCGGTGAACAGCCAGAGACGACGTGCATGTGTTCCTCCCTGGGCGGGGTGTGAAATGATTATGCAAAGCTCTCCCGGTCGTGTGTCTGCGAAAATTAATTTAGATACACATCAGCGTTTGATATTCAATTCCCTAAGTGTTCCTGGATATACAGAGTTAATTGAGTGAAGCACGTGATGCAGTGTGGACGACCAGAGTCGGCTTTGATCTTTCGACTGCTTGTGAGAATTCAATTAGTGGTTTGAGCGAACAATAGATGTGAGCCGGCAGCTATTCAGGGTCAGTATATGACTGAATATCAAAGGACCAGAAGGGAGGAATTACGAATCAGCGTGTGCTGTCGCCCTTTATTCGTATGCAATCACTTGTGAACACTCTTGTCTATTGAATGGCTTAAATTGTTTTTCTCGCCTCCTTTCGGTGCTTGCCACCCTCATCAGCAGATTGACTACCTCCCATCCTCCCACATCCACATGTGGTACCACCTACCAGCCGCCCTTAATCTGCGCACGGTGTCAAAGTATAATCATGGCAACCGATTCAAAGCGTTCTGAATTTTGGGGTCATGACCGGGAAGTCGCTTCCGACCACACGAGCACGTTGAAGCAAATTAGTATGATGAATGGAATGCAGGTCGGCAAGTGACTTCCCGGAATTTGCTTTGTAGGATAGAGCGCATTCAATTTGCCACCCGACCACCAGAAGGGAAAGAATGTGAATAGACTGCGATGTGGAGGCGTTGCTTTATCACAAAACAGAGGAGCGCTAAAAGTCGCTTGATGTCTTCGTTGGAACCCACAATCTCCTTGACAACAACTGCTTTCGATGAAAAAAATGCTTTGCTGTGGAAATGAATCAAATTTCATTGAGGAGCTTTGAATCTTGTGGATGGTTGTCAGGGAGACCTGAAGATTGTAGGTAGAGGTGGCGTAATAAATTCAATTCGAGCTATCAGTCCGTTACCTCCCCGAAATTTACACGGAGGAGCGGAGAAAACAGCTCGCGTTCACAATGAAACGATGTAGTTCCTGTAGTGGCAGAGGAGGAGCGAGTTGCACTCAACATACTCTTCATCCATGCAACTCCATGAAGGATCCTAACCCGCTAATTGCTATAACTGCTGATTCCAAGAAATAACTCATCTATTTCGATACGCCAGCGCCAAACGCAGTTTTTGAAGACATTCCATGCGTTAATAGCGGAACACCAGCCAGTAAACTGGACAAAGCTGTTTAAACGTCATCGCACTGGCAAGTGATTGATTAATCACCTCATATAGCGCGTCCACTTCTATGACGGAGGTATCTACTAGGACCGCGGTTGTCGGATTCAATACACGAATTGATTGCCTCTAACATAAGAAAAATGTTGTCGATTGCAAGCTCCTATCCAGCGTACTGTGTGAACGTATAAAGCCGCTTAGCACCGCACGAATCATTACATACCACCGCGACTTGCGGTCTGTCAAATAGACTGTATACCAAGATCTAAAAAAAACATTCTTTAGAAGACCAACGAGTTTCACATCGAACTTACCATAATTTTCATTTTTTTCATTTCATTTATTTACTGATTTTATATCGCTGTACCTTAAAAATAATACATGTATTCTTTTGATAGTACATTTATCGATTTTAAAGCCGCATACGACAGCATATCTGGCCCATGGCGTTGTGGAGATGTGCGTCGCGCCAATGCACTTAAACATCGAAGTCTGGGTTCGATCCCTAGTGTGTACGACAGAAATAATGTTTACTGCTTCAGCTCTTTCGAGTCATTGAATCGATCGGACTCACCGTTAAACTGTAAAACCCTTCAACTCGTTAGAGAACAATAGGACGCACACCACGAGTGGCGCCACACAGGTAGCAATTATCACAAGGTACCATTCGAAGTGATGGACGAATTCGGTATACTGGGAAAATTGATTCAGTTGTGTCGCACCATGCTATGCACCGTGCAGTTCGGTTCAAGAACCTTGAAATGTTTGAAACCTGCACCGGATTTTGGCAGAGAGATGCCCTGTCTCGTCTTTCCTTCAATCTGGTACTTTAGAAGATAGTGCGGCGGGCAGCTGTAAACACGGAAGGCACTATCTTCTACAAGTCAGTCCTGCTGTTAAGATACGCCGATGACATGATTCGTAGGGCATTCTCAACGTGACGCAGTGAACACATTTACGGCAATTAATGAAGAGACGAAGCGAGCTAGTCTTAAGGTCAGTAAGGACAAAACAAAATATATATCATCCAAGACTTCTTAGTAGAAATCCGACGTAAAATCATCATTGGCCACCGATGCTGCTTCGGTCCGTGAAAACAAGTGGACTCCTGACTCGAAGTGCCAAAATCATGTCGTCCTATTCTGCCAGTCCCGCTTTATGAAGCTGAAAACTGGACGATAAGCAAAACTGCAGAGCTGATTCTTAGTGCCATCGAAAGAAAAATTCTCCGTCGGCTATGTAGTCCCTTCTACGAGGACTAGAGGGAAAGACATAACCGCGAACTCTACGAGCTGCACAAGGATGGGGATGTAGTCCGGAAAACAAAAATCTGTCGGCTACACTGGCTCGGCCACATTGAACGCATGGACACCAACGTTCCAGCTAAGAGCGTCTTAGAATCCGAGCCTCCTTGTTTGGGAAGGGGAGAAGGACCGAACCTGCTGCATAAAGCCCAAGTCTTTACGGACCTAAGTTAGTTGGGTCTTGATGACTAGAAGCAGCGTGTCCAGGACGGTCACCAATGGAAAGCTGCAATTGCTCAGGTTCAGACCTTGCATGGGTCGCCGGCCTTATAAGTAAGTAAGCTTCATTCGCGGTACCACCTCCTTCGCATCACTGACGAGAAATAATGAGTATTTCTGGACCGAAAATGTTTCTCATAATTCATTAGCATGCACAACACACTCCTCTAGAAGCCATGCCCCAGGCCAACTTTGAAAGGTCAAACAATCGGAGTTTCGCATGTGAGTATCCTTGGCCCTGCATTGTGCATTTGAAAAACTAGGGAACCCCAACTGGGCGATAGGGCTTTTCTGACAATATAAGACTCAATCGTGTCCTCGATTGAAAAACTGGCTCTAATTGGAAATCTACATATCCTGTCTGCCAAACCACTTGAAAGGGACTTTTAAGTTTTTTATAAAGCAATAACTGGTTCTTTTAGGAAAAATCCACGATGAGAGGAGTGTGCCTTGTCAACCGATGATTTTTTTCTTGACAATTTGTGCAAATGACATTTTCCAAAACTGTCCACAAGTTTCCCCACTTTGGAACTTTGCTGCGCTTTATCAAAACCTAGGAGCAAACAGTTGGTGAATTTAAGCCCTATCCAAGAAAACTGAAAATTGATTCCTATCTTGCAGCGGAACACATAAACACCGATAAGATATAGGACGAAGCCAGATGTAAGGATTTCCCCCGTTTTTCGGGATTATTCATACATAAAGGGAAAAAGTGACGGAAAACGCACTAAAATAATTCTTTTTCCGCGTTCACACCTTTACACATAACACTTTGAGCCTTTATCTTATGACAACATCCTTAGAGGACGGTGGTGGCCCGTGGCGTTGTGGGTATGTGCGTCGACCCCAACTTAGACGTCGTAGGTTCGATTCCTGCTCTGTGCGACGAAAACAATTTTCACGACCCCACCTCTTTCGAGTCACTGACAATGCTCAAAGAGTATTTCCTGTCTAGAGAAAGCTTCTCAAACTTGGCCGTTCGGAGTCAACATGAAATTGTAGGTCCCTTCCACTCGTGAGAGAACAATAGCACGCACAACATTAGTGGTTGCTGAGAAGCTAGGCCCTGACCCTCTGCGGGTTGTAGCGTCACCCATATTATTGTTATCCTTAGAGGACAGTCTCAACAAAAATGTAAGTAAATATATAAGTTGCTTGACTTTTATCTTCTCACCACCAAATGCAGTCGAAAGATTTTAAGTTAATTGAGATAACCTCAATAGCCACAATTAAACGAATTGAACCTAAGTCAGGCCTAACTCACTCCCCAGCTACACAACTCAGCTAACCTTGCAGTGAGTAGAGGCATTCGAAGGACTATGTAGTCACGTTGTATTTAGTCTCCACTTACGAACACTTTCAAACAATGAATGAAACACTGCCTCCTGGTGATCCTCGCCTTCAGTTGTGCCCTCGATTAATTGCTTCGCACACAAGTCAATGCTCTCGCAACATTTGACCCAATTAATGTGTCCCTCGACATATTAGTGTGTACCCACTTATGGAAGATTAAATCACCCGCAAGTGTCCTAGGGCATGGATTGGTTGCTTGTGTTGTGATGCCTTGCAACCTAAGTTAATTACGACTATTAGACGTAAATTAATTACGTTCCATCATCAAGAGCATTTGTTTGGAAAACTATTTTTCTATACTTTGTGTACATGTACTTTGAGTGGCACGCCACTTCGTGTGAGTGGCTGGATGTGTTGGTACAGCTTCCGTGAACATCGGAAGGATTTGTGTAGCTGTGAATGTTTGCTTGGGATACATATATTAGTTGGCAATTGACATTTGGAGATGGAGCCATCCGGCAATTCGGATTATCTTCCCAATTTGAGCTACCAGGATTGTTTTTTTTACCTTTTTTAACGAGACACGTTGTTGCATCGTAAAAACATTTACAAAATGCTTGACTGCAGCAAGAGATATCCATGACATTGTGGTTTTTATAAAGTTTCATCTTTGAGCGGAAAGAGACTGTATTCATTAATTTTATCACAACCTGGGTCACAGTGAATATTAAAAGGCTTCGCCATCTCGCCGACACATAAATGGTAGTTGAGGAAATTCTATACATTTTTGCAGCCATAATTTCTTCATTTGATGAACAAGAAAGAGCCTGGGCTGTCTATCCACCCATTCAACAGTTTGTATCACAATTGATCGCAGTTTTTCTGTTTCCACTTCTGGAAGTACGTTATCGTTAGAGACTAGTTCGTTTCAGAATATTTTCTCGCAGAAGCGGTAATTTCTGAACGTCAACGGATAGAATTGGGATGATAATGCTAATTGCGACTGAATTAACCGTGGAACGCGTGAATGTAACAAAAAGACAGAAGAAGGACTTCTTGGTAAAGCACTACTAATTTTTCTGGCCCTTAATTGCCACTTGATGTTTGATTTGTTCCAGTAGGAGTGAAAGCTGGTCAGCGTTCCCACACATATAGGATGAATTGTTGGGATAATAAGAGAAACAAGCTGAACCAATTTTCAACGTCTGTATTCAGCCCTAGAATGATTCCAGATGTGCACAACTGTTAAATAAGTGAATTGAAGAATAGAACTAGAATAGAAGATATCGACTCGATCGACAAAAAGTGAATTGCTTATAAAGATAAAAATTAGACTGTGTTGTTTTGATGCATTTTGAGAGTAGTAATATTTAATCCCAATCTTTCATCTGCTGTCAACTTCTGGAAATGAGCCTCGACAATATGTCTCTTCGACTTTCAAGATCAGTGAGGTGCATCCGTACGTCTTCACTTGTGTGCGTCATCAGTTTCAAATATATCCGCTTGTTTTTCATTTCGTTGAAGCAGTAGACATCTGTCTAACCTAAAGCCGGATCATACACTTCGTCTTTGAATCGACTCCTTCATATGACGTCAACGCCAACTGGACCTGGAGGATTAAACGCAATCTTTTAAAAGGTCCCATGGTTCCTTCACTTGCTTTTAAGATTGTCCGTGCCCATAAGGATTGAGATGATGCGTGTCTTAATTGAATTTAGCTGTTTCCATGGGTAGACTACTTTTCTACTTAATCTTTAGCACAAAGAAACTGCTATTAACAAGAGTTATTATTTGATTCTTGGTACTGCTCTGAGCCGAGGTGATGTCTTAACTATCTCTAAAGCATATCTGCTTATAGCAACGTTGAATAGATTTTTTTTTATTGCGACTGAACGCATCCTAGAACAAAATTCAACTCAAAGCTGCTTCCACAAACATCCACGCAATCCAAGATGGAACGTGCTTAACTGTCGTTTATGCAATGCAATGATGATTATGACATTACTTACTTACTTACTTATGGTGGCGCTACAGTCCGGGGTGGACCTGGACCTCAACCAACATGCCTCTCCAGCCAGCACGATCTTTCGCCAGCTGCCACCAGTTGCGCACACCAAGTTGCTTGAGGTCCTTTTCCACTTGTGTGCGCCATCTAGTGCGAGGACGTCCTCTGTTGCACTGTCCCAATGGCTCGGTGTCGAAGACTCTTCGGGCCGGAGCTGCTCTACATGACCTAGCCATCTTAAGCGTTGGATCCGAAGACGCTTAACTAGGTGCATGTCGCCGTAAAGCCCGTATAGTTTTTGGTTGAACCTTCTCCTCCAAACGCCATCAACGCAAACAGGACCAAAGATCGTACGCAGAACTTTTCTCTCAAAACAACCAAGAGCTTCTTCATCTTCATGATCGGCATTAGCTCTTGGAATAAACAAATGCATAGCATAGCTAATGCAGCATTGTGAGTAGCCATCCAATTGTTGCACCTGTTGCCCATTCTGTTGTTTAGCGACTAAGGGTGTAGGGTAGCTTATAGTGACTATATCCAACGCAGAGTTATCCCTGCTTTGAAGACTTTTATTTTTTATAAATCAATTACTTTATTTCTTCTTTCAGATGCATCACAATAATCATTTCTAGAATGATTCACAGGCGAGAATTAGTTGTGTTGTTTTGTCACCGGTCTAAAATGAGCATAAAATGCGTTTAAATATTGCTCCATTCTTGATACTCATATCAATTTGGTTTGCCTACTCGTTGGCAGAGGTAAGTGCTCCAATCAAATTCAGATAATTTTCTCAAATGCCAATGATATGAATTTTCTCTACAGCAAGCACGACATGGAGAAATTGATCGTAAGTATGGTGTTATCACAAGGTCGGGATTTTCGGAAATAAACAACTTGCAACTGAATAAAAGAAAAATGTATCCTTCTTGGTACTCCTACAGTTGACCAAGCATAACAGAAATCATGCATTTTTTGTTTTATTTCCATGAGGAAATCTGCTTCAATTCAAATCAGTATTTTTTTGTAGTTTTTTCACGGTGGGTGGTTGGCGACGCTCTCAAAGTGGTGTCTGATTAAATCGCTGTTTCTACTATGCTAAAACGCTGCGATAGGGTCCGGCTGATAGGAACAATTTGAAAAAAAAAACATTTTCTGTGTGAATTAGTCATTTCATTGGCAGCTTGTCTTGGCTTAAACGCGATCCTCAAGTCCCGGTCGCTGTTCACGTGTCACATTTGTAGCTATCTGAGAATCTGTGCATGGAACGGGAGTTCCCAGTTCTCAATACGCGGTGTTAGAATGTTAGAATTTCGCAGTAATTAAATATTTCATGAAGATCGCTTATAAACAAAGGTCGGAGAAAAAGACGACCTTTAGTCAGCTGCTGTGCAGTCCAATATCTCTGTAATAGATTTCTGTTGCAAACTTGGGGTCAAATGCTCAGATTAATGCCGTAACGCACCCGACGAACACAAGCACCTTCAAATGGATTGGGCATATGTCTTTTTATGGTTTCACAGTCTGCTTTTCAAATATGGATGTAGAGAGTCAAATTTAAAAAGACACCTCTTCTTGGCTAAGTCTCCATTTCCTGAAAGAAGAAATGCACACATGAGCCCTCTATCTTCTTTGGCATCTTACACAGGTAATTCTCCATGATTATTGTTTCATTTTGACAAGATGCCAACGCAATGATTAATTCGCAGAAAAAAATAATTATGATATTTAAACCATGTACCTTCACAGAAGATAATTGTTCACTTTTTGAGCACCAAGAATTATAAAGTTGTCCATTTGTTTTGATAGCAATTGGTTATTTCTGAAAATTCGTAGTTGACAGCTCATATGTAACGTAATTAAAACTTCAATAAACCACAGACAGCATTCGATTTACTTAAAAATTCTGTCGAAATTCCATCCTTTGCAATGACGTCCTTGTGGTCACTTGTGCACGTCTGGTTCACCAAGTGTCAAACCCCACACAAGTTAACGTCATTGACTGTCATTCAGCATTGACACAACTGCACTTCCATTCAACAGGTCATGATATTAATTTTTAAAAATTTTCAGAGATATTCACAAACGTCACAACGTTCGAGAATGAGATCCAACTGCGAATCAAGTGGAATGACACCATTCAGGAGGGTAAGTGTGAGTGTGGCTTAATCTTGTGACATGCACTAATTTGGAATCTCACCCGCTGACAGATTGGAATTTTAATGTCATCGTAACGGCGGCCAACGAGTCAGAATGCATGGCATCGCCATGCAATCAATACGGTATTCCGAGGGTAATTTTAACAAACAATAACTGCTGATGAGGGTGAGTGGGTGATGTGTGAGCGATACGGTCTCCTACTGACTGATGTCAATTAAATTCGCTTCAGCGTAGTTATTCCGCTTTCATTTCATGTGTGTTTTATTGAGCTGATGTAACGCGTGTGGCTTGCACTCACCGAGGGTCGAGAGTCGGATGGCATCATCTGAAATTAATCTGATTTATTGTTATTATTATTCATAATGAATTTAAAATTGTTATGGCTATGGTCCGAAAACAACATCATTGGGTACTATGTAGTTGGAGGTCCTGTCTTGTTTGTTGACCACACTACATAAATCGGGGATCATTCCATCGAAGAAACCCTTAATTTACATGAAAAACGAACTAATATCCGTCGCAATGGATATGATTTCCATTAAAATGAAACGGTTCATGAATAAGAACGATAGGCTTAAATAAGACAACCTCAAATGATTACTCAGACATTTCAAATTAGATTTAAGATGGTTAATGTTCTGCTATAAGGCAGTAGTTGGTTGATTTCGATTTGCAACGACTGTCATTATTTATACAGAACAGTCTCGAAGTATTGGCAGGGCTAATTGCGTACATTTGACGAGGCGACCATTGGAGGAACGCTTTCGTGAGATGACCCTAGTGGCGTAGCTTCCATATAAAACGATTCCTACCGAGTTACCTTTTGAATTTCAACTTTTCAACTATGTATCAATATAACAAGAAACGTGAATCTTAGTAGGTGATCCCTGTTTCCTACAACTGAACTCGTGTTGCCGATCAAAAATTTGAAAAAAGTTATACAAAAGTCTTGGATCAAGAAACAAGAGAAATGTATTTCAGAGCGAAACAGAAACATAAATCTTGATCAGCATTTGAACCACAATGTGGATGATTAAAATTAGAAGGGGTGATGAATTTTGACCGTTTGTTGACCGACGTTGTGCTGAGATCATTTAGGCTGTCATAGAAGTATGAGTCTATGTGGCTTTTTGGACAGGCAGGACAGTTGCACAGAAGAGGACGCGGTTCTGTAAAGTTTTCTTCGCTTATCAAATAAGCTATGTCGGGGGATTATTCCCACTGCAGTGTTACCTTTCCATCGCTTTAGACGGATCAGGCTCTTTGTGGATTAAGGCAAGACTAGTTTTACTGAATAAAAGACTAGTTGACTTGAAGAATAAAAAATTTGCTTGAATTTCTTTACTTTTGTGCATGTGATTTGCAATAAACAACACTAATATCAGAAAGCGTCCGCAGCGACAAATTCGTTCCGTTTATTATTTAAATTTCCCACCCCACGGCATCCACTGTAACAAAGTGCGTGTGTTTCGTCTTCGTCTTTATTGCATTACCTACATTATTTTCGCCCAGTGTACATTGCTTTTGCCAAATGCTGGCCGCAGAAAGTCGGTTAACATCGCTCAGCACGTACCGACAGCATTGAGGGGCAACAGTGTCTCCCGCCTCATTCCGGAAAGAAAAATGGTCATAGGATGCCGCTGTGAGACAAACCGCGCAAAAGAGTCAATTTTGTTGGATGCATTGACGCTTGGTCGACAACTTGTGGATTGTGTGGGCTCCAACAACAGAAATATCGCTTGTGGACATATAGGCCGAGAACCTCGTTCGAGAACATGATTTTTGGTCAAAATTCGGATCTCAGGCCACCACTTCAGAGTTCAATCAGCTAACTCATCGCATTGCGCTCATCGCGTAAGTACGAATGTAAGTGTGAATCCAACCACACTGATGGCGTCCATGCCAACAAATTAGCGCCGAATCGTCATTTCTGCTACTCCCTTTGTACCGGTCCCTTGGTGGGCTGTTTTGTTAATTCTGTGCCAAATCTGCCTGAAGGCGTTAACACACTTTACCGAAAATTCTGAATTCAGATTATAATCGCACACCACACACTCACCTCAAACGCCTCAACTGTACGAATGCCTTTCATCCCCTCTAACTCAAACTCATCCTTAGACAACAAAGGAAATTATCCTGCCCAAGGAGATAACACCGTACCTGGAGCACAAGGAGTGTCCCATACTCCCCGGCTGCTCCTACAAAATCAAAATCGAGTCGTCCAACGGGAAGGTTTCAAAACTCCGAGTTCTCGACATCCCACGTGAGTACTTAATTAAATCCCGAACCGAATGCTTCGCTAAACAATGATGCATTCCCTCCACGCAGAGTGCGTCGATGATGTCTGCTCCTGCCGACACAGTCCCTATCTGCCCAAGGTGAACATGTCCTCCGAGATTACCTCCAACAACACGGTAACCATGAGCTGGACCATATCCCTAATTGGGTTGCGGGAGAAGAACCGAACATTTGCCGAGATTTACAACGACCTCCAGCTGGACCGGATCTACATCAGGTACGCATGAAATTTTGTAATGCCTCACGAATTGTTGACATTTCCCCGTGCAGTATTAGCCAACAGACGAATCCGTCGCTGCCCTGGGGTGGCAAGCACAACCCCATCGAGGAACGACTGTATCCGGTGAAGGAGAACAGGCACTCGCTGGCTTTGGGATTGATTCAGGGAAGTGCACGGTTTAAGACCAAGCAACAGTTGTTCCCCGACTCGAGATATCAAATACGGTCGCATGTCATCGACAAGAAGAAGTGCGCTGGCCCAGAGGAACATTTTACGTTTCAGAGTAAGTGCATTTCACTTTTGGTTCAACAACAAAGTGACGTGTGTAATGTCGTGTTTTCACAGTGCCTTCGCAGACGACCGAGCTGAAGAAGAGGGGTTCCAGCCTGAGCATGGTAAGGATTGGTTTCTGAGATGTTGTCGTGTTTGGAAATTGAATTTCTTGTCACTTGAAATGTGATGGGGTCTGATGCAGTATTTTACTGCTCGTAGTGGAAGAAGGGCGTTTTATTTTGCACAGTTTTGATTGCGCTTCCGTTGCACATACACTTTTCACAAAGAGAGAGCAATGTTATTGGATTCTATTTGTTAAGTGCGGAATGAAACTGCTCATTTTGTTGTTTATGACGATCGAGTGACGGTTACGGTGACGGTCCTGCAATTTTATCGCGTAACTTTTAAGACGATCACAATCCAAACGATTGGATTAAACAATGTCGTCAATAGATTCGTTTAACAGTCGCATCGTCCCGTCCTGTTGTCCATCGTTCATCTTCGTATTATAGACAGTTTGTCGACAGCGTGCTTCTCCTTATGCTTGACGCTTTTAGAGACATAACAAACAAAACTAAATCAATCAGGTGGTACAACACGATGGTAAAATAGCAATAGTTTAATCTTCGGTTTTCGCCCAAACGCCCAGACGATTCAAATATTTTAGCGTTGGACGAAGCAACTCAATCGTCGAAACGACGGCATCATCATCGTACGCGTCAATAGAACGACACCCACGGCGACACTATATTCCTTCATCCCTCGACTTATTTTGTAGCAACAACGTGGCCTCATCTGCTGTGAGGCTCAGGTTCGTCTTTGGAGAGACAGTACTTATGGCCACGCTTCCACACTCAGGTGTTGGTCAGGAGTACAGCACAATAGCCAAACTTACTACTTGTCGCCGACACTAGCTTCGGAAAACCTCCCACCTTCGTTTTCCGGATCGGAACAAATGGGAAGAGCGTATGGTAGCAGCAGATGGTGAACTTTCCCTGTATACCGAAGGCGAGTACAGACGCAGGGATCTTCTGTGACCAATTCGAAAGATCAATGGCCCTAAGAGATGACTGCAGCGTCTTCCTATCTGAAGTGGCTGCGATACACGAAGCAGCAATCGTGCTTGAAGATCGCAATATAACCAACAAATTGATCTCCATCTCTTCCAACAGACAAGTGGCAACAAAAGCCATAGCATGGTACACTTCGACTTCGAAGCTCGTCAGTGAAATATACTTGACGATATTCGCGGCTGGCTATCTGACCGCACTAGCACTCAAGGCAGCGAAACAGTGGAATACCATGGGAAGATGGGATCAGAGCTTGGAGTATCCTTGGCAATCCTAGCCCTTACGAGCTCTCGCCGCTTGGATCTATAAGAAGACAACTATGAAACTTAATCAGAGTAAAAACCAGTTAATTCAGTCTGGAAACTGGAGCAATAGCGAGGGCCCCGTGGCCGAAGCTAAATAAAAAAAAGATCGAAGTCACAGATCAGTCTTAGTCGCAATGAGCTGCGAGCACTAATGTGGGTCCTCAGTAGACACTGTGCCATAGGCACGTAAGCATCGCGACCGAACATACCACAAAAGGAATTTCTCAGGAGAGTCTATTCAACATATGCTATGCGAATGCGAATGTCCAGCCCGAACAAAGAGAAGGAAGCAGTACTTGCGCAAACACTACTTTGCAGAATTGTAAAGCTTAAAAACCTCCTAAAGTTTTCGAACGCAGTAAGATGGTTCCAGTATTACGAAGGTCTCATATATACACAAGATCACGGGAGCAATGGATGGTCCTAAGCATCTTATTACCTACCTACCTACGCATCAAGACCAAGCTGTCTTGCATCCGCTATTATAATAATAATATGGGTGGCGCTACAGCCCGTAGAGGGCCAGGGACTAGCTTCTAAGCAACCACTCGTGTTGTGCGTGGTATTGTTCTCTCACGAGTGGAAGGGACCTACAGTTTAATGCCGACTCCGAATGGCCAAGTTTGAGAAGCTTTTTCTAGACAGGAAACACTCTTTGAGCATTGTCAGTGACTCGAAAGAGGTGGGGTCGTGAACATTATTTTCGTCGCTCAAAGCTGGAATCGAACCTGCGACATCGAGGTTGGGGTCGACGCACATACCCACAACGCCACGGGCCACCACTACCACACCACTGCATCCGCTATTACTCCGTCTTTATATCGGAGATTCGTTCCATCTTCTCGAACTGTGAGGCTCGAACTCTAAGACCCTCTTAGAGCTTGGTGTCCATGTGGTTGGATTTTCTCCTCCATACGCACTGAACCCGACGCGAGATCAAGATCTCAAACATGGCCATCGCATCGAGCAGTTTCTTACGGCCTTTAAAACAATAAAACGATGTCTAGTTTCCGCCTTGATTTGCGTGCACATTTCGCCTGCAGGTAATCTGGCTGTCCTGTTCCACGCTCTCCTCGAACGGGTGTAGAAAGTGCTGCTACATCCACTTTTATCTGCTCTTTCGGTAACATGACCGCCCTCACAATTTTGAAGAGTCGGCGTAGCTTTCCTAAAGCCTTCAGCCAGATCCTTGGCTATCTTTTTGCGCTGCCCTGCTTTTGCGTTACATTGCCTTGTGTGGTAAATGTGTTTTCTGCTCACGCTTGCCATCATGTTGAAGTGAATGAAATACGGCAATGAACAGTCCTTTTCTTTTGTTATTCCCTGAAATGCTCATCTTCACTTGTTTGTTCACAGAGAATTGGCATCATTGTGGTAACTGCGGTATTTCTCTGCGGCATAGCCATCTTCGCGATGATTTTCGTCAGACGACGCAGTCGGAGAAAAACCAAAACCACTCAGCACTTGTTCCCCCACTTCGGCATCAACATCTCGCCAGAGTAAGTCCCACAAATCGACACACCTCCATTGGAGTTCACTAGTTTTTCTGCTTTCATTTACAGGATAATGGAGGACAATATAATTTACGTTGACAAAGACATCGAGGTAAGTGGACGCACTGGTCGACCGATGTAAAGTGATTTTATGTAAATGTCTACTTAAAGGATGCCCAGGCGAAGGGATTGGCGGACAACTTTGAAGTGCCACACACAGCGCTGTGCATTGGACAGGAGATTGGTGTTGGAGCATTCGGGCGGGTGTTTAAGGCGACCGCAAAAAATCTGCCACTGTTGCGGGGGACAACTATTGTTGCAGTAAAGCAGCTCAAAAGTGAGTTAAGTTTGAATGCATGCAATTTGGAAGAATGTCCTTGTCCTTATTCGTGGGATAACACAGCAGGGAAGATTGCTATTGGTGCAGAGCAGTGTTTCTTGTACATAATTTAGGGTCGTGCCACTGAATTAGAAGCACCTTTAAATAGAAGCTGGGACAAGGAGATCAGAGTCCCTTCGATTAAAAGTTGGCTGAGTAAAGACTGCACCATAAATGACTTCACAAATCAGAAGCGTCACCAAATTCCAAAGCGTTCATGATTCCAAATAAACTGTCATTTACGTACGTAGAGTACGATTGATTTGTAAGGCGAACGAAAAAGAGCAGAGCTATTACAAAGTTGCCAACTCCTAGAACACTACGTCCATGTTCGCTCTGATCATTGCATAATTCCCAACTACGACTGCCTTCGCTATCATCGAGCACCACAAACGACTGTATCTCAAATGCACAACCAGTGTATAGGAATGGCAAAAGCGTCGAAACTGCACTACACAGTGTGGTAAGTGTGATTGAAATGTTACTGAGTGTGCAAGAATATGCACTCGCCGACATTCTAGACATTAAAGGGGCCTTCACTAACGTAGAAACTAAGATCACTGAACGTGCATTTGTTAGAACCAAAGTTGAGCAACCTCTTAGAGCAATAATAATTAGCTTCGCTAAGTAGAAGAACTCTGGGTAAAGCAACAGTAAAGGTCGTACCATCAAGACGCTCCACACAAGGAGAGGTAACATCTCCCTTCTGTGGGTGCTTTAACAAAGTCAGACTCTCGGGAGCCAAGGCCTCTCTAAGGTTCTTCAACATTAAACACCTAACTAAAAGACAGAGACTTACATGTCTGGCAGTCACAGGAGTAATCTCGACCACTCCAACAGAAGGTCTATAGGTCTTGTTGAACATACTCCCCATCACCCCATCGATCTCAGCTGAAGAGCGTTATTGCCATCAGTCAATCCAAATGCTGTATTTTAAGTCGCACTGAACATGCAAGTTTGGAGGAGAAGGTTCAACCACGAACTATACGGGCTGTACAGCGGCATGCACCTAGTTAGCGTCTCCGGATCCAACGCTTAAGATGGCTAGGTCATGTAGAGCGGATGGACACCACAGCTCCGGCCCGAAGAGTCTTCGACACCGAGCCATTGGGACAGCGCAACAGAGGACGTCCTCGCACTAGATGGCGCACACAAGTGGAAAAGGACCTCAACCAACTTGGTGTGCGCAACTGGAGGCAGCTGGCGAAAGATCGTGCTGGCTGGAGAGGCATGTTGGGTGAGGCCCAGGACTGTAGCGCCAATCAAAGAAGAAGAAAGAAGAACAAGCTAGTTTACTCGATGAACCACTTGTTGAACAAACGGAAAGACACTCTCGTTTACCTTGATTTTGAAAAAAACCTTCCGATGTCAATTCCCAGCAAAGGACTGGTGGAAAACTAATGTGAACATCGGCGATCCACGTCTGTTCATATAGTTCGAAGATGAGTATAGAAACAGGCGCGGGCATTTACAACGAATAGCAGCAGAAAAACATGCACCGCTCTATGAGAAATTCTGATTACAGCAGCGGCCAAAATGATATCAATGTTCGAGATACCATCGTCTGACAAAACCATTCTTATTGACAGACAAACGGTCATGAAAGCAATTTTTGCAAGTCCAAGCTGTGGTATCACAATGGGTCTACAAAGACCCACGCAACCCACCCAACCGAACCTGTTCCGTTCTTACATGTGTTATAACGTGTTGTGTGCGTAGACTAAACCGTCTCGACTAGACTCATGTGTCATTAATTTCAAAACCACGACCCACTGACGACATGACATGCCGACAGTAGTTCTGTCAGCAATTAAAGAAAACAAAGTTGTTAGAACCCAAGACGATTGAAATTTAAAACAATAACGCATATATATACATATCTTTAAAATATACCTAAATATACAAACACCTTGCATTCTGTATATCATATTATGTGGCACTTCGAGTACAGAAAGGGATTTAATGCTGCAACTATTGGTGAGGTCCTTACAAAGTAAATACAAGTACTGTTGAGTATTCATTTCCAGACATGCAATAACAACAATATTGGCAGTGCTACGAGCTTCGTGTCGTGCATTGTTATTGTTCCCCCCAACAGTGTTCCAAAGTAAACACCACGCATGGAAGCCCATTTCTTTTAAAATTCGGTCCAATTTACGTCTAACAAATGTTCACATAACAAATTCATAAACCAGTTGCATCCCCGCGGTGTTCATTCCGCTGACCGTTTTCAGCTCATCTCAACTTTAATTCAACATCCAATCGCTCAAGAAAACAACTTTTCTGATTGATTAACGAGCGGCCAGAGCGTCGTTTTCAGAGACGCATGACGTCGATATGATGTACGAGTTAATCACTTGAAATCCCTGCCGAAGAGCAGGTGCTCTTCTCGAATCTGAAATCAGCATCGCGCGTGAATCACTTCCGACAGTGTTCTTAAAAAGTGCGTCAATTGGTAAATCCACATCTCAAAAATGGCTCACACATGCAGGCTTACAGACAATGGACTGAGGTATAATCACTTAAAACTGTGACAATGGCGAGGGGATTGTTCATCTTTCGCTGGTGGCTGGTGTGGAGTTAATATTGAAGAGTATTTAAACATGATTCCGACAGAGTGACAGCTGCATGTGCTTTTAAATCATACCCACGAGTATGTGGCTGCTATTTGCATGATAACGTATTTGTGGTCTGGTTGGGGAAAATGTTCATGGTGACATTTGGAATGATGCTGGGGGCGCTTCAGTGTAAGGAATGCCACAAGATCTGGTGTTAGTAAAACAAGACCGACGGGATTTGATTTTGTTCCCTCCTTTGGAAATTCATGGCATTTCTGCGCTAAAATTTCAAATATATCAGCTAACTGCTTAGGGTTGTACCAAAGAGAAATGCAGTGTGCTCATGCCCACACTTTGCAAGGTGTAGTGAGCTGTAACACAATTTCTTACTCACGTCCGAGCTCCTTGTATTCTATGCCTACGACTGACTTTCTTTACAATATGGTATTCTCTATGCTGCTTCTAAGAATACACATGTTCGTTTTTTTCTTTTCATTTTTCCTTTAATTTAATTTTGTGTGGCTCTAGCTGCACCAGGAACTCTTTTATTTCGCTGCAAAGATGTGCTGTGCCGAAGTGCGTGCCACCAACATCTCACTTTTGTATACGTTGTGTCTACCTCAGATTGAAATTGTTCTGAATAGTCCTAGAGCCGTCGTCGTGATGTCCTAATTCATATAGAAATATGATGAGTTGCGTAGGAAATATGAAAGTTTAGTCCTGAAGTATGCCTAATCACGGTAATTCCTGCCCAGAAATTATAAAAACAAACCGACTTCCAGTTTCGTAATTTTTTAACTTTTCATACGCATAAAGGCGCCACTCCATCAAGTTCCGTAACGAACTCACCGAGACCTTCAATGTCAAAAAAAGGTTTTAGGCAAGGCGACGCGCTGTCATGTGATATCTTCAACATCGTCTTTGAGGAGGTCGTGAAAAACTAACTCGCCAAAAGCCCGATATTCCGTGCAATTGGTATCATACGCGGTCGACATTGACTTGATTGGTCGAACACAGCGAGCCGTCAAAGCGTTTTCTGGTATTGAGGAGGCGGTCAAAATGGATTTAATGGTGAATGAGGGCAAATCGAAGTTTATGTTGGCATCAAGAAAGGAAAAGCCAGGCGTCTAAGAATTCAACACATAGAGCACATGGACAACACTGCTCCAGCATCTCTCAATCTCCTTAAACGCTAACTCAAGTTTTTTAATATAAAACCAATCGAATGTTCCCAAATTTACGATTATCAGTTGAATTCAAGGAGTGTACGGCACAGATAAAGACAGCGGCACTCTTGAAAAATAATGTGCATAATTGTTTCTTTATTTTAAAGATATAATTTAGGCCGAGCAGTTTTCGGCCTTCCTTGCACTACCGCTCGGCTTTATATGCTTGCTGCTTGGCTCCATGTGCTGGCTGACAGTCGTCGTCGAACCACGGTTCTTTTTTTGCTGGCGTAGTGAAATCTATGACATCAGTTACAGCTTGCCCGATGGTTTCTTGGCAATATTGCGTTTTCAGCATTTAATGTCGGCGTCATACAATTTCGAAAGAGACAAAGAAACAAGACAAAACTAATCGCTGGAATTGGACTGCTCCTCATAATCTTGTCCCACTTCTGACGCCCAAGCCAAGCAGGGTTCCTCCATGGGCACGTCTTTCAATCGAATAAGATCCTGATAGGTGTGTTAGATGTTGCGACCTCTCACCGCGTTCCCTCGAACGTTACAAGCGTTACAAGCGGTCATCGGCATTTTCCTTTTCCTCGAAGTCCTGGCGCCAGCAACGAATGTGTTGGTCATCCTCATGATTCTATACAACAGCATGGCGGTCTCGTATGATCCCTGACTCATCTCTGTCTGGATGTTGGGATCGTCGATGAAGCAGAACTCCCTTCCCTTTATAAAGGTGTAGGAATCGGGTGTTCTTGCGCCACACCGACTAGCCTAAGTTAGGGGAGGTTATGTCGTGGAGGCTATGTCCTCCGAGTGTGCTGACGCCTTCATTACCCAGCATGTCGTTAAGGCTTCCAGGACATTGATCGTAGGTTGTGCTAAGGATCTCGGACAAGCATCTGAAGCTCAATACGCCTTTTCTAGGTCTGTTGTTGGTGACAAACCCGCTTTCAAACGTTTTCTGACCTAGTTCTTTGTGCAGTCACCATATAAATATCCTTGTTTTCCCCGGCTCACAGCATTTTTTGGATGGCGGTAATGTCATTTTTAACCGCCTAGGGCATCCGTAAATTTTTTGGATGTACGTGGTCTGATAGGTGTCCGAACGTCCCACTTACAGATGCGAAGATCGTTGTAATTATTTCGTCTGCTAAGGTCATCGGTCATTTGCCCCATCCTGGAGAAAACTGGACCATATAAACTGTACCAATTACAGAGGTATAAGTCGCCTGAAAATAGCATATAATATCTTTTCTGCCGTTTTGTTTAAACCCCTGGAACCATACGTCTACAGCCTGATTGATCAATATCAGTGCGGATCAGCGAAATCCTCCATTGACCAAAGATTCACATTACGGCAGATCTTGGAAAAGACCGCGTTTCAAGTCGATACCCACCATCTTTTCATCGACTTTAAGGCCGCGTATGACAACGCACTGTTTGGTTTGGCATCACTGCAAAGCTCGTCCGTCTGTGCAGGACAATCGTCCGAACCGGTCCTGATTCAAGCCCCTTTAACCAAGCGTCACTGCAAAAATTGATTGACCTCTAAGCGGTTGCTGTAGATGCTACCTAGATGATGGATGCTGTATGTCAACTTGACCTGAGTATTGCTCTTGTATTAAACTTCAATGCCCCTAAATATAATCAATATACTAAATTGAAAATGAATGGCTCGTAGAATCGATTATAATCACGGATTGCATTTCATTTGAATCCATTAAGAATTCCCCTGCCCACAGAACACTTGTGTTTTCAATCAGATGATTGAGTCAAATGCAATTTCGCAATTTGCTTTTCAAATGCATTTTCTCGTTGTGCTGTGCCTCAGGACGTACACAAATCAAATTCTCTCGAAAATCATTAACAAATGAATTTAAAAACTGTTTTGAATTCCAGGCAACCCAACATCGGACGAAATTCAGGAGTTCCTGACAGAAATCAACATGTTGAAAGGTGTGAGCCATCATAAAAATATCGTTTCATTTTTGGGATGCTGCACAATTCGTCCGCCGTACATGATGATAATGGAGTTTGTGGGTCGCGGTGATTTGGTGAGTTTGCATTGTTTTCTACTTAGGTTCTTGTTAATTGGTTGGGGTTGCGCTTACTCATATTTTATGATGAGGAGCATACAGTGGACTCTTCCTAAGTCGAATTTGTGTGCCCTATCGAATTTGGTTCGAGTTGGGAGAGGATTCAACTCAGGGAATGATATTTTCCATGGATAATGCCAAAATTTAGTGAGCAAGGAAGAGTCCACCGTAAGGTTTGAACAAATTTATTTACAACCCACAATCAAGAAAGTTGGAATAATAAAACGTTAAATTGAAACCCTTAACAAATATTTTAGTTGTAGAAAGTATTTTTCGAGTTTACAACTGAAATTGACCGACGTCGATGATTTATAGTTTCATTCATTCATTATCAGTCAGACGAACCATGAAGGGTCTGAGCCTGAGCAATTGCTGCCTTCCATCGGTGACGGTCCTGGGCACGCTGCTTCCATTCATCAAGTCTTACATCCGCGATGACTTGGTCTTTGTACCGGAGGTTCGGTCTTCCTCTCCTTCTCGAACCAGGAGGCTCGGATTCGAAGACCGTCTTTGCTGGAGCGTTGTTGTCCATTCGCTCGATGTGGCCGAGCCAGTGTAATCGACGGATTTTTGCCTTCCGGACTACATCCACATCCTCGTACAGCTCGTAGAGTTCGCGGTTGTGTCTTCTCCTCCATTCGCCTTCCTCGCAGACGAGACCATATATCCGACGTAGAATTTTTCTTTCGAAGGCACCAAGAATCAGCTCTGCAGCCTTACTTAATGCCCTGCTTTCGGCTCCATAAAGAAGGACTGGCAGAATAAGGGTTTTTTAGAGCATGACTTTCGTCCGTCAGGAGTTTCGAGCCCAGTTGTTTTGACAGACCGAAGTAGCATCGGTTGCCAAGGGCGATTCTACGTCGGATCTCCACTACGATGTCATTCGTGGAGTTTACATTTGCCCCGAGGTGGACAAACTCCTTTACTACCTCGAAATTGTAGCTGTCGATTGTGACGTTCTGGCCTAGGTGGTGTGCGACGGATCGTTTTTTGCTCGACAGCATATATTTTGTCTTGTCCTCGTTGACCTTAAGACCAGCTCGAAAGCTTCCACTATGGCACGTTGGGACCGCGCGATAATGTCGATGTCATCAGCGTCTCCCAACAGCTGGACTGACTTGTAGAAGATAGTGCCTTCCGTGTTGACTCTTGTCCGCCGCACTATATTCTCCAGCACCAAATTGAAGAAATCACACGACAGCGCATCTCCTTGCCGAAATCCGGTGCAGGTTTCGAACGGTTCAGAGGTTTTTGAACCGAACTGCGCGGTGCATCGCGTATGTGTTAGCGTGGTGCGACACAACCGGATCAGTTTTCCCGGGATCCCGAATTCGGCCATCGCTTCGAATAGCTCCTTGCGATGAATGCTGTCGTATGCGGCTTTACAATCGATGAACAGATGGTGAGTATCGATTTGAAACTCACTGGTCTTCTGCAGGATCTGCCTTAGTGTAGCCTTAGTGTCACGAATAAAGTTTAAAAAGTTAGTTTTATACATCGTTTGTTGATTAATATTGTTTATTTGAAGTAATCTGTAAAACGAAAAGTCGGATGATCCTTCCTCGCGCAGATAATATATGCTGTGTAAAGCGATACTAAAAGTTAACGCTTAGAGAACGTAGTGTTTTGTGTTGCTCTGTGATGGATATAAGAAAATATACAAATCCTGAAATAAGTACACGCAGTTAAGACACTTGAGAATGATATCTGTAATTTTTGTGCAAGAGTTAACGAATTATGGCCTAGACGCAACCGAAACCACAAGCAACCATTACAAAATCTTCCTACACGTATACTGTAATCTGCTCCCACTATAGTGACGTTTTGTGATTCAATTACCTACGTCTGTTTTCCCACAAAACAACTGCGCTGACTCATACTTCAGTTTTGAAGAGCATTTCAAACTAATATTTCCAAACAACAATCAGTTTTAACGACACGTATAAGAATGACATATGAAACTAGCTTTAGATAAATACCAGGTGTATGAAAATGAAAAATGAAATGAGCGTTTTTTTTAAGTAAAACACTAATTATTAATGGGAAAGTAAAAACATTTTATTCAAATTATTGGCCATTGTTTTCTACACATTTTGACCACCTTTCTGGCAATTTGTGAATACCATGCCAATAAAATTGTTCGTCTTTTAAAGTAAACCAATCAGGCACCCAATTTTTGACTTCTTCGTAGGAATCGAAGTGCTGCTCAGCCAATGCGTGTCCCATCGATGGAAACAAATGGTAGTCGGAAGGAGCAAAGTCTGGTGAATACGGCGGGTGGGGTAGCTGCTCCCAGCCAAGTGTTTTGAACCGGCTTTGCTTTGTGTGCAGGTGCATTGTCAGCAAAATTACCTTGCAGTGTCTTCTGGCCAATTCTGGTCATTTCTCGATCAATGCATGGTTCAAATTGATCATTTGTTGTCGGTAGCAATCAGTATTAGCGGTTTCACCAGGTTTTAGGAGCTCGTGGTACACCACACCTTTCTGGTCCCACCAAACACACAGCATTGTCTTCTTGCCGAATCGATCTGGTTTTGCAGTCGATGTTGATGGTTGTCCCGGCTTAACCCATAATTTTTTCCGTTTAGGATTCTTAAAACAAATCCATTTTCCATCGCCAGTAACAATCCGATGCAAAACCGATTTTCTTACGTGTCTTTGAAGCAGCATTTCACAAGTGTTTTTTCGGTTTTCGATCATTCATTCAATTAATGTGGCACCCATTTGCCACACTTTTGGATCCTTCCCATAGCTTTTAAACGGTCAGAAATTGTTTGTTGTGCAACATTTAACATTGCTGCCATTTGCTTTTGACTCAAAGTGTCATCTCCATCCAATATCGTTTGCAATTCGGCGTCTTCAAACTTTTTTGGTGGTCTTCCACGTTCTTCATTTCTCACATCAAAATCATCACATTCTGAACCCTTGCAACCATCTTTTGCATGTTGCTTCTGATACAGCATGATCACCATATGCCTCGACAAGCATTCGATGCGACTCTGCAGCACTTTTCTTCAAATGAAAACAAAAAATTAATGCTTTCCGCAAATCATCACTTTCTGGTACAAAATTCGACATTTTTAACGTTAACACGATGAAAAAATATGATTTTGTCTGTTCAATGAATTGATGTATACTAAATATTTTTCACAGATGTTATAGCAAACAAAAAAAAAAATAAGGGCTCGTTCACAACAAATGTTCCCTATCGAGACATTTGTATTTTGACGCTCACTTCATACTGGTACATGAAAATCCCCATGTAAACGCCACATGCATCCTCAATGCATACATTATTATAACAATCAAGCATTTAACAGCCTACCAAGCAAACAAATTCACAATAAAAAATATATCATTCTCAAATATGAAAAAAAATGCAAAAAAGTTGCTCGCCCCCGGGTGGACTCGAACCACCAACCTTTCGGTTAACAGCCGAACGCGCTAACCAATTGCGCCACGGAGGCCATATCTACACCGGCGTCAATGTTCTACTTGTGCTCTTTGCATTCGAAAATGTTATTGGCAGTTTTTTTTCTTTATGAATTCAAACCGGATTTTCGCGTAGCAATCGGTTTTCCTTCTAACAGTGGATGAATTGCATCACATTGCTTGGGATGAGTATTATGAAATCATTTGATGGTACAACCAAGGAGGGCGGAGAGTGTGTGTGTTTTGTTCATGAGATTACAATGGAATTCACGGTTTATCCGCGTGGAGATCTCAACAGACCGGTGGTGCATAGAGAAATACTTCTATAATCTAGTCGTGGTGAGTGTAATTAAAGTGTGCATCACTCCGTTGTACACATCAAAGGTGGTATTTGGTGCAGTTTCACCAGACTGCTGTATCATTTGCAAATCCATCAGATCTTTGACGTTAAATCCAATAACCGCGGCAACGTAGTGAATTACATTCCATTTTGAAACCGTTTGCACACGTTTTGTAAACTCAATTTTGCATACACTCATCCAGAGCACGTAACACTCAATTGATTTAACATTCCACAGCTGGATTACCTTAGGACCGTACGCAAGCGGGTATCGTTGAATCAACTCAATCACCGGTACGCGGAGAACCATCAACCAAAGCCGACCGAAACCAATAATGTACAAAAGGCAGTCAAATACATCGAATTGAAGATAGCCACGTAAGGGCTTGTAGTTTTGAGTGAGAATTTGACTAAGTTAATAAACATTTCTTTTCTGGTATAGGAACTCGGATATGTCCTTTGACTCGGAAGATACCTTCGGACAGTCCACCCTTCGCCCATCAGTGACCGAGAGTGAGTTGTGGGACACGCTTAAGTCAATTAAACCATGTTTTCTTATGAATTTCTTCCCCTCCAGCCACGTACACTGCACTTAGTGGACCACGAGACTCGACAGCAGAGGAGGAACCATTCAAGTTTGATTACATCTTGGACAATACGGAGCTGCATAACTTTGCATTACAAATTGCAAGTGGAATGATGTTCCTGGAAGAGCAGCAGATTACGCACAGGTGAGTGATTGAATTTCGTAACAGAATATGGCTTTCGAGAACTTCTTGCACACTCATTGCCCGATGCCCAAGGGTGAATTCGAGAACTGTCTTGTGCTGTGTGGGTTTTTGAAGCACCGAAACGTAGTTTTAAATTCGTCACCACAAAGTTGGGATAATTGGCCTGACTGCAGACTTATTTGATTGCGCGCAATTAGTTCAGACTTCTTGCTTGAGCGTTACTCAATGAAAACTATTAAGTGGTGGTCTATGAGATGAGGTTGTATCCAATTGCCAAAAATAAGTGCAAACACCAGAACAATCACCACTCAAAGGAGAACAATAGCTTACTGCATAGTTGAAGCATGTATTTATCCATTGCCAACTTTTTCGTAAATAATTTTAGTTGCAATGAATTTCAGACCGAGCGCCTCGAGGTAAACTCTGGAGTGTTCTACACGAACATGAGATTCATGGTCCTCTTTTGAGGATCAATCAGTCGCTATACACAAACTGTAGTAGCTCTGTTCGGGTAAATTGATTGCATGTTGGAGGGCAGCCGAGGTGAGGTATGCCTTGCAGATGATTTAGTTAACCCCACATCCCAAACGTAACACAAGTGCGCACTTGATAGGTTTGTGACTGTATGTGCAGATGCTGGGATGAAGGTCAACGTGGACAGATCAAATCAGGTTATGGTAATTTCTAGAACGCCTTTGCAATGCACTCTAAATGTTAGTGGAGTCCCATTGAAGTAGGTGGGCAAGCTTAAGTATCTTGGGGTCTTTTTAACGAGTGATGGGAGGAGTAATGCTTTTTTGTATATAATTTGCGCGTGCTCAAGGGGTTATTAATACCCTTAATTGTCCGGGGTCAAGACACGATATAGAGGGAGCGAGAGAGAGGAGATACCTGCGCACATTGGTCTTAAATATCTGCGGATTGTAATCTATGGGAAATATTGTGCTGGGAAGAGCATTCCATATTCGTGTGGTGCGGCCAAAAAACGAGTCTCTAAGTTTCACTATGCGTTCGAAAGTAGGCTTAAGGGTAAACTGATGTGCATTCCTGGCGAGACGTGTATTGCGGGTGAATTCAAGGAGAGGAGGAATGAAGTTGGCTAGCTCGCTTGAGCATCGTTTGTTAAAGTAACGATAAAACACGGACAAAGAAGACACGGTACGTCGATGTTCATGCGAGTCTAATGAACCCGCGATATCGTTGTCTCCTAAAAGTTGTATCGCTTGCTTTTGGATTCTATCTAGTAGGTGCAGGATGGTCTTGGGGGCACCAGACCAGATATGAGCGTTATACTCAAGCTTAGGGCGAATGTACGCCTTATAGATTAAAGCCAAATCAGAGGGAATGAAGTATTTCTTGCATCGATTACCTAAACATTTCGCAGCATTTTCGGCGACATCGAATAAGTGATCGTTCCAACTAAGTGTTGTGTTGATGCACATACAAAGGATGGAAAGTTTTCCGGTTTCGTCGATACAAGCGCCATTCATGGATAATGGCTGATTAACAGGGGTTCGCTTTAGAGACAGCAGATAGCATTGAGTTTTGGAAGCATTGAATTCCACTCTTTACCGTAGGATTCCTGTAGGATTGGCCAACCTGGATCAATATGTAAACAGTGTGCCAGATCTGTAATCAGACAGGCCGAGCTTGGTGTCAATCCGTTTTAAACTCAGTATTTGTTCCAGCTCTCAGCAATGAGCATGAAATTTGCGTAATGACCGAAAGAATAAGATTGCGAATACAAGCTGCCGAGATGGGACTTCTTCGTGATGTTGTGGGGCTTACTCACCGGGATAGGATGAGAAACACGGTAGTTCGCGGGAAACTCAGTGTCTAGCAGCTACTTCTCCGTACGGAAAGAGCTATGCTTCGATGGTTTGGACACGTGGCACGAATGTCCCTATCATCACGTCTGCCGAAGCGTGCCTTAAATGCGACTCCATCACGAAGGCGGCCCATTGGAAGACCCAGGACGAGGTGCTTGGACCAAGTCCAAAATCGCTCGCTTGGTTGCACCTCGTGTTAAATCCCGGAGGATCGAGTGGTCTGGCGATCTCTAGTTCGTGTTTTACCAACCTCCGCCTTTTGTCTTTTAATTTGAACTGACAGCGGTTTTTGTACGATGTGTCTGTGCATAATACCAGTGACAAAATAAAGATAAAGATATTCCACTTAATACAACGAAAGTGAACCCGATTTGTTGTGGTACTTCGACTCACCGACTCCTCCTCGTTTTCATGCGATGGCCTGGTTGTTGCTAACAGGCGCGCTGCAGCAACTCATATATTCTTCTGCCACTGATGTATTTTTCTCCCCAATGCGAAAAGGGGCCTGCCGAATTGCTTGCCCTTGGATTACGACTTTATTCTGTCCATGACATTAGCTGAAGGCCTGAAACCCTTTTCCAAGCGAGGGAAATGAACCCGTGGTTTTTATAAAAGTGGGTGTGGAAAATGCAAGGGAATTTTTTCGTGACCCAGGACAAGGTGGCCGAGGATGGATATCTTTTTTTATTTCTGATTACAGTATTGAAGGCACTCTGTGAGGACCGCTGGACATTCTCATAATCCTCCGTTCAAGCACCAAAACCACGTCCATTGTTGTGGGATTATTTGTAAAACAAATCCGGCATCCGCATGTTGCAGCTGGTTTTCTGACTAAGACCAGTATTTTTTCGATGGGCTAAAGCTGCCCATTTCAGGATAGCATCCACATGGTTGAAATGTTTAAAACTTTCGTTAAAAAATATTGCCAGATATTTTGTTGATTGCTGTGCTGTCTGGAAAATTGATGTTTTCAGCTGGTGGAGGAGAGCATATGAGTTGATGATGCACATGATTACTTGTGATTTGTAGTGCACACATGAGGTTGTAGTCCCAATGTCTTTGTAGCTATCTCCAGTGACAGAGGATAGGTACCGTTCTAGACTCAACGGCATACAGGAGTGCGTTGCTTATACTTGCGTTGGTTGGGCGGTCTCCGGTGTAAAGATAGTTGATCCTCGATTCTTGTGGTACCTACACGTAGATTCTCGTCACTGACGATCTCGCCGTGTTTACGTAGACAAGAAATATTATTTTAGCTAAGAAACTGTGTGTGAGTCTAATGCCTAGTAATGGGCTAATGAAAGTTTAAATTTACGTTCAGCTGAATCTTGAACGAATTTCAAGTTTTTTGTTGAACTCGCCCGGTTTCACTATCAAATCCACCGACCCCAGGCCATCTTCTTCAAAAGAAATTCTCAATCAGCATTCCTTCCAGATCGGACTGGATGACTGACAGGCAAACACTGAAAGATCCTCTGCGCATTTTCACAGATGGAACAAAGACAAAAGAAGGGGTGGGTGCGGGTGTCTATTGTCAAGACCTCAACATTGCTATCTCCGTGAAGCTCCCTGATCACTGTAGCGTTTTTTAGGCAGAACCCATGTCTTGGTTGTCGTGGTCTAAGAACAATGTGATCTCAAAAAGGGATATCAAAATCTGTTGCGATAGTCAGGCCGCCATAAAATTCCTGGACAGTGTCATGTTCTACTCTAAAACATCCCTTAATTGCAGGCTGTCTCTTCACGAGATGGCCGAGCATTTTAACATTCAGCTCATGTGGGTGCCGGGACACTGTGACATACCAGGAAACTGCAAAGCCGACGAACTCGCTAGGTGTGGTACAACCTTATCCCTATCGATAGCAGGGGTACCACCTTCCATGCCGATCGCTACAGCTTACCATCTTCTTAAGATCTACACAACTAAAACCACTAATGACAAATGGCTAGAAGGCACCACCTGCCTTAAAACAAAAGAAACCGGGCCATCACTTAACCTAAAACGGTCACTCAGTCTACTTGGACTCAGCAAGCCCTCATTAAGGACCCTCATTGGAGTCATAACCGGGCACTGTGTAATTGGCACTCATGCTCGCAGGATGGGTGCTCCATATAATGATTTTTGCAGAAGTTGCATGGATGAAGAGGAGGAAGAAAATACTCATCACCTTCTCTGCTCCTGCAGTGCTCTTGCCAGTCGTAAGGTTTCTGCACCTAGGAGCCTACTACTTCAGCGGCCGTAACGAGCTAAAAAGTGCCAGCATTGGCCAACTAAATCGGTTCATCAGCAGCACCAACTGGTTCCAGCGTTAGGAGAAGTCAATCCGCGTGGTATCATAATGGGCCTACTCTGGCCTAAGTGTGACTGCTCTGCAGCAGTCAGCCACTACTACCTAACCTAACCTAAAGGTGCTGTTTAAACGACCACTGTGAAACTGGGCCAGATACGTGCGCTCAACAATTTTTCCTGCAAATCTCGGAGATCTCTCCACTTTCTTTTTGAATAGAATTTATTAGATCTGCGATTTATTGTCCAAGTCCGTACATTGTCTGAAGAATTGTTTGTTTTTGTTTCATTTTCAGGGATTTAGCTGCTCGAAACGTCCTCATTGACGACAGTAAAACATTGAAAATATCTGATTTTGGATTGTCAAGACATGGCATCTATACAAATACAAAAACTCGAAAGGTTTGTACTTGATATTATAAGCCATGGTATTGAATTCATTTGAAGGGCAGTTCACTGTGTACATTGTGTACACTCTGCACATGACGAAAAATAATTCAATTAACCATCAATTCAAACCATTCATCCAATCTTTTGATTTCTTTTCACTCTCAGCTTCCATTACGTTGGCTCTCTATTGAAGCGATACGTGACAACGTTTATTCAAATAAAAGCGATGTTTGGGCATTCGCGGTGGTCCTGTGGGAAATCGGAACACTGGGTAAGAATAATGAAAGCAAACAAATAAGCGCTGTCTCGCACAAGTTCATGGAAAAAGGCAGATAAATTCACATTTTAAACTTTAAAGTAGTGTTAATCATAAGTTCAAGTTAAATGCGCGATTTCACAGACAGTTTTAAAACCAAATTGAAGACACTTTCTTCAAACTCATGCTACATCCGTGAACAAAATCTGCGTGTTCTCAAAAAACAATCTTAACAATCACCAAAACTATCGTTACAGGAGCATCTCCATATCCAACCATTAGCAACAATGAATTGATACCGTTCTTGGTGTCTGGACAACGTCTCGAAAAGCCAGAGATCTGCACCGAACAAGTGTACGAACTGATGAAGCACTGTTGGCACGAGGATCCCCTAGAGCGGCCATCGTTCGCTGATATCTATCAGAAGCTGCAGCCAAAGACGGTCTACGTCGACATAAGTAGTATTAGTGATGACTATGTTTTCCCGCCAATACAAGACAAGGTTTAGAATTTAGATAAGTCACTCTTTCTTGTACTTTTTACTTGCGTAAGTGTTTTTTTTTTGTAAATCTTTGTGTAGGATTAAGGATACAACGACAACGGGGCTGTTGCATACGGCCTCGATCTTTACTTTAAGTGATTGTTTGTAAATAGAAGTGTGTTATACAACATTTGTGTTAGTTGAAACATTTTAGCAAGTGTTTACGTATACGAGATATATTTTATAAATATGTACATGCATGCATAGTGTATAAAGTGAGTAAATTTTGAACTTTAAATGGATTAACTTGGGGGTTTTCTTTGATGGTTGCGTTGGTGTTATTCGGCAAAAAGGTGGTAAATTCTTATTTCAGATTTTGTAGCCTGAGGGGCAACACAACAGTGGACTCCCGCTTTCATACGAAACTGGAGGAGAAAACAAGAGATGGTGATAGCTGAACAAACACAGTTTTGCAACTTGTGCTATTGGACAATTCTTATAATTTTGGTGTTAAACATATAACCGAGTCTCCTGAGAAGATATATGGCTTGCTGCAAGAGGTTGGATTACCTGTTATTAGCATTGTAAAGGGTGCTTAAATTTTAAGGGCCGATGTTGAATGTGAACCACGCCTAAACTTCTTCTTCTTCTTGGATTGGCGCTACAGTCCGGGGTGGACCTGGGCCTCACCCACCATGCCTCTCCAGCCAGCACGATCTTTCGCCAGCTGCCTCCAGTAGCGCACACCAAGTTGGTTGAGGTCCTTTTCCACTTGTGTGCGCCATCTAGTGCGAGGACGTCCTCTGTTGCGCTGTCCCAATAGCTCGGTGTCGAAGACTCTTCGGGCCGGAGCTGTGGTGTCCATCCGCTATACATGACCTAGCCATCTTAAGCGTTGGATCCGAAGACGCTTAACTAGGTGCATGCCGCTGTACAGCCCGTATAGTTCGATGTTGAACTCCTCCAAACGCCATCAACGCAAAAAGGACCAAAGATCGTACGCAGAACTTTTCTTTCAAAACAACCAAGAGCTTCTTCATCCGCTTTCAATAGCGGCCATGTCTCTGCGCCATAGAGCAGGACTGGGATGATCAGGGTTTTATACGAGGTCAATTTGGTGTTTCGAGAGATGCCAGCACACGCCTCATTGACGGCTCGCTGAGTTCTGCCAATCACGTCAATGTCATCGGCGTATGCTAACAATTGCACGGACTTCTGGAAGATCGTGCCTCGGATGTTTTCTTTTGAGTTTCGCACGATCTTCTCAAGTATGATGTTAAAGAAGTCACATGACAGCGTGTCGCCTTGTCTAAAACCTTTTTTGACATTGAAGGTCTCGGTGAGATCATTACCGACCTTGATAGAGTAGCGAGACTTCTCCATCGTCATCCTGCACAGCCTGACGAGTTTAGCAGGGATGTCAAAACTAGTCATGGCACTGTATAGCTCGTCTCTATGCACGCTGTCATATGCGGCCTTGAAATCGACGAACAGATGGTGGGTGTCGATTTGCATTTCTTGAGTCTTTTCCAGGATCTGCCGTAGTGTGAAGATTTGGTCTGTTGTGGACTTTCCTGGCCTGAAGCCACACTGTTATGGACCTATCAGATTATTAATGAACGGCTTCAGGCGGGTACACAAACCGGCAGAGAAGATCTTATACGCGATGTTAAGAAGACTGATCCCTCGATAGTTGGCGCAGTTGAAGGGGTCTCCTTTCTTGTGGATCGGGCAAACGATACTGAGATTCCACTCGTCGGGCATGCTTTCCTCAGACAATATCTTGCAGATGAGCTGGTGCATGCGCCCCACCAGATCATCTCCAGCTGCCTTAAATATTTCAGCGGACAATCCGCCCGCTGCAGCTTCTTTGTTGTTAGCTAAGCAGATTACAAGTACAGAAAATATACAAGAGTGGTGCAACCACACCGTAGGCTGTAGATTTCTCGACGCTACATTCATTTTTTCACTCATTTCTAGCATTTAAGTAATTGTCTCTCTATATATTTTCTTCGAACGCTTCTAAGTTTCTGTGGTGATTCAATGTACCGAAAGCTTGCACAGAATCAGGTAAAGGACTAGGATAAAACAAAACAAAAACAATCAATCTTCTGATTCAAAAAATAGGTGGCATTTGTCCTTATAAATTTCCTAAGCCTTGGTAGACTTGTGGTCAGAGGAGCCCATCAGAATCCTTGCTATTGGAGAAGCTTCATCTCTGTGACAGTACTAGTCTTCAGATAGAGCCTTCTCGACGGTTGATTCAGTTGAGACTTCTTAAAAACATGAAAGGTTGGATTACCAAGCACTCAGCTTAGAATCAGTCTTTGATTCTGATTTGTGTTGGAAATCAGTAACACAAACAGCATGCTGTCACTTTCGAACTAGACAAGATGGCCTTCCTAGATCTCCATAGCAACGGCAATGGTAGGTCGACTTCTTGGGATACTTTGACACTCATGCTACATCTTCTATCTCTCGATCTTCGTGTACAATCCATGCCGCAGTGATGAGTTTCTGAATTCAGAATAAGAGATTGTGAAATCTGAGCTGCATCCAGTATCCAGGAGCCTGCTTCAATTACAATCCATATCAATGAACTCTATCCCGGCAAGATCAGAATGGGAAATGGTCTCAGACATAAATGTTTTGACTGACGCAGGCGGTGCGGATCGAAACTGAAAATACGTACATATGTTGCTGATTGCGAGTGTCGATTATGATTCTACCAAAGCAACCTATTCACAATCCTCACTAGGTGTGTATCGATTATTGATTGATAATCGCAATCGGAACCAGTCTCAGATCCTCCGTGAGTTACAGATAGATTGGTTGGGTTCAGTTGTGGTGGATGACTGCTAATGGGCCGTCACATTTAGGCCAGAGTCAGCCTATAGTAATTCCAAGCCTATAATTATCTACACCTAAACTTGGAACCAGTTGCTGCTTGTGATAAAGCGGCTTAGGTGACTAATACTTTCGTTTGCTAAGGTAATTGAAATATATGCCGGCCCAAAGGTCAATTGTGCAGTGGCCTGTTATTACCCGCATGATTTATGAATGTTTTAAGGTCTGCTAAGTCTCAACAGACAAAGTGATCGTATTCTTTTATTTTCTATATTCGTCATAGAAGGTGGATCATCTCCTGGTGCCAGAGAAGACGTTGTGCCACACCCTGCATGTTCATCGGGTTGCTATGCGCGGTATTTCACAACGTCACGGCATTCACATTAGTTGTATACTGAAATGTTAATAGACAGCCTGTAATTCAGGAACGTTTTTGAAACAATACATAACATTGTCATGTCCAGTTTCCTGATTGCGGCCTGACTGTTGGTACGGTGATAGCCCTTTTGGATATTAGATTGTTATTGACCCAGGACAGTACCTCAATTACCTCAATAGCTTCCGCCTGGAATAATTGGGCGTCCGTATAATGATTTCTGCAGAAGCTGAAGAGAACAAGAGGATGAAGATGCTACTGCACATCTTCTATGCAACTGCAGTGCTCCATCCAAAGAAACATCTTCTTGGCGGAACTAAATGGTATGAGTTTCAGTCAGCTCCTCAGCCACTGCAAAGTAGGTTCCACAATAAATAAAACACACTTCATTCAACACGTCCAATCCCTTTATTTCGCATGATTACTGTCCCGCCCCATACGTCTTATCCCACTCAACGTACTGACTTAAGTCGTCCGGCGAGACGGTAGCGCGGACCCTCGTCAAGGCGATTTCAAAATCATCCACAGTCACAGGGCGAACATTCTGCTCGTCGAAGAAGGGGATTTCATCCGGCGGAATCGATCGAATGGGCTCCATCGACGCCTCACGACACAGATTCTCCATATCCGCCCCCGAGTAGCCATCCGTGAGGGTTCCAATTTTCTCCACATCTCCCGTGGACAATGTGTTGCGAACAGTTTCCAGGAGATTTGTGAGAATTTGAACACGAGCCGCCAACTCAGGCAAAGGAATATACAATCGCCGCACCAGACGTCGCCGAGCAGCCTCATCCAGTTCCTTCGGGCGATTCGTTGCGCCCACAATAAGAATTCTCTCATCGCCCGTTGTGTTCGCACCGTCAAGCTGCACCAGGAACTCGGTCTGAAATGTTCAAAATTTTGATTTCTCAAACTGCTCATGGATGTGCATGTACCTTCAACCGACGTGAACTCTCGTGCTCGGATTCGGAACGCTGCGATAGGAGCGAGTCGATCTCGTCAATAAAAATCACCTAAGCAGAAGAAATGATAGCTTAGTTCATAATTAATGAATTCTGTTGCGCCTCACCGAAGGCTGGTGGACGGCAGCGACGGCAAACAACGCCCGGACCATCTTCTCGCCCTCGCCGATCCACTTTGAGGTCAGGGACGATGCGCTTATGCTAAAGAACGTCGACTTCGACTGTGATGCGATGCACTTTCCAATGAGAGTCTTCCCCGTTCCCGGCGGACCGAACAGGAGAATGCCTCTGGGCGGTCGACGCAAGCCGGTGAATATGTCTGGTCTGAGAAGCGGCCACACGACAGCCTCTTTGATCGTCGACTTGGCGTAGTCCAAACCGGCAATATCCTCCCAGTCTAATACGAAATGAAGTAAATACCAGTCAGCTGTGCGCGGATTGTTTGCTTACTTATTGGCTTGAATTTGTGCATGATTTCGTTGGTTATGAGCTCAACCATCTTGGGATCGATATTCTGCAGGTGTTCGTCCACTGGCTCTGTTGGGGTAGCTTCGGTGTTGGGCGATGTCGTTGTGGTGCTACTAGCTCGATCGAATTGATGGGTGTTATTGGGAATTGATTTGAAATTAAATGGGTGCTTACTCTTGCTGTCGGATGGGGGGAACGAAACCGGAGCGTACGTTCCGTCGAGCTCCGAGGGATTTCTTCGATGCGCCGTAGTTGAATAGGTTGCGGCTCCCTGAGGACGTGCTTGGTTGGACTTTCTGAGAAATGAGAGTAAACGGACGGACATGTTAAAGTGTACCCAGTTATTGGATTCCTTGACTTCACCTTCATATTCTGCAGAATTAGCTCCTCTCTAGCCGTGCGAAAGCCGGGTTCCTTAGACTCGTAGGCATTCTTCTGAACTGGTAAAATTCTCACAGTCTTTGCGTTCGATTCGTCATTTGAAGGCACGTTGTCTTGATTGGACGTCACAAATGATGTAAACGAAGTTGTATCTGGTGCTGATGGAATGGATACGAGAATATTTTGAAACATCTTCAAATCATCCACAGACACCTCTTCTCGTACACAATTCCTATATTTCCCTGCACATGACTGTTCCACAGATGCTGCATGTTCCCTTAGAAAGTCAGTAGCGTTCAATGTCCTTGTCACTGGCGGACGTGGGACTCCACGAACAAGTGCCTCCACCTTCCTACTCCGCTCATTGATGACGGCTTCAATGTGTTTGCCAGAGTTCTCTTGAAAGTGGGCTTTAAACACGGCATATTTGTCAGATTTAGTTGAGTGTCTGAGGAAAGGGATCATCAAGACCAGTAAAATTTGAGATCATGTGTGAAACTTACTCTGTGACTTTTTCAAGAATAAAGGACTGCTTACGAAAGGCGTCGGCTCTTTCGGTGGGAGTCAAATGTGAGTCGATGAGGGTCTTGTTTGCTTTAAGTTCTTCTAGGAGTTCGCTACCGTAACTCATTGTAAACAAATTTTATTCATTTGTCTTCTGCTATACTAAAAGGAATTTAAAACAAAAATTGTTTTGAATTTTTGTGAACTGTCAAAGTGGTGAGGGAAACAAACTGATCGAGTAGTGGGTCTTAACGATCACTATGCCCCCATGCGGAGATAAAAGGTAAGTTCGAGTTCTAGGTTGCTACAAGTAATAATGACATGTAGATGGCAGTCAGGTCGCGTTTTAAAAATGTTTAAATGTTTCGGTTTGTTGAGAGATATGCATTATTTCCCGGATTTGAATGCATAAAGTCTAGAAACGACTGCCTGAAAATAATCCTAAAGAAAGGAGACCCTCGAAATCTCAATTACAACGGGATGCGTCCCCCGAATACACCATATAAGATAATTGCGGTTCTGCGTAAGTGCCTTAAGCCGTACATCAACCGTCTGAATGATCTGAATGATAACAGTGCGGCTTCAGGCCAGCGAAATTCGCAGTTGACCAAATCTTCACATTACGGCCGATTTTGTAACAGCCCTAGGAGTTTCAAGTCAATACCCATCGTCCATTCATCGACTTTAAGGCTGCGTACGACACTGTTTATGGATGAGGGTTAGAGGGTAAGACAAAGTGTGACTTCGAAGTAGTGAAAGACTGTCTTCTGTTCCGACGTTAAGGCAAGTAAATCCAATCGCTGTGTTCTTGGGTTTGGAATGCCATTGAGGGATAAAAGCCTCGCTCGAAGAACCAAGATATCCCTATATAGGATCATGATAATCCAGTCCTGTTGCATGGCTCAGAAGCATGGACAGTAACTAAAGCGGCCGAGAAGTTTCTTAGTCGCTTTGAGAGGAAAGTCCCTCCCTGGTCCGGGATGTGCTGATGGTGTTTGTAGTAGGAGACTGAATAACGAACTGTACCGGCTGTACGATCTGTTCGTACACCAATGCCTCCGGTCCCGCATGCAGCAGGAAATGGACCTCAGTCAGTTAAAAGTCCTTCGCTGGAAGTAACTAACAGAAGTTAGCTAAGGCTCAGGTCCACCACGGGCTGTAAATACATAAAAAAAATCTAAAATCAATCAAAAAAAATTAAAAAATGTAGCACTACCCAAAGAAAGAGAAATAATTGCCTCCAAGCACTCCACAGAAAAAAGACTGTAATGCCCTTTAGCCCGAATCGAATCCATTGGTCATACTGAGAGAGCAGCAATCAAATATCACACTTGACTTGATCTGGCAAGCAATTGCAATCACATATGAAGCTTGCGCCTGTTGCATGGAGCATCTGCAATTCGTGACACACAGCATTGATGATCCAAAACATGGATAGAACAGGCATGCATAATAGACGAGAGGCGCCCAACCGTGGTAGTGGATGGAGGAGGTTTATTCTACCACCAGTACGGCTTTAGAAAATCGCGTTCTACCATAGACGCTATCGAAGTAGTACGCAAACGATACGGAAAAACGGAGATAATCCACAAAAACTGCAACTCTGCTCTGCTAACGCTCTGACAGTGCGTGAGATCCTTCACCACTCAATGGAAATTCAGATTCCAGACAGACGATATAATACGAAGCCTGAAATACAACGAAGTTTCAGCGGGAGTCCCCCAGAGATCAGTCCTTGGCCCCCTCCTGTGGAACTTAATGGAGTACTTCGATTTTCGCTACCACAAGCAGTGAAAATCATCGATATTGCCGCGGTAACCGTGGCCACGCACATCGACAAGGTGAAAGCCGCCACAAACGACCCCATCACCAGAATCGAAGATTGACAAGATTGGCTACGACCTAGAACTAGTAGACCATGAGAATAAATCTGTTTTAATAACCCAGCCGAAAGATTGTGGAATACGCGAACATTCAATCTTTCTTTACTCTGCACCAGTATGCGCAGCAGCTCTAACCACCAGGAGACAGCAAAAAAGCTGCCGTCTGCTTACAGCGCCGCGCAGTAAGAACAATCAGCAAATTCCGAACAATATCAGACGAATCATCATGCGTAATTGCAGGTATGGTACGTATTGACATTCTCCCCAACGAGATGAAAAGAATCTACTTAAGGTGAAGTCTGAAATCAGTGAAGCTAGCACAAGATGCTTGAAGACGGAAGAAAAGGCAATGTCTATGGCACTGTGACAAACCAGGTGTGACGCTCATAAGCTGATCCCGGCGGTAGAATCCTGGACATTGAGAGCCCTAGAAAACTGCAACTATTATCTTACGTAAATCTTGTCGGGCCATGGTGGCTATCGGAAATACCACCACAGATTTCGTCACGATAGCACATAGTTAACGGGCGAAGAAAAGATGCAATCTGCATCTTTATGACTAGCGTGCAGATAGAGCCTGAAATTCTGGAAAGTGTAAAGAAGAAAAAGCACATACGGCTATATGGAGCATATGCGTTATACTCTATCCAGAGAAGAATAGACGAGTCCAGTGGTGAAGAGGGTCATGCTGTTAAGTATCTGGAAGAGTTAAACAAAGAGCATGGGTAGAAGCAGAAGCAGTCTCTACCAGAGGTCTGTATCCATATTCTTTTTCTTTGATTGGGCTACAGTCCGGGGTGGACCTGGGCCTCAACCAACATGCCTCTCCAACTAGCGCGATCTCTGGCTAGCTGTCTCCAGTTTCGCACACCAAGTTGGTTGAGGTCCTTCTCCACTTGGGTGCGCCACCTTAAACGCGGGCGTCCTCTGTTGCGTTGCCCGACAGGTTCGGATTCGAAGATTCTTCGGGCCGGAGCTGTGGTGTCCATCCGCTCTACATGACCTAGCCATCTTAAGCGTTGGATCCGAAGACGCTTAACCAGGTGCATGCCGCTGTACAGCCCGTATAGTTCGTGGTTGAACCTTCTCCTCCAAACGCCATCAACGCAAACAGGACCAAAGATCGTACGCAGAACTTTTCTCTCAAAACAACCAAGAGCTTCTTCATCCGCTTTCAATAGCGTCCATGTCTCTGCGCCATAGAGCAGGACTGGGATGATCAGGGTTTTATACAAGTCAATTTGGTGTTTCGAGAGATGGCTCTGTTAGTCAATTGCCTCTTGAGCCCAAAGAAGCAGCGATTGGCAAGAGTAATTCTGCGCTTGATGCCGGTACTGGTGTTTTTGTCCCCATTTACTCCAGAGCCTAGGTAGATGAAGTCCTTGACTACCTCAAAGTTTCTGCTGCCCAATATGACGCTCTGTCCGAGATGTCGATGTTGTGCGTCCTTCCGTGATGACAGCATGTACTTCTGTATCCATGTAATCCATGTAAAAAAAAAATTCAGATAAAAGGTGAACGTTTCTCGAAGGTGGCACCAACACATCATTGTGTTTCAGACAATAATGTCTTGAAGTCTTGCGAATCTTATGTTTACCAAGCCACTGGCGTTGTCAGACGGCACAAAAATATTTGGCATGACACGAAAATCAAAAGAGTAATGCCTCTGCGAGCCTACAGTTCATTGGCTCCCCCTGAACAGCCGCGTCAAACAAATGTCAGCCAGTCTTGAGAAACAAATTTCTCAGGCGGACACGTAAAAAACCACAACGATGACAATCAACGGCAATAACTTCACTGACTTTGCGGCAACGCGTAATGTGATGACAAGTTCCGTAAATATTTATTAAGTCTACGTAGAGAGTCGGTTGTCTTCATGCTGCTTATGAACTGATGCAAATCTACGTAGAGAGTCGTAGAGAGTCGTCATGCTGCTTATGAACTGATGCAAATCAGTCGTCATCCAGCGGCAGACAGGCACAGGATACTCTCATTGTCTGAGTGGGTTGTAGTGTGACTACGAACTACAGAGCGAAGTTAGTTGTCGTCAGTCTGTTTTAAGGAGCTTTCTAATCTCATCAGCCTCTTGTTGCACGCAACATTCATTCATCTAAGAAAATTAGACATCCCGAAATGCATCACAAAAACGCCGACGGAAATTCAACAGACCCCAGTCAGCTGACGACCGACGGCATTTCATCAAATTTGGGAGATCAGAAAAGGAGAAAGAAAATTATCTACATCGTGAGCGACAAGGGGTCATCGAAGACATTTTGGCTACTCCCACGATGTGATGTTTTCGCGATATGCACACATGTGCTGAAGACTTGATGTATGTATATATGCACTGAATGTCTAGCTGCGAGCGAGTTCCTTCGCTCCCCAGCCACCAGAACTTACGATGTTGCAATGCAACATCTCGCACATCCCGACTCGAGACCGCTGTACTGAACCGGAGGAGGCCCTCCTCAGCTCGTTGTGCAACGGAACGCTCGTGGTTGAGTCGCCCATCCACAGTTGACCTGGCTATGTGAAACAGGAGCGGTACCGCATTCTTGTCTAGTATCAGGCCGTGCTTGTCAAAGTAGAGAAATGCTTCTGGAGGGACGAAGCCACTGTGACGTACACTTTCGTGGTACTCTGGGTTGGGGTAGTAAGCCCCGGAGATCAATCGAGTTTATCGCTCTCGCAGTGTGTGACCTCGAATCAACTTCACCAGGAAATTGTCCACTCGTATCAAGTTCGTCCTTTTGTATAAGACCTCATTGGAGTAGAATTTTCTGTACTGGGACTCTGGTGTTCTGTAGAAGCGAAGGCAAGCCCTAAGACAAGCCCTCTCAAACACCCGAATCTTTTCCATCAAGCCTGCACTCACGTTGAACCACACAGGACAGCCATAGGTGAGCATTGGCCGTATGAGGGCCATGTAGCAGATTACCTTTACCCTTGCATCGAGTTGGCTGTTGTAAAACAGTCTCTTTGTAAGGGCGAAAGCGCCTCGGGCCCTGGCTAGAGCAGCATCTACATGTTTGTTAAAATATAGATATTGATCTAGCCAGATCCCCAGGTATCTGACTACAATCCTTTGCGCCAACCGGAAGGTTCAGGTTGGAGAATTGTACAAAATCTATGCAACTGGACTAGCAATAGACCAAGGAAAAACGGACCAGAGATTTCCGGAAGGCAATGACCCTGATGATGTATCCTAGTGTAGGTTAGGTTAGGTTGTAGTGGCTGACTGCTGCAGAGCAGTCACACTTAGGCCAGAGTAGGCCCATTGTGTACCACGCGGATTGACTTCTCCTAACGCTGGAACCAGTTGGTGCTGATGATGAACCGATTTAGTTAGCCAATGCTGGCACTTTTTAGCTCCTTACGGCTGCTGAAGTAGTAGGCCCCTAGGTGCAGGAACCTACGACTGGCAGGAGCACTGCAGGAGCAGAGAAGGTGGTGAGAGTTTTCTTCCTCCTCTTTATCCATGCAGCATCTGCAAAAATCATCATATGGAGCACCCATCCTGCGAGTGCCCGGTTATGACTCCAATGAGGGTCCTTAATGAGGGCTTGCTGAGTCCAAGTAGACTGAGTGACCGTTTTAGGTTAAGTGATGGCCAGATTTCTTTTGTTTTAAGGCAGGTGGTGCCTTCTAGCCATTTGTCATTAGTGGTTTTAGTTGTGTAGATCTTAAGAAGATGGTAAGCTGCAGCGATCGGCATGGAAGGCGGTACCCCTGCTATCGATAGGGATGAGGTTGTACCACACCTAGCGAGTTCGTCGGCTTTGCAGTTTCCTGGTATGTCACAGGTAGAACTAAAGCAATCAACATCGTCAATTAAATCTAATTCATAGAAAAAACAAGTTTTTTTTTATATTTCTTGCTAGTTGCGTATCTCTCGGTTGTCGGTTTCTCAGAGCGCTCGCGAAAGTTTTTTACTTCACGGTTTTACTTCAACCCTTTGTTGTTCCGCATCCGGCAAGCTTAGCCTTGAGCTGAACAACTCTAATGGACAAACTCGAATGATGTAAGAGCCGTCAACCCCAAGTCCCATCATTCATTCAGCAGAAAGAATCTACATTATTTAAAATTCAATTTCACTATCTTTTCAAGTTTATTCCACATTAAAAATATACGTCTATCCTGATTAAAAGTCACCGTCAGACTACCCGGTCTCCTTCGTTTTTCACTTTTCTACTTCTTTGTTGCCAATAGTTTCGTTTTGCGTTACAATTATGCAATTCGTATTAAATTAAGCAAGCTTACTAGTCAAAGTCCTGAAAAGTCGACAGTTCAGCGGTCTTTAATCCACCGCACTGCAATGCACTGCATTTCAGCATCCGTGGACTAACAAGTGCAAGAGCCAAAAAAAAAAAATGTTCACAACGACCAGAGAAAAAGAAAAATGATTCGCAGCGGAATCAAATGAAGTGAAAAAAAGGAAACAACAAAAACATAGCGAAATCCGGAAAGTGCACGTAGTGGCACGTAGCTTGAGCACGACCTCGGCCTTTGAGCTCAATAAAGCGCCATGAAGCTCGACTTGTGTGTTCTTCAATTGAATGAAATCAATGAGGAAGAGGTCTGCGCCTCGCCGCCCAGAGCACGTTACAATCAATTCATTGTCGGACAAATGCTGATGAATTTTAATCTGGGAATTTGACCTCACAATAGAGTGGCTTGACGCTGAAATGGATTATTATTTGCCGGTGGGTGTATTACGGAAATCTATAAAAAACAGAGCAACAAAGTCTGAAAGTACAGCAACAGTGTTTCCACAATGGATAGTCAGTCGATTGAAAGGAGGCCAGCGCCGACTTTTCATTTTCTGCGGCAGCAGTTCTTGAAACCTTATTGGAAGGAAACTTACTCAACTTTCGTTTTGAACTATAGATTTTATAAAAGGATGAACAAACCGCACAAGAGTGATTGATGTACATGTAGAAGGGAGGTATGTGAAGGATCTAGTTCTGAAATTTAACCGCAGGAGAAGGGAACCCTTATTATTTCGGTATCACCTTCAGTTAAGTCTGTTACACATTCCCAGCTTTTGCATTTATGAACCGGTTTGCATGACATTTTGTAATATGAAACTCCAGTTCTGGATGTAAATATGCGCTGTGCATCCAGAACGAGGGTCTGCTTGGTTGCGCGTGGGCATAAATCCTGAGGGGGATCAAGCACCCTGCAAATTTGTAATACATGCGACCGCGACCCCTTTAGTGGATCATACGGATCAGATGATGATGCTGATGATGAATCGATGAATTCCGATGTGATGAATTTGCCGAACTGTGTTGTTTAATCTTCTTCTCCCTTTTTTTCTTGAGCTAGAGACAGGGACGTCTAGTAAATACGACCTTTAGTCGAGAGTCCAGCTACAACTTCGAGGTAGTAAAGGACTTCATCTACCTTGGCTCCCAAGTAAATAGTGCGAACAACATCAGTACCGAGATTAAACGCCGAATAACTCTTGCCAACCGCTGTTTCTTTGGGCTCAAGCAATTGAGTAGTAGAGCCCTTTCCCGAAAGACCAAGCTTACATTATATAAGACCTTGATCATGCCTGTCCTGCTGTATGGCGCGGAAGCTTGGACTATCTCAAGAGCGGATGAAGACGCACTTGGTCTCTTCGAGAGAAAAGTTCTGCGTTCAATCTTTGGTCCTGTTTGCGTTGAAGGTTCCTGGAGAAGAAGATTCAACCACGAATTTTACGGGCAACAAGAGGATACGATGGAATATATTGCGCGACGTCCTAACTGGGAAAGGAGCATCGGAAACCTTCGCATGCCCAGAACTTATTCTGCGCTGTAGAAGATCATGTCATTAGAGGAAAATTCAGCAAACTACTAAGAAAGAGCTAAACAAGTAGAAATCCAAGGAATAGCAAGTAGAAAGCCAAGGAATTCAAGGAACTTAAGTCTATATAACCAAACAAGTTTTAAGACATCTATGAGCCAGAACAACCTATGTATCTCAACCGGACACTGAAGACTCAGGAAACACTTAAGGAAACTAGAGGTTTTTGAAGAGGATCTCTGCAGATTCCATGTAGAAACTACTAAAGGAGGCACAATTGACCTACAGGTCCCAGTGCAATATACGGTCAACAATAATAAAATTATTAGGAATGCGAGTACCACAACAAGTTCCAAGTCGTTTCAAAATTGTAGTGGATTTTAGCACGGAGCTGGAAAAAAACTGCGACGAATAGGTTGGTTTCGAGATATAATAATATAATATGGGTGGCGCTACAGCCCAGAGAGGGCCAGAGCCTAGCTAATCAGCAACCACTCGTGTTGTGCGTGCTATTGTTCTCACACGAGTGGAAGGGACCTACGTTTAATAATGCCGACTCCGAACGGCCAAGTTTGAGAAGCTTTTTCTAGACAGGAAATACTCTTTGAGCATTGTCAGTGACTCGAAAGAGGTGGGGTCGTGAAAATTATTTTTGTCGCTCAGAGCTGGATCGGTGGAATCGAACCTACGACGTCGAGGTTGGGGTCGACGCACATACCCACAACGCCACGGACCACCACTAAAAAAATATAAGCATAAAGCTCGACAACAGGCTGGACTTCAAGGCTCACATCGATTGTTGCTGCGAAGGTTGGAGACAGCGTTTTCTGAAATGCTACCGAAGGAGTCGTAACCTCAATCTTTCTTTACAGTGCGCAAGTATAGGCAGGAGATGTCACCACCAGAGCAGCTTACATGGTCCGCGCAGTTTTCGGCGATTTTGATTTCGGCTTTATATGCTCCGTGTTACGCTGCGACCAATAGGTCAGGAGATATAATGTTCAGATTGAAGGATAGGTGACTTCGGGCACTTATCTCCGAAACGGTTCCATTTCATTTAAGCATTTCTTGAAGAGAATCAACGTCACATCTCGAATCTTAGCAATCAGGTGGTAAATGAAAATCGGAGCTAAAGTCCTTTCTAGCTCCCCTAAAATTGTCCACAGCGCCCAACATAAAATTCATTCACTGCTCACCAAAATGGGCTAATCTTTCGCATGATTCCCTTGAAACATTTACATATCTCACGTTTGCAAGGTCTTTCACGTGTTCTTCATCTGATATCACACTTGGAGACTTATCTCACTGTCACCATAGAGACACCTCCAGCAGCAGCACCCGCAACAGCAGCCATTGCTGTCATGTGCCGAATGATCCCTCTTACAATCGCAAATATGGTTTTATGCCTATTGTAAAATGCGTTCTAATTGAAAAGTCAAATAAATTGATCTTCACAAGCAGTCGCCCGCCAGGCACCCAACTAAATTTCGTGCGCAACATCACGCTGATTCTGATCAGTTCGCAGCCATGATTCGTACCGTCACCATCGTACCATCGTCGGACGCATAAATATTGATCCATTGGTTATTTTACAATAAATCAGACGACATTTGTGGTTGTGTGACTGAACTCAACTGGCTGCTGGTGCATGTTTGAAGACATTCGTGTTTAACGTTCATTTTATCGCACTGCGAGTATCTGGTATGGGAAATCTTGAAGATAAGCTCTGTAACGCGGACTGTGCTTGCTTGTGAGTGACGAGTGCAAATGGTGATGTAGTGTGTCGGTTTTGATAAGAAAAAAAAATTGCAAAAAACCTACGTTATCGTGTGCTTACAATTGAAGGCGGTGCATTTGCAGCGAGATTGTTTTTGGTTCGTCAGAATATCAAGAAGGTAATTTATTTCGCTTGGAAGACATCATTTCATTCATTTCTTCTATGCAAACCTGATTTCCTCTGCGTTGAGTGGATATGTGTGAATTAAGGCTTTTTGTTCGTTCATTTCGGTGTTTTGTGAGAAGTTCCCAACCGAATTGTGATCAATAACAACAAGCACACTGCATGATGGTGCGTCTGGATTGGAGTTACTTACTTAGTTACTTACTTAAGGTGGCAATACAGTCTGGTGTGGACCTGGGCCTCAACCAACAAGCGTCTCCAGCCAGCTCGATCTTAGCTAGCTGTCTCCAGTTTCGCACGCATAGTTGGTTGAGGTCCCTTTCCACTTGCGTGCGCCACCTGAGTCGCGGTCTTCCTCTACTGCACCGTCCCTCGGGGGTGGATTCGAAGACTTTTCCGGACCATTGGTTTCCATGCGCTCTACATGACCTAGTCAACTCAATCGTTGGATCTTCACTCTTCTGGCTAAGTCGATGTCGCTGAATAGCCTGTATAGTTCGTCGTTATATCTCCTCCTCTACAGACCATCTATGCAGACGGGCCCGAAAATCACCCGAAGAATTTTCCTCTCGAAGCAACCAAGAGCTGCTTCATCCGCTTTTGACAGAGTCCATGCCTCCGCGCCATATAGCAGGACTGGGACGACTAAGGTCTTGTAAAGCGTTAGCTTGGTTGTTCAAGAGAGGGCTTTGTTCACCAATTGCTTTCTTAGCCCAAAGAAGCACCGATTGGCAAGAGTTATTCTTCGTTTGATGTCAGCGCTGGTGTCATTGTCTGAGTTGATAGCGGTTCCTAGGTAGACAAGGTTTTTAACTACCTTAAAGTTATATCTGTTTGCCGTGACGTTCTGGCCGAGACGTCGGTGTTGGGTGTCCTTTCTCCTTGACAGCATATATTTGGTCTTACCCTGGCTTCCCGTTAAACCCATCTTCGCGGCCTCCGTTGCAATACTCACAAAAGCGCCATTGACATCACGCTGCGTTCTTCCTATAATGTCAATATCGTCGGCATATGCGAGTAGTTGGACGGACTTTTGAAAGATTGTTCCTCTGGTGTTGGCGTTCGAGTTTTGAACAATTCTTTCAAGAACGATGTTGAAAAAGTCGCATGACAGCGCGTCGCCTTGTCTGAATCCTCTTTTGACATCAAAGGTCTCGGTTAGGTCTTTACCGACCTTGATGGAGCAGCGTGCATTCTCCATCGTCATCCTACACAAACGGACAAGTTTGGTAGGGATGCCAAAACCAGACATTGCTCTGTATAGCTTGTATCCATAAATGCTATCATACGCGGCCTTAAAATCGATGAACAGGTGGTGGGTATCGATTTGTTGCTCCTGGGTTTTCTCCAAAATCTGCCGAAGTGTGAATATTTGGTCGATGGTGGATTTTCCTGGCCTAAAGCCACACTGGTATGGACCGACCAAGTTGTTGACGAATGGCTTTAGGCGTTCACACAGTACGGCAGATAAGATCTTATAGGCGATGTTAAGGAGACTTATTCCCCGATAGTTGGCGCTGTCAAAGGGGTCACCTTTCTTGTGGATCGGGCAAACAATTGGCAAACAACTGGATTGGAGTTAAATTCTGTAAATTCAGTCCAGGACACCATCCACCACAAGCTAGTTGTTAGTAATCCTCTTTCGTTTCGAAATTTTACCTTAGGTTTCTGATGTTGGAGTTAGTCACCGCGATAGGGTAGAAAGACGGCTGTATGCGAGGAAATCAATGCTCAGTCGCTTCTTCTTCGAACGGAAAGGGCTATGCTTCGATCGTTCAAGCACGTGGCACTAATCTCTCCAACATTACATCTTCTAAAGCGTGGCTTAAATGCGACTCCATTAGGAAGACGACCCCTTGGGAGGCCCAGAACAAGGAGGCTGGGTGAAGTCTAAGAACTCGCTTAGTTGCTCTGATTCATGGCACAGGATCGAGTGGCCTGGAGTCCCTAGTCCGTGCTTTAACCACCCCCCACGACGTTTCTAGCGGATCATGAGAGTCAGACGATGATAAGATGACTTTAAATAGTAAATAAGTGTGCACAAGTTTAAAAGTACCACTGTCGCTGGAAATCTATGGCATAAGGTCGAGTTGACAGCGCCTGCTTCATCGAACAATGAAGATCTGAGGTACTTGAGATTCAGGCTCTATAATCCGGATTCTAAAGTCGCCTATAATTTCACACAACAATAACTCGGAGTCCCTCTCCAAATATGTAGGCCACTATAGACGAAGACTTCTTATTTTACATTGTTCCACAAATTACGAGACACGCTGATTCTTCGGCAGCTGCCATCCCATGGCATGGCAAAATTCTTGCCGATGTAAAGCCCAAACACTTCGTGGTTGACTGCTCCAGACGCCATCAACGCAAACAGTAGCAAAGATCGCACCTAGAACTTTTCTTTAAAAAAGACCAAGAGCTTTTTCATCCGCTTTTAATAGCCAAGGTATACGAAGTCCTTGACTTAAAACCGACCAAGCGCTTCTTCATCCGCTTTTCATAGCGCCCATGTCTCTGTGAGCTGCGCCATAGACCAGGGTTTAGCATAATGTCAGCTTGGCGTTTCGAGAGACGGCTCTGTTACTCAGTTGCCTCTTGAGCCCAAAGAAGCAGCGATTGTTAAGGGGATTGCTGAGCCAAGGTATACGAAGTCCTTGAACTCAAAGTTTCTGCAGCCCATTATGATGCTCTGTCGGCGACGACGATGTTCCGTTCAAAATCGATTATAACTACATTCAAGGGGCTAATGATTTTGGTCGTTATAACCGCTTCCTCGTCTATGCTAGCAAACGCCTGCCGACGCTGTGTTCGGCAAATCACGTAAATGTCGTACGCTTTTTCTCTTAGCTGAACGGACCTCTGGAAGATCGTACTGTAGTGTGGGTTTGACAGTTTTTCGTGCTGGAGAAGAAGTTCCTCTTTGGAGACCAAAGGTTTCAGTAAGTTCGTTCATCTGCGAGAAATGTGTCATGCCTGAAAATCGAACGCATATCTAAACCAGCTGTACAGTTCCTAAGATGATGTTCAATAGATGTCATATTCCATTGAACGTGAACAAATGTAAATTGAAACTGGTCACTTCTCTGTCACTGGCTTAAGAATTATGATATGAGTGGCGACAGTCCGATGTAGACTTATCCCTCACGGTGACCGGCTGGATGGTGCAGTTGATTGAGTGCACGCCCTTGGTTAAAGGGGTCCCCGGATCGAATCCCAGTTAAAGCTAAAGTTATTATGCTTTTATCTGGTTTTCAAATCTGGTGCAGTCACCATTTATCACAATGGACCAGCAATAATCTAAGTCTGCTGGCATTTCGCTGGCAGCCCAATAACCTAACCTAACCCAACTTCTAAAGCGACCCGTCACGCTGTGCAGCTTGTTATTGTTCTCCCACAACTAGATGAGTCTACAGTTTCATTAGCGAATCTGAATGGTCAAGTTTGGGAAGCTTTTACCTTTGAGCATTGCCGTACTCGCAGTCCCTATTAGATAACTATGCTTTCTATCCCTCTATCGCTTCTATCTTTAGCTAGCTACAGCCCGTAGTTTCTTGTTTGCAAATGGATGGTGTAAGAGGGAGGAGACAAAATCGACCCCGTTGGACGAGCTAAGCTGAGCAACCACAAATGTGATGCCTTCCTCCTCCTCGAACGGAAGTAGACAGCCACAGTGGAGACTGACTGCGCCACTGCCTCTAACATTAGTGTAATTTACATATAAAAATCATCATCATGGAATTTCACGACAGTTCAGAGGTGCCCCGCACTCCAATAAAAAACACATCTCGCCAGTTGTGTCTACCGCCGACCTTCGTCTTCACTGCTGTCTCTTTCCTCTCTTTATGTCCTCCCATCGTGTGAGCATCTTTTTCTCTGCTGCTCTTGACGATAGCCCATCAAGCAAACAGACATCCCAATCTGTTTGAAAACATCAACATAGGGTATTCTCCAACCCACTCCAACCATTCAAAAGTGTCTGCGTGTGTCCCCACTAGTCTCATTCTGCCCACATGTCACATCGTCATTAGGGGTTGTCTATAATCGGTGGCAGTTTATCGCTTGTTGCCAAAAATCGAATTATCTTCGCGTGACGTACGCACACGTTTGGAAGCGTAAATTACTTAAGCGGCCGAATGATTGTAAATCTTGTTTTATTTTCACACTTGTTGGCTGCTGAAATGTTTAGTATTTCATTCCGATTCAAACGAGAACCAATGTGCTCTTGACTGGCCGCGTGTGCATGTGTTTTTGGAGTGACTTCTTATTTCTTGTGTTTCAGAGATAGCGTGATTTGCTTGCGAATTTTAGTGGATTAACGTGCAGCCATTTATTATCCGTTGTGTACTTCGTGAATGGGTGAATTTTTAAGAAAAACGTCTGCATAGGAACTTTGGCATTTGAAGAGTGGACGATTTGGTGAGTAGATCACCGCCGGGAGCGGAATGAATAAAGTTCGATTGTTCAATTGGAACCCCATTGCTTCGGGTACACAGTAAACTCTTTCCCCATCCTGCACTCAGTGTTGTTAAACCAGAAGGCATGCTGTGAACTTTTAGAAAAGTTATCAGTGAAGTATGTGTGTCGAGGAATGCATACAGAGGGTGAGCAGATAAGAGCGAGAGATAGAAAAAATAAGAAATTTTAAAATAAAAAGGAATCAAATCTTCTCGGCCCAATATGCAGCGTTATTTCAACAATAGCGTATCGAATATTGGCCTCGAGCTCGTCCAATGTGGACAACTTGCTCGCAAAGGCTTAGGGCAGAGGATAATCTTCTTCTTCTTTTTCTTGTGCCGCTATGGTCCGGGGTGAACCAGGGCCTCAGTCAACAATCCTCTCCAGCTGGCACGATCTTTAGCCAGCTGCCTCCAATTTCGCACTCCAAGTTGGTTGAGGTCCTTCTCCACTTGTGTGCGCCATCTAGTGCGAGCATGTCCTCTGTTGCGCTGTCGCAATGGCTCGGTGTCGAAGACTCTTCGGGCCGGAGCTGTGGTGTCCATCCGCTCTACATGACCTAGCCATCTTAAGCGTTGGATCCGAAGACACTTAACTAGATGCATGCCGCTGTACAGCCCGTACAATTCGTGGTTGAATCTTCTTCTCCAAGAACCTTCAACGCAAACAGGACCAAAGATTGAACGCAGAACTTTTCTCTCGAAGAGCCCAAGTGCTTCTTCATCCGCTTTTGAGATAGTCCAAGCTTCCGCGCCATACAGCAGGACAGGGATGATCAAGGTCTTATATAATGTGAGCTTGGTCTTTCGGGAGAGGGCTCTACTACTAATTGCCCCTTGAGTCCAAAGAAACAGCGGTTGGCAAGAGTTATTCTGCGTTTTATTTCGGTACTGATGTTGTTTGCACTATTTACTTGGGAGCCAAGGTAGATGAAGTCCTTTACTACCTCGAAGTTGTAGCTGCCTATGGTGACGTTCTGACCGAGTCGTCGATGTTGTGTGTCCTTTCTTGATGACAGCATATACTTTGTTTTGCCTTCATTCACCGCTAAACCCATTTTTGCCGCTTCCGTTTTAATACAAGCAAACGCTTCATTGACGGCTCGCCAATCAATCGAGTTCGGCCATTCACGTCAATGTCGTCCGCGTACGCTAGCTGAACGGACTTTTGGAATATCGTGCCTCTAGTATTGGTGTGTGAGTTTTGCACTACCTTCTCAAATACAATGTTTAAAAAATCACATGACAGCGCGTCGCCTTGCCTAAAACCTTTTTTGACATTGAAGGTCTCGGTGAGTTCGTTACCGACCTTGATGGAGCAGCGAGAGTTCTCCATCGTCATCCTGCACAACCCGACGAGTTTAGCAGGAATGTCAAAACGAGGGTGACCAATTGACGAATTAAATTGAAGATAATGCCAAGTGACTGCAAAAAACGATTTTGCCCCTTCATTGATCGAAGACCTCTGAACTATTGTGAGAAATGAAAACCTCCATAACTTGTCCTGGTCGTCTATTCCTGCTCAAATAGTTCTGTTAATTTTGTTGAATCTGGCTAAGGACAGAATTGGGCACTTGACATGTAGGTGTTCGTTCCATCGTCTCCTCTGCGCGCCCACAATACCTACAACTATCTGTGTTGCTGTGCTTCAGTTTATGCAAATGGCAGAAGCTTGCGTCTGGTTTGTTTAGTTTTACAATTTCCTTGGTTTTTCTGCAATCAAACTTCAGTATTTTTTTTTGAGTCAACAAGTCCCTCCTTTTTCTCCTAAACTGGATGTGCAACTCATACTACCGGGTGTTTGATTGGAGCTAAACTGGATGTGCAACACATACTACCAGGTGTTTGATTGGAGCTTATCCGCATTAGTCTCTAAGGCCCAGTTAAAGGAATACTTGCTTCCTTTTTATTGAATTGATGAACCAGTTATCATCCGAATAAAGGACAATGGACTTTTTATTATTAAATTATTTACTAAGCCTGGTCTGCATCAGTCTGGATCTCGTTTCAGACTGACTCTTTGCTCGCGAAACATTTTCTATCACAAAATGATCTGTTGATCTTGTTTACAATAAATATGATAATATGGGTAGCGCAACAACCAGTACAGGACCAGGGACTGGCGTCTACAGCACAACCACTCCTATTGTGTGTACCATTATTCTCTTATGAGTGAAATGGACCTACAGCCTTGTGCCAACTCGGAACGGCGTACGTTGAGAAAGTTTCTCAGGCAGTTACAAATATTCTTTAAGTATTGTCAGTGACTTGAAAAAGGTGGGGCGTGAAAATTGTTTTGTCATATCTAGAGATCTAGGTATTTTCAAGTCCGTATTAGAGCTTCCTCTGACCTCTGTACGTCTGTGGCGATGTTTTGAAACGTGCACTAACCGCATCAGAAACATTGTCAAGCCTTTGCCGACATCAAAAAATATAGACAGTGCTTAGTATGGGAGTTTTTAGCTTCTTCCAAGTTCATCTTCCAATCGCCCTCGGTACCCTGTACACCCTCTACGGAAGCCATCAGCCTTAGCAACCAATCATCGTTCACAGAGCGGTGATGACACATTTAAATGACAACAAAGATCGACTCATCACAGACAAATAAAGTGTCACAGTCGTCGTTACGTGCAGGACCACTCATTTCGCATCCGTTTCATTATGTTCGCCTTCCGAAACGTCTGAAACTATACGTCACTCATCAGAACTCATTACCCCAGATATTCGCATAACTTAGCATTCGGAACCGACAATAAACAAACAAGACGAAGACGGAAGACTTTGTCAACAGAGTCACTTTTGCAAAAATCAGATCACTCACTCTCCGGAAGGAGGCAGAAGAAATGTGTTCTTTCTATTTTCGCAGCATGGCCAGCTGGCGAGCGAAAGCTTTTTCATTTCTCCGTAACACTCTGCGTGCCACGAGTGATCTCATTCATGCATCGCACATTGAATTTTATTAGGCGTCACATATCGTAGGCAGTCACCACTCAAATCCCTGCGCAAACACACATCGGCTCTGCGGCGCTCACGTCTGCGACTCCGGAGCTCTCGGAAAGGCACGTCTACGCCCTCGAAGGTTGCGATCCAGTGCCTCAATCATTTCGAGCTTCAGCAACGGAGGAGTCAGTGACCATAGATCTTCCTCGGAGCACCACCGAATTGTTCATTCATCCCTGTTTACACTCGCGTTCCTCACGTATGCTCAGTCTATATGCGTTGAGATTGCCTTATCGCGTTATCTCGTATCTTTTCAGACAATACGCTGTTACGAAACCAGTGCCGCACGGGAGCCGCTTATAAAAGGTCTGCCGTGAGCGGATTCACCTTCCAGACGAGGAGGAGATTGTGAACAAGCCACACGATGTGTTTCCCCAACGAAGCAAACGGATCCCTGTTCCAGGCGGTGGCCACGAGAATTGGTAAATATTATCGAATTTCAGTTCCCTTTGCCAATCAATCTTTTTGCAGTCTCTTCCCACTCCCTCCCTTCCCTCGTCGAACTATAGGCAACCTGTTGTGTCTGAACTATGGACTGCTCTTTGGCGTCACCTCGTCACAGATTCTGATGTATCAGTCGGACGCCACACCCTTGTCCAGGACGATCGATGCGGACGGCGCTTCGTTGCTGGGTGCGTACCTCTGCGTGGGCGCCATCATTGGCTCTCTAATCGGTGGATTTGCGTCGAAACGCATCGGACCCAAGTCGGTGCTGATGCTGTGCGGGCTGCTGCAAATGGTGAGTGACTTGACTAATGTGCATAAATTTCAAAATATTCCACATACGCCTTGGTGACTCCAATTGCATGTGCAACATCCCGGCGTTGGTGAAGGCATTCTGCCTTCGTCTGTCAGTGGTTAAGTGTCTGTGTGAAATTTGATATCGGTTAAGGGTGTCTTTTCGTCAAAGTTCGTTAATAAACCTTTCTCTTGTGTGCATTGCTTCAGTTCGAAGTACAAGGCGATGATGTTGTGATTCAACAAATTCGTGTGGAACTGCAAAGCAAGCCGTGTGTGTGTTAGATCTCCTCTCGCACTTCACCAAGCTGAATAGAGTGTCCGTGAATCATGAAGACATGAAGTCGTTTTGAATTAAATGCAAGGTCGCATGGTTTTTAGTGCGGTGTCTCTGGATCACCTGCGATGAATGGACTAGTTTTCTGTATTGGTGTACTCTTAATAATAAATACAATTCAAAAATGCATTCATTTTTCGCGCGGCGGTCTGTTAACATTTTCATTTCAGTTGGAAGCTTGTTAAAGACTACGCATCTTTTTTATTCAATATCAATATATTTTGAGGTGCTGTTGAGTATGTCATTTCCAGACTATAGTTGTTCACTCCAACCGGGGTTACTATGCTCATCAGGTAATTGTTGCTGCACAATATTGAAAACCGCTAGTGTTAAGCTGAAACTTTTGTTGAATAATTTAGCTAGAGTAGTGCATTTAGCTTAGTCATTCTGTTCATTTTCTTCTTTGTGTGGTCCGGGGTGGACCTGGGCGTTAGCCTACATGCCTTTCCATCCAGCCCGGTCTTGTGTTAGTTACTTCCAGCCACGCACGATGAACTAATTGATGTCCTTCACAGCTGTATGCGCCACCAGGAGGTGGTCTTCGCTTACCGCGTTGTCACTCGAGGTTGGAGTCGAAGACTTTCCGGGCCGGAGCATTAGAGTCCATTCGCTCGACGCGACCTAGCCATCTGAGACGAGAGACTCGAACTTGTTAGACCAGAACGATGTCGATGTACAAAGTTCAAAGTTATAGCTTTCCATAGTGACGTTTTGTCCAAGACGTCGGTGTTGGTGGATCTTTTTCGTTGACAGCATATACTTTGTCTTACCCTCATTAACTGCAAGCCCTATCTTGGCCGCTTCCTTCTCACCAACAGCCCGTTATGTTGGCATATACGAGCAGCTGCACATTTCTGTGGAAGATCGTGCCTCTGGCGTTGACACTTGAGTTCCGCACGATCTTCTCGAGAATGATATTAAAAAAGTCGCATGATAATGCGTTGCTTTGTCTAAATCCTTTTCTGACGTCAAAGGTCTCAGTACAATATTTACCGGCCTTGACGGAGTATCGAGCGTTCTTCACCGTCATTCTGCAAAGACGGACGTCTGCAGGGATGCCAAAAGTAAACAGGGCGCCTTAAAGTCGATGTCTCCTGTCTTTTTCAAGATCTGTCCTAATGTGAATACTTGGTCACAATAGTGGATTTCGCTGGCCTTAACCCGCACTAATATTGAGCAATCAGGCTGTCAACGTAGGGTTTAAGGCGTTTACACAGAATGGCACAACTTATGAGACTTATCCCTCTCTAATTGGCACAGCTAGTATAGATCGGGCAAACGATGCTGAGATTCCATCTTTTGGGCATATTTTCATCCGAATAGATTTTACAGATGAGTTGGTGTATGCACCTTACCAAGTCGTCACCAGCTCCTTTGAAGAGCTCGGCAGGCAGTCCATCGGCACCAGCAGCCTTATTGGACTTCAGTTTGGCGATTGCTGCCGTCACTACACTCAGGTCGGGAGGGCGGAATTCTTGTCCTTCATCGCCTATATTGGATGGATTATTCTGCCTGACAACCCTAATTTGGTCGTCCTCGCCTTATACGTGGTCTTTTCAAATTCTCAGCACCGACTGTAATTCTACTACTAGGTTCCCATCCATGTCCTTGCAGGCTTCCGTTCGGAACAACAGGCTTTACCTGTTAGAAGAGTCTCCGAACATCGTTCCTGTAGTGACATCCCTCAATCTTCTCGATCGCACACTTCTCATGCTCATTCGTTTTCTTTCTGAAAAGCCGGTGCTCTTACCTTCTTTTCTGCAGCTCTCATCCTTCCTTGCAGCGCTGCTTTGTATGCTTCCTGTTTGGCTGCACGCGCTCGCTGACATTCTTCATTGAACCACGGGGGTTTCTTTTTGGCGGAAAAGTGAAACCTAGCACATCCGTTGCGGCTTTTCTGATGGCTTCTTGGCAGTATTGCCACTGGTCTTCAGCACTTAATGTAGGCGGTATGGGACTCTGTGAGAAGTGAAAGGATACTCGATCGGCGAATTCTCGACCGACTTCCTGCAATTGTAGCCGTGCATCGTAAAATTTCTTGGCAGCATTTTGATGATTTCGCGTAGTCCGTTAAATCCTCAATCTGAGTTTGGCTGCACATCATACTACATAGATAGTGTCCGAATCAATGTTGGCGCCTCGAAACGTCTTTACGTCCAAAATGTATACTCATCTGGAGATCGCCATATTCCTTTGTGGATGTTAAGGTGTGGGAACCGTGTGCTTGCTACAAAGAGGTTGCGCCCAGCGGCAAGGTCGATTAGCCTAAATCCGTTATCGGAAGTGGTGTCGTGTAGACGATGCCAGCTTTCCATTAAAGTCACCAAGGAAGATCTTGACGTCGAAGCTAGGACATTGCTCGCAAGTTTTGTCGGGGTGTACGCACATATGAGCCTTATTTTCCCGAATTTAGCGTTGATTCGGATCGTCACCAAGCGTTCGCTTGTACACCTAAAGCTCAAGACTTCATGTCCAAGTCTGCTGCTGATGACAAATCCGCATCTAAATGTGCGCTGACCACGTTCTTTGTAACAGTCACCGAAGTAAATATCACAGTTTTTTTCATCCTTCTTTTGCCCGGCCCATCCCATCGCATCTCTTGCATTGCGGTAATGTCAGCTTTAAAGCGGTCCAAGACCTCGTCAAGTTGTTCGGCTGCACGTGATCTGTTAAGCGTCCTGACTGTCTCTGAACCTTTAGTCCTCGCCTTAAAGCGGAAGATTCGAAAAATACTTAACCACTCATCAACTCAACCCAAAATCTATATCATTTCAGTGCTGCTGGTTCTGCATCCTGTTCAGTTACAACATCACGCACATCTACAGCTCGCGCGTGATTGGCGGACTTGCCGCCGGAGGCACATTCACAGTGCTGCCCATGTACATCCGAGAAATATCCGAGGAACAAAACCGCCTCCGGCTGGAGCTGACAATCGATCCCGCCAAGAGTTTGGGAGTGCTCGCCGGATTTGTGCTGGCCTCCTACGCACCCTACGATTACATTCAAATCATCGGCATTGTGACAGCGTTCACATTCACCATGTGCTTCCCCTTCATGCCCGAGAGCCCGTACTACTTTGTCCGCAAGGGCGACGTCCCGATGATGGAGAAGTCGCTGCGCTGGTTCCGGGGCATCCGACAGCTGGAGGATCGCGACAAGCCCGAGTTCCTGGAGGAGGTTAACAAGTTCGTCGAGCAACAGAAGGGCCACATGAAGTTCGAAGAGGTCATTTCGCGGGCGTACAAGATTCGCCTGTTCGTCATCAGCGCCGCCCTGATCCTGGTCTCTCAGTTCTGCGGAGTGTTCATGATTCTCAACTACGGCGAGACGCTGTTCGGACAGGTGGCCAGTCCCATCCCGGCGCACTGGGCTGCCATAGCTCTGGCAGCGGGGCAATGGGTCGGATCCGCTGTGGGTTCCCTCCTGCAAAGCAGGGTGAATCACAAGGTAATTGGTTTCAATAAGCGGCAGTGGCAGTGAATGAAGCAAATCGTTTCAGATCCTCTTGTGCCTGACCTCGCTTCTCTCGGGCCTGTCCCTGCTCGCTCTGGGAGTTTTCCTGAGCTTCGACAACCTTCTCAACCTCGAGGCCTCGCAAATGGACTGGTTCCCACTTGGATTCTTGCTCGCACACATCTTCATAGCGAACGTTGGCTTCTACCCGCTGACAAGTGTGGTCATAGGCGACCTGGCTCCGGCTAAGGTAAGAAGGACGGTCCAGTGAAAGGATCTCATTTAACCGGAACTCAATTACAGATCAGAGGCGCTGTCACCACCCTGTCCATGAGCGTTATGTGGCTGCTGGCGTTCCTCACAGTTAAGGTAAGGCGATTCGGTTCATTATTTCGTATTCAGTAAGTGATGAGATGGGATGGACGTGTGCAATCGATGATTTATCTAAATCATGTCCGTCTCCTTCAGTTTTCCCCAACAGACCTGATGGTGGGTACCATTCGATTGGCTCGTTCGAGGAGAAGTTATTGAATTTGTGCAGTCTTTTGAAAACCAAGTGAATAGCGTCATCATCGTCATCACCATAGCAAAGGTGCCTCTTTTAAAAGAGACAATTGCATCGAGCACATGTTTAATGCTAGGATGTCCTTGAATCGATTTACATTGCACTTTGTTTAGCGTGTGGAAACAAGAACAAAAGGGTTTGCACACAAAGGGGAGTCTAAACATTGGTTTCTGTGTCTCTTTCAAGTGTCCTGCACTCTTGTCTGTCGTAGCAAAACTCTTATTCCTTGGGCGGGGAAAAGAAAATGTTCAACTATAGACTTACGTAAAATTTCAAGAGGCTTACGGAAGGTTCATCCTCAGGGACCTTGGATGCCTTGGAATGCTGCACTGCTTACTTTGAGTGGAATTCTTGTGTGAATGTCAAGCTAGTTAACTAAATTTCTGTGATTTTTGGGTTGACATTGTGCGCACAAATGTTTTGCTGTTGAATTTTGACGACACACCGTCTGCATCGTTTCCTGTTCGGCTTCAATAACAAGAAGCTTTTTGGGGACTGTCCTGCTCATGTACAATGTTAGACTTCGAGTGGGGAAGACGTTGTGCCGTACAGATTTTTTTCTTTACCACTCCTGTTGGAAGCATAGGGCATCTACTTGGCATCTTTATCCCACTCGGTTGATTGCGTTATTCAAAGTGAGGTTGCATTTTCCTAGTTCCAAGAGTACTGATTGTCTCCCATCTCCTGTTCTTGAGACGGCCTCTGCATCTTTTGCCTTGAGAGTTCCCTTATGTTTTTTTTTATAATTTGCGCTTGCTCAAGGGGTTATTAATACCCTTAATTGACCGGGATCAAGACACAGCACGGGCCGAATGTATAGAGGGAGAGATGGAGACGAGGTACCTGTGCACATTGGTCTTAAACATCTGCGGATTGTAATCTATGGGAAATATTGAGCTGGGAATAGCATTCCATATTCGTGTGGAGCGGCTAGTCTAGAGTCTCTAAACTTCACTGTGCGTCCGCGGGCGTAAGGGTAAACTGATGTGTATTCCTGGCTAGACTTGTATTGCGAATGAATTCAAGGAGAGGAGGAATGCAGTTGGCTAGCTTACTTGAGCGTCGTTAAAATGACGATAAAACACGGACAGGGAAGACAGGGTACGTCGATGTTCGAGCGAGTCTAATGAACGCGCTATATTCTTGTCTCCTAAGTTTTATCGCTCGCTTTTGGATTTTATCTAGTAGGTGCACGGTGGTCTTGGCGGCACCAGACCAGATTTGGGCGTTGTACTCAAGCTTACGGCGAATATACGCCAAATCAGAGGTGGTCAAATTTTCTTGCATCGATTAAGGGAACCTAAACATTTCGCAGCCTTTTTTGCGACCTCGAATATGTTTTCGTTCCAACTGAGTGTTGTGTTGATGCACATGCCAAGGATGGAAAGTTATCCGGTTTCGTCGATACAAGCGCCATTCATGGATGATGGCTGATTATCAGGGGTTCGCTTTAGAGACAGCAGACGGCATTGAGTTTTTTAAGCATTGAATTCCACTCTGTTCTTCTTAGCCCAGCTAATTATGATGTCAAAATCGGAATTCAATATGCTTGACGTACGCTGCCGTTCCAATACTACGTCCGAAGGACAGGGTCGTGAATTTCGGAACGAATATGAAAAGCTGAGGGTGTTGTCATCGGCGAAGGAGTGGATTGGACTAGAAGTAGCATACAATGAGAAAGAGTGTCGGAGTTGTCTGAATGTTTTCGGATAATTCAACTCTTATCATTTTTAACAGATCGACGTTCGGTATGAGAGACAAGAAAGAAAATAATTTAAAAGGACTGTATTTTTATTGAGCAATCACCTCCCCCACTTTGCGCAGCGTAATCCCATTATCGTCACTTGGCACTAATTCCACGTAATACCGCCGTGCCCGTAAGTCCATTATAATTGACCCCTCACGCACTAGGGGCTGTAAGGCGCTCTCATCTCATGAGGATTTATTGAAATCCCTCACTCGCCTGCGCCACTCAAAACAGATTTAGTTTAACATTCACAATTTTTGTTTCTTCTGCAGTTCTACTACCAGCTGATGAGCACAATCGGATTCACAGGACTTTTGTGGATCTTCGGCAGCATTTGCGTGTTCGAGTTCTTTTTCGTGATCTGCTTTGTGCCCGAGACAAGGGGCAAGTCGCAGTCGGAGATATCGTCCCGATTGGGTGGGTGGTCCAGTGCGGTCGCAAATTGAACGTTGAAATGTTGCTTCTTGTCTTTAGTTTTAAGTAATTTAATAAATTCGATTTTATACAATTGTCTTGTGGAATTTGGATTTTATTCATGAACTGGTTGTGTGTTGAGGTAAGAAGTGTACGTGGTTCTCAGGCACCTTCATTTGTCCTCCAATAGAAGGGAGGATAGTCAGCGACTTTGGTGGAAGATGACAGTTGGATTGCAAAAAGGGACCATCATTGTGATTTTAAAATAGAATTTTGACTCTTCAAGCTGAAATTGTGGTGATTATGAGCTCATCTCAACGTGGCCTGTTTGAGCTCATTAGCAGAATATAATGATTAGCAAAACTATCTCAAAAATCCCTTGACTTTTATTCCTTCATACCGTGCAATTAACAGCTTTTTACACACGTTGTCACAATGTCACTGTCTCCATCACGCTTTCATAAAATCCGTTAAAACTAGTTAGTTTTCTTCAACGCTTAGCGTGTGCCGCAGTCATGGACTAATGCTGGTTACTAACTGGCGGACGTCAACCCAGATAAAACGGAGTTGCTGCTCCTTACCAAGAAGAGAACCATAGTTTAACTTAAATTCTCGTAGACAGCTAAATAAATACCTAGGTCTCATACTCGATTTCGAACTCATGTGGAATGTTAACACGGGGAACATTCCCTGGCGTTCTATAACCACGAGTGCTATATACTCGAAGAAGAAATATCTCCTAAGGCAACTCACGAAAGTACAAAAATCAGCCTGCCTACGGAAAACAGTTGTCTCAGAACAAAACCGACGGCAGCACTCGAAGTCATCTTGCCTTGGCTCTCGGGCTCAGATGGGCGAGTTTCTGGAGGTCCACACCATATAGTCACGATTCCGTAATAAAATGTCGAACAGCAGCAAAGCACACTAATCAACAGATTATAAGCCTCCCACACTAGTTTGGCAAAGGCATTCGTTGATGAGGGGCTCTCTCTTTCTACCGACGGCTCAAAAACGAGTGCTTACACAGGCGCAGGGGATTTCGTCTGTGAGATATCCTCGGCGAATACGGTGAATCCATGCTGGGTACCTGGCCACACTAGCAGCTAACACAACGAATTGGCGAAGCGAAGAGTCGATCTGACAATTTCCTACGCACTCACACGGCTAAACTCTCTATAAACTGGAAGACGAAGCCATGAATAGAGTAAAAACTCTATGGCTCTGTCTTGAAATCGAATGCGATGGCAAGAGCTCTGTATTCGACGTTAAAAAAAGAGTTAAAAAACACTGATCAGTTTTAGTCACAATAAAGTGCGAATACTAATAGGAGCCCTTACGGGACACAGTGTCATGGCTCGCATGCATAGCGATTGAATATACCAAACGACGATTTACAATTAGTTGCAGCGATGCGGAAGAAACACAATCTGCCCAACATCTACTTTGCGAATGCGCAGCCCTGGAAAAGATAAGGAAACAGCACTTGGATAAACACTACTTTCCAGAGCTGGAGGACTTGCGGTGTGCCAGTTAAAATACCTCCCAAAGTTTTCTAACGTAGCAAGATGGTTTCAGGTGTCATGAATGGATCCAACTTATTGATCGAGTCGAGGCCGCAAGGTCGATTTTCTATTCGTTGGTTCTTATGTTCTCTAAAGGCAAGTAGTGGCGCATCTTGGAGACAGGACGTCTTTTCCGACACTGAGACCTTATAAGCATTTATTGTGAGATGCCGATATAGCTTGTGCTTCAATAAGACGTTGTACACTTCCCAGCGGCCCAACAAGGACACACGGAATTAAAAATGAGCAATTTTAAATATTTTGATTGACAATATTGTAAGCATTGTAAGCGTTACACATCCATTGGACCCCTATAGTTGAGCCAAGCTCTATTTCACTAGCTTAAGCTTTTACCATGTAAGACCAAATGTATAGTTTTTTTCAAATATTTTTTTCAATAAATTGAATCGTGGTACACTTCGTCGAAAGTTTGAGAATCGGCGAGTGGAGTGCTATCGTATCGAATGGCAAAAACCATAAAAAACACCAGAAATGGAGAAACAATCAAAACTTTCTCTGCAGGCTCCTTTAACACACAAAAAACGACGCAAATATCCATTTTCCAGAGTTTGAGAAATCAACCACGGTGGCACCCTACCATTCTCCTCACCTACACTAAAATAACCAATTGCAACAAAATCCTGAACAAACGTGGATTTTTTCAATGTCGGGGATAAAATCAAGCTTCGCAAGGCAAATACAGCTATACTTACTTGCAATTAGGTGAACTCTCTTCGGTAGATCGATGATAATCCCTCCCCGAGTCAAGGTCCACCACTTGAGTTAGTCATTAGACCAAAGAACACGTTGTTGCCCTTCCCCCAGCCAGAGCATACGACAAACAAAAACATGACATTTATCTAGAAAACTGATTCCATTCAACGCGTGGGAATCGTCAGCTGCAACCACACGAAGTCCAAACATTCACTAGAGAACCTCATCAGGAAGGAAACAGTGCCCATAGCTCCGTCCAGCCATGCACTTCGGTCGCATACTCAACGAATACCTTCGCAATTCCACCCTCCATGGAGCCCGTTTCATTGTCGACGAAGACGCGTCCCGCGTTGAAAAACTCTTCTGGCTGCTGTGCCTCGTGGCGTCGTGGTTCGCGTCGTTCCTCCTCATATCCGCATCCCTTGGTGAGTGACAGGCACGGGGTAGATGCCGATGTCAATCTCACATCACACACATTTTCAGAAGCATTCCGGAACAACGCCATCAGCTTCGTCGCGGAGACTTCGTACAAGGACTGGGAGACCAATTTTCCAGCGATTGCTATCTGCGAACTGAAGAACATGGACCGGATCCAGGAGATTGCCGAACAGTGAGTCCCCGGTTGTGTCGGTTAATTAATTTCTGCGAATGTACTTGCAGACTGTGGGGCTATGACCATGACTTCACGCTGGAGGAGGTGCTCAGCGAGATTGCGTTCTTTCGCGGGGAGTCCTATCACACGGTCCACGAGTGTGGCACCAACGAATTAGCTGAAAACTGTTTCACGTCGAATTTCTCGTACTACGCGAAGCTGGTGCGGAGTAGTTGCGAGGAGACCATCTCGATGTGCACGTGGAATGACGTCCCGTTCGACTGCTGTCAGTACTTCATGAAGATGGAAACCGAGTTGGGGATATGCTACGCAATTAACTCGCTGCAGACAGAGTAAGTGTGAATGTGGAGGGGTGGGTGAAAGGTTTTTGAAGTGCACGTTTGAGCAGGCCGCCCCCGAACAAGCTGAACATGTACTCGAACCGGATGACTGGACCTGGATCGATTTTCATGCAGGTCTCAACCGAGGCAAATGTAAGTGGTTTTTGTGATTTTAAGTCTGCCACAAGGCGGTGGGTGGCTTGGAGCTTGCCGGACATGGACTGAAAGAAAAACGAAACTTGATGTCAAGGCAAAATATGCGTTGTCGTTTAAGTTTGATTCGGCAAAGTTACCTCGTGCTCGTGCTTCTCTATGTCGGCAACAAGGGATTTTGTTCATCGAGCGAACATAAATATGTGGTGATGCGTTATCTGCTACTACTATTTCTTGATTCCTAAGTGCATCATAGAGCCTTAACAATTAATTAAAAATGACACCATTCTAGGTATAATTGAAGTTCCGCATTTCTTCTTCAATTGCGTGCTTCCATGTCTTACCTGGATCCCCGAGACGTCTAGTTTGGCGATAAGCATGGCGGGCGATGTTGGCACTGAGTGGCTGATTCAGTTCCTTTTGCATCGTTTTATCTCATGGTGGTTACGCGGTGCGTGCCCATAGATTATAGTTCGTAATTCGTTTGAGCCAATTTGTCTTGCACAACGGTTCACGAAATCCTGAATCCGAAATTATATGCCGGACGTTTCCGTAAAAGAAGGCAGATCTAACGTTTGAATTGAATATGCAAAGTTTTGTCTTGGTGGTAAGTTAATTGGGAATCAAAATGGGACCCAATTGTGTAAAGCTTTGCAAATGCGTGATTTGACGTCGTCCACACCGAATCTATAAGTTCTACTAGTTACCACACGGCCCAGAAAAAGACGCTTCAGGCTGTCAAACGTTTTCTTAGACGTCTTAAACGTTCGACACTGCGTAGAAAAACTGTTTGCTCAAAGATGATGTGATTGGGTCTTTACAGGAGCGGTTTTGTCGAAACCGCACCAATCACAGCAAGAGGGATGCGGTTCATATCAGCGATTGCGTTTCCATAATTAGAGTAGTGTTTCAAACGAAGAGCACTAGGAAATGTCCAAAAAGATGTTGCGAAGTCTTGAGCAGGGCGTTCCAATGGGCAACTCTAACTTCGTGGTAATCAGTGATTTCGCCTACCTCGGCTTCACAGTAATAATTGAAAACTATATTATTACCGAGATGTAACATAGAATAACACTTGTCAATCGTTGTTTCTTTGGGGTTTTGCGTCATAGAGCCGACTCTGACTTATGCAGGATACTAACCATCCTCGTCCTGCTAAACGACGCAGGGGCATACACAATCTCAAAAGCGAGTAATTTTTCGTGAGAAAATCTCTACATACTATCTTTAGGTCCTGTATGCGTTGATTGCATCTGGAGGAGAAGTTTCAATCATAGACTGTATGGCATGAACATCGACTGAAGTCTAGCTAGGCATCAACGATTTCTACACCTAAGATGGCTTGACCGAATAGAACGAATGGTCACTGTTCCAACCGAAAACGCACTAGAGGACGTCCACGAATCAAGCTTGGCGTGTCAAATTGGAAAAAATGGCTTTAGATCATGCCACCTGAAGGGTCTGAGACACCGTCCACCGACAGTAGCATCAAACTTTCTAAGACCTAACTGTTTTAAAAGTAAATACATAACTCGAACTTAAGCTAAGATTCTGAGGACTTAGATGGCAGTGGCGTCTCGTTTTGTATTGCAATTGGTGTGCAATGTCCATGTTCGAACGTCTGGAGGAAAAAATCGAGGCAAATCGGGCATTCACAGAGAAGATGTTGGACACATTAGAGTTCACTCTCATCGACAGCTTTTGCAGAAGTCGCTCTATGGTATGCCCCGTCCCACTACATGCGTTTTGTCTTGGCCCGTGGCGTTGTGGGTATGTGCGTCGACCCCAACCTCGACGTCGTAGGTTCGATTCCTGCTCTGTGCGACGAAAACAATTTTCACGACCCCACCTCTTTCGAGTCACTGACAATACTCAAAGAGTATTTCCTGTCTAGAGAAAGCTTCTCAAACTTGGCCGTTCGGATTCGGCTTAAAACTGAAGGTCCCTTCTACTCGTGTGAGTACAATGGCACGCACAACACGAGTGGTTGCTGAGAAGCTAGGCCCTGGCCCCCTACGGGCTGTAGTGCCACCCATATTATTATTATATAAATGACAATTATTGATGCTCCAATTTTCAGACCAAGCCATCAAGTTCTGGCTCTTTGTGAGTTTCGTCTCCGAGTAAGAAAAATCACAGGGCTCCGGGAGTAAAATCAATGTTCGCATCGTAAACAAAGCTGGAGTTACATGAAATTAGCTAAAAATTCTCCGGTAGACCGATGATAATCCCACTCCAGTAAGGTCCCCACGCCATTTCAGTTCGGCATTCGCGCTGTTCTTTGTGTCAGGCTTCGTCCATTTTGTTTTGTTTATTAAGCGGCGCAAATACGCGTGGGCTTACCTGAGATTCCTCCAGCTAAGTTCCATTTTTGCTAGCCCGTCCGGTTGTTCGATTTTTGTGATTCCAACATGGAATCATCGTGTTCACCGTGGATCCCACTGACTCTTCATATGGTACTCGACTCTTACAGAGTCTTGGCTATAGTGAAGTTGGCGCTGGTCGTAGTGTAGTCTGCGGTTATGTGCTTCCCGAGCTCCCGATCTACTGGCAGGTACGACTTCGTTCGCAACCTCCTTGAACCTGTGGATGGTAGATGTTTGGGCGGGAGGGAGGCTGTTCAGGCCTCATCCTCACCCACTCAGATGCCATCCGGGGGTTCTCCCCAATGTTGCTTCTTGCCGTGGCGATGGCGCCTTATGTTGCTGAGGATTTTACTTGGTACCATCTGGGCTGGAACTGCAGTGAGTTGTTGTGTGGGGCATGGGGTGCCTGTTCATGTAATCAGTGATGACTCGACCACGCAATTAATGCGTCGGTCAGGGAGTGCATAGCGACTGTGGTTCTATGCGAGAACTAACCGTTTCTTCGAGTAGTAGTAGTTTTCTTAATGTCCTTGTTGTAGTTAGCCCTGTTTGCCTTCGTTCTTCTGGGGTTTCTTTGGTAGGGATGAGTGCATGTGTTACGTATCTGTACTTCCCAACGATGAGATTTTTCGATAGTGGCGTAGAACGACTAGGTTGTCGAGTGCCTCGGTCTGACCTTGCTGGGGTTTCCAGGCAAAATTGTGTTGTGTTTTTGTGTAGATGGATGCAACTCGAGCATTGGTCTCTGCCTCGACCATTGATTCGATGGGCGTCCATCTAAAAGACTGCTAGGCCTTGAGTGTTAAGGCACTTATCTAGAAGTGACCAGAGGCTATATTCTGGTACCATGGGCCGTTAGGCTCCCAACGTTCTATTCCGAGCTATCAAGAGGTAGGCCCCCTAGTGGGAGTATCATGGGACCCTTTTTTAGGGTCTGTGGACCCTTTTTTAGGGTCTGTGGATGCTAGAGGTGTTAGATAGGCATCGCCCTCAGCAAGGTTTGTGGTCGCCCTTAAGCGTCACTAAATTGTTACTGGGGGTGGTAAGTACCTCCTCAGGGCGGTGGTCATCGCTGAATTCGACTCCGCTGTTGTGGGTGGGCTCACCGTGAAATTTGCCAATAGTAGGCCGGGTATTCACGTTAAGCATACTTTCGACTTCTGACTCTTCATATCCTGACCAGTTCCGACATCAAAATGTCCGTGCCATAGACGCTTTTTCGCACACAAAAAATCCTGTACCTTTACACGCGCTTCTAGTCGTCAGTGTACATGCAGATTTCGCCTTCTAATTGCGCCTTGCCACGGATTACGTCTGCTCCGACACTGAGATCTTATATAAATTTCTTGGGAGAATGCAACATAGCTTGTGCTTAAAGGAATCTTGTGACACTGTCGTACGCCTGAGAATCACCAAGTAGAGTGGTAAGGTAACGCAAACGTTTTCAATTATATCGTCTACTCTATAACCCAAGGCACGTGTGGAGTGCTTCGATGTTAGTAATTAGTTGTCAGGTAGAAGATGCCTGTCTTCACTCAACGATTTCATTAGAAGTTGTTCAATATCCTTATTGACAGAAAGATTTCGGCCCAATTATAGGAGGAGTCACAGGGCATTTCAACATTTATTAAAATGCATGACCATCCGCCAATACTGCTCGTGATTGTGTAGAAGCTGTAGTTTGTTTGTACATGGCATGACCTTGCCCAGTTTAGGCGCATATATTTAGAATCCCACCGCCCCGGACAGTGGTAAACGTCTCATCAGTAATTTCCTACGACAGCTCCAAGGATTCTACAATCGCATTTTTGGACAGACAAATAGTTGATCAATGTCCACAGACAAATGGCGTCTAAGGTACGTCTTTACTTCTTCGCAAGCACATAGGCTTCTGATTCGCAGAGATTTCCTATCGGTTATAAAAAACCACAGTCGTAGATCCACAAACACCCAAATTCATTATGTGGGTTTTTGGGCGGAATTTCATGAACATCATCTCAGTATAGCTGGTGACGTGTTCCTTTGTGACCACTGTCCAGTCTGCTCATAGATGACTCTGTAGTCCAAGCACGTGCAACTGTGTTCTCAGTGTGATTTCCATCCGCAATGTTCACCTCTAAACAAAGCCTCAGATTTACATTCTAGGCGAGGAAGAAGTGCCTAATCTGGTGACACCCAAAACGGACATCCTTACCGTTGGACCGTACGTGTCCTACTCGTAAGTAGTCAGCTCAACAGTTTTCTTTTCTCCTCCGCTCACCCTCAACCAACTCCTCAGACGCTACATCACCAAACGTGACATTCAAAATGACGAGCAAACCCGCAGCACCAGCGTGGAGCAAAGAATGTGTCGTTTCAACGACGAGAACATCCTCGAGGTGCACCGCCACTACAGCTACAGTGCGTGCATTGTGCAGTGCCGTCGCGACAAGCAGCTGAGGCTGTGCAACTGCACCAATCACCTGATGCCGAACACCCACGACTGGCTGTACTGCAACATGACCGGGCTGGAATGCCTCAACGAGTACTATGACGACGTGTCGGTGGTCATTGCCGAGTGGTCACACGGCCGGAAGGGGATTGTCTGCGACTGCCTGCCGTCGTGCAGCGAAGTGGACATCTCAACGGTGCAGGACAACAAGGAGAAGTGAGTTGTTGTGTTGCGCTTGAGGGGACTAAAGGGTCTGTTTTCCAGTATCTACGGCCATCCGAATCCGATCTCGAAGGTGCAAATCTCTCTGATGGAGCTGCCAACCGAACGCTACAAGAGGATCGTCGTGCGTGGAAAGCTGGATCTTGTGGGTGAGTATTGAGGAGGTGATGGAGGCATTCGCTGAGTGATCACCGTTTCGCAGTGTCGATGGGGGGCACGACTGGGCTTTTTGTGGGCGCTAGTCTGCTCAGCTTCGTCGAGGTCATCTACTACTTCACCATCAGGTCTTGCAACACTATCTTGGCCGCGAGGAGGACCTAATTCTGCTGCTGTCTTTGCAGTGAAAAATAAAACAGAGAATTTAATTCTTGTACCTCAACTATCACATTTTGTTTTTATTGGCTACTCTCCCTCTCCCTCTGCCTCTCAGTCATACCCACCGTCGTTGTCCAAGCATTTGCCTTTAGTCTCCTTGAGGCCCAGCAAAACGAAGAGGAACCCGAATCCACAGACGCAAGCACAGCACCACATCACGCCCGCAAGTCCAATGGAGGCCATCAGAACGGGGAAAACCTTGAGGATCACGAACGCGAACAGGCTCAACATGAAGAGGCAAATCGTCGATCCCACTGAGCGAATCTGAAACGAAATCATTAGACTCCGACACCAGTGCCCCACCCACGGACCAACCTTTGGCGGAAGGATCTCGACCAGGAGCACAAACGTGACGGCTATGACGCCGATGTTGGCCGAGAAGATCACTACGGACATCAGGACCACTGGCACCCACGACAGCTTGGTCATGTCCATCGCGTGGCTGAGGAACGAGAACACCCCGATCACAGTTAGTCCCAGACACATTCCCGCCGTGGACGTCAGCATGAGGACCTTCCGGCCGAACCTGTCCACCAGAATGGTGGCACAGTACGATCCGACTATCTGCACGGTGCCAATGATGATCGTGTTCGTGTTCGGGTCGATGGAGGAGCCGGTCTCAGCGAAGATCATTGACGAGTAGTTGATGATGGGGAAGCCACCCGAGAACATGTTCACGAAAATGAGCGCTATCCCGCTGAAGATCGCCTTCAAGGACCGCTTCGTACCTGGAAAAGGAAAGACGCTTGTGAGGTCCCTGAGTGATGCTCCCGGCGACTGACTTACAGAAATCCCTGATGGAAACTTTCGGCTCGTCCTTGGAGGTCTGAATGGAGAGCTTGAGGTCGCTGAAGTCCTTGTTGAACTGCTGGTACTCCTCCTTGCTGACGTTCTTGTAGTTCTTGTAGAACTTCATCGCAGCCTCCGCCTCGTCGCAGAGGCCCTGTCGCAGCAGGTAGTGCGGCGTCTCTGGAAACTGCGTCCACAGCAGCATGTACAGCACTGGCAGGACCACGACCATGCAGGGAATCACAGCGTAGGGGACCCACGATGAGATGATGAAGCCGGAGAAGATGCCGATGTTGATGGAGAAGCAGAGAAGCGATCCGAGTGTTCCACGGATTCTGTTGGGGAATGGTGATCAAAGGGATTCACAAGGTGGTGGGGGGGACTTACTGGCAGTTGGAGATCTCCGAGATGTAGATGGGGATGACGACGAAGATGGCGCCGCCGGTTATGCCACCAAATATGCGACACAGGTAGAGATGCGACACGTTTCCAGCGAAGTATACCATGACCCATAGGAACTGCGGAAGAGGAAGAGAATTTGGAAAAGAGGGAAGTCAGTGGAAATGCGGGATCCAGTGAGAAGATGAGGCAGTAAAAGGCAGAACGAGGGGCTAGTGACTGGAAAGTCGAAAGGAAGATATAAAAAAAAACTTATTTTTGCCCTTTAAGTCCCCTGGCTTGGATGAAATCATTCCTGTCTCCATTAATATTAACACGACTACAGGGTGGGACGATCCACGGAGACGGGACTCTATCTGCAAACTCACAAAAGCATACAGGGGAGGTAATCAGGAAAGCGATGTGTGCATTTTAGTCCAAGCATCCTAAAATGAATGTATCTAGAAGGAGAGGAAGTCCGAACCTCCGGTATATAGACCAAGTCATCGCGGATGTAAGGCAGCTTGGCCTTGATGACTTTAAGCAGCGCGCCTAGCATCGTCACCGATGGAAGGCAGCAATTGCTCTGGCTAGGACCCTTCATAGGTCGTCGGCCTGGTAAGTAAGTAAGTTCTCTCTAAAAAAGATCCAAAATCACCAGCACCACAGTAGGAATAATCACCGGACACTGCCTAAACACTTAAAAATATTTTCTAATGATTTCTGCAGAAGCATTCGATATGAACACAAGGAGGAGAGTGTGCAACAACTAGCCACTCTAGGCATATACTTCTATGATAACCCAAACGATCTGAGAGAAACACCAATCAAAACCCTATTGAACTTCACTGGCTGGCTGTCGTAGTAATCACGCCGACATAATTCATCTTTTATGTGAACTCACGTGGATGTACAACGGTTCTATTTAGGCATAGGTGCATCTAAGCTATTTACTGCCTAGCTACGTACCTCTCATGCCCCTGTATTAGAGGAGTCATGCGCATTTGCCTAACTGCTGCCTGGCTGTGCAAACAAAACATTTACGAGAATGACAAAAGATGGGATAGCAAAATACAGGTGCATTACATCGAGGGAAATCGATGAACTAGTCAAAACGCTACCACTATTGGCCACTCCATATGCTGAGCTGGTTAGTAAATTAAAATTGCAAGAGAAATTTACCAAAAAATCCATACTCCACAAACTGAGAAGCAATACGGTAAAATGATATGTCGACTGATCAAGAACCAATGACAAAACTGAAGCAAAAATACTTCGAATCCATGGGCAAACAGACCAGTATTTTTTAAGCAGAAATCTGAGACAGATATCAGATGACGTTCAAATAAATCCTGACAAATAGGAAGCAATCACAAATTCACTGGGACCAATCAAAAACTTTTCTAGGAGTAAAGGACTTACTTAAGGTGGCACTACAGTCTGGGGTGGACCTGGGCCTCCAGCCAGCTCGATCTTTAGCTAGCTGTCTCCAGTTTCGCACGCATAGTTGGTTGAGGTCCCTTTCCACTTGCGTGCGCCACCTGAGTCGCGGTCTTCCTCTACTGCGCCGTCCCTCGGGGGTGGATTCGAAGACTTTTCGGGCCAGAGCATTGCTTTCCATCCGCTCTACATGACCTAGCCTTCTCAATCGTTGGATCTTCACTCTTCTGGCTAATTCGATGCCGCTGAACAGCCCGTATAGTTCGTCGTTATATCTCCTCCTCCACTCACCATCTATGCAGACGGGACTGAAAATCACCCGAAGAATTTTCCTCTCGAAGCAACCAAGAGCTGCTTCACCCGCTTTTGACAGAGTCCATGCCTTCGCGCCATATAGCAGGACTGGGACGATCAAGGTCTTGTAAAGCGTTACCTTGGTTGTTCGAGAGAGGGCTTTGTTTACCAATTGCTTTCTTGGCCCAAAGAAGAACCGATTGGCAACAGGTCCTGGGCACGCTGCTTCCAGTCATCAAGGCCAAGCTGTCTTACATCCGCGATGACTTGGTCTTTGTACCGGAGGTTCGGTCTTCCTCTCCTGCTCGAACCAGGAGGCTCCGATTCGAAGATCCTCTTTGCTGGAGCGTTGTTGTCCATTCGCTCGATGTGGCCGAGCAAGTGTAGTCGACGGATTTTTGCCTTCCGGACTACATCCACATCCTTGTACAGCTCGTAGAGTTCGCGGTTGTGTCTTCTCCTGGCGGGACCATATATCCGACGTAGAATTTTTCTTTCGAAGGCACCAAGAATCAGCTCTGCAGCCTTACTTAATGTCCAGCTTTCGGCTCCATAAAGTAGGACTGGCAGAATAAGGGTTTTGTAGAGCATGACTTTGGTCCTTCGAGTCAAGCGTTTCGAGCCCAGTTGTTTTGACAGACCGAAGTAGCATTTGTTGCCAAGGGCTGTTCTACGTCGGATCTCCACCACGATGTCAGTCGTGGAGTTTACCTTTGCCCCGAGGTAGACAAACTCCTTTACTACCTCGAAATTGTAGCTGTCGATTGTGACGTTTTGGCCTAGGTGGTGTGCGGCGGATCGTTTTTTGCTCGACAGCATATATTTTGTCTTGTTCTCGTTGACCTTAAGACTAGCTCGTTTCGCCTGTTCCTCAAATGCCGTGAAAGCTTTCACTATGGCACGTTGGGACCGCGCGAGAATGTCGATGTCATCAGCGTATTCCAACAGCTGGACTGACTTGTGTGGAAAGGCCTACATAAGCTTAAAGAATTGACTAGGAGAAACATACCTGGCCATAAAGGGATAGAAGGCAATGAAATGGTCAACTTCCTAGCTACTAAAAGAGCACCGGAACAATTCATAGGCCCTGAACCATTCTGTGCTGTAGGAGACTACGTCCTAGAGAGGAATTTAGGAAAATAGAAAAAAGGACCCGCATAGAAAACTGGGAAAAAAATGCTTATGCTCATGGCGAAGCAAGTATTGTGCCAACATAAGCGAAAAAGCTTTGAGGCGTCCTTACAGGACACTGCAGACTCGTGGAACAAGGGGATCAGAAAAATTTAAATGTAACTGCCGCACTGGAAGTTCATTGACACTGCCTTGTGTGGTTATGTTGGCCGCCCCCAGCCAAAAATCCAACGCGCTAAAACGCGGAAGTGACTGTGATTTCATTGAAAGATAACTACAACGCCATTCAGTTTCACAGCTCCATGGCGTGATAGTTGTTTACTAACGCCACCGTTTCACCACAACTATTTGCCAGATAATCATTCCCCTCGCGATAACACTAACAACAGAGATGACAACACCAAAAATGTCTAACTTACGATATGAGGCACGGCCAGTATATACATGCACTTCTTCCGTCCGATCAGGTCCAGGAGAATGCCAAAGACCAAGTTACCGATCATGCCACCCACGCTGAGCAGCGATCCAATCCAGGACACTTCCGAGACGGTGACGTCAAACATCAGCGGCGAGTCCGAAGACTGAAGCTTCAGCAGCAGCGGGGCAACCCATCCCAGAGCAATGCCATGAGTATACGCGATTATGTTGACTGCAAGGCAAGACAAGACTTCCTCAGTCCAAGACTCAAACTATCGGACGATCGTACTTACCTGTCAGTGTGGCGGCCAGCTGGCGAAGATTGCTCTCGTGGAAGACGCTGTCGGGACTGCGAATCCTTAGACCGAACATAATTGCACTTGTCACAAGGTTGAACTGCAAAAACTCGATTTGACGCCTCGGCAAGGTGAACCTTCGCCAGCACACATCTGGGTAACAACTGTAACTGAGTTTGGCGTGCGGCGTGCCCGCGAGTCAGAGACAATCTCTCACTTAATTGTAAACACCTCGCGTCGTAAATCTTTTTTGGTAGCATCATTGTGGACCGAAGCCGTTGTGGGATCGTCGCTAATCTACTCGCGTTTAGATCGGCCTGGCGTGTGTTGAGGTAGATATGATTTACGGCAAACACCAGATCCGCCTAAGGTACACTGATGACTGGTGGCTTGTCAGTTTGATTTGCGAATCGTGTGATGCGGTGCCATTTGTTGCGTGTGAATGGCGGTGAGGCGTCCAACGGTTGTTGACTTAATTTTATGAGCATCTCTCATCCGGGCACGGATAGTAGGAAACTGAAGCGGAACTTTCAGCATTCCGACAGAGAGCTCAGTCAGCTGTAAGAGATTTTATCTCAAGTCGGGATTTGAAATTGGAATGAATGTGATGCACGTGGTAAAACAGTGTGCCTCTGTAAGAATTCCGGGCCCAAAAAGCAGTTCAAACAAGTTCAAATGAATCGGCGCGTTAATTTGAGTTGCCCCTCAAACCATGAACCGATCTGTCAATGTCAAAAGCATTCAATAAAGACAACAAAGACATTTTTCATTATGGGAATTTCACGATTGAAACACATTCACAAATAATTAAGATTCATACAAAATTTAAAATTCCAAGCCGGTCACAGCAGATTTTAAATCTTGTGTGTGAACTCACAAATGTTATAACAATTGTTTTAAAAATTGAACAAATTTAAATCTAAACGTTCGCTTTTGCAGGTGCCTATGCTATTGAGTGACCAAACCATTACGGCGAAGTGGTCGGCAATTTATGTCGTCCATCGCAACAACATCAAAACGAATTTTCGAATACGGTATCACTTATGCCCAGTTTCACAGTGAAGGTTTAAACTTGCTGGTGGAACATCTTCGGTTTCACAGTCAAATCTAAACTTTAGTTCAGTTGAACTTCGTTTGTGTAAAGCGATCGAAAAAAATCGGAATCCACTGCAAATGATTTCGAAACAAAGAAGGGATCCTATTAGGGAACAGCATATGCAAGAGAGAAAAATGAGAGTAATAAAACTAGATGGCTGCAGTACAGAGCTGAGGCTTCATCGATAGTGAGCTCTCGTTTAACTTAAAATACAAATTTAACTCAGTTCAAGGCTTAAACGAAACTGTGAAACCGGAAAATCGCTAAGTGTAAACCAAAAGTGCCGTTTAAACGAGCTCTGTGAAACTGGGCATTAGACCACATGCAATATGGACCATTTGGCGATAGTATTCTTCACTAGATCATAGTTTCTCTCCTCTGCTTTCGTGACTTCTCTAAGTCCTTCGATAAAGTAAATCATGATATTTTACGGCGCAAATTAAATAACAATTTCGGCTTTAGTGAAAGAATATCGCCTGAATACCAAGTCTCCAGTGGCATAAGAGGACTAGAAAAGGGACCTCAGTCGGCTAGACATGCATAGTCAGAAGATGTTTTTGGAGGTCTTCCCCGTAGTCTGCTGTTGTCAGCTCAATATTTCCTCCTAAAAGATAGCATACGACATACACTGCAGAGATAAATTATACCAGCTTCCAGATATTTACACAACCATTCTTAATTAAGAAATGAAAACCCAAGCACATGAATGGTTGCTTTCCAGTAGACCTCTGAATGAACTTAAATATGGGAGACAACCACTAGCAGCAGTTCTCAAATATGCTTTCAAGGAATAACGACGACAATACGCCTTATCGCTTAAGCAGCAGCTCAGGTCTATGTTTGCTCTCCAAATCTTTTTCTAAACAAACGTGAAATAAAATGAAAGCCCAATGTCAAGCAGTGTAATGAGTAAATTGAAGTGAATGCCTGAACAAAACGAACGGAATTTTCCTAAAGATCAAGGTCAGTACTGATGCAAGTTTTAAAATACTGCTCAAATGAGTAGAATGGTGTCAAAATGGTCTTAGCAATGAAATGCGTTAGGATTACAAGACGCTCAGTGGCACGAGGTTTTTAATCCGAATTTGATGAAATGTTTGAAGATTCGTGACGGATCTCAACTTTACTGGAATATACTGATTTTTCCTTAGAGGCACAATCACTGTGCGATGAAATACCTTGTCTTACTGATGCGTGAACGAAACTGGAAATGTAATAAGAAGGAGCCAGCCTTCGCAGCATTGTACTGCCGCAGATGTCTGTGGATGGTGTTTCCAAGCGCACTTTGATTATTATTGCTGCACGTGCAATAATAATCAAAGCACTTTGCACGCACTTTGATTATTGGTGCACGTGCATTTCGGTGCAGTGGACAACCATTGATGAAGAGGCCAGGCAGCAACCTAAATTTATTCGAATCTCTTGGCCTTCCGGAGGATTACCAGTAGGTGGCTGTGTGACGAGAAACCGACTAACTGTCACCCGATTCGACAGGGGCAGAACGTTCCACATTTCATCATCTTCTCCATAAGCGTCGCAGAGACTTAGGCGATGACACCGCCTAGGCCCAGCACACTAAGGTATTTAGCAAAGGTGCGGTGGCCCATTGTTACAGCAGTAAGTTGTCTGCAGACTATTCTGTCAAGAAATTATGAGAATGTACGGAGGTCTTTGAGACGTTAGGGAGAAAACATGCAAAACCAAGGACGCTTGTGGTCCCCAGCGCTGTTTCGTCCTAAGAGAGCCTTCTCTGATTCTTGTCTAGCAAGTTCATCGTCGATCTCACTTCGCGTTATCTAATTGTTGTTTACCACTTGACAATTCTGAGACAAATGAGACTGTCTATGCCTTGGAAGAGATATAACTTTTTAGCGTAAGGCCTTGTTGACCAAAAACCGACATAATTTTTTCAGTTTGTACTGCTGCTTACGTTTCTGAAAAAAATCGACAGCCACAGTCTGGTGCTAAGACGAGTGCTGCTGACTGAAAGCAAGAGCTGAATCGATGAATGCTGCACATGCTGTGCTTGGACTATGGCTGGCGATGTTTTTAGAACCATAGGCAGCAGTAAATGTTCAGTTTACAGAGTTGAAGGTAGTCAAAGCGTTTGGTACTTCGGCTGAAGCAATTCAAACGCTGTTAAGCGCAGCTTGATCACAGACACAAATACTTCGCTCCTTATCCAGTTGGAGTCCATTAAGATCATGTCCATTAGACTACTGCTTGGAATTCGATGCTCTATTGTTGTCATAACTTCGTACATATTGGATGTGGCCATCAAAATGAACCGACCAATTAAGCTGAGAACCGAAACTGAAACTGAATGATGGTGAATGTGGCTTCAAAATAAAACCAGAATTAATGTACTACTTCGAAAAGTTAGTCTAGACCACTCCACTCCCGCGTCTGTAGCTTTGCTTGGACTCCGGTTTCTTGTAATGTTTGCAGGTTGTTTGCAGGACATGTTGTGGGTGGTCGTCGGTATACAAAATAAATCTAAGGATTGTGACTCAACGAGTACACAACTAATGCTGCTCGTAACAGGAACGAAAAGACGAGCAATGGGCTCTTCACCCCATCCTCTTGCATAGATTAGACTCCCTCTTACCAAGTCAAAGCTGAGAAACTGCGTGTCCCCCCAGCATCCACTTCTCCAATCAAAATCAAACGCATACCAATTAATCTTCGAGATTATTTTATTATTTCTTAAATGCAAAAATATATCATATCGTGTATTCATAAGATCACTAAAAGTCGACTCAAGCTCTCTCCTCATCTCTCACAGCATCCGCATGATAGCCTCTATGCTCTTCCCCTTCGTCTCTGGCACAAACACCGCGACGAACACGGCTCCGGCAAAGCAGCAAGTTGCAAAGAAGAACATTGCGCCGTGCATTCCAAAGGTGTGCGTCAACACCGGCAGATACTGTGAATGAAACCCATTAACACCTCATCTCCAGACTTCAGACCCTGTCCCCGCCCCACTCTTACCTTAAGCATAAGAAACGCAAACACCCAGAGAATCAACATGCAAATCATGCAGCCAACGTTCCGGATCTTCGGCGGCATTATCTCGGACGTCACCAGGAAGGGAAGCGTCAGCACGCCTACGGAGGCGATGCAAATGGCGAACGAGAAGCTCACCAATGGCACCCAGCTGAAGCCCTCCAAGTCGTAGCCCTGGTCGTTGAGGTGCGTGTACAGTCCAAGGCAGAATAGGCCGATTCCAGTTCCGATTGCTGACACTGTGATGAGGAGCTGCTCAAAGAACGTGGATGAGTGGGTGGATAATGGAGCGGATGTGGGATTGTATTTACCTTGCGTCCAGCTCGCTCCACAAGCGCCGTGGATGTGTAGGCGCCCAGCAGTTGGATGACACCGATGATGATGGCCGAGACATTGGGTGACAAACTGGACCCGGACTGCTTGAAGATGGACGCCGTGTAGTTGATCATGGCGAAGCACCCGCAGAACTGATTCAGTGCCATCAAGGCGATGCCAATCATGAAGGCCTTGCGGGCGAGCCGGTTGTCTGTGGGAAGTAGAAATGAATTTTATTAGAAAGCACTCAATTGGCTTGGAATTTGGTGGCAACGAGGAAATCAACCGAGACAATGTCTGTGTTTATGGATGTCCACGTTTGGAGTACGTGGTCCTAGAGGGAACACTGTGCTCTAGTCGTGTCTTAGACCTCTTTTCTGTTCAAATGTGTTTGGTAGACGTTGACTGAAGGTAGGACAGGTACCGAACGTTTACATAAACAGCAAGCAATGTGACATTGAAAGGAAAATGATTGTATCAGTAAACGATAACAGTCAAAAAAGCATGCATCCATGACATTTGTCACACCGGCAATGCGAAAATGCTTCAGGCTGAGTCTTTATCACCGCAGAACAGTGTCATTTAGTTGTGCGATCTCTTTTCTGGCTGCACTGGCCCATGGATCTTATTTCTTTTACCACACTTATTCGTCGGAGAATAGCATTCCCTGCGGAGGTTAATCAGCCACCCAAAGGGAAATGCCTCCTTGATTCTGCCAACAATCGGTCGATAGCTCTCTTTAACATCGCAGGCACAATCGTCTCTGCAGTTTTGTATGAACTTCATAAACAATTTGTCAACAATCTAATAGCCAATGGGCGCGTGGAATATTTATATTAATGGTAATTTCGAAAAAATATTCGATGCTCGAACGATCCATAAAAAAATGAAGACTTGATAAGCGTTGATGGCTCGATCGAAAAAGCTCTTATGAAACGTTATGGATTTCGAACCATTTTGTCCTCTGTCGGCTTCAATTTCTTATTCTTCTTCTTTGTGTGGCGCTACAGTCCGCGGTGGACCTGGGCCTCAACCAACACGCCTCTCCAACTAGCGCGATCCCTGGCTAGCTGCCTCCAGTTTCGCACACCAAGTTGGTTGAGGTCCTTCTCCACTTGGGTGCGCCACCTTAACGCGGGCGTCCTCTGTTGCGTTGCCCGACAGGTTCGGATTCGAAGATTCTTCGGGCCGGAGCTGTGGTGTCCATACGCTCTACATGACCTAGCCACCGAAGGCGTTGGATCCGTAGACGCCTAACTAGGCTCATGTCGCTGTACAGCCCGTACAGTTCGTGATTGAATCTTCTCCTCCAGAACCCGTCAACACAAACAGGACCAAAGATCGTGCGTAGAACTTTTCTCTCAAAGAGACCAAGGACTTCTTCATCCGCTTTCGAGATTGTCCATGCCTCTGCGCCGTATAGCAGGACTGGGATGATCAGGGTCTTATATAGAGGCAACTTGGTTCGCAGTTTGCTTCATAACTGAATTTTTTTCAAATTTAAACGAGAAATAATCTAAGAGAAAAATATATACAAAATTAACCAACAAGACAATGAAAAGCCGGTTATGTTTTTGCATAGGAAAGCGTGCGTTATGCAGAAAGGAGTCAAATAAAGCGATTGCTAAAGGGAAAACAAGATCAGGGAACCAATTTCAGCAGACATCTGTCCAGTTGCCTTTGGATCTCGTCATGTAGCATACGAGTTCCTCTGGATTGGTAAGCTCGCTCTGCCTTCAACTGAACACCGCATGCTCCGCGTCCTCATTAGCGTCGGGACATTTGCGGCACATAGATGAGCTATTGTGTCCAAACTTGTGGAGGTTTTTTCGGTATCCCCCGTGTACGGATGGGAACTGTGTGTAAGGTGTAACTATTGGTCTCGATGTCCACCTCGGTGACCGGAATAAGTTTGTGGTTCCATCTTCCTTTGAGAAGGTGTGACCTTGTTTAATTTGTATGTTCGTGTGCCTACCCAAGGTACACCTGGGGTGCACTCTATTTTGCTTGTCTACCAAAATATCTATTGGCAACAATCCCCTTACGATGAACGGTGCGTCGTCCGAGATGGTTCGAAAGCCGCTGATTACCTGATTGCACATAGTCTGTAGACCGACGTCAGCATTAATCTAAATTGCTGTATTGTTGGTGCTCCTGACCAAATATGAATAGCGTATAAGAGTTAATAACTCTCTACCCTTTAGAGTAGGATCCTGAGCGCGTACCCGGACCAACGATGATTGGGTGTATTCGGGAGAGTGCTCATTGCGTACTTGATGGCTTCTCACTGGCATACTCCACAAGTGCTTCAAAGAATAGGTGGTTCACTAGCATCACTAACATTCCTTTCCTGGCAAACTTCAATCTGTGCAGAATGACGATGAGGAGTTTCTCATCAAAGAGAGGAAAGAATTCACAGAAAGAAGGATATTCAATATTGAGGGGGAGCAAACGTCGACGGTGGTGGCCCGTGGCGTTGTGGGTTTGTGCGTCGACCCCAACCTCGACGTCGTAGGTTCGATTCCAGCTCTGAGCGACAAGAATAATTTTCACGACCCCACCTCTTTCGAGTCACTGACAATGCTCAAAGAGTATTTCCTGTCTAGAAAAAGCTTCTCAAACAAAGCCGTGTTCAGCATTGAGAAGTGGGCGTTTAAAACATTAATACTACAAAAACGTGTCAACGGGTGAAATACACAACGCATCGAGTTCAATAGGAACTGCTTCCATTGCGGTTGTGAAGAATGAAGATTCTACTGACAGGGAAAGGAACTTTTGGACAGGGCTTTCCCCGTACAAGTCTTGCTACATTTAGAAAATATATCACTTCCTTGCCACGATTGGTGGATATATGTATGTAGGGAAATGTAACTGCGAAGTACATGACCCCTAAATTAGCCGCGAAAATTGACGGTAACCGCTTACATAGCTCGTCGTTTGTATTGATAAATCAAAGACGACTAAAACCGCTAACGACTCCAAAACTTTCACCAGCCAATGCCCCGCAGCGCCATTCTCAAACACAACCGCAACCGCTTCCTAACTCATACTTACTAAAATCACTCCAAGTGATCGGACTGCTGTCCTGATCGCCCACCTTTTCGTTTCCAATGAAGTTTATCTTGAGACTGTCCATTTCGCTCTTGAACTTGATCGGTGGTTCTTGTGATATCCGCCGGTAGTTACGAAAAAATCTCAGCGCCAGCTCGGCTTCCTTCGAAAGAAACAGAAGCAGCATAAGTTTTAGCTCTACAGCAATTCAGATCATTTCAGTCTTACCTTGACCTTGTTGTTCTTCAACAAGTGCTGCGGCGTTTCGGGCAGAAAACTAAAGCCGATCAAAAACATCAGTGGCAGCAGACCCAAGACCAGTGGCACCGCTTTAAAGGACAAAAAGTTGCCCAGGATGAAGGCCAGGAGAATTCCAATGTTGCACGACAGTACCAAGTACGAGCCCATCTTACCTCGGACGCTGGGGAGTACAATGTTGGCTATAAAATGGCGCCCTTATATTTGTCAGGGGCTAAGCTTACCTGTCCTCTGTGATTTCTGTCACATAGATGGGCACAAGTGAGAATATCCCACCTCCCTGAAGGCCGCCGAAGAATCTGGACATCAGAAGGTAGTTTATGTTCGTTGCGAAGACGATCAGCAACCAACTCAACTAAAGCGAAGACTGTCATGAGGGAGCTTTTGAATCTTTGCGCAAGATACTTACCAGCCCGGGAATCGCTACCAAAAGAAGAGCGGTCTTTCGTCCGAATTTCTCTGCCAGCCACGAGAAGAGCAGACTGCCAAGCAGGCCGCCGACACAGAGCATTGCTCCAACCCATGAGGCTTGCTCGTTTGTCATCGGTCCACTCGATAAGGGAGTGTCCTCCGCTGATTGGAGGATCAGGAAGCTGGCTGACGGCCATCCACAAAAGGCTCCATATGACACCGATACGATGTTAACTGTGGGAAGGGGAAGAGTGATAATGTTTAAAATTTTGTTAAATTGTGCCAATTTAGAATATTTTGTTCGTGTATTCTTAGACAGTTGTCATGTGTTTAGTGTCGTATTCATATAATTTATCGCTTATTTGTGTTGCTCTAGCAAATGAACGTTGATTGGCAGTTTAAAGTTGGTAATTGAAATACCAAAGCCAACGTTAAACACTGATGTGGTTGCTATGCCATTCGGCTGTCAAAACCTTCCACCCGACACGTTATCCGTGCTTCGATGGCGAGTGTGAGCAGACAGAAAAATGCAACCCACGAGGCATAGCAAACAACGCTTCAACGGAAAACAAGAACAGCGCAAGAGTAGTACCGGGCTAGAAGACGGGAGACGAAAATGTTTCTACGCCTGAGGAAGAGGTCTCTCTCAACCTCCCATCTCAAGAACATTTAAGAGTCTAGGGAGAACCAAATATATGGACCTTTTATAAAAAAGCCAAAAGACTGGTTTCTGGCTTTAGGAAGACAACCAGGTTCTTCGAATTTGCGAGGGTGATCTAGTTACTGGCTCGTGGAGATTATAGGATGTGTTTAAGCAGCACTTTCATATTTCTGCTTAACGTCGCCTACAAGATCATAACCAGCGTACTGTGTTAACGTCTAAAGCCGTTTTGCGTTTTGAACCGCACTATTCGGCACGTAACCACACTGTTACTTTTTTTTCGATTATAGACCAAATCTGCACATTTAGCGAGTTTCACATCGACATTCACATCCATTTTAAAGCCGGGTGCGACAGCATTCACCGCAAGGAATTATTCAAAGCTGGACCGAATTCGGGATCGCGGCTAAATTGATCCAGTTGTTTAGCACTACGCCAGCACTTACACGATGCACCGTGCATTAGGGTTCAAGAACCTGAATCTGAACCGCTTGACAGTTCAATTTTCAAACAGGAAATGCGCATGAGAACAATAAGAAAATGGAAATCACAACATTTTTTCTTAAACCTTGACTGTCACATTCCACCACATCTTACTGTCAAATCCAGTCCTTGACACCTTTTCAAATGAAGTGCATTATATACAAAATCTTCAACCCACCTCCGTCATAATTTTATCATGACTTAGTTAGGAACTAAAATTAGATTTTCCTTCAGGTGCCTGTCATTTGGCGGTTGCGACGCAATTTAATTTGTGTTTGAAATGAGATTAAGTTTGTGAACAAAGTCGAACAAATGAAGCGTGTTCAGAAGGTGATTGTAAAAATGATTTGCTGTCACTGAGATTATGCGAGCTAAGAATAGAAGCACTTTGCTTGATAATTCAAGTAACTCAGAATGCCAGTCATTCAGTCTGTACCATTTCTGGAGAATAAGTTGTGTGGTCTTGAGGAGGGCTTCTGAGTCGTTGGTGTACACCGGTTATAGTGTTGCATCTCACTTCGCAGTGGTCACCTTCACGGTTCGCCGACCGCCGACCTAATCAAAGGCACAACTCAGAGATGTGCAGGACAGTGATCCAGTGAATGTCTGATTGTGATTTAAGGCTTGAAGGTCATAACATGTATATAATTTAGTGAGCTCTTCACAGTCACATTGAATCAGTCAGTAACTGTCAACTACGAGTATTTCAGAAATTTTCGAGAGCCAGGGGTCAAGCCATCTAACTCGGTGGGACTTTTTAACGGCCTAAGCTCGTGCTAAGCGTCAAGAATGAGTGTCGTCGCCTGATTTCTAATTCTGAGACATCTACTTCGTGGTCCACACTAGTGATGGGAACTATCGAATAAAAACTATCTAGTTAATCGATAGTTGCAAACTATTCATTTATTCGATAGTCGAAAACCATTCATTCATCAAATTGAATGAAAAAAATATTCAATAGTTTTTACTTTTTTTACTTTTACACACGCTAATTTTGACAGCAAGTTTCACCTTTCTGAGTCAAATGGTCGGCATGCCAGCTTCTCTGAGAGAGAATTTTGTGTATGCATACACACATTGCCAAAATATTTGCATGACAGATTGTTCTATGGTTTGGTTCGAGCCGATAGTTCGAATTCGTTCATTTGTATGATGGAAATATGTTCGAATGGTTTTAGTTGAATGAATGGTTTTTTCGTTTGTTTGGACTTTGGACTATCGGCTGCTATGAACGATTCGTTCAGTTGTATGCTGCAAAAATGTTTGAATGGATTTAGTTGTTTGAAGATGAAAAATTGAATCAAATAATCTCCTTAATAGCAATTCTGGCTTATAGACGATGGAAGAATAGCCACACACCGGAATGAGGGATGTAATTAGTTAGTAAGTTAATAGGGTAAGAGACGGGGAAGACGAGACACCCCCTCCCTCCCCCCAACAAAGTCGGTGAATGAATGAATGAATAATATTATTCGATAGCTGAAATCATTCAGTTACTAACTATCGATAGTGCAATTCATTGATAGTTCCCATCTCTAGTCCACACTACGCCTGCTCCGTTCTTTGCGTCTTCACGGGTCTCAAACTGTCACACTGTGTGCTGCTTTCAACCGAAAACCATGAACAGCCTTAAACACAAAGATAAACCCCTGCATCCAAGGCTGTTTATTGACTCGGTGTGCCACGAATCCGCTCCATAGCAGCAAACGATGATAAAAAAAAACTTCTGAGACATTGGTGCGCTTTAAGGCTGCAATGCACTACATTCAACTGATTTCTAATCCAAGTCGTTAAAGGGTGCATTGTGTGTTTATTTGAATGAGATTCCAATTCGCACACAATAGCTGCAGCTATTATAACTTGATTCACGTTCCAGAGTCTGTAACAAGCTAAATCGAGTAAAACGGAGCACCTGCTCCACAACAATCAGGAGTTCTCATAAACCGAAAACGTGCTTGCGGTGAAGGACAACTATTTTTCCAACAATTCACTGCGTTTTGCATTGTGCAACGTGATGAAAATTGTCATGACGAAACACATTTTAATTAAAATAGAATCTCTGCCGAGATAAGGGTATCCCATCAATCGCGTCGAATCGATAGTTACATTATTTCGGCGATGCCGAGATGAGAATAGGACAGATGTGCAGCTGGGTCATGCATTCGCGATAAGATGTTAATTAATCTTGGGAATTCTTATCGGAGAACGGTGGAAGTAATTACGTCCGTAGGTCATTACGACGAAATCGGTTTTGCGTCTCAATGATTTGAATGGAGCTAACTGAACATGCTGTGATTATGTATGACTGAGGTCACTTTCTCAAATTTGTGAGAATCAGCATGAGAGGTGGATTGTTAAACACGATCTTGGAAAGAAATTTCGATGCGAAAAGATATGATGTTGAGTGATGATTGATTCTGAAAGTGGAAAGTGCTTGGCACACTTGTCTGCAATATTCACTGCAGATTTTACAACGGAGCATAAAAAACCTCCGAAGCCTAAGGTCGAAGCAATAAATATCATGTAATGACAGCTTATACTTCACGAAGAATGAGAACTATCCCTTTCCTCATGAGAACTATCCCTTTCCCCACTCATATCACGACATGAGCTAAGGAACGTGTGGGCATCTACCGGGTGAATCAGAGAGGACATGACATAGGGAGTCTTCTTTGGATCACGAAAGGGTTCGGTCGTTGGTTATCTCGTGGCAGAGTTTCGCTACTAACACATGCTCAGCGTGACTTCGAAGCCTAGGTTAGATTAACGAATTCGCCAACACATGTGATGTCAATAGTCAGACGACTACCTTCTTCTTCTTCTTCTTTGATTGGCGCTACAGTCCGGGGTGCCAGCTAGATCTCCAGCCAGCACGATCTTTCGCCAGCTGCTTCCAGTTGCGCACACCAAGTTGGTTGAGATCCTTTTCCACTTGTGTGCGCCATCTAGTGCAGTCAGACTGCTACCACTGATCGATAAATCCACCTCCACAATGGTGACTGGATCTGATTTGAATACCGGATATAGCGCATTAACTGCTTTCACTAGGTGTCGATCTGGAGACCACTCTAACCACGGGTAAGCATTCAACCAACAGCTCAATCCAACCGGTTGCACAGTCTACACACCTGACTTTGAAGTTCAACATCAATAAAATAATAACAAAATACATTTGCAATTGGTGTCCTGAGATTCAAGAGGAAACATCAAGCTTCGTAAACTGAAACGGACGTATTTCTCTGTATACATATCGGAGGCGTGATCATATTGCTATAATGAAACCTATAAAAGCCGTTGGGTAGCAAGAGAGATGTTTTACATAAGGCAACTTGACACAAGGTTAGAGCTAATGGGTCTCATCCAGCAGGATGGGGTGGAAAGGATGCTCGCGTGCAGTACATTGTATCCAGATTTGTTACTCCTCGAAGTGCCAAACTTACTTAGCCAAATTTGTGAGTGCGTGGTGGCATAACATTGCATTACGGAATTAACTTCAACAGCAAACACTCGTATTGTGAGTGCTACCATATATTGTGCCGCACCACGGTACCACATACACGATGCACCGTGCAGTTCGGTTCAAAAACCTCTCAACCGTTCGAAACCTGCACCGGATTTCGGCAAGGAGATGCGCTGTCGCGTGGTTTCTTCAATTTGGTACTGGAGAAGATAGTGCGGCGGGCAAAAGTCAACACGGAAGGCACTATCTTCTACAAGTCAGTTCAGCTTTTGGGATACGCTGATGACATCGACATTATCGCGCGGTCCCAACGTGCCATAGTGGAAGCTTTCACGGCAATTGAGGAAGAGGCGAAACGAGGTGGTCTTAAGGTCAACGAGGACGAGACAAAATATATGCTGTCGAGCAAAAAACGATCCGCCGCACACCACCTAGGGCAAAACGTCACAATCGACAGCTACAATTTCGAGTTAGTAAAGGACTCCCCGAAAACTCCACGAATGACATCGTAGTGGAGATCCGACGTAGAATCGCCCTTGGCAGCCGATGCTACTGCGGTCTGTCAAAACATCTGGGCTCGAAACCCCTGACTCGAAGGACCAAAGTCATGCTCTACAAAACCCTTATTCTGCCAGTGCTACTTTATAGAGCCGAAAGACGGCCATTAAGCAAGGCTGCAGTGCTGATTCTTGGTGCATTCGAAAGAAGAATTATACGTCGGATATATGGTCCCGTCTGCGAGGAAGGCGAATGGAGGAGAAGGCACAACCGCGAACTCTATGAGCTGTACAAGGATGTGGATGTAGTCCGGAAGGCAAAAATCCGTCAACTACACTCGCTCGGCCACATCGAGCGAATGGACAACAACGCTCCAGCAAAGAGGGTCTTCGAATCCGAGCCTCCTGGTTCAAGAAGGAGAGGAAGACCTCTCTCCTCCGAACCTCCGGTACAAAGACCAAGTCGTCGCGGATGTAAGACAGCTTGGCCTTGAGGACTGGAAGCAGCGTGCCCAGGCCGTCACCGATGGAAGGCAGCAATTGCTCAGGCTCAGACCCTTCATGGTTCGTCTGCCTGATAAGTAAGTATAAGTCTATCACGAGTAGATGGAACATACAGTGGCGCGATAAAAACAACAACAGACAAGGTGAAGCTAACACCGAGAAACTGAAATTAAACAACCACTTTAAACTGACTCTCAAAAAGGCCAGTTTTGGATCGCTACTACAATCAAAGAGTTTGGGTTCCTCTATCGAGAGGAAGATACTCCTAATATGCACTACACATCAATAACGAAGACCGTACCTCAGCAACAGGGCACTTTACGAAGAAGCTCGCTTCGTCCCCCAACAACAGTACTTGGTGACACCCTTACAGAGGCCACTACACGACTTCCGCAACCATCCAAACATAGGTAACTCTAAGTTCGAGCCTAGTACAATAATTACTTAACGAATTTAATCTTCTAAATGAGCAGACATTCTCAAGGACGTCAACAACGGACTATATCACTTCCTTCAAAGTACATAGTGATAGCAATCAGTATCGCGGCTCAATAGTTCACACCACAAAACGGAACTGAACACACGGAGGCCAAAGGTCTTCCTAGATTTGTTTGAAATTTGTTGAATAAATTGAATTGAATTGGAACATGCAGTTTTATGCCGACTCCAGGTGGCAAATACTGTGATATCACACATCACGGTCTCACATCAAATTCTCAACTAATCCATTAAATATCGAACACCACAGGCGGACCAGTAAGGACGCAGCCAAGTGGAAGGGGGTCCCCATAATTCCAACCATAACCCCGTCGAAAAATAAAGAAGATGAAGCCATCAACTGGCTAACTTAAATTAGGCTCTAGACGTGTATAGCGAATGAATTCAAGGAGAGGAGGAATGCAGTTGGCTAGCTCACTTGGGAATCGTTAAAATAACGATAAAACACGGATAAGGAAGACACGGTACGTCGATGTTCGAGCGAGTCTAATGAGCGCGCGATATTATTGTCTCCTAAGTTTTATCGCTCGCTTTTGGATTTTATCTAGTAGGTGCAGGGTGGTCTTGGCGGCACCAGACCAGATTTGAGCGTTACTCAAGCTTACGGCGAATATACGCCAAATCAGAGGTGGTCAAATTTTCTTGCATCGATTAAGGGAACCTAAACATTTCGCAGCCTTTTTTGCGACCTCGAATATGTTTTCGTTCCAACTGAGTGTTGTGTTGATGCACATACCAAGGATATAAAGTTTTCCGGTTTCGTCGATACAAGCGCCATTCATAGATGATGGCTGATTATCAGGGGTTCGCTTTAGAGACATCAGACGGCATTGAGTTTTTTAAGCATTGAATTCCACTCTGTTGTTCTTACCCCAGTTAATTATGATGTCAAAATCGGAATTCAATATCCGTTCCAATACTACGTCCGAAGGGCAGGGTCGTGAATTTCGGAACGAATATGAAAAGCTGAGGGTGCTGTCATCAGCGAAGGAATGGATTGGATTAGAAGTGGCAGACAGGAGATCATTTATAAAAATGAGAGAAAATGAAATGAGAGAGAGTGGCGGAGACAGAACAGAGCCTTAAGGGACACCAGCATTTATTTTGTGAATATCAGACTTGAACCCATCCAAAACAACTTGGATAGAACGGTTCGAAAGGTAGTTTCTAATCCATAGAAGCAGAGATTCATCAACACCATAAGCACGCATTTTCGACAAAAGAGCTTGATGCCAACCTCTGTCAAATGCTTTAGAAATATCAAGCGCAACTATCCTGGTGGTGCACACTGAGAGCAACCTAAAATGGTTTAACTTTCAGAAGAAAAAAGGTTCTACTGAAAGAATTCAAGTTAGATCCAGGATCACAGTTGTGTCAATGTCACATTAGCGCTACAACCAAAGGATACCAATGGTTGTTGGTAACTAATGGCTTTTTTTTACTCCAGTCAGATGCCGTTGATCTTCGTGCCATCAACCACTAAGATCTTCATTGCACTCTAGCAAGTAAAATCCAACGAAATAGAGCCGCGTTCTATTCGTAATGTCCCACTTTGTCCTCGCAAGACGAAACCCTAATATCATAAAACATTCATTTCCAGTGCATGTATGGTGTAATTCCACGTATTTTACCACGCGTACCACCACTCCATTTGTATCGACTGAATCATTTGCATTTGCAAAGCACACGCTGTCATCATCATGTTAGCATCACATATCAAATATTAAACAGTGATAATGGGTACGTATTCCTGCATGCAGAATACATTTTAACTCGTTCCACGACATTTCTCATCGCCATCCGTTTGTTTTAGTGCATGCAAGTGAATGGCTAAATTTAGCGGTTCGAAAGAATGCGGCGAATTGCCATTAAACTGTGAATTCCTGTTAAACTGGAAGCACGCCCACACGATTTTTTTCCAAACAAAGAATATAGTTCAACTCAAGGTTTTGTTTTGTTTTTGTTTGAATCGAACTTAGGCATAACGTGAAGTAATTGAATAATTTAATTTGATACCTTGTTAATGGCCGACGAAGGGCTATGGACTCCATTCGAAAGGAGGGGCAATTTCTTGGAAGAGAGAATTATTTTGAAATTAAAAAGTAAGCCGATTACCATGTTAGTGCTTAGTGCTTAAGATGTATGTTTTACTCGCCAGTATGTAGTAATTTATGAATAATCCATGATGTTAGGCCAAGCTACTCCTCGATATGTTCTGAACTGTTGCATATTTTTATTATTGTAAAGACCCGAAAGAGGATTTTGATTAGACGCTCCAATGCTAACACAGTGGCCACGGAAGTTGTAATTATTCATCCGAACCAAATAAGAGGAGTAGCACATACCACAACGGATTTGAATAATTGGAACGATGATCAGGTATCTTCAAACATTGAAGAAACAGCAAGCAGATGTAGCCCACCGATTTGTCATCGGAAGATGCTGTTCATTTATCTGTGAAAGTGCTTGAATGAGCACGAATTCCACGGATGTTTTGGTCCTTAAAAGGTAACAGGAAACGTCAATATCAACTGACAAAATGTTCTTATAGCTAGATGTTTATATTTGGATGAAATTTGCTTCAAGGAATGTACTCTGGTTGCAATGAAATCGCCCCAGTATTATGCACTTCACTATACCGATCGTCCAAATTACATGGTGGTGATCGTCTGTGAGAAGAAGAACGATCATGATAGCGCAGCATGAACTCGAAGTCGTGCGGTCCTTCCAATTCCTTGGGTCAATAGTCGATAATAATACGGAAGGCGATTACGCGGAAGGCTACTCAAATCCAAAAGAGCCTACTATAGTCTATCAAGGCTTTTCAAACCCAAGGATCTAACCACAACGTCTAAGCTGGGCCATGGTTCTACCAGTACTCACGTATGGATCCGAATCTTGGGTTTTTGGTAAAAGCCACTCCAAACTCTTAGCCGCGTTCGCGAAATATGTCTTACGGAAAATTGTTTGCCTCGTATGTAAAGAAGGACGATTCCGGAGACGCTACAATCACGAACTGTGTGCAATATATACCTCGAAGCTGATATAATGACAGGTGGAGGTAATTGAGCTCAATATACTCCGTTGAGCAGGACTTTTAGTTCGCATGAGCGAAGAAGAACCGGTTCGGAAAGTCCTTTTTATGGTAGTCGACAGCGTGGTAGACCATGGTAACGCTGGAGATGAGACGTAGACCAGGAAGTATGATGCATTGGGGTACGATGCTATTGATAGAGACAAGGATCTGCTCCCGGTTGTCGCGCCGATGATGATGATGATACATATACTGTATGCACAAAAATTCCCAATAAAAGTGTTGACTGACTGAGGACTGTGTACTCATTGATCGATGACAATCGAATGACAAGTGTTTTGACAAAAATGAGTGAAAAGTGTCAAAGTTAACTGCGATATCACATATAACCCATTCAGCATTCTATTCAATCAGTACTTTTAAATTCCCCATGAAAACGACGTTCAACATATACGAATAAGGCATGTTGAATCACGAAGAAGAAGAATTGAACATATCCATGGTGTCCTGTCAAATTGAAAACAGGATTCACAAAATACCAAACGTTGTTCGCGAAGTCATGACTTAAGAAAACAAGGAAATTCTAATTGAGTGAAATGTCAGATTTGGCGAGGTTCGCATTCATCAAAACGTAGGACACTTTACGTTTACACCACATTAGATGTGGAATTCACTAAAGTTTCATTTATAGAGAAGCCACACTTTCTTCAAATTGTAATTACCAATAATACAGGTGGCGCTACAGTCCGAGGTGGATCTGAGACTGCCTTCTGCAGAAGGCCGGCGTGCTGTTACACGTGCTCTTAAGAATACAAGAATAGACGAAGTTTTAGAAGTCCTTTTGGACACGAACGATCTTACATAGATCCTACGATCTCTGCTTCATGCAAATAAATCGCCGGTCTAGGTTTCAGAACTGGTCCAAAATAGTAGTCGAAGCATTTGCGCACCACACCATGCCAGCCATCAGTGATTAATTAAGAATGCACACAAGTTGGAACCCACCGTGCTTTAATATTAAGCATTTCCTCTGCATCGTGGATGACACATGCAACTTACATATCATCGTCATGAATTAGAAACCGCATCTTAAATGTTGTGAGACGCGGCCCCAACACGTCTACCCTAACACTAACCTAACGTAACTCAAATGGTATATCTTCCCAAGACTTAAGCTTCTTTTTAAGCTTGTTATTTTCGATAGGTTTTATGCTCAATAGGTCATGCGTAACAAGTCTTGTTATTCTTGTTTAAAAAGCGGATAGCACGCTGCATTCAGTGTCAAGGAAGATGACGCGACATACTTGTTGTTGCAAGTTTAACTCGTCGGCAGGGTAGTTCTTGCCCCTTCCTCGTAAATCGCACATTCGCAAACAAAAAAATGCCAAGAAAACTATAGTAAGAGAAGAAAGCTATTACCCTAATTCAGACCACGGACGGAAAATTAAAGGTAGGAAAGGGAAGAGACAGGAAAGATGTTCAATGACTATGCATTCACCACCGAAAGTAACCAAGAGAGGACTCGTGGAGGTAAGCTAACTATCCTAAGACTAAACATAATCGACGAACAACTCTACAATGTCTCCAAATATATTTTTATAGGAACAAAAAATGCTACATGCAGTTCGAACAACATATGGTGTGCATCAACGATTTTCAGCAACAGTTCTTGCCTCTACCACCCGCAAATTCAAGTCTTCGTGTACGTTCTTGGAATGTGCGACCGAATGGACCACACACAGGCCGTAGTGAGAAGAATATTCCGGCGGGTTGGGCTGATGACCAACATTACACGCATATGTGGGGACATACCGTTCACAATGATGAAACGTGAGAACTAAAACTCAACCTTGAGAATGTATCTTGTACAAAAACAAGTCTTAATGACGATAACGTAATGCGTTCCTCAGCTTTCCATGTCCAGCACTAAATTCAATTCCATTAAGCTGCAAAAGTAAACTCTGTTCCTCTAAAAGAAACTATTATTAATTTCTTCTTCGTCTTGACAGACTTGACAAGGTCCTTAGACAACAAGATCCATCCTGAACCATTTGCTTTGGGACACTGTACACATTTTCTGGCTTCCCGGAAAGATCTTCCAACAAGAACCAAGAAACATTCCTACATTCTCATCAAAACATGTTTAACTTCGCTTCGACTACCGGAGGAACCGCCTTTTGAGTGGCTCAGAGTCAGAGGCTACACCAGATTGCTTAAAAATTACTCTCAGCTTATCACACAAAATGTCATCGACCAGCAACGGAAATTCAAAAAGAAAGCAGAACAATAGCAGATACCACACCACAAATAGATGCAAAACCGATCGAACTAATTGCCTGTCTTATCAGTCACCTCACGCCGATAGCCTCCTTGGTTCAGGGAACAAAGCCTGTCCTCATTAGGGTTGCGAACAGCAAATATGAAACGCAGAATGGAGCGTCCTTATCGAAGATGAATGGCACCATCAAAGCGACTAACTTGTGTGATTGTCGGACGATGGTCACTGGTCTTGGGTGAGTCCTTTACAATTGAAGGAGATTGGACATAGGCAGGATCTATAAAAGAATTCCCATCCCGGCACTTGACAACACACAGGAGTAGTCTCTCGTTCACTTTGCACCACTTGACACTTCACAAAAACACACACAATAATACTAACCACATATGGAGGCGTAATACTGATACTTCACTGTATTCACAGTCATCTTGTTGAGTTAGGCTTCGCAATTGGTAATATCCGCTCGCAATCGGAACGCAATCACATTGAAAGCGCGCCAAACAATGGAATTGAGAATGAGAAAAAAACAAGAACGATCGTTACGTTATCACCACCAGGACGCACTTCAGCCAACTGTAGCTTTGTAACGCGACAATGCACCGACTTGAGCAGTAGTCTACCGCCGAATGTCGTGTGTGCTTTAAGAGCGACGATCGGACAGCCCTAAATCGGCTGAAATCCCCTAAGACAATCTGTTTTTACAGCGCGCAGTGCAAATACGCGCGATAACAGCTTAGAACCGAGAGAGCACTGCATTTTGATACAGACCTTCAGATCAGGGAAGACCTGTTTGACGAGGCGCTGGATGGTGTGCTCTGGCTGAATTTTGATTGATTGCCGGCTCACTGTGCTTAGTCGGGCTAATCTCTACCTCAGCCCGGCGACAGATAAGTTGGAAAAGAATCCTAAAAAAAGATATCTGTGACGCACGGTGGAGATGGTTTAGGGGAGGCTGCGGCTGGGGTGTGTCAACAGTATGTGGAGAGCGGGATGCATGTTCAGTCAAATGCTGAGACGGGAGGTGTTTTAGACGTTACGTAAGTAACAAGGGATGACTTTTTTTTTCATTGCCACATGTGATTACCTTTATCGGGTGATGGCGGGAGTGTTTGTGCACGTTTATCACAGTGGAAATGTGTGATGATCACGATTGGAGGCATGCCTGCAGGCAGCAGAAGGTAATAAGGGAAAGGTTTAGTTTTTACGATGTGAATTCATTTTAGTGACTCCGTATATGATTGTTTGTGGAGTAGAACTGTGCCGCAAACACCAAGCCTACCCAGCCTCTGACATGAGCATTTGCGAACTGTCCCCATTTTTACGGCGTTTGCTAAGACGCCTGTTGCGCTGTCTCAGTGACAGGGTCGAATGGGTATGGGTGCGCTCATTGCCTGTGTGAAGTTACAGCTGACAACAAACATTCAGACTCCCTTATATGCATGGATCAGCTGAATAATTACTACAAAAAATTGCAGATATCACCATACATGCTGTTGCTATAATAGTACCAGCTCGGTACTCCGGCAATGTTGACCTGAACAAGTGCGTTTCTTTTTTCTTTGTATCCGCCTTCGTCTTTATTTTTGTATCATGCACTTCAGTTTCTAAGCTCAATCGTTACAATCCACCTTCTCATGCTCCTTTTTTTTCTTTTTGAGAAGCCGGTGCTCTTCGCTTCTTTTGAGTTCGTAGAGCTCACGAACCGCTCTCGTCCTTCTATCCAGCGTCGCCTTATATGCTTCTAGCTTCGCTGAATGCGCCTGCCGACACTCATTGTCAAACCATGGGTTTTTTTAAAACCCAACACATCAGAGGCAGCTTCTCTGATGGCTTTTTGACAACGGTTCCACTGTTCGTCGATTGTTTCGCCTGGCAGGGTTGGACTCTCTGAGAGCTTCAGGGAGACTCGATCGGAAAAGTTCCCAGCGGTCGGTTGCGATTGTAGATTTCCAACTTCAAACTGCTTTGGTCTTGCTCTACTCCGTTGTACAATCGATATCCGAGTTCTGACCTTGGCTGCAACAAGGTAATGATCCGAGTCGATGTTAGCGCCTCGGAACGTTCGGACATCGAGGACACTGGAGGAGTGTCTGACGTCGATCGCAATGTGATCAGTCTGGTTGTCGGTTGATTGATCAGGGGACCGTCAGGTTCTTTTGTGAATGTTGCGGTGAGGGAACCGCGTGCTGGCTACAGTGAGGTTTCGCCCCGTCACGAAGTCCAACAGCCTGAATCCATTGTCGGACGTGTTGTCGTGTAGGACTTTAGCAAAAATTTCTTCCTTGCCCAGCTTTGCATTAAAATCTCCTAGAACGATCTTGGTGTCGTAGCTGAGGCATTGGTCGTATGTTCTTTCTAGGAGATCATAGAAGTCAGCCTTGCTTTCATCGTCCTTGTCCTCCGTTGGGGCGTGGGCGCAAATTAGGCTGATTTTGCCGAATGTTACCTTGATGCGGATTATTGTGAGACGTTCGCTTATGTATCTAAAGCTTAAGACTTCTTGCCTAAGTCTGCCTCGAACAACAAAACCGCATCCAAACAAGCGCTGCCTTCGCTCTTTGTAGCAATCGCCGTAATATATGTCGCAGTTTTTCATCCTTTTCTTGCCCGGCTCATCCCATCGCACCTCCTGGATGGCGGTGATGTCAGCCTTATAGGATTCTAGGGCCTCCGCAAGTTCATCGGCTGCACGTGGTCTGTTAAGTGACCTCACATTCCACGTGCAGAACCGAAAATCGTTGTCCTCGTTTCGTTGTCTATGGTCGTCAGCAGTAGGGTCATCCGTATCCGAGGCTTGTTGCCGTCTCTGAACTAGAGTATATTTTAAACTGTGGGGAAGTTAACCCCACGCAAAACTCCCGAACCTGGAGGGCCGGGTCCTGGTTTAAGCCCCCAGACAAGGGGTCGCTGCATATATTGGTTCAACTCTAAGCGGCTGCAGTAGAGGCTATCCAAAGGGCGCCGCGAAGAGGCTGTATGTCAACTTGACCTGTGTATTTACAGAGATCGTTGCTGGCATCTCGCCAAGTTGAGAGCATTCAACAACTTTGCCCTGGATGCACAGACCCATGCCCTCCAACAGCTTACTCGTGAGAAAACAAAAAAATGCGGGTTCAAGACTACAACCTTGCGGTTGCTTTCCTGAAAGACCCGAAAAATAAGTTGCATATTCAACAACAATTATTGATCTATTTAAAAAAGAGTTTGAACTCAATCATTATTTGATACATATTTATTGCTTGTAAAAAAACCACTGATCAGAGTGATCGTTCGATAAGGAATCCATCATCTTCCCTTTTTCCATAACACTTTGAAGGACTCTTCTTCTTCGTGCTTGAACTTCCTGCATTGGAATGAACAGCAGTAACTTTAGTCATCGTCACAAGTACTAAGTGAGGCGCGACAGCTGGTCGTTCTTGACAATGATGCCCTGCATTTCGAGAAGCATACTTTATTGTGAATATACCTCAAGTCTTCCGTTATGAAAGAATTTTATCGTTAGCTATCACATGGTCCATTCTAAAATAGACAATACCTGTCAGACGGGTGCAACCTAACCAGGAAACCCATAACTTGCAGATGTCAAACGAAGTTAATTGCTACGGTCGGTCTCCTGAACACTAATTCGCAGATTTTGACCTTGCGTCGCGTCTATTTATCTTGTGCTATGAGACGTAGAGACGCAACCCACGCATGTGATGAATCTTGCCAATAATTCTGAATTCAATTTCATTCAGAAAAAATACCGGCTCACCTGGCTGTGAAGGAAACGCGTTTTGAGTGAAGATTAATGGGTATTGGTGGTGGGACAAATCAGATTCTTTGCGAATTTTTGGAAGTGAATGGGACTGGTCCCCTGCCGTGAAGCTACTGATACGTGGGCTATGCAGGAAGCTATGTGAACAATAGAATTAGTGGCTATCAGACAGCAAATTTGGCTTTCAATTTAACTGTGTTTTCACTCGTAGCCTAAGACCTGCACGTCGGATTGTGGAGCTAATTTATGTAAGCACATGCTTCGACTTTCGAGAGCGAAATCTAGATTGCCCTTCGGAGCAACAACTTCATCAGAGTGTGTCCTATCGCCAATGGACCAATTTTTATTTTAAATCAAGCATTACCTCAATTTTATCTGAATGGGTTGTTCAAACCACTTTACATAGCAAACATTTTTGGTCATTTATGAAAGTGACAAAAATAAAGTAAGATGCGGAGCAGAAGCAACCAACGGCAATTTACTATACCTCACGAAAGAATTTTCGCGGTGCTTTCCGGACGATGGTGGGGATGATGGTGCAAATTGATATCAAATAACTACCAGAAGAATTACAAGAAAATATGATCGATTTGAAAAATTACCTTACTTACTTACTTATCAGGCAGACGAACCATGACGGGTCTGAGCCTGAGCAATTGCTGCCTTCAATCGGTGACGGTCCAAGGCACGCTGCTTTCAGTCATCAAAGCCAAGCTGTCTTACATCCGCGATGACTTGGTCTTTGTACCGGAGGTTCGGTCTTCCTCTCCTTCTCGAACCAGGAGGCTCGGATTCGAAGACCCTCTTTGCTGGAGCGTTGTTGTCCATTCGCTCGATTTGGCCGAGGCAGTGTAGTCGACGGATTTTTGCCTTCCGGACTACATCCACATCCTTGTACAGCTCGTAGGGTTCGCGGTTGTGTCTCCTCCTCCATTCGCCTTCCTCGCAGACGGGACCATATATCCGACGTAGAATTTTTCTTTCGAAGGCACCAAGAATCAGCTCTGCAGACTTACTTAATGCCCAGCTTTCGGCTCCATAAAGTAGGACTGGCAGAATAAGGGTTTTGTAGAGCATGACTTTGGTCCTTCGAGTCAGGAGTTTCGAGCCCAGTTGTTTTGACAGACCGAAGTAGCATCGGTTGCCAAGGGCGATTCTACGTCGGATCTCCACTACGATGTCATTCGTGGAGTTTGCATTTGCCCCGAGGTAGACAAACTCCTTTACTACCTGGAAGTTGTAGCTTTCGATTGTGACGTTTCGGCCTAGGTGGGGTGCGGCGTATCGTGTTTTGCTCAACAGCATATATTTTGTCTTGTCCTCGTTGACCTTAAGACCAGCTCGTTTCGCCGTGAAAGCTTCCACTATGGCACGTTGGGACCGCGCGAGAATGTCGATGTCATCAGCGTACCCCAACAGCTGGACTGACTTGTAGAAGATAGTGTCTTCCGTGTTGACTTTTGCCCGCCGCACTATCTTCTCCAGTACCAAATTGAAGAAACCACATGACAGCGCATCTCCTTGCCGAAATCCGGTGCAGGTTTCGAACGGTTGAGAGGTTTTTGAACCGAACTGCACGGTGCATCGCGTATGTGTTAGCGTGCTGCGACACAACCGGGTCAGTTTTCCCGGGATCCCGAATTCGGCCATCGCTTCGAATAGCTCCTTGCGATGAATGCTGTCGTATGCGGCTTTAAAATGGATGATCAGATGGTGAGTATCGATTTGGAACTCACTGGTCTTCTCCAGGATCTGCCTTAGTGTGAAGATTTAGTCTATAGTCGATTTGCCGGGCCGGAAACCGCACTGGTACGTGCCGATTAGGATCTTGTAGGCGACATTGAGCAGGGATCGCCTTTTTTGTGGATGGGGCATATGGAGCTGATATTCCAGTCGTCGGGCATACTTTCATCTTCCCAAATTCGGCAAATGATTTGTGGCATGCTCCCTACCATTACATTGCCACCAGCTTTGAAAAGCTCCGATGGTAAGCCATCTGAGCCTGCGGCTTTGTTCTTCTTCAGCCTTTTAATGGCTGTACAGACTTCTTCAAAGATAGGTGGGAGGACTTCTTCGTCGACTGGAGTTGGGATTTCCTGGTTCCCTATCACTCTCTCCTGGTCAGGCCCGCTAAGCAGCTGTTGGAAGTGCTGCTTAAACACATCCACTATTCCCTGTGGGTCCGTAACTAGGTTACCCTCGGAATTTCGAAGAGCGTAGCTGCCTTTCCTAAAGCCTGTGGCCAGGCTTTTGACTTTTTTGTAAAAGGCCCGTATTTTTTGTTTGTCCCTAGACTCTTCGATATCCTTGAGCTGGGAGGTTGCGAGAGACCTTTTCTTCATGCGTAGAAGCTTTTTCTCCTCCCGTCTTCTAGCCCGGTACTCCTCTTGCGCTGCTCTTGTTTTCCGTTGCAGTGCTTTTTGGTATGCTTCGTCGGTTGCACGTTTTTTCTGCTCACACTCGCCATCATACCACGGGCTTCTTTTCGAGGGTGGTAGGTAGCCTAAAGTAGTTTCCGCTACCTCTTTGATGGCCGAGCAGCAATGCAACCACATCTCGTTGGCACTTGACGTAGGCATACCGGAGAGTCTCTCACTTAATTGCTCTTCGTAGGCTCTGGCAATCTCCGGTGTGCTTAGGCGTCCAATGTCAAAAGTTCTCTTTGTCGGCTGATGCAGCTTTCTGACATTGGACAGTCGAGCTCTGAATCTTGCTGCAACAAGAAAGTGGTCAGAGTCGACGTTCGCCCATCCAGGATGTTTGACGCGTGTCTTCCGTCAATAAGCACATGGTCGATTTGGTTGGCGATTCGACTATCCGTTGCTGTGTGGATTTTTTTGCGAGGGAACCTTGTGCTACTTATGACCATATTACCTGCTGTCGCAAAGTCTGTGAGTCGGACGCCGTTATCTGTTGTCGTGTCGTGGAGGCTGTGCTTTCCGATCACTCTGCCAAAGATGTTTTCTTTACCGATTCTTACCGCATTGAAGTCTCCGAGTACGATTTTGACATCGTACTCCGGACAGGCTCCGCAGGCACCGTCCAAGATGTCGTAAAAATCCTCTTTGACAGAGTCTTCAGCTTCGTCTTAGAACCCTAATTAGGCTAATAAAAGGGCATTGGATTATTGGTACGCACGCCTCTCTTACAATCATTTCTGAAGGAGCTGCAGAAATGAGGATGAAGGATGCGCTTGTTCTGCAACTGCTGTGGTCTGCCATCCCGTAGGTACAGACTTCTGGAAGCCTACTGAGCTAAGCAACGCAAAAGTCGGACACCTTCTTCGCTTCATCACAAGTTTGTGGAATATGCATAGATCCGCGTGTTAGCACAATGGGCCGAAGCTGGCCTAAGTGTAGTTGCTGTCCTGTTGTTCAGAAGTTAACCTGACCGGGGGACAATCCCTATCCCAGGCACAATGGTACAATGATCGTAAAAGTGAGAGCATGTAACTAAGGCGACTTTTACATTGCGTTAAATCGAGCAGCAGTTTCTATCGTATTCCCTTTTGTGATCCCAAGCCACTTTTACACACAAAATCCCAACGATCCCAACGATTGGGATTTTTCGTCATTTTTATTTCGTCGCGAACCGGGGTGGTTCTGCGCGGAGAAAATTTTTCTGATAAGGATAAATTCAAAGTGACATGTTGAAATGCATACTGTAATACATTTATGTACATTTACATTGCGAATCAAATTGCTGACATTTATGTATAATGTACCCAATAAAAACAATTATCGATGCCTGTTGATAATTGTTTTTAAAAAAGCTGCCTTTTTTTGCGCAATTACATGCGTACTTAAAAGGGTTCATGACAATAAATTTCATATGCGTGCATATTTAAATCGTGAAAGTATATCCCAAAAATATTCTAAATACTAAATAAACAGTAGATAAGAGCATAACATCATCAATAAGGTCTTCTTGTGGGAAAATCGTGTGAAGTTGGCCACAACCATGTTCTATTGTTCGAAGAGTGTTCAGTTGGTTCATGACTTTAATGGTAAGATTGGGTGAATAAAAGTTTAATGCCACGCATTATTTACAGAAATAGTTATCATCAATTTAATACATTAATGTAATATAAAGCATATTTCTATGTCATACGTGAGAAGTTACACCACTTTCATAGCATTCATTCATACATTCGAAAAAAGTTAATTGACATTTCTTATTTGTTAAGAGAAATTCACAGATATTAAAACTAAGACTATTGAGAAAAATAGTTGCCAAAATTTGGAAGTAACTTCCATCATATATTTGTAGAAAAGGAAAAGCAGCAAAGAAACTGGTTTTTTATTGATTACTGCCAATGTTTCAAAGTTATATATATAACTGTTCATAAGTCTCGGGCAATGCATTTTACATACATAACTCATATTTGAGCAAAAAAACATACATTTATCTGTTTCTTCATTAATATCACCCTAATGCTGCCGACAGAAACTCGTATAAACAGGAGCTTAATTAATTTACAGCGTGAACATACGCTTTGTTTGTTTGCTTACCCCTCCTCACTGTGTTGAATACTTAACACAGAAAATTTGAAAAATGTCGGGTAAACGAGAGAATTTTTAAATTAGACGTTCAATCCACCCCAATAGTATGGTTGGGGAAGAGGATCAGCTGTTCTCAAGAGCTCACACGTATTCACAGACACGGTGGGGAAAGCTTATAAAAAACGCTGTCAGATGGAATCAAGGGGCAAGAGAGGTAAAAGATGGATATCTCTTTGCTCTTATTTCTGCCGCACACGATACTAAAGGATAAATTGAAGAAAGATAAGGGAAAACACGAAGAATGAATCTCGATCCTCGATCATCTTTTCACCCTTTCACACATACGCCCCTTCTCTTTCTCGCATATGCATAGCATCCATGCAGTACCCATCGCTTCGACAACAAGAATGAAGCAACCGAAAAATAAGCGAGGGTGACAAAAGAGAATAGGCCGAATCCCAAGATTTTTCGTGTACATGCAATTCGGTCAACCCCCCTTACGTTTCACTTCCCTTGCCAACAAGAAGAGTCCCGTTAGTGACGAATTTAGTTCGTGTAAAAGCCGCCTAAGCTATCTATGAAAACAAAAAAAAATGCAAACATAAATGGAAATAAAAACGGATGTTTATTATTGCAGTTTTCGCTACTTGTATTTGTTGTTTTCTATTTATCATTTGTGCACACATTACATATACGTTTGTATCTATATAACATATAATTTTATATTATTTATTAATTAATTGTAATAAGTAATAAAAAAAACTAGAATACTACATCACAGAACTTTTTTTTAGTGCATCCTTAAATAATTTACAACTTCAATCTGTACAAGTAGAGTGAATGAACTGATTTCTTTTTTTTTGTTTTTGTTTTTGTAGACAGTAATTTAATTGTTGTTGTTTCTTTTAGCATTTCCTTAAAGTGTACTACTAATCTATTAAAAATATATATATATGATTTGGATTTCTTTTTCTCTTGGAAAATGTATAGCAAAACGAGCGCGCGAAAGGCACCGGATATCCGGCTGTGCGAGAAACGAAATTTCATGTTTTTCACGAGGATATCCGCGTGAACTTTCTTTGAGTAAACTAAAAAAAAAACATGCATTTAAAAAAAAGAGAATTGATTATTTTGGCATATGTTAGATCGACGGAACTTTAACTTACACCAAAACAAAAGAGGAGGACTGCATGCATTTTAAAAGAAAATAAAAGCTAATTTAGACTAAAATTTAAAAGAAAACCGATTGTAACTACAACAACAATCTAGACATAATGGCGATAAAATAACAGTGTTTTCATCTTCGAACGTTTTCGGACGCCACCACCAGCGCGGTGGTTGCCGAGTAGGAGGAGATGGGGACCATCACGCCTTGGGGCATCGAACATAGCGCAGGACCAAGTAGCCAAGCATGCGGAATACCAAGAGGAACACGATCAGGATCATTGTGTTCAGCCAGAGGGGGCTGGTGGAGTTCTGGGCGTTCAGCACGTCCTCGTACGGTATGAACTCGGTGCCGTTGTGCTTGCACACCTCGTAACTGCTTGGATTGCCGCATCTGAAACAAAAGAGCGTTTATTAGTCATTAGGAGTGCATGGAAGGGCACGGGCCAGTCCATACCTTATCGCAGGACCCTCACGAAACTCGAGAATTTGCATATTCTGATATGCATAGTGTATCATCGATGTGTAGCGTATCCAGCTGAGCCCCGGCGGTATTCGTGTCGACAAATAGCCACCAAAGAGCTGGGTGGCCAGCGTGTACAGCGCGCTCAGGGTTATGCTGACGTTCATGTCCATGCAGCAAGCACCTATGAAAAATCCAACGCTTTGAGCCACTATCGTATTGAGCAGTAGGAATACCAACATCAAGAAGAAAAGCTTGAAACTATGTGTGTGTGTGGGTGGTGGGCGGTGGCAGTTGTAGGGACGGATTGGGTTGAGGGTGGTGGCGGGTTTTGAAGAGAGTAGAAGTAGAAGGGGGGAACATGAAAAAAATTAAAACAATTAAATTAGAGATAGAGGAAACAAACTGCAGAGGCATGGCTCATACGTACCTACAGCAACCAAGCATTGGATAGCTGATCATGAGGTACACCGTGGGCAGGGTCACGATTAGCGGCAGCTCACCGAACATCTTCGCGAGGTAGTAGGCGGACAGTCTGTACGCACCGGAACGTCTCTCCTTGCTTATGACTTCACGCTCTGACGGGACTGCAAAGAGGAGAGCGTTATAAATTCGGCCCAAAAGTATGCAACAGATAAAGTGTGCTAAGGTTGGTGTATTCGATATCTACTCACATGAATTAAGCGCCCCGAAGAGAGCGAACAGCATCCAGTAGGTCTGCGAGAAGAACATCCAGCCCTGCAGGTCGTGCAGGAACTCCTCGGTTCTGGGAATCTGAAACCAAATGGCGCCAGCCATCAGGCCCAGGCCAATGGTCTGCAGCCAGTTCAGGGTGGACAGCATGCGTGGCTTGGCCTCCTTGAAGTTGCGACGCGACAACACCCGAAACTGCGTGTGAAACTTCGTGGGATAGTCCAGCCAGTCGAGGCAGTGGGACTGTGAATCGGTCTTGCACAACTGCTGCCCGTCCTCGGGATTCAAGTCGTCACAGTGGGTCTTGATGTCGTAGTAATCGTAGATGTTGTTGAATGTGTCTTTTGTGGAGTTGCTCGTGAATTCACTCTTCACCCTGATGCAGTTCCGATTGAGGAAGTTCCCGTGAGATTCTCTGGCCGCTTTGAATAGCTTTTCCCTGATATCTGGGTACGATTTGATTTGTTCCACTGAAAGAAACGCGAACGTTAGTTGCGACGAGGAGGATAGACAAATGGTGATGCGGGTGCTTACGAATGAAGTCGGCGGGGTTATAGTGCTGCTTGATGGCGACACCGATGTCCGCGAAGTAGTTGTAGATGTGGATCACCTCGCCGAAGTAGGCCGTGCGGCCGTTGTACAGCAGCAGCAGCTTGTCGAACATGTGGAACATCTGTGACGAGGGCTGATGGACTGAGATGACGACGGTTTTCTGCTCCTGAATGGCGTACCTCTTGAGGACTTTCATCAGGGAGATAGCCGAATGGCTATCCAAGCCAGATGTGGGCTCCTGCAAGCAAAAAAGCACTCATTAGACACACCTGGACACCGGTTGCTCATCCGCCTCTACTCACATCCAGCAGCATCAGAAGTGGATTGGTAAGCAGCTCGCAAGCGATATTCGCTCGCTTCTTCTCTCCCCCGGAGAGGCCGCGATTCAGGTAGTCCCCGAACTTGGTCTGTTGGCAATTTGTGAGCTCCAGGGCGTCCAGTAGCCGGTCCACGGACATGATCTTCTCTTGGTAGGGCATTTTCTCAGGTAAACGCAGCAGCGCCGTATACACGATCGTCTCGCGCAGTGTGAGACCGGGAAAGAATACCTCCTCTTGCAGGACGTAGCATATCTTCCGACGCCACTTCTTCGATATGGGCTCACGATTCAGGCATATTGTCCCCTTGTCAATGCGTCGCTGTCCACTGAGGCAGTCCAGCAGAGTGGTCTTACCGCAACCCGATGGACCCATGATTGCCAGCACCTCGCCGGGGCTACACAGAGCCAACGCAGTGAATGGGATAGAAAACATTTTTTATAGGCCACTGCGACGCTGAACAGTTTTGTTTACCTTTCTTACCTTACGATTCCATTGACGTCTGTCAGAATCTTTTTCTCGTTGTGCAGCACATCGATGCCCTGGAACGTCAGCTGTAGCGTGGGTAGCTGTTCCGCGATGAACGGGATTGTGACCGCTGTGTGGTCACTTCTGAAAGAGAAAACGTAGGAATTGATTAGTGGTGTGCTTCGGATACTTTATAAGGGTTTTGTGGAATATGTAGTCACTCTTCTCTTTACATTCAAACTCTCAACGGAAGGCATCGTGCACATGTAAAGAATTCATTCATTTCGACCCTATCAGCCATTTCCATGTCCAGGTTTCGTTAAGTTTCGGTGAATTTTGCAAACTTGAGTGGGGATGAAATGAATCGCTCTCTATGCAAGTAAATGACAAATCGTATTCGAACTTTGCATATGTTAGCTTTCGTTAAGTTTCGTTCAATTTAGTTACTTGAGTGCAGGTGAAATGAATCACTCTCTATGAACGTAAATAACACACCGTGTTCGAATATTACTTCTGATGAGTTTCGTTAAGTTTTGTTCTATTTACCTACTCGATTGAGGGTGATATTAATCGCTCTCTATGAACGTAGGTGACGGATCGTGCTGGATTTTTACTTTTAGTTAAGATTTTTAGTTAAGATTCGTTCAATTATATCTACTTGATTGTAGATGAAATAAATAGCTCTCTTTGTAGGCCAATGACAGACCACAGTTATAGAACAGTTTTCTGACTGTTCTTCGTGCAGTTGTGATAATAGCTCAATTTTATTTCAATTATCCTTACGACAATGGAGGAGGCATCCAAGGATGTAATCCAGCCGGCCGAGAGAGCTTGAAGCTCGGCTCTAGCTTGCCAACCATCTAGTCCCTAAGTAGAAACATGAAACCTCCTTTACACTGTCTCTGACAATTGAATAGCCGGAGTAACATTCAGAGAAAATCCACCTTCACCGCAGCTTAGTCACCTAAGCATGATTTCACAGAAATCCCAAAGCACTGCCCCGCCTCGTTAAGAGGCTGGTGCCAGCCAACAGCACAAGACCCCCATTCAACTGTCCATTGCCTCATTTTCAATTGAAAACACCGCTCCGACTTATGAAACAAGCAGCTTTCATGAGGCTTACGTAATTTTCCACTCTCCAGCCACCGAGTTCACTGTCCATCTAACCGTTAATTAGAAAATTAGGAATTCCACTCGAAACGAGATAATGCCCCCCATTCACAGCCGCTGCGCCCGCACCTAGGCATGCCCGAAACAAAGCAGGACATTCTCGAACTCAAGAATTCATGAGTCATCTCCCACAGCGAGGCGCTCAGGCAACACTCGTAAGTCTTAAGGGCGTTCAAATGTATTCGCCTCCCATCTGTTGGAGTGCACAGTTTGTTTGTTTTTGGGTCACACATCCGTGTGTGTGCATGCGTTTCTCCATCGAATGCGTTTGAACTGGGCCTACGTGCGCTTCGTCATGACGTTGACGTTGGCAAGAACGTCACTTTCCAAAGTCCAAAGCGCACAGCTACCCAATGGGATTACCTTGTATAAAAATGTGCACACGTAGCCCTTCCCAGAACATCGGTGGTCCCAAAAGACACGCGCCGGCATTCCCGACACGAGCAGTGCATGAGTTTTTATGTTTTCACGGCCCTATGCGTTGAGCGACCGCTGCGGAGCTAACAAAGTGCATCCGAATGCACTTTCAGGCACGTACTCATGAGGAACGTGTTCAAGGGGCTTTCGTTAGGCTTCGCATTTAATATGCAACGGCCCTTTGCTGATTCCGGACAGCTCGGGAGTCCGAAAAAGGCACGCGTGACGTCAATGGCTGCAGACTTTTACTTTTAGTGGAGTCGCGTGTTTTTTTGCAATTGTCTCGAGGCGCGCGAGTGAAGGTGATGCGTGTTCGGATAAGGCGGACCCCCTGTCAGGGAATTTGGGTGAAGGCTGTACGGACAGGCACACCTCTCGGCGGGATCTGATCAGATTCGCAGAGGACGTCGACGAATAATTTCATTTAAACGCTGGTGCCGAGATTGGCGATTAGACAGCGGCCGCTTATGCGAAGAAAGTTGCCTCAGGTCGACTCTGTCAGGTGTGCTGATTGCGATCTAACATTTTTGGAGATTGAAAGATGAACTGGCGGTTGGCTCAGAGACCTTTGACAAGCTTATCTTGGGAAGTCAGTGATTTCGCTATCCAAGGTGTTGTGGGGAACTTGTGAAATTTCTAGAAGAGTCTGGTCCCTGGTTTCGTTCACTTGTTTGGGAAAAATGAAATGAGCTTCGAACGAAGAAGCGAGCCTCTGCCCCAGATGATCGCAGGCAAAGTTATAGAGCTCCCAATACACACAAGCACACAACAGTCTTACTGAAGCTAGCGCAGGCCAGGATCGCGGATCTACTACTTTAACCAGCTGCTCTTGGCAATCCAATGAACCTGACTGTCACAAATGTAGCTTACTTCAACCAATTTATAAGAGGGTTGGCTCTAGGATCTAGTTCAACGATAAGCTCCCATTAGCTAGAAATGTGGTGATTTTACAGAAGAACTGACACCGGATCCAACGCCCCCTTAAAAGTCAACAAAGCAGTTGAACTGGAGGATAACCAGCCGAGTGCCTAAAAGCCGATCCGGATATAACGGCCTGCATACAGCTACCACTAATACAAGCTATATGGGAAGAGCTCCGGGACTGGAAGGTTGAAGTTGTTGTTAAGATGCCAAAGAAAAGAATCCCCAACCTCGACGTCGTGGGCTTGAGTCAAGAACAATTTTCACGCACCTTTTTCGAGTCTCTGCTCAAAGAGTAAAACTGTCTAGGAAAAGCTTCTCAAACTTGGCCGTTCGGAGTCGGCATAAAGCTGTAGGTCGCTTTGACTAGTGAGGGAACAATAGCACGCACAACACGAATAGTTGCTGAGAAACTAGGACCAGGTTCTCTACGGGCTGTAGCGCCACCAATACTATTTATTATTTTTGATCGGACATGGGACAAAATACACTCAAGAGGTATTAAGTGCGCTATCGTAGTGGTCGGTCCTGTGTCCATCACATTTACACTCTGCGTATAATACTCGAATAGCCAATCGACACCGCTCTACCATATGTGCGTAGACTTTGAGAAGGCGTTTGATCGAGTCAAACGAGAATGGATTCAGAAATCTTTCGATAGGAGAGTGATACACCGACAGATTGTTGCTGTTATAAAGGGGTCCTGCCACGCCGCGCCGCAAGATGCTTCATTTTAAACAATGGACAGCTTTTCGAATCCCAACCTCGACCTTGAGAGTGCTACAGGAAGTAAGACAAGGGGTATATTCTGTAGCCAATTCTGTTCTTACTGGCCATAGATGATGTACCGACTGCCACCGTGGTTATAAGTGAGAGACACGGCATCTATTGGCGGCCGTTTGAGAGACTAAGTCACCTGAATTATACCGACGATAGCTGTTTCCTAGCAAGTACCGGCGGGATGAACGAGATGTGCCAATCACTACAAGTGAATGGAGCGACATTAGCAACAGCTCAGCACATCAGCCGATTACTGAGACAGACGCCCATTGAGGAGGGTATCAAACTCCTTAACTACCTAGGCAGTTTTGTATCCTACGATGAAGGAATGGTTCAGGATGTTAATAGCAGAATAAGTAAATCCCCCAGCGCCTTTGCAATGTTGTCTCCAGTATGCAACTCCAGTCAGACATCCCTACACACCAAGCTGAGGCTCAGTGTGAAATCCGTACTGATGTATACCTGTGAAGAGTGCAAAGTCTCTGCCTTCATCTCAAGAAGATTACAGGCATATGTAAGCCGCTGGCTTTTTTAGCTACATTCTTAGCATTCATTTGCCGCAAATCGTAGCGAGGAAAGAATAGTGGTGCTTAACGGCTCAAAAGCTTTTGAATGTCTAAATTAGACAACGGAAGTGCCACTGGATTGTCAAACGTCAACTTCGCCAAGCAGTCCTTTGAATTGATACGCAAAGTACACTCCGAGATGGTAGACCAAAAACTACTCGGAAATCAACAGTTGGCCGAAGTACCTGGCCGCAGATCGAGAATGATGGAGAAAGTGTGTCGCCGCCATAAGCCCCACCCGAGGTTGAAGGACTCATGCTATCCCCGAGTTACTTTTCCTTCGGGAGGCGAATGCACGAGTGGTGCAGTGCCCAGTGATAACGACTATGAAGATCACACCAGATCTCTATCTCCAGCGGTGCAATGGAGCAGTATCCCTGGTTTCCGCATAGACTCGGCGCCTGCTCATGATAATAGAATCAGCTAAATTCAGACCCGAACAAGGACCAATGTACCTCTATGAAGTCAATTAAAATATGACTGACGCCATATGAAATTAAAAGTTTGCACGCATGGACACATATATATTTCTTGTGAGAATAAGCTGCAGAGAAAGCTTCTGGATAAATTGATTTTCCGTAATTGACATTCACACTCTCATGCACTGCTTCGATGCTAGCCAATCTCCCTAATTTTTTCAATTAATCTCTTCACGGTTGACGGAGAACGGATAAAATAAGGAACTGAACTTTTGCCTCTAAACAACATATCTCAAATTTGTTGCTCTTCTTCCAGTGTTCCCAAGAGTTCACTGCACACAATGCGACAAATTCAAATCTTGTGAAAATTTTGAAATACAAGAAACAAACAGGGTTCATATAAAACAATTAAATTTCAATTCGATAAAGAAAAAGTGTACAAATCCAATGGCTTTAAACAATCAAAACAATCCTGCGTGCAAAGTCCCTGGCAGCCTCATGAACTAAAACTCATCTCCCCAATCTCCCTCAAAACTTGGTCATGGGTGATATTAATTAATTCAGTTATCCGTATGAGCAACTCTGTCCTCAAAGTCGTACATATATGCAAACCAAATTGTGGGACCAAAATAATCCTTACGACAATCCGATTCGTTTTTATGTCATGTAGTTGTACATTTGAAACCAAACCACACATCGTAACTTTGCTACAGTGGCAGCAAGAAGTTGCAGATATTCAACAGTCTGTACTCAAAGCAACTCGTAGTAGTCTGTATCTCGGGAAGTATGCATCTTATCAGACGTGTGCTAGATGCTATTAGAAAGAATGAAACATTGGAACCGTATATTCTTAGATGAGCCGTATGCTTCTGAAAGTTTTGTTTCATCGTGAGTTATCGATGGACACTCGTAAAGATAAAAGACGCCAAATGATGCAAATTTCTTCAAGGAAGGCGGAACGGAGTATGAATTGTAACAACTCACAGGTTCTGGTTTCGTTCAGTTCGATTTTAGAGATGGTGCATCACGTTGAGTGAAGCCATATGTCGCAGATGTCGAAGAAATCGACGGAAATCCCCGAATCTGTCTATTCTGGAAGCACATTATCCAGGTAGTAACCATTACTCAAAAAACCTCACTTGGAATTATTTGGATAAGGCTGCACACAAAAACTAGCCCAACGCATGGGTGCTACACAAGTAAACGCAAGAAAAACCCCATGCGTGGATTTTCGATCTACAAACTCGCTGCTGAATCGCAACAAAAACGACCCATTTATGGTGAAGAAAAATGGCCCACTTGCCCACCTTTCAGTAATTCAATGGAAAAGGGTAGCAAATAATGCCCAAGCCCAGTTTATTGACGCCCGGAAATGCTGCTTATTTGATGGAAGTTTCACGGAATCTGGAGACATCTAGCCAGGGATCGCGCTAGTTGGAGAGGCATGTTGGTTGAGGCCCAGGTCCACCCCGGACTGTAGCGCCACACAAAGAAGAAGTTTCACTGAATCATCTACTATGTGCCGCTCTCAGTTCGAACTTAGGTTATGTTGTGACTGCTAAGAGTCTGTCACACTTAGGCCAAAGTAGGCTCATTGGGATACAAAGCGGACTACTCCAAGATTTGTAAGCATTTAGTCTTTTGCGCGTGCTTAAGGGGCTATTCTTCTTCTTCTTCTTTGATTAGCGCTACAGTCCGGGGTGGACCTGGGCCTCAACCAACATCCCTCTCCAGCCAGCACGATCTTTCGCCAGCTGCCTCCAGTTGCGCACACCAAGTTAGTTGAGGTCATTTTCCACTTGTGTGCGCCATCTAGTGCGAGGACGTCCTCTGTTGCGCTGTCCCAATGGCTCGGTGTCGAAGACTCTTCGGGCCGGAGCTGTGGTGTCCATCCGTTCTACATGACCCAGCCATCTTAAGCGTTGGATCCGAAGACGCTTAACTAGGTGCATGCCGCTGTACAGCCCGTACAGTTCGTGGTTGAACCTTCTCCTCCAAACGCCATCAACGCAAACAGGACCAAAGATCGTACGCAGAACTTTTCTCTCAAAACAACCAAGAGCTTCGTCATCCGCTTTCAATAGCGTCAATGTCTCTGCGCCATAGAGCAGGACTGGGATCATCAGGGTTTTATACAAGATCAGTTTGGAGTTTCGAGAGATGGCTCTGTTACTCAATTACCTCTTGAGCCCAAAGAATCAGCGATTGGCAAGAGTAATTCTTGATCTCGGTCTCGGTACCAGAGCCTAGGTAGACGAAGTCCTTGACTACCTCAAAGCTTCTGCTGCCCAATACGACGCTCTGTCCGAGACGTCGATGTTGTGCGTCCTTCCGTGATGACAGCATGTACTTTGTTTTGCCCCGGTTTATCGCTAGACCCATTTTAGCCGCTTCCGCTTCGATGCCAGCAAACGCCTCATTGACGGCTCGCTGTGTTCGTCAACCACGTCAATGTCGTCCGCGTAAGCAAGTAGTTGAACGGACTTTTGGAAGATCGCGCCTCGGGTGTTTACGTTTGAGTTTTGCACGATCTTCTCAAGACATGGCGCTGTATAGCTCGTCTCTATGCACGCTGTCATATGCGGCCTTGAAATCGACAAATAGGTGGTGGGTGTCGATCTGCATCTCTTGGGTCTTTTCCAGGATCTGCCGAAGTGTAAATGTAAATATTTGGTCTATTGTGGACTTTCCTGGCCTGAAGCCGCACTGATAAGGACCTATCAGGTTGTTGACAAAGGGCTTCAGGCGTTCACATAAGACGGCAGAGAGTATCTTGTATGCGATGTTAAGGAGGCTGATCCCTCGATAGTTGGCGCAGTCAAAGGGGTCTCCTTGCTTGTGGGGCTATTAATATCCTTAATTGTCCGGAGTCAAGATACAGCACGGGCCCAAGGTATAGAGGGAGAGAAGGAGAGGAGGTACCTATACACATAGGTCTGACATATCTGCGGGTTGTAGTCTGTGGCAAATATTGGACTGTGAAGAGCAGTGAGCGAGTGTCAACATTTTACTGTGTGTCCGAAAACAGGCTTTAGGGTAAACTGATGGGCATTCCTGGCGAGAGCGGTTTACCTATTTATGTCGTTCACTCATGTTGTTGAAGTTGTGGCCCTTAGTTATCAGTTCCTACGTCTTGTTGCAGTTCAACAGGAGCAGAGTATATTCTTTCCTCTCCTCGTCATCCATGCAGCTTCTGCAGAAATTCTTGTATGGAACATCCAACCTGCTGGCCGTATATGAATTGTGCAGTGTCCACTTATGACGCCGATTAGTGTCCCGAGCGAGGGTGTGTTTAGTGTGAGCAGACAACGTGATCACTTAAGATCTAGTGTTGGCCATATTTCTTTTCTTTTGAGGCAGTTGGTGCCTTCTAGCCAGTTGATCGCAAAACAGGAGGAAGGAATTGTGTCTCGTCAGGACAACGACAAGCCACACATATCGAAAGTGACTCGTCGGAATCAAGAACAAGGAACCAAAACGCAGAAACCAGTTGACTAAGACTGTTGAGACATTGCTGCTGACCGAAAGCAATGTATATATATATATATATGGGTGGCACTACAGCCCTAAGAGGGCCAGGGCCTAGCTTCTCAGCAACCACTCGTGTTGTGCGCGCTATTGTTCTCTCACGAGTGGAAGGGACCTGCAGTTTAATGCCGAATCCGAACGGCCAGATTTGAGAAGCTTTTTCTAGACAGGAAATACTCTTTGCCAGTGACTCGAAAGAGGTGGGGTCGTGAAAATTATTTTTGTTGGTCAGAGCTGGAATCGAACCTACGACGTCGAGGTTGGGGTCGACGCATATACCCACAACGCCACGGGCCACCACCGAAAGCAATAGCAAAGCATGTTTATCAAAATGACTGCTGCAACTACTGTGCATTTCATCAGTGATCGTTGTGTGCTTTCGCTTCGACTGTGGCTGCCGATGTTTTCAGTAGCATAAACAGCAATAAAAGCTCAGTTGAGGGCATTCGAAACAGAGAAAGAATTCAATTAAACAAATGTTGGTACTTCGACTGAAGTTCTTCAAAAGCTGATCCTTATGCCTCCTCCTTATACCTGACACCAGATGATCACCATCTGTGCCTGTCCATGACAAACAAGTTCGTTTCAGGTGAGCCATGTGAAAAACGACTCACCCAGTGAATCTATAAGTGGTTCAATGGAGTAGGACAGCAAGAGAAATGGAGTATCACAGTGGGTCCAGCTAGACTTACGTGAAACACGCCAAATGTCATATATTCTGGCATATCTCTATAATGTGTTCACAAGAGCGTGGGGAGTCACAAATTGTGAGGTTTTCGTATTCTGAGCAGAACTCACAGCAATCTTCAAAATTGTCATGAACATCGGAGCTCATCACAAGGAAAAGTAAACACATTTGTTGAGCAAAAAGTGTCGCCTGACCCTTGTTCACCAAACCACGTCTATTTTGTAGTTTCCCCAAAAATCTACATCCCCAACAGTTCCCAATTCAAAAACCGTCGGTCTACTCAAATAACTTTTTCCCGTGTCAACACACTTGATGAACATCCTCCCATGCTGCCAGTCAATTCCTTTTGTCCCCCACTGTCCACAAAGACTGACATAATACCGAAATGTCAACACCGAACGGATTTCCGTAGTTTAACAATCGAAACGTGCCCTCTACGGGTGAATGCAAATCACTTGAATATTCCATTTAAATGTAAACTGGCCTTAAAGGACTACGAGGCATTAAACGTGATTTCACCGCACACCCTGACATCGTTATGGACGTTGGCCAAATCAATAGGAGTTCCCAGAAATGTGATGAAAATGTGATTCCATTTGAGTGCTTTAACTGTCTCTTGTGCTCTGAACGGGATTGCCAGTGTAAGGGGGTAGGAAATTTGGAGCAACGTGAAAATGGAATTTAAGAGGCGATGATAGGTTCTGGGGGGAGAGCGATTGTTAGAGAATAATTGATTTTGTGTCGGTCTGCACTTAATTGACAGGATCCATGAAACAGAATTTCGAATGAATGGGGATGGAAGTGCACTGCAATCTTTGTTAGTCACAGAGAAGATTATGGCGTCCTGTCTGCCAGGGAGGACGTAAGAGTTTGCAAGTCGCAAAGATGGCTTAAATCATGGTTAAAATAAATTGAGTCTAGGCCGATTTAAAGTTCCTCTCTTCTGCTTTGTTGAACATCACTTCCAGAAGTACAAAAGCGCCCATGCCACACGCCACTCTTGCTGTGGCACCCGTTGTGAAACGACTCCTAACTCAGAGCATTTCAATTCGGTCTGGTCTCTGGATTAGGTCTATAAATATGCAAATGCCAGGGAATAACAAAATTGCCCGCTTAACAGGTGTTCTCTGATTAGAAACCAATAACTGAGCGGGCCGTAAAAAGAAGTTATTAGCCATTAAAAAGATGATTGTGAATATTAGGGCCGAAATGCCCACATTTCGTAGCTCCTCCAGCGGGCCGGGCACAACCCAAAATCAGACCAACAGGAATGCGGAACGACGGCAATCAGGTCTTCCATGTTTTTTTTATGTCCCAACGAATGAAAATTGGAACAGAAGTGATTGCCTGTAGTCATCGGACTCTTTAAACATTCACCGTGCCACCAAGTGACTGTCTGAATATGGGACAGAGGTTTTATTTTTCTTGGGCGTGACGACGCAGAGGCGTCTAACGAGGATTTTGTCTGAAAGGCCTTTCCAATCAGTCGCGCCACCGAAGGCCTCACACCTCGACTCTTTGCCAAAGAATATCAATAAGATTTCACTCGTCTTCACCGCTATATCGAGCTCAGACAAATCTAAATTGATAGTCAGCATAACAAAACGAAGAAAAAAAAGAAGACCCCTCCAAATCCGCTCTATCCAGGTAAACTAGATGCATAAGCTAACAGAAGATACGGGACAAGGTACAAACAGAAAATGCCAAAGCAAAACCCAAACAAAAAACTTTCCAAAAACAAAAATAATAAGAGCCAGCCAGCGACCGTCTTCTCAGGGAGGGCATTGACACTTGTGGCCGGACGGAGCGCGATTTGCAAATGTTTACCATTTCAAAGACAAACGTCAGTGAAATACATTAATTTGCTAGAAAACAGTGAAAGTGTTTTGGTTTTTTTCCTTCTTTCTTTTGTTCGTCTCCAGTCCATTCCATGCGCTCTCTTCCGCAAAGTTGTGTGTTGCGCGACGAGACAAAGCCCCGCACGGTGGGACTATCAAAATCCGTGAAAGTTGACCACTGAAACGCATAAAATCCCCGCCGCCGACAGACAGACAGACAAACGGCAGCCCCGTCAAGTAATCGGATTCGACGCGGTCATCTGATCATCATCCAAAGGCGATCGAATTCAATTTATGCGGGCTCCGAATGCCGCGCCCGGAGCCCGATTCGGTTCTATGCGGACGCCAACCGGCTGCAGCTTAGCGACAAATAACTGATTGGTGGCGGTGGTGGTGAGCACACACAATTTGGAAGCACTTACGGGGTCGTGTTGTGTCAAGCGAACAATTTTTGGCACAAAACCCAGTGTCGCCCCAAATTTACGAGCCGTAACCTAATTTTTTTGTTTTTGCCTATAAAGCGAATTTTAATTGACGCGTAGAGAGAAAAAAAAGCCAACAAGCAGCAAGGCCGATAAATTAATGAGTCCTTGAGTGGCTTGACCGGCCGGCCGGTTTAGAGGCAGAGTAGCTGACCCAAATTGGCTTTGATGGTGTCAATAGGAGAGTTCTTGATGTAGGTTTGGTCGCTGCGGCTCGTTGCTCGTTGGTCGGTGCCGAAGATTGGAAGATTGCCGTGAAGTAGTTTAAGGGCAAGTTGATTTGATTGAATTGGCTTTTGGGTTTGGGGCGTCAATGAAGTCGGCCTTGAAGCGCATGAAGAGTGGACTTTGAACGTGGGTCGTGTGGATGGTTGTCAAACGGGAAGAGTGCCATTAATTACACGAACTACCTTTCAAAACATCTTAAAACATCAGAGTCAGCAAAGCAAATTCCAAGCAAATGCGAGGAGAGGTTTGACGACAGGCCTTTTTTGACAGATCACCAAACTGCCTTGTAATTTTTGTTCAGTATCGTTTAGTAACACAACTCTATTAACACTCAATTAACAATGAAATACACTAAAATTCCCCCCAAAAAAACTATATTCCCATCTCTTTAACAAAGTCCCCATCAAGTCGCGTGATGTTTTACGATCACTTTGGTTGAACAAAACAAACTAACCTCAAAACAGTATGGCATCATCAAACGACGCAATCAAATCGTACAATTGACACAAGATACTGAAGTTAAGTGTGTGTTTGTTTTCTTTTCCTGTCCTCACTTTGATCCTACCACAAAATGTCTCGTAAAAATTCATGCGGACGATTTTTATGAATGTAAACAAGTCGCGGAGTGGATGTACTAATAAATGACCCAAATAAGCAACAGCAAACATTTGTGTTTGCGAATAGTCAACTGAAACCGTCGACATGATTGAAGAATCTTCGAAAGAGATTTTATGGGCGGAATTCTTCCGATGACTGAGATTCGCATAATGATTCAACGCTGGATTATTGACATGGAATTCAGAAGAGGAGCTCTTAAGCTACATGAACGCGTGTTAGACGAGAACGCAATGTTCGTCATGTTTACAAACAGCGAATTAATAGCCATGAAAAACTTTTGTGTGCGTATACAGAAATCCAGCAGACTTTCTTCTTATTTTTTTTTTATGCAGAATAGACAGAACATCAGTCGACTATGTTAAAGATGCACTGCTTTTTCAGAATTCCAGACTACGACATTGTTTTTTCAAGCGGAGGTCCTGGCAGTCAAGAAAGCAGCAAGAACGATATCAATTTTGGAAATACCACCGGCTAGTATTACCATTCTCAATGACTGTCATGCGGCCAGCAAATAGATTTTGGCAACAGTAATCAAGTCCAAATTGGTCGCAGTTTGCCGCGAAGAACTTAAGGCTCTAAGAAAGCGATATGATATGCGGTTGCCGCTTCCCGTAGATGTCAAGAAGAGAAAGTGGTAACAAAATCTTCGACTTAGCAAATGAAAGGTGGAACTCCCCAACCGCCTGTTAGACTACTACTCGAATGTTTTTGGCCAAAATGCGATTTCGGGCTGGATGGACAATGAACAAAGATGATAACTTAAAAGCTGTGATAAGGAACATATTACTTGGGCAACCTCGTCCTGGGTCTGCCAATGGGTCGGCTTCCTGATGGAGTCGCATGTAAGTCGTGCCTTGGAACACGTGATGATTGGGACATTTGTGGCCTTTCTGGAGAAAGAGCTGCTCCACATTGAGTTCCTTGCATACTGCCATGTTTCTCACCCTTTGCCGGCCAACAAGAATAAATCTCATCTCGGCAGCTTCTATCGCGATCTTTTAGAGTCATTTCTTTTAACACAGATTTCTGTCTCAATTTATGTTCGACAATAACTTCAACCGGGATTGCTTTAAATTTGTGCAGGTTATGCATCGTTCGAGTGAGGGACTGGGAATATACATATTCTCTAAGGAAAGATGGGTTTGCAATTACCGAAGAGTCGTAGCATTTTTCAGCCGAAACCGAAAGAGAAGCACAAGAATAAGACAAGGAAAATCTATATCGCAATCAAATCTCTGAGCGCAGTCACTTTTAACTCTGAGCCGCCATATGTCCAAAAAACAATAAAAATAGGTCATTTTCCATCACATTTACAATTTTAAGTACGTAGCTTACTGACAGAAAAATAAAATATTTTCCAGTCTACTCGCCTTTGAAAGCCAATAGTAATGAAAGATGCTAGGGATACAGGTGTAGTCGAATCGGTCTATATATAGATAATCGTCGAATATCGATGATGGGCTAGTCTAGTACATACAAGTCGTAGTTGGTCCACTGGCAAACCGTTGATCCAAAACTGTCACGAAAGCCGATTTGACTAAGTAGACGCAACATCAGAACTATTATCGGCGTCATAACCAGGCATTGCGCATTTGTATACATGCCTCCCGATTAGACTTCTCTGTATGTAATGACTTCTCTATATGAGAGGAAAAACTATTGCACACTTTCTATGCAAGGGCTTCTGTGCTCTCTCTACCCGTAAGGTTGCTTAGACGCCCATTATTTTAACAACCTAATGGCAATGAACTACATTATTAGTATCAGTCAACTTCTCCGGTTTAGAAGAAGCGCTATCTGATTTGCGGCATAGAGTTATCGATCTATGCCGCAAATCGTCAGCCAATCCAACCTTGTTAAGGACCACTCTTAACGTCTTAAAAACAGCACTGTGACACCAAGGCAAAATCAAAGTTTTAGCTGAAACCCTCGATCTACTTCTTCTTCTTTGATTGGCGCTACAGTGCGGGGTGGACCTGGGCCTCAACCAACATGCCTCTCCAGCCAGCACGATCTTTCGCCAGCTGCCTCCAGTTGCGCACACCAAGTTGGTTGAGGTCCTTTTCCACTTGTGTGCGCCAGCTAGTGCGAGGACGTCTTCTGTTGCGCTGTCCCAATGGCTCGGTGTCGAAGACTTTTTGGGCCGGAGCTGCGGTGTCCATCCGCTCTACATGACCTAGCCATCTTAAGCGTTGGATCCGAAGACGCTTAACTAGGTGCATGCCGCTGTACAGCCCGTACAGTTCGTGGTTGAACCTTCTCCTCCAAACGCCATCAACGCAAACAGGACCAAAGATCGTACGCAGAACCTTTCTCTCAAAACAACCAAGAGCTTCTTCATCCGCTTTCAATAGCGTCCATGTCTCTGCGCCGTAGAGCAGGACTGGGATGATCAGGGTTTTATACAAGGTCAACTTGGTGTTTCGAGAGATGGCTCTGTTACTCAATTGCCTCTTGTGCCCAAAAAAGCAGCGATTGGCAAGAGTAATTCTGCGCTTGATCCACGATCTACTGTGACCTTTTAAAGTACGAGAGTGTCCCCGTTTAGAGATTCATAAACTTAAGTGCAATTTGGAATATTTCCGAAAATGGTATTCGAGCTGTCAGTGATACCCACAAACGTATTAGCTGTTTTTTGATGGCGATCACTTCAGCGTGGTGGCCGGCGTCACTGTGGGGATCCCAACGCACTTGAAACTAGACGTCTATGTTCGATCCCTGGTCTGTACGTCAAGAAAAATAATTTCCACTGCCCGGCCTCTTTCGAGGCACTGACAATGCTCAAAGAGTACTTCTGTCTAGAAAAAGCTTCTCAAAACATGCCTTTTCAGAGTCGCTGACAGCTGATATTAAAATGTGGATTCATTTAAACAGGACTAGGATTGGACACATCCTCTTTATTTAAGGCCAAGTCAAACTTAAAAAAACACCCTGTACTTCGGACAACCACTTGTGTTGTTGTGTGATTTTTTGAAAGGTGACAGTTGCGAGCATGACAGAGATATACAATTAGTATAACCATCAGACCCCAGCAGAGACTCGATAAAGCGAACGTCTGGTAACATCAAAATCTCATAAACGTCAGAACAAGTTTAATTAACACCAACTGATGACACAACCTGGTCAGCTTCCTAGACCGTCAGCGGCTAGACTTCAGCGAAGACCTCATCAAGTGAACAGCCATCGATGAGCTGACTCTTTTTAAATGTCATCAAGTAACATTTACCTGTTGATCTGAAAGGTTAACAAACGACTGTACCTCCTTTCACCAGACAACTTATTTCTTTTTCCTCCCCGAAAACCCCCGAACCCACTCTCTCACTCATTCAACAGTCCCGGTTCCCATGGATGCAAGCGCTCTGGAAATGCAATAATTACAACCTTGGCTGCCGTCCAAGAAATTACCCGCTTTCCCTCTGCGATCGTCTGCGCATCCATCAGCGGCACCGACAAATAAACAACTCTCCACTATGCACTATCAATCAATTATTTTCAGAAAAAAAAACAAAATATATGTGCAAGCCATCCCCGCACCAGTGTCCAGGGCAGCCATTTCCGATTGACCTCTTCTACCCAAAAATAACCCGTGCGGTGTGCCTTTATTTACGTTGCTCCACCAGTCACACATCATTTGTACGTGTATCTGGTGTCTCCCGAATACGACGCATTCTTGAGAGGCGTTGAATTGTTTCCCTGCACGCAGGAGCCCGCGAGGCACCAAATGCAGCAGCTACGTGAATGCACCCATCATTCGGTTGCCTGCAGGGTTCCGCTGCTGCGTCGTCGTCGTGCTGCCGACCAGCTGAGGAGATAAATTGGTAGAAGGCGCACGCTGCACAGCGGAATGAGCAACAAGAAGAAGATGAAAATCCTACTTATCAAGCCGAGGGTAAATAAAAAGTCCAATGAACCGTCTAGGGGTCACAATGAAAGTTTCAATTTTTCGTTCCCTCTGTGCGCTTGTGTGTGACGAGATTAGATAAAAATGAAATGACACACAAACACCGACAAAGCGGCGACGGCGCGACGCGGAAGGGGAGGACACACTAAGTCAAAAAACGTATAAATCACGAAATTAAACAAAAGCACTTGGTTATGAAACACAACAAACGCGCGCATGTACACAACGCAGAAACACTCGTCGCTGGCGTACGGGTACACTCACGGCGGATCGCACATCGGCAGATCATGCACGCCGGGCGAAAGTGCCGTCATGACGGAGATCGCTGTGTTTACCGTGTATCTATGCGTTAACAACTCTGCTTGTCACATTGCAAACAAACAAAAATATGATCTTAGTCATTGAACTCGATCACCGCGCGTCTGTCTCCTCCTGTCGGTGGCGTCATCACCTGTCACTGTGCAGCCGCGCGGCCATCTGTTGGATTGCCGAAAGTTTTGCGCCAACTCACTTGCGACAGACTGAGATTTTGAGAATTCCCCGCCCATCGCATGCAAGCACGGCTTAGATAACGCAATTTGGTCGATTGCGACCGGGGTCTGAGGGTCGTCCTCGTTTGTTTACGACTAGGTTTTGTGTAACATCCGTCGGCGTCCAACAATATGGAGATCCACTTGAAATGGCTGACAGTCGGGGTGATGTGATGACATCTAAGACAGAACATCCAGCCCGGCTAGACGGAGGACCGGAGGCCCGCCACATGACTCAGAGATTGCTTTCGAAAGCTATTTGTCGGGTTATCTGTCTGATGTCTGAAGAGGAGAGTGAAAACGAAAGCGAACGCTTAAAAATATTATCGCATGGGATACTAATTAAGTTTGGACCTGGCGGAGATTAATTTTGAAATAAAAAAGAAGCACATAAATCTATTTCGGTCGGGGAGAGACGTCTGTGTGTGTGAGTGAGTGTCTGTTCGTCTTTCTTTTTGTTCGTCGCTTTGATAAAGTCATTGGCCGGTTGGTTATTCATTGGGTCTTTGAATAATTAGAGCGAACGTTGAACTCGACCAAAAAAACAAAACGGTTGAGTTGACGTCTTGCGACAGTGAAACGATGCCGAAAGTGATTTCTAAATGACGATGGGGGCTCTGAGTTGGAGAGGAAATCATGTGTGTGGGGGATCTGAATACGCTCATCCATTGACTGGAGGGAGGGAGCGTCTTCAAGGAAGTAAGACAGATATTGCATGTGAGATGACAGTTAGATGGTGGGAATTAGCATGTCATTTACAATTGAATTTTGACACGAGATTGTGTGAAGAGGTCAACGGCTTCCAAGATGCTAACGAGTTGCTTAAGTGAATGGCAAATTAGTTTGTGATTTGGAGGAGGGAGTTTTGTAGGCCTATGGCATGAGATCAAGTCTGGCTCTTTCATTATGTAAATTTTGGATAGCATGAGAATGGGCACGGATAGCAGATCTTGTGTTCGTGGGCTTCGCAACATTCTGGCTTCAGAAAGTGACTACTACCAATAACTTCGTGAGTGCAATCGAAGCTACAGTACCAGCTCCGTCGGTTGGCTGTCACTGCTCTAAAGCGGACACTCCGGACGACCATCACAATTGTCTGTGGAGTGTAACGTCAATTTAGTTCGAAGGCATGCACAGGTCGCATGAACATATTTGCTTCGTGTGTCCGTTACTAGGGGTTCAGTGTCCACTTGAGAGAGGCTCCGATGTACAGCGGTTGAATTAGACGTATGTCAGGGACTATTGTAACGTACGATCACGTAAAAGGGGTGGCTGCAAGGAGAAATTACCCAAATTTTGATGTGGCTCCGTCATTTCGTCAAGGTTTGGTTCTTAACGACATGCACAACATTGATTTAAATGACATGACAACATTGATTTAAATGATGAGTTGCTTTCATTCTCTACTGCGCTGTCACACTGCTGTGGAAACGAAGACTCTTCGGACGGTTGCCTTTGAAATCATGGACTTACAAACGATTGAGTTCTAGAGCCTACAAGTCATTTATGATTGAAAGGCTTGAAACAGTCTACCTTCAAGAAAAGTCCACTGCGTGCGGTGTTTGGTCCCCGTGTGGGCTGTAGCATGCTTCTGCTCTGTCGTGTCTGGACACAATGTCGAAGTGAATACATTGGCTGCCTCTGTTCAGGAGAACGGCGAGGACACTCATCGATGAATGACAGCGATTGCTCAGACTCAGACCCTCAATTGGTCGGAGGAACCTTCTCGTTGCTCGAGTGTAGGGGGTTCCGTATTCAAAAGCGAATGAAATGGCCAATCAACCAGACTAGAGTCAGCTATGCATTAAGCTTGTCAGGCAGTGATGCTTGTTGGTTGAAGCCAATGTCCTATTACATCAGAGAAAGAAGAAATGGAAGACATTCGTGGGATGCCCATTATGAACTCACGCTCTCCCTTGATTCATGCGATTCAGATGAAGGGGAGCGCCATAACTTTGGCGGAGGGGTACAAAACAAACATTTTTTACTATATCAGGGCAGGGGTTATCTAGCCCCGTCCAGGAGGTAGTCGCAATTTCAAGTCTATAACTGATTCGTGCCATTGCTCAGAGATGGCGTAACTTGTATTATTCCATTGGAACATGCGTTGGAAAGCTTTTCCAAAGTTTAAACCAAAAATTACTATCAGTTGAATGAATAGTAGTTTAAATGTCCGGCAGGCGTCAAGTTAGTTGTAAGAACATTACCGTAGACCTTGGCGAACGCGTTGTGGGCCTGTGGTAGTGTGTTTCAAGGCACATCCCCAAGCTTGAAAAGATGACAACTGATTTTTCGTCAAACACCTTCGAGACCATTCGAGAATTCTGTCACAATTTTTCAGTCATCTGGATCCACTGAAGGTCAAAGAAAGTCCATAACCACTCAACCATGTCGGCTTTCGCTTGCCTCTCTTTCATCAGCAATGTTTAAGTTCAATGATTGCAATGTTGCTTCTGACAAGATAGGGGAAAACAATTGGACGCCTTAAGTGTGTGTTCACACTTTCAGTTAACAAGACATGACCACATTTTGCATTGAGCGTAACAAGGTTGCCTATATTCCACAATTTCCACATATTCCACTGCAAGACAAGTACTCTACTCATGATCAACATACTGAGCGTACATTTAGCGTAAACATAGACAAAAGTCGACCGCCATGAACTGTCATTATGACATCACGACATGGCCAATGGAAAAGAACTTCATTCAGAGGTCGGATCCAACGATTACACTTCAATCATTGACATCAGAGACGTCTAAAAATACCATTTTGTGACTCTTAAAAATCGCAATCGCAAACGTAACCTCAATGACATTTCGTCGCACATTCCTCCGGTCTCCGTTGAATTCGAAAAAACAGAACAAAATCTTTCCATTTATCTGTCAAGTGTTCACGTAACGAAATATCCATCAGCTACGTACGCATATTCCTCAAAGTAAATATCGTTCAACTCTCTCATGCTCGTCGTCATCAACGTGATGCTCTGTCATCGCAGTGCTCGTTGTCAACGGCACCGTTGTTGTTTCAGTCAACTGAGTAAGACCCCGCCATGCCATAAGGCATAAAGCCACTGCCCTCCATGGTAATCAACGTACCAATATATACCATCGTCTCCGCGAGATAAATGAGATAAATGTACAAATTACGTACGAGACACGCATTTTAGTCATCATGTCAGTTGCTACGTTAACACCCGACACAGCGAATGCAACACACACTCGCGCCAATGCGCACACGAGAAACGCACGCGCACGAGTTACGAACGAATGCGAGTGTTTACATTCGTTCTTTGTTTGTTTTCTTTTCTTTTTTTCTGCTTACATAAATTATTTCTTTTAATTTGTTAACATGTCAAAAATAAATAAAAAAAATGAGAAAATACAACAAAAATGAAGAAGCAATATCAAAAGGACAATAGGATAAGAAATTGAAACAAACAAAGCCAGCGACACAAAGTGACATTGCAATGACAGCAGAGCTAAACAAACGCACTGCAGTTGACAGCTGAGATGAAACTTAAACAGTGGCGTCGTGCAGGGCTCATCCGGTGAGTGTTTAGTTTTTGATTTCGTTCACGGAGAGAAGAAGGTATCATTAATCGGGTTCATGTACTTATTTTGGAGACAGAGATTTAAGTGGGGAATGTGACAACTGTCATAGCATACGCACTAAACGCACCAAACGAGAACGAAGTGACATCTGTCATCCAATGAGACTGTCATCTGCTTGCATGCCAGAGGAAAAACTGCCAATGACAATCCTCTGAATGGCTATTGCGCAAGTTGCGGAGACTTGCTATGTCCACTCTGTTGGACATAGCAAAGAACACGAAGTTTTTGGACAAGTTCCTGATTAAATTGCTTAAGGGCTCCGCTCTTTTTCCATGGATGTGGTTCGTTTTAAAAAAGGAAAGTCTCGCCGTGGTAATATATCACTTGGACACCATAGACTTTCCCAAATCATTGTCAAGTGAACGTTTCGAGGACAGGGAACAGAATTTTTTAGTTTTTCGTAAGCTATTTAATGTTTGGTGGCAAAGTTCCAATAGATCATTCAAGTGAACAGTGATAGAAGCGCTCGCCCCGAGAAGTCTTCATCTTGAGCCGAAGGCTTTACCTTTCTGGCTTTATTCAGACACGAGAATCCCTGAAATGGAAACACTTTTAATCAGTTGAGGTAGCAAGGCAATACTTTCATTGACTCAAGACTGGACTCTGCCCTCAAACCTGACGGTCAACAATACTGAAAATAAATTCCAAAACCACAGCCAAACTCCCATCACAACACTTCTGCAACAGCTCCAACTTCCACCCAACAAATGATTGATTTCCCATGCAATCGAAAAGAATGTGAACAACCATCCAGCCTCTTGAGGGTTCAGTTCAGTCACTTGTGATTTGGGTCAGCAGATGCAATCCGTTGAGAATCTGAACAGCATTCTAGTCTGCTAAGTCGAATTGACACAAATGAACCTCAAATGTGAATTCCACATTCAGCTGCTTCGCCAGCCCACCACAATGTACGCAAAATGATCGCATGCAGCCGATAGTCCGATCACCGAACGGCTTTGATTTGCGATGCACTCGTGAGTGTGTTCGGATTGTATTTGGTTTTTTGTTTCCCTTTTTTTCTTCAGAAATGTGAGTTATGACTTGAACAGTGTTGCCAATGAGTCGGGGTAGTCGATTTCGGGCAAATTTGTATAGCTTTCGATATGTTTGTATGTTAGGGCGTAATATATGGTATGTGTCCCAGTTGGAAGAAGTCAGTTAGTCTTTTTCGTTGTCGTAATGCCAGAACCATAATGCATTAAAAGGGAGCCTTAGCACTTGTGACTTTTCGTTAAGTTTCGTTGAATTTTTTTTTTTTGAATTGGCGCTATTGTCCGAGGTGGACCTGGGCCTCAACCAACTCAACATGCCTCTCCAGCCAGCACGATCTTTCGCCAGCTGCCTCCAGTTGCGTACACCAAGTTGGTTGAGGTTCTTTTCCACTTGTGTGCGCCATCTATTGCGAGCACGTCCTCTGTTGCGCTGTCCCATTGGCTCGGTGTCGAAGACTCTTTGGGCCGGAGCTGCGGTGTCCATCCGCTCTACATGACCTAGCCATCTTAAGCGTTGGATCCGAAGACGCTTAACTAGGTGCATGCCGCTGTACAGCCCGTATAGTTCGTGGTTGAACCTTCTCCTCCAAACGCCATCAACGCAAACAGGACCAAAGATCGTATGCATAACTTTTCTCTTAAATGAATTTTTGCTGACGGATATGAAATGTATCGCTCCTTCAGTATGTAAACTGACGAGACATATCTTTTCTGACGTAGCTTACGCTTACATACAGCTATGGCCAATAAAATAGGAGCATAAACAATGTTTGCAGAAGTAACGCCAGTACCAGACAAATTATCAAAAGGGAAGCAAAAGACTAAAATACAGTCAAAGTTAAAGAAATACAGTCAAACTTCGATAACTCGAACATCACTTGCCACGAGTGAGTGTTCGAGTTATCACGATTTCGAGTTACCAACAAAAATATAGATTTGATGTAAATATGCATGTATTTGCGGAAAAATGATCTAAAATTATTATTATTTGAAATAGTCTGTGATAGAAGACTGGAGGAGTGGTCTCTTGGAGCTGCCGCTTGTACCACAATTTTTAATTGCAACAACATTTGATTCTTTATTTTTTCAAAATTGTAGACACTGTACTTGCCAGCACATCATTCTTCACAGCCACATCTTTATTCGACCCGCAAATTTGTATTACCAAGAGTGAGTGTTTGTAACACACGCTTTACAGACATATCAACGTTCAAAATGATCGACTTTTTAACTTAACAACTCGCACTGCATTTCATACATGCCAACACTGAGTATTTGGACTTCCTCTTCGTATTTCATTAGGCGCCTACACTTTTTTTTTCAAAAATATACACTAACCTACAGGATGGAATAATGAAACACAGTGCTCTCGAAAACTATCCATGAACACACAGAATTTGTTTCTAGTCAGACGGCTACATTTCTTCAGAATTCGACTTATCGAGAATTTACGCCAAATAATCTCTTCGGGTGGTGGCCCGTGGCGTTGTGGATATGTGCGTCGACCCCAACCTCGACGTCGTAGGTTCGATTCCAGAGCGACAAAAGTAATTTTCACGACCCCACCACTTTCGAGTCACTGACAACGCTCAAAGACTATTTCCTGTCTAGAAAAAGCTTCTCAAACTTGGCCGTTCGGAGTCGGCATAAAACTGTAGGTCCCTTGCACTCGTGTAAAAAACAACAGCACGCACAGCACCAGTGCTTGCTGAGAAGTTGGGCCCTGACCCTCTGTGGTCTGTAGCGCCATCATTATATATTATATTAACGCCGAATAAGCATTGAGTCCACAAGTTTTTGCCATTTCCCGACATGGTATGTTCTTCCAAGCTCCCTGTACTTTCCAAAGTTCGACCTCGCACAGTTTCTTGAGGAGCGTTTTGAATTATTGTCATGCTGCAAGGTCCAAATTAGATGCAGAGCCTATTCTGCGTAGGGGAACATAGTATTTTAAAGAATATCAAAGTAAGTGCATTGCCTCTATGGGACAAAAAGCACCTATACCCTGCCATGAGGGACATCCCCATATCTTAAGACTACCTTAACAATGCTTGATCCTTTTTCTTGTGTAATGTGGAAGTAACTCTGTCTTGAATGGCCGTCTTACAAATGTCTTACCATCAGAGGATGTTTCGCCATTGGTTAATCCGTTCATATAGCCGGATTTTTAGCCAAGTCGATCCTTTGTATCTCACGCATGGGTCTTAACAATCTACAAGGAAACTTGTCTCGTGGTTCTGCCAAACAAATTTGACTGTTTTAGCATATTATCTTGGATTGCCTTCACAAGAACTTCTTAAGCTTTGAAATGATCAATCTTGAAATGTTAACAATTCTCCGACTCTATGGCTTGAACTTAACAGCTAACAAACGGAAATTTGACGTCCAGCACGCTTCTACACAATCTCTTGAGTAAAATTTTATGTAAAGAAGGTCTTTTTATTTTCATCGCTGGACAGACCCAAGGTGGTGGCCTTCAGGTCAGACCGATCCCTCATTTCTTAGTCCAAACGTCCACTGGAAGAGCTTTTCCAAGAATTCCTCCTCACAGACTCCAGTCTTCCCACCCACTGTCCACCTCTACAACAATCTACCGCTTCCCACAAAAGTGCCCTTTGCCATTGTTAAACATCAAGAACAAAATAACAATGAAATGTGACGACAAGAAAGAAAAAAGAAATACATTCCATCGAACAGCTCTAATCGCATTCAACACACATTCTCGACGCGACAACACGCACGTTCATGCATACAAACAAACATGACTAAAGAGCAGAGCCTAAAACAACACAAGTTCCTCAGAGGGCATTGAACTGCACGCCGCCACCACCACCACCGCCGCCACCACCGTCGCCGTCGCAGTCTCAGTCAACGCCATCACACTATCGCTACACAAAAACAGCCACCACCAAGCCACCTTCCGTACACCGAACCACTACAACGCAGCCCAGCCACGATCACCAGCGTCAGTCAGTCAGTCAGTGAGCCAACGAGCAGCCAGCAGCAGCAAAGCGCACACAGTAAAGCACACACAGAGTCCATCCAACCGCGCTGGGGAAAGTGATGGAAGTTGCAGCCGCGATCAGCAGGCAGCATGCTACGCGTCCCCTCCCCCCCCATGGAAGCCCACGAAAAGCGCAAAAAGCGTAATTTGTTTAAAATGTAGGTATGTAGGTTCCTCAACTGTATATGGCCATAAAAAAACCGAAAAAAACGAACGAACGAACGCAGAACAAAAAGGAGACAAAAACGAATAAACGAGCTTTTTTTCAGCCGTTTTGTCTTGGCCCGCTGGCGATCGTTTGTGCGGCCATATCAATCGTCGGGGGCCTCGGCGCGCCGGTTTAACGCTCTTTTTTTCGGGAGGCAAATCCATTAGATGAAGCAATCTTCGGGTTTGTCTTGAAGAATGTGTAATACGGCCGCTCGTCGTCGTCGTCGTCGTCGTCGTCAATCGATCGCAGAGGATCGCCTTCTCTGTCGCATAACTGACGAGCGGTGGAGCTTTGATTGAATCCGAGTGCGAGTGCGAGTGCGACCCGCTGTCGCTGTGGCTGTCGAACGGGTCGGTGGCGGTACTGATCGACCGATCAGTGCCGGCCTGGATTGCGGAGATTTGAATAATTCAACTCAAGTGAGTACCGCCACCGAGCTTATAAATAGATGTCCAGAACAGTGAACGCGATGCGTGCGTGGTGTGCGCGAGGGAGTCGCGATTACATCACGGCGACATCCATGCCGATAGATGTGAAACAAAACAGTAAAAGATACGATCTCGAATGGAGATTGCGGCCATTTAAGTGGTCATTGAACCCACTGCCCCTCTCTCTTTGTCTTTCTCCTCGGCAGAGCGGGGGCCCCCGGTGGCGGCGGGAGATGATGCTTAAGTCATTAGCAAGCAAAGCGATGAAACCAAATGAAGGAGATAAGCCAGACAGATACGAGCGATCGGCTGATACGTGACACTTTTTTGCCGTGTAATCGAAGAGCTCTGACGGCGCGCCGTGCTGCCAATTTGCTCCAGATTCACAGGCACACCCACACGAAGTGCTGAGCAATGATGTCTGGGGGAGAAACTCGACGGGTCTCTTGTGGGCGGTGGTCGGACGTCGGACGTCGGCCGTCTAACGTCGTTGTTGGCTCAGCACAATGGCTGATGGTCTGTCTGCGATTAGATCTTTTGTGTGGATCTCTTTACTTCGGAAGTGAATTGTTCTGAATGAGACACCGCGACACAGTGCTGACGGTTTATTCTTCGCGCGATTCCATGAATGCTGTGTAATTGCATTTCATTTTTCCTCTGAAAGGTGTAAGCGGCTTCGGGTGGCTGAGTGGCTGGCGTGAACAATAGACTTCTTGGCGTCTGTAGTTCCGGAGCTGATCAAATGGCAGTTTGGCATTTTGGAATTTTCTGTTTGCCTTTTGGTGCTGGTTGTCTGTGCCGCATGGCAACGAGTGAAATCAGACTTTCGAAACGATGTGGATGCAGTGGGTGTTGGAGTTTGGGAAAATCAGAAGATGGACTACTCTGCAGTTGGACTTCGGCAAGCAATCATATCAGTAGACAGTCTTGATTTATCGATCGTATTGAATGATCTCGCCTGCCAGCTTGAGACAGTGGAATGTTGGGAATGACGTCTCTAAATGGATCTCAATTTAATGTTCAGCATAAGGTCAGCTCGAAGTTACAGCTGGTTTCATAGTCCTTCTTCTTCTTTTTATCAAACTCACATGATCCAACGAAAGGGGTCGCTGGGGTTAAGCACTATCTGCAGACCTCCAGGCCACTCGATTCTTCGCCATCGAATCCAAATCATCAACATTTATGCCCAGAGGCAACCAGGCGAGCTTTTGGATCTGCTGCTGGGTCTGCCAATGGGTTGCTTTCGTGCATCGCATCGGAAGTCCCAATGGGACATTCGGAGGCATTCGTGCCACGTGCCCAAGCCATCGAAGCATTGCCCTTTCCGTTCGGAGAAGCAGCTGCTCAACATTGACTTCCTCACATTCACATACTGCCGTGTTTATTATCTTATCGCGGTGAGTAACTCCCTGAAGAGCACGACGACATCTCATCTTGGCAGCCTGCCCACCAAGGTTGAGAGTTAGATAAAGAAATGAACTAAGATTCCACTCCCTAGCCGGAACTATATTAATGCTTATCGAAAACAAAGAGTACACGATGATACCCCTTCCGGACATCGAAAGAGCATGCAATAATATATAATTTGAGGCGAACATTGGAGTCGCACAGCCCACAAAAGAGTCCCTCGAATTTAAAAAACGCAAGTTTTCCTCGATTGAACATGCAACAAGGCAACAAAACAGCTACATCGCGAGATAGTCTCTTCTTTGGAATCGACAAGGTTGCCGACGCACTGAAGCTCCAGCTAAAACGGGGCGAAGAACTTTTACGTGCGCAGTATACATCGAACGATATCTGAAGAGCCAGGTTTAGAAGTATGGTGAAGGTCCCATGTCCATATAGGAGGGAGATGACAAGGAGGATCAGAGAAGAGCCTGTAGTTAAAGTTGTATCATCTCTCAAATTACATGCAAATTTACGTCCGAGTGAACATTTGTGCAATGGAAATTCCAAAATGACACTCACTCTCTCTTGTGACGATTACACATCCAGGATGACGTCCTCGGCAAATGTGTAGCCACAGACATCTTGCACGAGCAACAGAAATGGCACTCGCATCGAAACACTTAATTAATTGATCTTTAGACTGCGCCAGCAAATCCATTTCCCAGAGTGGAACAATACGAAGCCGCAAACTCTGTTGTGACGATGAAGACAAACGCAGAAACGAAACTTTCTTTAAACAATGAGTGCATCTGCACATCGTACTCTCTAAAAACCAAGTTAAATTAGTTCTGTGTTACGACTAATGGTGATTGCACGCTGAAAGCGTTCCTTCCAACAACAACATCTCTCCTTCGCTTCTTACACGTCAGTTTGCATTCCATAGAGCATACACTCGTGGTTCTTTGACAAATATGCTTTTAACAAGCACATCCCCTAACGACAGCACACATGCCATCGGCAAGGGCCCTCACAACGCGTCTCCCACAAGGTGTCGTGTCGCTTTCCCTCGGATACACCGAGCATCCGCACACAAGGCAAGACTAACCGAATAACACACATTGCCATTGCCGGAGAGGGGGGATACGAAAAAAGAACGACGCCAAGAATTCCTTTTACTTTCCACACGAGTCCGCAGGGAGAGCTCCCTTGCTTGGGCTCATGGAGGATTTTATGTGTTCGCTCCAAATTCAAACACAAACAAGCCAACCGTCGCGAGTGTAGGTAAGTGAGTTAAGACGTCTTCGGCTTACCAAAATAAACCTCGATCAGTGTGTGGCTGTGTGCGATTAGAAGACGCCCGCGCTCCCTTGCTTTAACCAGCCAACCATTGCCAGCACCTGCATCGGGAGCCGTTCCTTGGTGGCGAGCATGGATTCCACGAATTTCTATTTTTATGGATTCCTCCTTCCTTGGCTGGATGGGTGCTTGGCACGACCATCGTGCTGCCAGTGCCTGCAAGCGGTGCGAATGCACCCACTTAACACTTAACCTCGTCATCATCGGCGTATTGCTGGTGCTCTTGCTGAGTTCTGTCGGCCGAACGCCGCGCCGATGCGTGTGGGTGTTTGTTTTTGGATTCGCCGAGAGTTCCTAACCTCAAGTAGGGTATATTGATGTTGTTCCTGCGCTTGTGGCACAGTGAATTAATGAGACATCAGTGCGGTCAGATTGTTGGTCGTAAAATGGGAAAATGTAAATGACTCAGGGACAGTGCATCCTTTGAAGTCGGCTCTGAGTGTCTGATGCGTCGGTTTGATTGAGGAGGTCTTGGCATTTACGTCATATTTCTACTTGTACTCTCATTAGAGTAGCAATTAATTTGGGAGCAGTGATAGGCGGCGGGGATAAAAGGTAAAACGCTCAAGCTCGTACGAGAAGGAGTTGCGGTGTGGATGCTGTGTCGTCATGGTTGTGGGAGAGGTCATTGATTTCTTGAAAAGTCGCGTCCCTCCCTTAGGATTCATGCTGAACGTCTTTCAAGGACTTCGTTGCCCTTGGAGTTCAAGGCAGTAGGTAAGAAAGTCGCCCTGTTGTCCTCGTCACCCATTTTTATTGCTCGTAGACAGTCATCAAATTTGTGGTCCAGATTTAGCATAGTTGCTTCAATCACATGCATCACACTAAACCGCCATCCTAGACTTAATACGTCTTGTATAACGTCTGCCACTTTACGACATGGGTCTTTTAACGATCAGAGAACGTGTGACAATTGTGAAAATTGGCTACAAAATTCTGTAATAGGTCCATTACGAGTAGGTTATGGTCGACATATTAGACGGCAAAGCTATAAACAGTGCGCGGAGACTGACTTTTTACGACAGTCTCAAGGGCTATCCATCAACGAAGTGGACAATCTAGTGAAAGTGCTAATAAACCACTTGTCTGAGTTTACATTGTCGCGTATATGCCGATTGGGTGGTTCAAATTCAGCGCGTGTATGAACCGTCTTCACGAGACACTTGCGACAGTGATGATGGAAGCCGCAGCCGGAAATACTTCTTCTTTCGCCGTCGCTGTGGTCCGGTATGGCCCAGAACTTCAGTCAAGATGCCTCGCCAACTATCACGGACTCGAGCTAGGAGTCTTTGATTAAGAACCCATTTCATCAGGACGCGTAATCCGAGGCGAGGTCTTTGTTCACCACGTTGTCTCTTCGGATTGGGCTTGAAGACTTTCCGAGCCGGAGCGTTGGTGTCCACTCCCTCCACATGACTTAGACATTTGAATCGAGAGACTCGAAATTGTTTCACCAGATCGATGTCGGTGTACAGCCGTAGAGTTCGTCGTTCAATCTTCTCCTCCAAACTCTTTCTTAACAAAATAAAGCAAATATATGGTAAATCGAAGGATTTTCCCCTCGAAGCGACCAACAATTTCTTCGTCCGCATTCTCCATGCTTCTGCGCTATATAGCAGGACTGGAACTATCACGATCAAGATAGCTTAGTTCGTACAGACTTGGTTACGTCTTCGGGCTTTATTTTGAAATTGCCGTCTGAACTCAGAGCTACTGCATATGGCCAGGGTTATTCTTCGGACAGTCCGTTTAGTTCTTCCGACGAATACAATGTCATCGGCATATGCGAGCAGTTGCATAGAGCAAGAATTGAATTGTTTGAGAATGATATTAAAGAAGTACAGCTGGAACAGAGTCCAGCTTCTCAGCAACCACTCGTGTTCGAGCTATTGTTCTCTCACGAGTGGAAGGGGCCTACAATTTCTCCGAACGGCCAAGTTTTAAGAAGCTTTATTCTAGACAGGAAATCCTCTTGCAATGTCAATGACTTGAGATAGGAGAGAAGTACTTTTTTCGAACAGACCAGGAATCAAACAAAGGCGTCCAGGTTCAAGTGTGTTGGGGCCGACGCGTACAACCCACAGCGTCACTAACCACTGTCGCCTGTTTTGAACATGAAAGATCTTAGTAAAATCTAGGACGAGCTTGACGGAGCATCGGACTCACTCCATGGTCATTCTGCAAAGAAGGACGAGTTTTGCAAGGATTCCAAAACTAGACAATGCGCTATATAGTTCATCTCTATATATATACAGTGGCCTCTTCTTAAGTCGAATTTCTCCCCAGATCGAACTTTTTGTTTGCCATATTTTGCACTCTCCATAATTTGCCATACAGTATACCGCTCTCTAAGTCGAACTCCCTTTAACTCTAACAAATGTTGATATCCCTTGACAACTTAGGGAGAGTCCACTTTCTTGTCTTATGCAGTCTTAAAGTCGATGAATAGATGTTGAGTAGCGACTTGAAACTCTTGACTTCTTACAAGATCTGCTGTAATGTGAATATTTGGTCAAGGGTGAATTTTGTTGGCCTGAAACGGCACTGATGTTGACCGATTGGGCTGGTGATCGATGGTTTCGGGAGCTTGAGACTTGTGCCTCTGTAATTGGCATAATTTAGGGGGTTTAATAGGATTGGGCATATTTTCATCACAACAGATTTAACACATGAGTTGGTGAATGCCAGCGTCACCAGCGGCTTTGTTGGGCTTTAGTTTGGGCTTTGATTGCCGCAACTTCACTGAGGTCGGGAGAGCTGAATTCTTCTTCATTCGTATGTTACATTTATTATTATAGCCCGCAATAATGCGTTGTTAACAGAAGAAAGAGCAATTAACGTAACGCTATAAAGCGGTCTGAAGATACTGCGTTTTGACACTTACTTACTTACTTATCACGCAGACGACCCATGAAGGGTCCGAGCTTGAACAACTGCTGCCTTCCATTCATGAAGACCAAGTTGTCTTACATCCGCAATGACTTGGTCTCTGTACACGAGATTAGGTCTTCCTCTCCTTCTCGAACCAGGAGGCTCGGATTCGAAGACCCTCTTTGCTGGAGCGTTGTTATCCATTCGCTCGATGTGGCCGAGCCAGTGTAGTCGACGGAGTTTTGCCTCCCGGACTACATCCACATCCTTGTACAGCTCGTAGAGTTCGCGGTTGTGTCTTCTCCTCCATTCGCCTTCCTCGCAGACGGGACCATATATCCGACGTTCGAAGGCACCAAGAATCAGCTCTGCAGCCTTACTTAATGTCCAGCTTTCGGCTTCATAAAGTAGGACTGGCAGAATAAGGGTTTGATAGAGCATGACTTTGGTCCTTCGAGTCAGGAGTTTCGAGCCCAGTTGTTTTGACAAAACGAAGAAGCATCGGCTGCCAAGGACGATTTCACGTCGGATCTCCACTGCGACTCCATTCGTGGAGTTTACGTTTGCCCCGAGATAGACAAACGCCTTTACTACCTCGAAATTGTAGCTGTCGATTGTGACGTTTTGGCCTAGGTGGTGTGCGGCGGATCGTTTTTTGCTCGACAGCATATATTTTGTCTTGTCCTCGTTGACCTTAAGACCAGCTCGTTTCGCCTTGAAAGCTTCCACTATGGCACGTTGGGACCGCGCGATAATGTCGATGTCATCAGCGTTACCTATACAAATTTGTGCTTCACACTGACATGAAAACAGTTCAGAAATTTAGACACCACAGTTTGTATTAACAGGATTACCTACTTAGGCCTAAAATGGTAGAACTGGATTTAATAATATGGTATTTTAAGAATCCTAAACGGAAAAAATCATGAGGATCGACTGCAAAAACAGATCTATTCGGCAAGAAGACAATGCTATGAGTTTGGTGGGACCAGAGATGTGTGGTGTACCACGAGCTCCTAAAACCTGGTGAGACCGTTAATACTGATCGCTACCGACAACAAATGATCAATTAGAACCATGCATTGATCGAGAAACGACCAGAATTGGCCAGAGGACGCGGCAAGGTAATTTTACTCCATGACAATGCACCTGCACACAAAGCAAAACCGGTTCAGGATACAATCAAAACACTTGGCTGGGAGCAGCTACCCCACCCGCCGTATTCACCAGACTGGGCTCCTTCCGACTACCATTTGTTTTCATCGATGGAACACGCATTGGTTGAGCAGCACTTCGATTCCTACGAAGAAGTCGAAAATTGGGTGTCTGATTGGTTTGCTTTAAAAGACGAACAATTTTATTGGCGTGGTATTCACAAATTTCCAGAAAGGTGGTCCGAAGGTGTAGAAAACAATGGCCAATACTTTGAATAAAATGTTTTTACTTTCCCATTAATAATAAGTGTTTTATTTTCAAAAAAAAACGCTCATTTCATACCAGAGGTACATCAATTTCTGAACCACACGCTCCAGACCACTCGATCCTCCATCATCGACTCTAACTCCTCAGGACTTATGTCCAGGAGCAACCAAGCGAGTTTTTGGTCCAAACACCTTATCCGGTCTTCCAATAGGACGCCTTCCTGATGGAGTCGAAATTAAGGCACGTCTCGGAAGACATGATGCATACATACACATATATTTAAATTCCACGCAGAAATCATCTTCATCTAGTGACATTACCTTGCGCCGCCTGGGACTATTCTATTTTCAAAGAGGAACATCACTCTCTATGGAGAAAACAGACAAACCATCCAACTAACAGCCAATATTTTTTACATAATTTTTGCAATGCGCATCAATTAGTCCAAAATCGAAATTGAGTCACACATAAATACAACCACCCAAAGGAGACTTAAAATCAATTAACTTTTGTCATTGAAAATGTCAATGACAACAACAAACCCCCTTTTAAACGTTCATTACGCCACATCGCTCAGCCTGTGACCTAGTTTTCTTTCAACAACCAAAAAATAAAACACATCTCTAAACAGACACAAGCGCAAACATTAACATCAACATCAACTCTTTTTTTTGTTTCGTTCCACTTCCTGATTGCGATGCCTTGACATATCATTCAACGCCACTTGACATCTAGATTTCTTCAAACGGAATGACTCAAAATTATCAAACGAATTTCGCGTGCTCCCACCGAGACGCACTAAAATTAAGCCGCACGAAGCGGAAAAAATGAATGTGTTTTGTTTTGTTTTTTCGCAGCCACCGTATGGGAGGACCTAATCGCAGCGATAACACCCAACTGAGTTATTGTCACCATGACCCAAATATTTTATCAAATTCGAGCAAAAAAAAAAGAGAACAGCAAGCAGAACAATTTGTTCGGTTGAGCGGCGCGCGGCTGTTGTTCGAGTCTCGCTCCGTGATCATAGGCGATTTTCACACGGTCTGCGTGTTCCGGAAGAGGAGTAGTACCGAACTCTTATTTCGCGCACGAATGATGTCATAAGTCCTAAGCTCCAACTGGTTGACATTTAAAAATCACGTTTCACATTACAGCCTCCCCACCTGGGGAGTAGCTTTCACCGCGACCACGGGTTCATCCCCTTTTGCATGTAGCTTGACTCCTAACCACTTTGTTGCATCGAATTTCCATTTTCCTTGTTACTCGGTTGAATTCACAGCTCGCGAGTACTTTCGCCTTGTGCAGGCAGTGGGCATGTCATAGCAACTCCTGTCACTTGGCGCTGTGCTCATCAATCATGCCCCATCGAGTGAAACTATTCACGGGTGTATGGCGAATAAAATTACTCCAACCCTCAAGGCGTGCGGGTTTATTGCGAGACACACCGCCTCCGGTGTGTATGAGTGGCATCTCACGTCGCCGCCGATGACATACTCAATGAGTGCGATGAAGTGAGCCGGAGAATGAGTTATGATCTAACGGCGTGGCGCCAGACGGCAGGAGGAATGTTTCTGCATCGGAAATGCCAACGCGGTGCGTTCTGGTTCACGTTAGATTGGGACGGGGAAAATCGATGTCGTATTAGAAGTGGCGCTTTGTGGGGGAAATCGTGAAGATGTTTCCAAAGTTGGATCCCCTTTTGGACTTATACGTCGTTCATCATGCCGAAGTTGGGATCACTCCCGATTCATCTGAGTTCTCAAAGAATTTCCTGTCAAATCTTCCTCCGGTTTTGGTGACGATATACATAGTTCAGTTCTGGCATCGCCCTCACTCAAGCAGTGCTGATTGAGGCTAACTTCGTCTTGAGTTCATTACCTAGCCTATTTGTGGTTCTCACGTGGGTTTTCTAGATTTCGTTCAAAGTATTTCCAGGCTGGAAGTGTTGCGTCTAATAAAATGGGCTGCGCCACACTCTGGCACTGGCCCTGGTTCTAGCCTCTGCAACAACCACTCGAAATGTTCTTGGCAGTTGACAGTTGACAGTTGACAGATGACAGATGACATAAAACGGCACTGGTGATGTGAATATTTAATGATTTGATTCCACAAGAACGGGCCCAGCACTGAATGAGAACTAGCCCATGAGACAAAACCGATTCTTTAGAATGAAATCAAGTTGATCTGACACATAGTTCAATGTCAATTCAATCCAGTTAGGCTAAGCACTTGACTGAGTCGATGAAGTTCAATTTCCTGTGTCTGCTGTTTTGCTAGCAGAAATTCACCCAGTCAATAGCTTAGTGCGCAACTAATTCTTGGCACGTCTAGTTGTTCGTTCATCTGCACAATCTCAAGTGCGTTATGAGGATGAGCGAACAATTTTGTAACACATGTAACAACACCTGCAATCAATAAAAATCGAATTGAGCAGGAAGTCGATTTGCGTTTACGAGGAGAACGGTTCGGTTGTTTGGAAATTAATTGGCTTCTGTTGTGATTTATGTATTTTGACGATTTTATTCTCTCCACGGGAAGAATTAGATAGTGTTTTGTGGTAATGTGCACGAATTCGGAGTTACGTAAATTGTGGTACAATTACTAAGAGTTTTGCTCAGTTCGTGAGCTGTACAGAGGCTGAGGGTTAACAACTGGGGGCTGTATGGCGGGCGGTGGAACGAATAAGTCAAAGATGCCCACATTGTACCGTAGATTCTAAGTCAACGTGGTGTTTCTCTAACCAGAAGACAAGTCACTTCCAACCCATGCTGCGTGCGGTAGATGGTAAGACATTGTCTTTTTCGTAAGCATTAAATTGGACATCCCTGTTTAGGGAAAGTTTCCTCTGACGAATTCTCTTTGCACAGGCCTCTTATATTTTCCAAGGCTGAATTAGTCGATCTATTAGTGTTTTAGCGATCTGTTAAATTTTCTGTTTGGAAGAAAATATGAAACAATGGCTGCACTTGTCTGAATTATGGATGTTCCACAGGAGAAATCTCGTTGATTGATCAAGCCAGAGTAAGTTCCGAATGGAACCATGATTAGTAAGCAATGATACGACGAGAGCCAGTTTTTGGTAAAAGGACTATTCGCCGATTTAGAGGAAGGAAATTCAGAATTATCGAATGAGTCAAATCCAAAGACGGTGGGTTTCTTTCGAAAGAGGTGAAGATTTTACGCAGATGGAGGGAGCACTTTTTGGAGCTGCTCAATCTCTAAGGGTGGCAGACCCATAGTCTTGATTAGGGCGGAAAATAGTCCAACAGTGGAGGATTTTTTTTTTTTACTGCTGGTGTGGACGGAAATCGGAGCAAGTTTTATGACTCTCGCAAAACAGAGCGATGAAGAATGTCACTTTCGTCCCGACAGAACTATCTACAACCGAGCAGGTTGGTACTCGAGAAGGTTTGGAAGTATGCCATGTTTTGTAGATTTGAAACAGCCATACGACTGAAGGAAGCTCTAGAGTGTTCTGCAGGAGTATGAGATTGATGGTCCTCTTTTGGGGCCATGTTGCAACTGTCTTATCTTCAATTTACCAATTTACTTATGCTACACCCAACTCCAGAGCGCACTCGGTTTGCGACCGTATTTGCAGATATAATATAATATGGTTGGCGCTACTACCCGTAGAAGGCCAGGGCCTAGCTTCTCAGCAACCACTCGTGTTGTGCGTGCTATTGTTCTCTCACGAGTGGAAGGGACCTACAGTTTTATGCCGAATCCGAACGGCTTTGTTTGAGAAGCTTTCTCTAGACAGGAAATACACTTTGAGCATTGTCAGTGACTCGAAAGAGGTGGGATCGTGAAAATTATTTTGGTCGCACAGAGCAGGAATCGAACCTACGACATCGAGGTTGGGGTCGACGCACAGACCCACAACGCCACGGGCCACCAAAGATACTTGTTGACAAATGAAAGGTTATGTTAATCTCCAGAACCCCTGTTCAATGCACTCCAGTGGTGGGAGAAGTAATGCTGAGCTTTCCTGCAGGATTGGCCAAGCTGGGTCGATATTTAAAAAACTGCTGCCATCAATGCCATTTTAGCCGCTCTAAACTTAGTATTTGTTCCAGCTCTCACCTGTGGTCATGAAATTTGAATAGAATAAGATCGCGAATACAAGCTGCAGAGATGAGATTTTTTCGTGATATTGTGGGAGCTACTCGCCGAGATAGGGTAAGAAACACGGCAGTACGCGTGGAATTCAATGTTCAGCAGGGGCTTCTCGGAACGGAAATAGCTATGAGTCCATCAACAGGTCTTCCACGTCTTCCGAAGCGTGCCTTAAATACGACTCCATCAGGATAACGACAACTTGGTAGGCAATTCGCGTGGTTGCGCCTGGATATAAATTCTTAAGAGTTAGAGTCAATGGCGGCGGATCGAATGGCTTGGAGATCGCCAGTACGACCGCGACCCCTTTAGTGCGGCTCAGAAGATGATTGTGATGGATCTTTAACCCAGCATGTCCAGTCAGAGCACATCATCTAATTTCCAGATCACAACATACGTCGCCGTCGCGATCTAGGTCGTCAAGTTGCTCAACCACTCCCAGTTGGATGCCCGGTCTACCTGTTAGAGCAAGTCGCATCACACTTCATCGAATGCTTGTATAAATAGCAAGGGGGAAATAATACACCCTTGTCGCACACCAGTATTAGCTTCAAACGACTTCGATAGCCACCCTTTGTGTAGCACACAGCGTCTAGAGTTGATTTTAAGTTTTTAATGGCATTTTTAAACATAGCCTTTGTTGTGCGTTAAAGTTCTTGAGCAACCCGTTGCCTCCTTAAGTCCAGATCCTAATAGACGTAAACAGACTTCAATGTCAACTCTTGCAATCGAACGCATACAGAGAAATGATCGAACACTGTGGCAATAGCAACCACTGCGCTCTGTTTCGTTAAGTTTCGTTCATTTTGCAATTATGTGGGCTTTCACAATACTGCTGGCAGCTGATCTTTGGCTTCTGAAATAAGCATTGGTTGTGGAGGTTCGTTGACCATTGAGCAGCCTTAATTTGCAAAGGATGGAAGGTTCTCTTTCCACTTGTCACAACAATTGCTTCACCTTTACAAGAAAACATCGATATGACAATAGTCTGATATCTCGTAATCTCCCCAACATTCCAACGATCATCGCGAATCTGCGCCCTCTGCCAACTATGCCAGTGCATTCTTAGAAACAAACCCCAATATTGCATCGCCGCTCAAGGAGAAATGAGTGAATGAGATTTGTAATCGGATGTGTTTGATGTTCTCTCATCAGCATCTTACATCTTTGAAGATAAACCAGCCAAGCGTGCAACCAACTGAGCAACCCGTCGCTTGCGGCCTGTCCCTTACTCTACGGACCATTCAATTTCAATACAAAAACAAGAATCTCTCTGCGGATAAAGCCATAACCTCACAAGTTCAATTCACTTGTCGTCGCTCTTGAACTCAGCGCATGTAGAATATGTACGTGCCGTCGACCCGCCACCGCACAGCACCGCGCCGGCCCATAGCTCAGCGCCTTGCCATTGTTGCCGCTGCCACCTCGCGCGCCGGGTATCAATCAAAACCAAAACTCTCGCGTATAATAACGCACGAAATAATGCAACAGCGCTCACTGTGTACCAGCGCACACAATCGTCAGCCGTCAAAGCGCGCCAGCACTAGCAGTGGCAGCAGCAACTATTCCGTCGTCTGGTTAGGCGCTGCTGCTGCTGCTGCTGCGCGTTTAGCGCAACAGAAGCGACCAGAAGCATTGTGACAGCTAGTATGTAAGTATTTTTATTTTTAAAACGTCTTTCTCTTCGGTCCGGTTGATTTTCTTTTTTTTTCGTATTTTATCTTCTTTTTTTTGCATTTGGTTACTTTGTTTGAATAAAATCAAATCAAATATAGTTAGCGGAGTCCGTCGCTGGGCTGGGGATCGGATTGGCGGTGACTTATGGCCGTTGCTGCGGGCAGGCGGGGCGCAGAAATTGACGGGCGACGTAGGCCTCTCCGATTCCGCGGTATCAATTCATTTAATTTCCTCGTGCGTGCGCTTGTGTGGCTGTAAGCAAAGCAGCACGAGTTCATCAGAACTTCAAGTTCAATGAACCAAAACACTTTTAGTCGAGTTGTTGTTTAGTTTAGAGCTGTGTACTCTGAGTGTTGCTACACACAGGCTCTGCCTCTGCTGTGCTGTGCTGTGGTGCTGGTGCTCTTATTGTCGCCGGTCTCGTAGTCTCGATTTAGTTAAAATAGATTGAACAAAAAGAAAGAAACACAAATAAATAAATAATAACACACACTCACAGCCCGGAGTGAGGGCAGACGCCGAGAGCGCGCCAAACACAATCGAACGGAACTAGAAAAGGAACAATCTCTAGCCGGAGGCCCGAGACCGAGAGAGCGCCTCGAGTCAGGAGCGATGTACTAGATGTTTAATTTGACTTGTTCGTTGTCATTTGTGCGGTGTGCGCACGGCCTTCGGCTTGTTGATGGCACCCTAAATCACGTTTGTAGCTACAGATTTGACATGTTTATGAGAGTTATGTAGCTTCGAAGGCAATGTACGTGCACGAGTTGTGTGTACGTATGACGCGACGAAATGTCATCGGCACATCAGATCATTAGAAGGTGACAATGCGATACTCCCTTGACGTCATCCTACTGAATTTGTGATGGTCGGCTTGGCTTTAACTGCGGCAGGGGAGTGGCGAAATTGGAGTGAAAGGTGAACTGATTTTTTTTGTTGAGACAGATGCGCCGGTTGGATATGTTTGTGGCTCATAATCTACTCTACATATCGGTGGTCTGGAGCGAGCGATTTCGGGGACAGCTTTGAAACTATTTGGTATTCTTTGGCTTGTGTTCAGTCAGCGAATGGGAATTTGGTCAGACAGACACTTAACCTCATAAAAGCATGGTTGTGAATGAGATCCGCTGTGATTGAATTTTGAACCTTACGTGTCAGCAGTCATCTAACAGAACTTCTACATCTTATCGTGCAGCTTAACAATCTACTACTACTATTGACACACTGTGGCCATAACTACTACTACCAAGCTTCGTTCAGTTTCGTTCAATTGAGTTCACTGAAGTGATAGTGAAGCCATCACTTACCCTGTCGATCATGCCTCGTCTTAAAGTCAAATTATTCGACAAGATGTTAGTTTGGACATGGATTTTTTTATCTTCACCAGGTTTTGTTCATGTTATGTTCATGTCCATTGGAGGCGGTGCGTAACAAACCACTGCTGACGTTAGAATCTTGCACATGTTCCGAGATGAAACGAGATGTGCACTTCTAGCTTTCGTTCGTTTAAAATTTAAGGGACGTTACTCTTAAAACCTAAGTCCCATTGGTCCATTTTGTCATGCCCTCTTTGAACCAAGCTGTGTTCTGCTGTTCAGCTTCAGGAATGCCAGCGCATTCCACAGAGCAAACTTCCTACAAACTTCGATAATAGTTTTGATAAGATTTGAATATGTGGCTTCGACTTCACGCCATGAACAATCGTCTGGAACGACAACAAAGTTATGTTTATCTACCGATGCAGCGACGGCAGCGCTGTTCAGCATTTCTACAAACTGTCAAACTGGATGGGATGAGTTGAGTGCAACAACGAATAAATTCAATAAATACATGGTAGGCTCCGATGTGATGGGAGCATGCTTGAGTCCGCTACAAATCAGGCAAACTAACATGGAGCCTTTTCTACTAAATGTGCGAAATGGGTATTATCAACGCTTGGATGTATATATACATCGACGCCACTTCGTTTTGATGGTACAAATTGGAAGCCTAGTGAATCTACCACTTGTCACTTCTTTAAGGAAATTCGCCATACCGTTGGCATGAAAAATAGCAGCCAAGAGAGGTCGAGTGCTTGTTGCTACTAAGCCACGCAAGGATGTACGCCCCGACCCAATAGGCCACTTGCCGAGGCACACTGCAGCTCGAAATCGGTGGAAAAAACGTGGTTGCCACCAGAGACAAAGTGAAGATATTAAAATGTGATATTCGACGTCGAAAATGACCCTATTCCTGTGATAGCATGACTCAACCATGCCACCCCGTTTTCATGCGATGGTCTGGTTATTGCTCATTGCCCCAACACTTGCAAACAATTTACACACATCCATTTGTGGCTGTTTTCCTTTTGTCGCGAAAGGGTCGAGCTACAAATGTACATTTATATGTGTACAATGACATTCACGTTAAATGTGTTCACTTGTTCGACTTGTCGCTCAACGATTATTTCTTCCAATTTCATTGGTAGCCTTTAAGATGGCTTCCAGTGCTAACGTCATCACAGCCGTCATTGAACTCTAATTAATTTTTCTGTACATGTCACGTTTTGTCAAAATATTGGCTATACTCATGATAAATGTCAGCTTTTGTTACCGGGCGAAAAACATCACAACAACACTCTCTGCCAATTCTCACTCCCTACTACTCCCCTTGCAAAACCATGAAATCTTACATAAGACGCACACGAAACTAGAACATAACCGCAACAAAGTGTCAAAACTGTCACTTTCGGTTGTCAGTGTGACATAGAATCTTGTGGGAATTTCAAAGCAAATATTAACCGTATGAATGTGGTAAAAAGTGCAAGTGCCTTAAGCTCATCTCAAAACCGACTTTAGTTAGTGTGAAAAAGAATGAAACCACTAAGTGTGCAGTAAAAATTAGAGAAGCCTTTTGTTAGATGTGGCTGTCAATTTGGTTATGCAAAAACCTATAACCATAAAAATAAAACGGAGGCTGTAACAACTTATACTCCCTTTTATTGAACACTCTAGTCTACAAGGTCGTCCAACTAAATGCCAATGACCGCTATATCGAAAGACTTTCAAGAAAAAAAATCATTCCAAGTCAATGTCAATCTGATTAATGTTTGGCTTTACAGTTTAATAGTTGCAAATGCATTTTACTGTCGCCGCCGCGGCAAAAGTGATTCATATTTGAGGTTAGTTTCAGTATATATATTTTTTTTATGAGCCATTAATTCGTGATATATTGCAGTTGGCTATTATGCTTAGTAACGACTAACGCCCTTGAAGCTATGTATTCCAATGACCGCATAAACTGTGGTATACGTCAGTGTAAGGGCGCTGATGTCATCGCTGGTTCGTTGGTCGCTGGAAATCTTCAAGGAAGCTCGCATCGAAGAGGCAATATTTGCTTTGAATATTCGCTGATGGTGAGTTTCGCCGATCTGTCAAATGTCATATTTGATTGGCATCATTTTCAGTTAGGTTTGTTCGATTCGGCTTCTGCGAGATGACGTCAGTCTTCCGAGTGAATTATTGAGCAGCAGTAATTTAGTTCAGTTTTGTTGTGCCAAACAAGAGGTTTTGGGCTTAAATCAATTATTCGCCCACTTGCCATTAACGTCAAACTAAACCTTAAGACATCGATAGCAACACCCCCGCTTAGAATTTCTTCGTTTCTCTTTTCATTGCCTTACTCCATATCAAGATCAATGCTTCAGTGACATCTGTTCACCATGAAATGTGAAACCTTTTTTCTCCTCCTAGCCTCCGATCGAAGTGGAGTAAGGGATATGTCATTACTCAATGCTTACTGTGTCTATTCAATTGTTAATAGAAGTCATTCAAGTGATAAAACCGGAACGAGGGACGCTTAGAAAAACAAGGGCCAACTAGTGCATATCTTGCCACCTGAGTGACTGCGTACACACTCAATGTAACAAGTCAACGTAATGTAATGAGTGTAATCCAAGACGTTCTGGCTTCTAAAGACTTACAAATTTCCAAGTTATACGGGACCTGGACTTTATTGCCTTCGTGTTTGTTCGATTTATTGCGAGTAATTGCAGTGGGCTCATTAGCTCTTGGGGTTATCGACATATTTTCGACTCAGTTTGATGTTCCGCAAATGTGGAGAATTCGTGTTTGGAGTGTTATGGTTTCGGGGAGGTTATGTAATGGCAATTCGAATTTTGATTGATTCAAGGTTGGAGTGTGGTTGATGAGGAACTTGCGCAAACGAGGGGACAAAGAGTAGGGAGCGAAACGGTGTCTTTAAGCATCCCTTCCCCCATTGGTCTATGGAGCGACGACATGAACAATCTCCAGAAGCCCTTGATCCTCTAGATGGGCAAGGTCTTAGTCGCTTAGTTTGAAGCTAATCACAAGTCTCGCCGCAGACCAACAATATCTGCCTCGCCTCAGACTGGACCGCTTGAAAATTCACAATCTTTCATTATCTGACAGACCACCAATTGAACTGAATACAGCTCGAAGGACCAGAAAACAAAAGCAGCTGTCCAGCAGCTGCTCATGTCGCGGAGTCCATTCGCAACTCCTCTCATCCGAAAACCAGTCAACGGACGAAATTTCAACCGAATCACTAACCCATTCCAGTGACAACCGGAGCAGCCATCTGCGCCTGGCCACAAACGCGCGCATCAGGACAGAGAGCACACTTCGCCAAACAAAAACACACATCAACGGCAACAACAGACAACAGTCACCCGTACTTGCAGCAGCACCACCAAACAAACTTGTCAACCCGTCTTCGCCATCGTGTAAGTCGGCCCCGGCTGGTGGCCAGTTGCGATTGCCATTCGGCCGCCATGGCTTCTTACACCAATAACCCAGCAAAGCGTTTTCGCTTCTCTAGACTTTCGAGAGAGTGATAAGAAAAATGTTTGCTGGCCGAGTTTAACGACCTTTCGGCACATACCCACGACTCTCTCACACACTGGCGCACACACAGCGCAGCGAGACACCGTGCCACAAACTCTTTCACACCGAGGAAGCGTGTGGTTGCGAGTGTGTGCGAGGGTATGGCGCGTTGTTTCGTATCTTGTATCGTATTTTTGTTTCGGTTTTTTTTTCCTCTGAATTTACGAGTGCTTACGATACGAAGAAGTATCTGTAGCAGTGTGCAGCAGAGGGACTGCATTGAGGCGCAGATTTCTTTCCGTAATGCATGCATCGAGAGGAGAAAAGATACATACGTATGGATGTACCGCATCGGCAGCATGTATCCACACAGTCGCAGATATACTCGTATCCATCCACATGCATACGCGGCGAGAGACGACAGACGAAGGAATGAAGAGAAAAAAATGTGTATTGGCCCGAACCGGTTAATAAACTCAAATGTAGGTCAAGATTTGTGGTGATAATACAACAACAAAAACAACAACAACAAGAAAAAACACAGCAACAACACACCAGAGCACAGCACAGCATAGCACACACCACCAGAAGAGAAATAAAACAAAAAGGCCCCATTCAGAGGAAAAGACACAGCAAAAGAAAGAAAAGACACACGGCGATGATGAGACGCTAGCGCAGCGGCCAGAAAGCAAAGCCAACAAGGAACGGAAAGAGACAGCACAGAGGTGGCCAAGCAAAGGCCGACGATCAGAGTCAGAGGCGGCAGCAGAGCAGGAAGATATGCTAAGAAGGGTTGCGATGTGACGCTGCCTTACTTGGCCCGCGGTCGGTCCGTCAGTCGGTCGGTCGATTCGAGGGCACACAGCACACCGGGCGTCGGTGGCGGTGGCGGGGGCCAGGGTTTCAGGCAATTTGTTGACTTCTTTCACATCTAGGTAGGTAGGTTGGTAGGATAGGAGCACAATTCCCCGTGTGTGTGCAGCCGCGCCGCCTTGTCAGGTAGAGCAGATCGGAAGAGGAACACCGCGCAAGTTTCGTGTCTTGTCTCTATGGCACGCCCGAGGTCTCTGCTTTCGTTCTATCTTCTCCTTTTTTTTTTGTTGGTTATCTCTCTGCTCACCATCTGCTTCTCGGAAAGGAAATGGGGTCTCAAGTAGGAGCTGCAAGGGGCATCACTCCCCACACACTCTCTCCCTCCCTCCCTTGCCGTGCTAAAAAGGACAATAAACTCATTTGGGTGGAGGAGCAGAAGAAGATGCTGTAACGCAGGAAAAAAAAATGAAACAAAAAGAAACAACGAATGCAGCCGAGGAGAGATGTTAAAGAGCTTCCTGTCGTAAAGATACGAAAACGAAAACGATCCACACATCGACCGCGAGGCCGTGCACAGCTCCCCGCAACCGCACGATCGAGTGCCTCTTATTTACTACGTCAGTTAACTCAGTCAGCCGGTCTTTGGCCGACTGGCTCTTGGGTGAGTTGATCCGCAGAGATGGTTCGGTGAATCATTTAGGAATGATAGCAATTAGATAGAATGGTGAAAATGTGTGCAAAAGGATCAGCCGATAATGAGTGTAATCTGCATACATACTTGCGCATGACGCACGAGACGTTGAGACGTTTGCAAGGGAGCGGAATGTAGAGCGAGCATATACCGACATAATTGAGTTGTAGCCTGGCGACTGCTGTGGCAGTCGATTTGGGGGAGAGGATGACAAATTGCATTTCTTAGCGAACATCTGAAAAAAAGTGGTACACCACGGTTTGAAATTTCTTTCGATAGAGAGTAGGAAATGCGTGTGTGCAAGCAATTGTGCATTGACCTTAAACTTTCACAAGAGAACAAACACACAACACTGACGTTTGATGTTGCGGTTTTTTTCGTATGACAGATGTGTGTGCGCGCGCGCGCTGGATCGATGATAATTGACGCTGAGAATGTGGAACAAATGTCACGAGATGTGACTGCGATGACATGGGGGAAATCGGAAATTATTCATAGAAGAAAGCTGCCAAGGGTCTAGCATGCGCAAGCAAGAAGAGGTCTTACCATATAAGGCACATGTGTTTTGTCATATTTTTTGTGGAAACTATGTCAGTGAATGGCTTGGGTGTGGCATGCAGAGTCAACGACCGAGAGTTGACATTTACTAGGTCGAAGGTTATTAACTCTTGATGGCGCACGGAATTTGGTCAATCTGACACACAGAGTGGTGAACTGTTCCGTAAACTGTCAATAGCCAATGGAAGTCCATTCGCTGATTTAGGTGTAGACACTTTCTTTGTACGTTTTTATCCTAACCCAGTGTCACTTTGTTGATTTTGTTGCCCACCTTACCGACTGTGGTGAGTCTGTCACAAAACAAAATAAAACGTCAATATTAACGACTCATAAAAATCTCTAGGAGCGTTCTGTGTTTGAACACGCAGTAACGCATAAAGTCTGCCTGCATTTCAAGCAGTGCGTATAAATAGTGGTTCATGATTGAAGGCACGTATTGTGGATAAGGAGTTTTTGTTTGTGTTTACTGCTGTTTAGTGCGTGATATCTAGTCTACATAACATCTGTCGAAATGGTTGGGGAGAGGAAATAGTTTATTAGCAATATTTATGTCACCATCAAGGCCATAGCGAAGCTAATTCTATGGCTTAAATGAGCCACAGCTGTAGGCCACCAGAGGAACCCATAAACATACCTTCTTAATGTCACTATAAAAATAAAAAAAGTAAAAACAGAGTCTGTCGATACCCGAAAGTCGTTTTTCAAGAGCTTCAGGATTTTTCATAATTTAACGCGCTGTCGGCAAAAAGGGTTTAGCGGTGAATGAGGGCAAAACAAAGTATATGCTGTCATCAAGAAAGGACACACAACATCGACTCGGTCAGAACATCACCATAGGCAGCTACAACTTCGAGGTAGTAAAGGACTTCGTCTAACTTGGCTCCCAAGTAAATAGTGCGAACATCAGTACCGAGAATAAACGCAGAATAACTCTTGCCAACCGCTGTTTCTTTGGGCTCAAGAGGCAATCAAGTAGTAGAGCCTTCTCTCGAAAGACCAAGCTCACGTTATATAAGACCTTGATCATCCCTGTCCTGCTGTTTGGCGCGGAAGCTTGGACTATCTCAAGAGCGGATGAAGACGCACTTGGTCTCTTGGAGAGAAAAGTTCAGCATTCAATTTTTGGTCCTGTTTGCGTTGAAGGTTCTTGGAGAAGACATTCAACCACGAACTGTATGGGCTATACAACGACATGAGTCTAGTCAGGCGTCTACGGATTTAACGCCTAAGATGGCTAGGGCCTGTAGAGCGCATGGACAACACTGCTCCAGCCCGAAGAGTCTTCTACTCCGAACCAATGGCACAACGCAATAGAGGACGACCACGAACCCGATGGGCTATACAACGACATGAGTCTAGTCAGGCGTCTACGGATTTAACGCCTAAGATGGCTAGGGCCTGTAGAGCGCATGGACAACACTGCTCCAGCCCGAAGAGTCTTCTACTCCGAACCAATGGCACAACGCAATAGAGGACGACCACGAACCCGATGGCGCACTCATGTGGAGAAGGACCTCAACCAACTTAGAGTGCGAAATTGGAGGCAGCTGGCTAAAGAACGCGCCAGCTGGAGAGGATTGCTGACCGAGGCCCAGGTTCACCCCGGACTGTAGCGCCACAAGAAGAAGAAGAAGAACGCGCTTTCTGTGCGTCAAAGGTTTCAGGAATAACGACAGAAATTCTAAATTTTACATGCAACATTATATTCGACTATAGTTCTTAATCTTAGAGTGTGTGCGAAGCCCCAGCGACGAGTTCATCCCTCGGCGGACCCTTCCCAACGCAACCGAAGTGGAATGATAATAACGACGTATTTTTTGATTTATTGAAAGGCCGTGGCAGATTCCCAGAGGACCGGCTCCGATTGGTCTAGATTCTAAATTTCAGTTGATAGTGAACCAAAATGAAGAAATGTAGCTTTCATTGTCATTGGATGACAGTTGCGGACCTTAATTTCAGAAGTTCACATTTCTTCACAGCGCAACTGGAGACAACTGTGGTAAGTCACAAGGAAAAAGAAACCCGCAGATGAGAGGGATGTAGATAAGTAAAGTGGAACAGAGGATGTAGTGGTTTTACGTCGACATGAAGATTCATTCCGGGAACCATATCGATGTTCTTCTGATAGTCACTTCTCGATATGCCTACCTTTGCCAAGTGTAATCTCATAATTCATTCTCTAAAACAGGGTATTACAGAGCACTTGCAGTGAAGGTGGGAAGACATCTGCTCTTTCTTCTCTTTCACCATCTCGTAATTACTCCCATAGCACAGTTGGCTAGGCTGCGATGGTTCCTCTAAGGCTGCCGAAACTCTGTACAAACCAGATCATTTTATCAGACAAGAACACAAAGACAACAGGGAGTCTATGCAGCTGGTTGAATTCTTAAAATCACAGGATGTCTTCATCTGGCGGCATATTTGACATCTACGTGTACTAAGGCTTATTCACGACAGACTTGGATGTCAATCCATACTTGCATCCACTTTTGTTTTGACTGTCTTCAGCTGCTCGGATATCAGGGATCTTACATCTATGAACATCACAGCTGCCAACGGTGTGTATGATGTCGGCCAGGTCCTGCAATCTCACGAGAGTACCATTAGACTCGGCATATTTGCTAAGCAAATATTTACCAGACGTCAGAACAGAATGGTCGTCCAGGTAGGTAGTCACGTTTAGGGATATACCGGCAGGAAAAGGATGGAGTAAGTACAATATATGACGTAGGTAGAAGTAGTTCGGCCAGCAGTCCTGGGCATTAAGGAGCCCAACTGTAGTAACCATTGGTTGCGAAGCCTGACCAGAGGCTATATTCAGGTACCACGGGAGGTCAGTGCCCCTGAAACCTAGTTTCAGCCTGACCAAGCGGTTGGCCCCCTTGTGGGAGCGTCGTGGTGGCTGTGGTTTAAACCCAAATCGCGGGGAGTGTTGGGTATAACTGCCACCGCATCTTGTAGACAATAACGACTATCATTTGTGGTGATCGTGCTTGACTATGAGATGTGCATGGAATTATGACCCAGCTCAGTGTGGAGTTGCACTACAACCTGGCGCTGTGACCTACAGAGCAGCAGAGGTGTTAGATAGGCCTCGCCCTTACCAAAGGGGAGGGAATATACCTTAAGATATGAACTCAATTGGTACTTGAGATCAAACTCAAGGCGTTGGTCAGCGTATTCTTGACTCTGGGTGTGAGGACCCCGTGGTATTAAGCCTTCACGGCAGGTGATCACGTTAATCCAAACACTCACTTGTCTTCAGCTGCATTAGTGCACCTTTTTTAAGTGCCCATAACTAATAAAAAATAAATGCCCGAAGTACTATCAATTTGATGGAAAAGGGACAGTCATCGCACAAGGAAGTCCATATCATGTTCTTAACCAGAGAAGCGCACGATTTAACAAGTAATTACTACACAAACTCCCCCCTGTTCGCGACAAATCTGCACCGAAAGTCACTTTCCTGTCACATGTGCTCCTCCCCCCAGTCAAGTCCCAGTTACAAAGTTGCAGCGGACAACCTTGTTAAATGATTCACAATTCACAAAAGAGCGACCTCAGTATTCGGCAGTTTCCCCGTCCAATCATCGCACCAATTACGCACTCAATCAGTCAATCCGCCCTCGCTGATCGAGTTAAGACTTTGCCCCCATGGCCCATCTCTCTGAAGCATTGCACGCACACGCCTCGCCCAACCTAACTAAGATTGACAGCGTCTGCTGCACAAATTTTGACCAACAGACCCACTGGACAAAGAGTTGCATAAAATGCAAATTGACCTACTTTGTCGTCAATTGCAGCGTTTTGTTGTGCTGCCGTGCTACGTTGTCGTTGTCGTCGTCGTCGTCGTCGTCGCCCACGGCTGAAGAATTCCATCCCCAAAAAGGACTCCACCATCAGCGCGGTGCACACCAGTGACAATGCATGTCATGTGAAATACTCGCCTTCCGTCCGCTGCCACTGCAGCATTATACAATAATTTCGTGTGCATAATATTTCCGTCAATCGGCGGCACCCCACACACACGCACACAAAAACGAGCCGAGCAAAACCGACAAATAAATATAAAATTATTATGTAGGCTCCGTTCAATTGGCTTTTTGGTGGCAGAATTGAATGCTCCTCATTGTTGCCCCAGAAGTGGTGCATCAAGTGCCTTATCGCCGCCCGAAACCAGTGCGACATGTTCAGCACTTCAATCGCGTCAGCCCGAGCGTACAACAAAAATTGAAGCCATCCAGCGAAACCAGTCGAAACTGACGAAAACAACACAAACTGAAGAGAGAAAAACAAAAATGAAAAATAAAATATTCACAACGCACTACTCTCGGAAACAGGCTTTGGAAGTGGAATTTAGGTCTCTCGGAGTAGCAGCGACAGCAGCGGCACTGGTAGCCGGAGCTGGAGCGGGAGAAATGCCCGTGTGCGGGACAACTCGTACTTGAGGAGCAGCAGCACAACACACCAAACACAAAAAACAAGCGAAGAAAAATCCCAAAAGGTTACGGCTGTGCAGGCAAAGTGTCGGCTGGCAGCTGGGAGTGTGTTTTACGATATTTAGCGGTGATTAAGTTCTGTTTGTTTTGTGTGACTTAAATCGGTACGCTAATTGAAGGTTTTCGGTAAGAGTCAGAGTCAGAGCCAGAGTCAGTGTCAGTCAGAGCCTTGATTGAAGGATGGAGCAGAGGTGATGGTTTTGTGGGCCTTGTGGTCTATGGCCGCAGTTGCTAATTTACCGATGTCAGTGGCGTCGAGGAGGACCAGTTGTGCCTTGTGTCAGACAACTGTTACTGGGTTACGGGAACGACATTGGCATGGTTTTTCTTCTTTTTTTTTTGCGAAAAGAAAGTCAGTCGATGTGTCAGTGTCAACGAGTGGAAATGTCAAAATGTGTGTGGTGGAACATCTTCGAAATAACATGGAATTTCCCAGACGCGCGAAAGCCACATCGAATGTGTGAGAGTCTCATCTTACTTGAGGGGGGGGAAATGATGCCAAAAGGTGGTTGTTGAATGCAATTCTCATTGCGCGCGGTAATTGATGGAATCTAGTACAATCTCATGGCACGAGGCTCGATTTCACCGGCAGCTCGATGGGAAGGGAGTGCAAAATTGCAAAAAAAAACTTGGTAAGACACGCGTGAGGTGGGTAGGGAGTTGGAAGCAAATCAATTACTAACTGAAGGGTATGCTAAGTCTTAAGAAGATCAATCATTTGAGACATTTTTTTGGCTGCAAAAGCGTGGACTTTGAAGCTCTATTACATCTTACGACGCAAGACACCAAAGTGAGCATTTTGCTAAGGGCACGGTCATGATTTCCTCACCGACATCAAGAGTTGGGTATATTGGAGACTTTTCTCATCAAAGATTGGTACCTTCATGCTCGTCCACTGACTACGACTCATGTCGCACAAATGGAGAAACGTATCAAGTCATCTCTTATGAAGAATCGGTTATTGAATTTATCATACTCATGCCGATTATGGAATACGGCGGAAAGAACAACTGAAACAACTGTCAACCGTACTGGTCCAATATCCATTCTCATCCAGGAATCTTAAACATGCTGCGAATTTATGTTCCGGAAACAAAGATGTGGATCTTAACACAGGGGGCAGTATTTTCGTCAAGATAACAAATGTACATGTCTCAATCAATCATTTTACAAATCTGAAATAATGTTGATTACAAAAGAACTCCTTCTACTTCATTTAATTATCCTTCGCCCTACTTCTAATTTTACATCGAATATCTTGGGAATAATTTTCTTGATCTTCTGAATTCATTAAAAGGGCACTTGACTTCATAATATACTTTAATTCAGTCCGTAAATAACTATTCTTCGGAACAATTGAACCAAAAAATCAAAATTGACAGCAAACAGCTGATTACAGAAGGGGTCGATAGGGAAGTTGTGCGGACCGATAATGTAGTTCATCCGACGGATTCCATTATACGATTGGGGATGTGAGTTACTCCCTCCGTAGTCGATCCGGCGGATTCCATAATCGGCATGACTATTAAAGTTTTTTAGAGGTGTCGATGCATTCTGGACATAGACTTCGAGCCAAACATTTTGTCAGGATCTAAAGAAACACATGTATCAGCTCTTCTAACTGGGATAGAGTAGAATCTAATGCTTCAAAAAATCAATGCTATCTGATGTCACTTCAGTGAACCCCTGATAATCAGTCATTATCGACGAATGACGCTTGTATCGATGAAACCAGAAAACTTTCCATCCTTGGTATGTGTCTGCAACAACACTAAGTTGGAACGATCATATATTCGAGGTCGCAAAAAATCCTGCGAAAGGTCTAGGTTTCTTTAATCGATGCAAGAAATATAGACGTCCACTGATTTGCATTCAATTTAAAAGACTTGAATTCGCCCTGAGCTTCAGTACAACGTGCATCCATGACCAGCCTGCACCTACTCCCAAGCCCTTCACCAGTCGATAGACAATGACCAATTCGTCGACAGCAAGGCGTGCATAAGTTGGCCATCTAGTCGCTTTTTTATAAATCAGAGGTTATTTTGACACTGACAACTGTTCTCTGCTCGAAATATTGGTAGTAGATCAGTATCAAACTTCCGCGGAACGAAATGGCGAAAATGTCCTTTACACTCGACAAAATTTGGGACAATTTTTTGAAAAGAAGATTTGGCCGAAATGAAGCTCCTACCACGACTATAATAATAATAATAATATGGGTGGCGCTACAGCCTGTAGAGGGCCAGGGCCTAGCTTCTCAGCAACCACTCGTGTTGTGCGTGCTATTGTTCTCACACGAGTGGAAGGGACCTACAGTCGACTATGCCGACTCGGAACGGCCAAGTTTGAGAAGCTTTTTCTAGACAGGAAATACTCTTTGAGCATTGTTTCTGACTCGAAAGAGGTGGGGTCGTGAAAATTATTTTTGTCGCTCAGAGCTGGATCGATTCCAGCTCTTCTTCTATTTCTTCTTCTTGTGAAAGAAGAAGAGCTGGAATCGAACCTACGACATAGAGGTTGGGGTCGACGCACATACACACAACGCCACGGGCCACCACCACGACTGCTCCACACAAGTTTGTGCAAAAAGTTCGTGAGACTAGTATGCTGGTGGACAACAATCATGGTCACAGTCATCGTACGTGACGTTCAGATGAGTGGCTTGTGTGAGACTCAATTCACGAAGAGCTTCTTCGGAAATGAGGCTTCAAAGAAAGTTTCGGTGGAGGTTACGGAGCCATCTAAACCGACACCTGAAATTGAGGAGATGAACTTCATGAGAAAATATGCGCCATGCCACACAGCCCATGCCACAATCGATAATTTGTCCACCAAATTCTTCAATCGGGTTATCGGCCGTCTTGGCGATGTAATTCGCGACTTTTTTGCGGGACCGTGAAAGATGATATAACAAGTACCAGGAAACGATTGAACCACTTTCGGCCAAAGCTACAGCTTGAAACCATCCACAAGGTCTTGAAAAATTAGGGTGGCCTCGCAAGGCAGCCAAATGAGCGATGTTGTATATGTTCTTGCTAATTAAGTCGTAATACATGGAAAAAAGAAATTTGTATTTGTCCCATCATTCACTTAAGTGCTGTACCAACAAAAATCGGAAACATTTGGACAAGATCTAAGAGTGGGAAATTTCAATAAACGTGAGCGATGAGGCGTCCATATGAAATTGGAGGTGATCCCTTAATTTTGATGGAACGCACGCACATCAGGAGCAGACATGAGAATGTGTAGCCCAGAAAGTAAAGGAAATAGTAAAAAAGTAACAGAGATTAAAAAAACGCCTCGCCTAGGTGTCTTTATGTCAAATGATCAAAAGCTCCTAGCCTGTTTCTGTGAGTGTTAATTTTTTAAGGCATAGGCGGCCAATGGTGTCAGAAGAGGTCTTACAGAATGTGGCAAATTCTTGCGGGTGCATGTGATGTAATGCATCCTAAAGGAAATTAAGCTAAATGAGTTAGAAATAAGTTGCTACGCAGATCTACTACATATAACGTCAGTTCTCATCTCTGAACACGAGTTGTTGTCGACGAAAACAGCCAAAGGTTCATCATTTGTCTGTTTGGCTCTGAGCCAGATCTTACTAGAAAAAAGAAGACCTCAAAGGAATCATGCTAACTATGAGAATCTTCAAACAAATTCCCATTAGATGCCAGACTTTTCCACCAGCTGATCAAATGATTGGTGATCTTCATCAAAGCTGTATTCGGCTGTATTTGCGATAACCAAAACCTGTCATCCACACGTTCACTCGGTCACACGATCGGTGGTAATTGTGAAATTCTGCAATACGGAGAAAGCTAAGAGGCGTCACTGATTTAAAAACGATCTCTAATCCACCGATCCTCCTGCTCCTATCTTTGTCACTTCTTTCCCAAAATTCCCACTTAATCCCATTTGATCTGCCAGACTGCCAAATTTTCTCCCACGAAAGGTAATGCGTACGCAATCACTGAGTGCAATGCAAATGCATTCACTTTCTGGTGAAATACACCGCACGACGATATCAGAATTCACCGAACGTATCAGTTCACGGTCAGAGTCAGAGCCACTCCGTCCGCCGACCACAAATGCCATTATCATCAAGGTAATTCCTTCAATTTTAATATCACCCACGCTCCACCACCAGTAACGTAACGATCGGCAGTAAAATGGAAAAAAAACCGCTCGCAATAAAAAAAACCCCGTTCCCATCCAAACCTCTAACTGATCCTCACTTAACTGATCTCGCTTAATCCAATTTTCAGTACAAACCTTGTGTATGGTCCCATATCGCTGGCGATTGCCCCCTTCGAGGGTGCACCTTCCACCTCAGGTGTATGAACAGTTGTCAGCAAGGCCGTCTCCGACAGCAAATGCTGCTTAGTTGGATCGTTTACTTCTGTGATCACCGCCAGTGTGTAGTCGTTTTCTTCACCGATTTCTTCTGCCTCGTCCTCTAATGCCACCCTTAGGTCAGGCAATGGCAATGGAATTTCCTTAAAACCTTCGCTCTCCGCACGAAGGCTACGATCTGAATCACTTGATGTACTTCCACCACTGCCGACACTGCCAACACTACCGTTCTCGATCAATGACGCCAAGAGTTGTTCACTAAAAATGAAGAGATCTTTCGATATGATCATGGCACAAGGAGACCTTGCTCCTGTCACTTATTCTTCATGGAAAACAAAATATTATCGAGCAGACGACGAGGAGAAAACAAAACAAATGTGGTGACGTAACGAAGCACTGGACCGATTATATATATTTTTTTTGTTTGACCAGAACAAAATACCGTTAACGCGCAGAAACAATTGAATTTAATTATTTTTTTTTCTCTCCTTGTCTAAGTGGACAATCAGACAGTTAAGACTGACGAAACACAATGCGGCCCGATTTTTCCGACAGCGACAACGACAGCGACTAGGTGCGTCTCAAGCAGCGACCGGAGAAAGAATAATGATATTCCAGAGCAGAGACTACGATCGCGAAGATCACTGTGTGTTATTTCCGCTCTAATAAATTCCATAAAGATTCATGTTTTTTTTTCGTTGGTTTGTTGTCTCTTGTTCTTGTCTCTTTTCCCTGTCCTCACCCTCTCTGTCTCGCTCGCCTTTGGGGTCTTCTCCTTTTCCTTTTTGTTTTCTTCGGATTTTCACTCCCCTGCGTCGCTCTAGCTTAGTCCCTCTCTGGCAGAGTCAGTGTCTGGGATGACGATCGCTAGAAGCAGCTCTTTGGGTGTCGATGAAGTGAAAATGGGCACCTTCTGCCGCCCCGCAGAACGATCAAAGCTCAGTGTGTGTGTGTGTGTGTTCGGGGGGAGTGAAGCGGGCGTATTGGGGAATCTGTATACGCACGCGTACGATCAGCTGCGAGTGTCGTTATGTCGTTATGTCGTTATGACACAGGAACACTCGATGGACTTTCCCTCTAACGGGGTGGGCGGATGCCGGATGGTGACCAAACCGAACCGATGTTTTTCCCACAGCCAACGACGCCGATTAGATATCGCGATGGGAAACAAGATCACGAACCGATATTAAGAAGCTTCACCGCAGCCGAAGACGGGTGGGAGAGCGCACAAAGAAATCTCTTTCACTTCACGGATTATTATTCTTAATGAACTGCTGTGTGTGCGAGCGCGATTGCCAGTCAGTGTGGCTGTGTGTGTATGAGGGATGGAGAAAATAAAAGAAAATTCGTTTCACAACCCGCCGGTGGCGTGTGTTCGAATGCGACACGACACGAGATACTACACGTCCGACGAAGACGATGACCGCTGAACGTATGAAAAAATTCAAAAATTCGTACGACGATTGGGGCGCTGCTGGCTGCGCTGCCTGACTGTTCGGGTGGACGTTGCACGATCAGTGTTTTGTGGCACAGGCATGGACGGTGTCTGTGCGTGTGTGTGCGCGAGCGTGGAGAGATCCCCACGAAAATGTAAGCGAAAAGAAAAACAGAGGAAACCGTGTGCGCTCTCTTAGGCGATGAGACAGTGTTGCCGTTGAAGAGTTGAGAAAGTTGCAGAAAAAGGGAGAAAAGTATGTATTGCACAACAAACCAGCAACATTAATTCTGTAAAGAAAAAAACTAATATAGCGCCTTGGTTTGATTTTTATTGATGTTAGAGCAGTTGAGGGAGAATTGTCAAAAAGGAGTTTTTTTTCCAAAAAAATCCGCACTCCGGCAACTCTGTTTGAAGATAAAGAATGCAGTGACTCTCTTAAAGAGAGATCGCGCTCTCTTCGAAGGGACTTTTTTGTGATCATGAAATGGGGGAAATAGTGTTGCCAATGAAGGGAGTCGCCTTCGTTTCGATAGAACATTATCACTAGATTCTTATCGGTGTTGCCGGAAAATACGACGCGTGACGATGTGAGAAATGTATTTACGAATCTTACTTACTTACTTAAGGTGGCGCTACAGTCCGGGGTGAACCTGGGCCTCAACCAGGTCTCTTTCCACTTGCGTGCGCCACCTGAGTCGCGGTCTTCCTCTACTGCGCCGTTCCTCGGGGGTAGATTCGAAGACTTTTCGGGCCGGAGCATTGGTTTCTATCCGCTCTACATGACCTTGCCATCTCAATCGTTGGATTTTGAACAATTCTTTCAAGAACGATGTTGAAAAGGTCGCATGACAGCGCGTCGCCTTGTCTGAATCCTTTTTTGACATCAAAGGTCTCGGTTATGGTTGATGGAGCAGCGTGCATTCTCCATCGTCATCCTACACAAACGGACGAGTTTGGTAGGGATGCCAAAACTAGACATTGCTCTGTATAGCCCGTCTCTATGAATGCTATCATACCCGGCCTTAAAATCGATGAACAGGTGGTGGGTATCGATTTGTTGCTCCTGGGTTTTCTCCAAAATCTGCCGAAGTGTGAATATTTGGTCGATGGTGGATTTTCCTGGCCTAAAGCCACACTGGTATGGACTGACCAATTTGTTGACGAATGGCTTTAGGCGTTCACACAGTACGGCAGATAAGATCTTATAGGCGATGTTAAGGAGACTTATCCCTAGATAGATGGCGCAGTCAAAGGGGTCTCCTTTCTTGTGGATCGGGCAAACAATGCTGAGGTTCCATTCATCGGGCATGTTTTCCCACAGATGAGTTGGTGCATGTTCCTTACCAAATCATCGCCTGCGGCTTTAAAAAGCTCGGCGGGTAGGCCGTCAGCTCCAGCAGCCTTGTTGGATTTCAGTTTATGAATGATTCGTTCTGCCTGACAGCGGAATTTGGTTCTTCGTCGCCGTTATACAGTCTGCAGAAATGGTTTCTCCATATCCTCAGCATCGACTGTGACTCTACTACGATGTTCCCTTGATCATCCTTACAGGCTTCGGTTCAGAATTTATAACCTTTAAAGCAAACCAATCAGACAATCGTAGGAATCGAAGTGCTGCTCAGCCAATGCGTGTCCCATTGATGAAAACAAATGGTAGTCGGAAGGAGCCAAGTCTGGTGAATACGGCGGGTGGGGTAGCTGCACCCAGCCAAGTGTTTTGATTGTATCCTGAACCGGTTTTGCTTTGTGTGCAAATGCATTGTCATGGAGCAAAATTACCTTCCCGTGTCTTCTGGCCAATTCTGGTCGTTTCTCGATCAATGCATGGTTCAAATTGATCATTTGTTGTCGGTAGCGATCAGTATTAACGGTTTCACCAGGTTTTAGGAGCTCGTGGTACACCACACCTTTCTGGTCAAACCAAACACACAGCATTGTCTTCTTGCCGAATCGATCTGGTTTTGCAGTCGATGTTGATGGTTGTCCCGGATTAACCCATGATTTTTTCCGTTTAGGATTCTTAAAATAAATCCATTTTCCATCGCCAGTAACAATCCGATGCAAAACCGATTTTCTTACATGTCTTTGAAGCAACAAGTGTTTTTTCGGTTTTCCATCTGTCTTTCATTCGATTCATGTGGCACCCATTTTCCACACTTATAGATCTTTCCCATAGCTTTTAAACGGTCAGGAATTGTTTGTTGTGCAACATTTAACATTGCTGCCATTTGCTTTTAACTCAAAGTGTCATCTCCATCCAATATCGTTTGCAATTCGGCGTCTTCAAACTTTTTTGGTGGTCTTCTACGTTCTTCATTTCACATCAAAATCATTATTTCTGAACCGTTGAAACCATCTTTTGCATGTTGCTTCATTACTACCACTTCGGTGCCAGCAATCTATGTATGACATGCATTTCTTTAGTTTCGTTTCTGGGATATGCGGCGGACGAATGTGCGTTACCTGTGTCTTCAGTTTCTTTTTCTTCAATTCAATCCAAGTTCCAGTCCAATCCGGACTGATCTTAATAAAAAGAGTCTCTTAATATTAGACTCTGTTGCCACTGTGCAATTTGCTGGAATTTGCTGATTTGCTGATATCAGAACTTGAAGGAAGTAAATATTTCGGTGCAATATTTGGGTGTTGCTTGTGGATCGACATGCTCACTGGTGCATTGGCATTGGAGCGAATTGGCTGCTTTCTAGATGCGTGGATATATTCCTTGGAATCGGTGCGTATGTGACGCATGTGTCGTTTCTATTCCAAATCAGCATATTTGTCTGCAACTTATATCAGAAACTCGGTTGTTACGTCATAATCACGCGAATAAAAAAATGTAGTGACTAAGGACTTCTTAGATATATAAGAAGTGATATTCAAAGCATTGCTTTTGCCTACAGTAGTGTGATCTGAAAACAAAGCGCTGGGAATTCCATAATGTACAAATGAACTTGAGTGAACTGAGCAACAGTCACGAACTTAAACTTGAACACAGCGATGTAGCAAATGATAAGGGATGACTACAAAGTTACAACACAAATTAAATAACTTTATCGATATGAAGCATGATGAACATGAATATGAGAATAATTTAAAAGGAAAATTCCCAACGGATTAAAGATGCGTGCGTTGCGTCTTGTGACAAAATTGACAACTCATAAGACCTAATTTGAGGGAACAAGACAGCAAGTGAGGGATATGTGTGGAATGCATCAGAATCCATGAAGTTGGCGAACTTTTAACTTTTGTTTCGTTTGACAGTTCATGTGTATCATTTATGCATGAATGTGTGTCATTTTACTCTCGTGTTTCGTGTGGGATTGTATGTTTGTATATATATTTTATTGGGCACCTATTTGAAATCCGATTTTTGTGGATTTTATCTGCAATGCCAGATTACCAGATTCTGGTCAGTATCTACGGGCTTGAGGCTTAAATCCTCATCTCATCTCTTCCTATCCTTGGTCGTCGTAGTATTCGCGTGGGAAAAGCAAGCGCGGAAGATATCTAGACCACTAGATCTTTCGCCGTGTATTCTAACTTGTCTGAAGATATGTATAAGCTCAGAATGTCCATCCACCTCGTCGTGAGTCTGACTAGCGCTTATCTGATGCCATTGCATTTAAGGCATGCCTCGGAGTTCGTGATGATGGGCACATTCGTTCCATGTGACAAGACCATTGAAGAATGGTTATAAGGGTCCCAGTGAAAGCAAGGGTTAATATGCTGGTTTTCAAATCTGGTCACCATTTGACGTTGGGATCAAATTAACAACACTGAGTATTGGGCATCTGCAGTTTCCACCCACACTCCCAATGAAAGGGAGAGTATGAATGACAATAATTTTATTCAAAACTGTGCCGTGTGATAAATGGGAGCAGTAGTGCAATTGCAGATGAATCCGCTGTATCGCTCTCAATGCACTAGGTATACGCTAGGTATCGAATCACTGTGCGCCATAGCAGGTACTTTGTGATGCGAATGCAAGCGGCTAGGCCGAGCAATGCGACCGATGGCGAGCGGGGTGAGGAATATGTCGTGATCATTGTCTTCGTTCAAATGAGGTCTTTGTTTAAATGTGATGGTTGGTGGTGCTGCTGATGATGGCAAATTAGACTGCTGAGAGTGTAGCTGTTCGAACCGTGAACGGAAGGGTTACGACTGCAAATGGGAACTGTGGTGATGTTCGACTAGTCACACAAAGGCGCTCGTTCACTCGAATTTTGCACTTAACACGCGGATGAAATACGTGCCATTTGTGAAGACCCACAAGAATGGATGCCGTGCAGGGCTTGAGTAAACGAACTTTTGTCCGATCTGGAGGGAATGCTGATCGAGGATTTCTTCTCGAAGATAGCCTGCGGTATTAGGCGGTCAGTGTCAACAACGGACCAACAATGGTCTAAGTGCGATGGCAATTTCACTGGCAGTCCAATAATCTAACATGTGTAGCTGCAGCACTTTGTGCTCCCCTCGAACTGTCGTCTTTCACATCCTATCACTACTTCCGGTTGGAGGCAATTCCAGGGTGATTCCCTTCAACGACTGAGATTACCGTAAGGTACGTTTCCTTAACAATTGGAATGTCTACCTATCGAATCGTTCTTAGTTTCAGAAATCAACAACACTGTGATGCTTTCCAGAGGTTATGATTTTTTGACAATCAGGCAGAAGTCTTTATAGTTCTGTGGAGGTGGAGAAGATGATTGTCAACAAGTCAACAGACAAAAACCGCTGCGGTTAAGATCAAGTAATCGCGAGACCCGACTTACTAATTGGATTCAGCGTTCCCGGGATCTTCAACGGAGAAATGGAACTGCGGCCTAATAAGTAAATACGCAAGTACCAGTCTTGGTCATACTGTCATTACTCGGATTCATCTTGAGTCCACCACTTTATTACTAGAAGAAAACTGATTGGGATTTCAATGAGATGTATAGTCCAGCGTGAACTTGGAAGCTCTCTCTCGTGATACGAGTTAACCTACATTTGGTACGTCGACTCTGACAAACGAAGTTTTTGAAGTGAGCGTTGAGCAGTGATGTGGTGGCACGTGGCTTTGTGGATGTGCGTCGACCCCATTGCACTTGAACCTCAGCGTCTAGGTATGATCCTTAGTCTGTTTGAAAGAAGTAATTTTCTCGTCCTCTTTCACCGTTAAAAGTCTGCACAAGACTGAATGTCACATCCACTAGTGAGAGAACAATAGCACGTACTACACGAGTGGTTGTTGAGAAGCTAGGCCCTGGTCTTTTGGAGGTTGTAGCGCCACCCATATTATTGTATTATTGAGCAGTGAATCCAGTGATGAAGATGGATACGTGAATAACAACAGAGAATCGTGAATTAAACCTAGACACCCAACGTTGCACGTACTCGCTATACTGCTGCCGCTAGAATCATCGTCCATCAAATGCCGAAATAGTAGGCCCACGAGTCCGTGTGCGGGATAGTGGAGTAGTATCGCTTTGAATTTCCCCCTCATCTCTGCAACTTCTACTGAAGTGTGTCTACCATATTTGTAGCGTTTGGGCGCTGGTCCAGCCCATGTGCCGACTAATAGACAAAAAATGTTCATTATTGAAGCACTCCTTCCAGCCGCTTCTTTCAAACCCCGTTCGATTAGATCGCTCTCATGAATCTCTGCATCCCGTCTTCTGAAACTAAACTGCTCTCCCTTTGTTGCGCTGCCTTAAGCATCAGCACACAAAGCCGTGACGACTGAATCCACCGAATTCACTGGAATCCATCGACAAACTTTCGTCAGATTTCTATTTGTACATTTTCGCTTGTTCAGACCGAACATTTCACAGCAAATGAGGCAAATTTATCTGCACCAACACATTCGTGGCGCACTATCAGAAAGGTCAAGGGCACCGAAGCCGATAAGCCAACCGCCAAATATATACTCGGCCTATCAATGGCTCTGGGAAGTAGGAGTTGCTTGCCTCCATTCAGACGACAGAGTCACTTGATTATCTTTACGGTGATACAGTAAGTTCGAGAAGTATTTGACTGAATTTAAAACGTTGGGTTGAGATAAAACTTGTGTTTCAAAGCTACAAGGCAGCGGTGAGAGGGGGCATCCTAAGTCTGTGTGTGTTTCTTATCGTTGTTCAGACTGTGACTGCATGTAGAGACGAATGTTAGGGCCACGCACAAAATTGATTTTCTGCGAAAATATTTTTGCAAACTTTTCAATTTCACGCATTTTTTTTATAGTTCTCGTATCTCCTTTGCTTTGCGTGCGATATTTTTTGCCTTCAAAATGGCAAGAGATAGCTTGGTTGGGTTCAGATTAGATTCAGAGCAAACATACGAAGTGGAGAGGATATGCAATTGAGGAAGAGTGAAAGCAGTTCAGGTCTTGGAATTTTATTTCAACATACGTATTAATACACGTTAGAAACCATGAAAAATTGTGTACAGAGGTCAAAGATAGGCCTAATAGGGCCGCTGTGGCAGTCGCAAGATGATCACGAAAATCTACAGAAATGCCTTACTAAACACTGTCAATTTTTTCGGGTGAAAATGTCGATGTCGGCGGAGGCTTGTGAACGTCTCAGAATCGGTTAATTTATGGCAGTAAGCATGAAAAACGGTGTACAGAGGTCAAAGATAGGCCTAATAGGGCCGCTGTGGCAGTCGCAAGATGATCACGAAAATCTACAGAAATGCCTTACTAACCACTGTCAATTTTTTCGGGTGAAAATGTCGATGTCGACGTATGCTTGTGAACGTCTCAGAATTGGTAAATACACGCCAGAAAACATGAAAAACGGTGTACAGAGGTCAAAGATATTCCTAATAGGGCCGCTGTGGCAGTCGCAAGATGATCACGAAAATCTACAGAAATGCCTTACTAACCACTGTCAATTTTTTCGGGTGAAAATGTCGATGTCGGCGGAGGCTTGTGAACGTCTCAGAATCGGTTAATACAGGGCAGTAAGCATGAAAATGGTGTACAGAGGTCGAAGATAGGCCTAATAGGGCCGCTGTGGCAGTCGCAAGATGATCACGAAAATCTACAGACATGCCTTACTAACCACTGTCAATTTTTTCGGGTGAAAATGTCGATGTTCGCGGATGCTTGTGAACGTCTCAGAATCGGTAAACCCACGCCAGAAAACATGAAAAACGGTGTACAGAGGTCGAAGATAGGCCTAATAGGGCCGCTGTGGCAGTTGCAAGATGATCACGAAAATCTACAGAAATGCCTTACTAACCACTGTCAATTTTTTCGGGTGAAAATGTCGATGTCGACGTATGCTTGTGAACGTCTCAGAATCGGTAAATACACGCCAGAAAACATGAAAAACGGTGTACAGAGGTCAAAGATAGGCCTAATAGGGCCGCTGTGGCAGTCGCAAGATGATCACGAAAATCTACAGAAATGCCTTACTAACCACTGTCAATTTTTTCGGGTGAAAATGTCGATGTCGGCGGAGGCTTGTGAACGTCTCAGAATCGGTTAATACAGGGCAGTAAGCATGAAAATGGTGTACAGAGGTCAAAGATAGGCCTAATAGGGCCGCTGTGGCAGTCGCAAGATGATCACGAAAATCTACAGAAATGCCTTACTAACCACTGTCAATTTTTTCGGGTGAAAATGTCGATGTCGGCGGAGGCTTTTGAACGTCTCAGAATCGGTTAATACAAGGCAGTAAGCATGAAAATGGTGTACAGAGGTCAAAGATAGGCCTAATAGGGCCGCTGTGGCAGTCGCAAGATGATCACGAAAATCTACAGAAATGCCTTACTTACCACTGTCAATTTTTTCGGGTGAAAATGTCGATGTCGACGGATGCTTGCGAACGTCTCAGAATCGTTAAATACACGCCAGAAAACATTAAAAACGGTGTACAGAGGTCAGAGATAGGCCTAGTAGGGCCGCTGTGAGAGCTGGAAGATGACCACGAAGATCTAAAAATGCTTCACTAATTAAGTATAAGGAAGCACGAACATGTGGAGAAATACCAACTAGAGGTAGCCGGTACGTATTGAGACCAAGACATATGTATCACATTCACCGAATAAGCCTGATTCCTGAGTTGTGCCTCCCCAAGACTGACGCAAAAGGCTTTCCCCTTCGTGATTCATATTTTATAAGGAGTACATTGCACCCTCCATAGTCAACCGAGTTCCCCTTGACGACATGCCACAACATTGCCAGCTCACGGCAACACTACACGCTCTGTAAGCCTGCTCTCTTAATTCCTTCTTTTCCTTTTAATTTCATATTTCCATGTAGCTGATAAGAAAAACGCGTAACCGTCTCCAATGAACCACAAGACGCACAATCGACTATAATTGGGCGTCTCTCATTCCTCTCCTTCTCCCACACACTCACTCCGTTTCCACCCAGCGAGAGTGTGTACGCGGTGGAAAGAAAAACAGAAAAACGCTTAATAAGTTCAACAAAAGTCCTTCAACTTCGTATGCGTTAACGAGATAACGCATTCGCACTTCTCTCCCTCGCATGGCCAACAACAACTGCACACTAGGTACGTGCGTGTGTGTCGTCGTCGTCGGCAGCACCAGCCGAAGCACCAGCACCGCCACCATCCACGTCGCTTTGTGGCAATGTCAAGTCAATTTAATTTCCATCAGCTCCCTCCGCGCCGTGCCGCCTCCTGTATTCCACGCGCTATCACCGTTCCACGGAGTATCCCTCGACAAGTGGAATTGAGAAATCATCACCATCATCATCAGCATTGTCAATCTCTCGACAGCTCGAAGCCTCGAAAAAAAAAAGTTTCTTTGCTCTTTTTGCTGGTTTCTTTTTCGTTCACGTTTTCCTTCAAAAACAAACAAGACCTTGAAAACCAAATCTCCCGCTGAACACACATCCCCACGCACACACGCGTGTGCGTTCGTTCGCTTTTATTGTTATTGCACCATACGAACGTACCCCGCCGCCATCACGCCTTGCTGATAACAGCTGCGCGATACGCACTTCGCGTACACGCACCACGAAACTTGTTGAAATCTTATCTGTCAACCAACCAGTGATCGTTGTGTGTTGTTGTTGCTCCTCTGTTGACATTCCTTCGAATTATACCCGCTCGGGGTGAGAGTGTGTGCGTGTCTGGGGGGCTGCTCGAGAGTGCGTAGGCGAAACATTGAACTTGCCCCAAAGCTATGCGGTTTCGCGGTGTCACTGCAATTATAATAAAGGAAGGGAAATAAAATAAAACAGCAATTATAAAACATTTGCCATATACCGTTGTTCGTATGTGTGCTGTACCGTTCCCGTTGTCAGCGGGGAGCTCGTCTGCTTCATCACATCAGACGGGGCTGTTGGGCGATTGGGCGGCACTGGCTTTTGCTGACGGCGGTCGTGGATGGCGTTTGGACGCGATAGTTTAACCGCTAGACTAGTGTGCAAGTATTTGCGACGCATTAAATCCCATCCCTCCATCCGTCCAAGGGGCTTGATTGTGTAAGATACGGGTTGGTTCATATGCTGGATGGTGGAATATTTTTTATGAGGGGTGGGATCAACGACTCGCCTAGCTCGGGGTAAATGACTTTTGGGCTGATAATCTTCGGCTATCTTTGGTAAGAGTAGCTGATTCATCGTCATCAAGTGATAAGCGCTGTATATCGTGTCAACACTGTTACAGAAGGTTCGGCAATGCAATCTCGGCGATTTCAACGTTTTGTTTTTCCTTGCTCTTCTGTTCGTCGAGAAGTCTAAGCCAGCGAGGGGCTATTTGAAGAGATCGTGCACTCGTGGGGATTTTTATTCGCCCAGAGGATTGGCGGTTGTTGACTTGGGGATCATCATTTTCAGTTACGTCAATTGAACTTGCTATCTTAGGCAAATAAGCTTAGACGAGCTGACAATGTATAAGTTTGTAGCTGATGTAAGACGGCCGGAAACGGGGTTCTATTGTTCATTTAATGAGTCATATTCAGGGTTAGGAGCGTGGCGCAAGGTCGACCGAAGGAAGATGCTTGAACAGAAGCTGTAAAGCTGGGGCTTAAGCAAAGGGCTGTATTAAATCGAGGGACATCGGGTAGGGCCTGCTTATTTTAGAGAAGAGCACGACCTCGGAACTTTTTATATTTTGGCTCAAAACAGGACTTGTGCTGGTATCACTGTAGAAAGTCTGTAGCACATCAAAAGTATATGACTAGAAGCATATAGAGAGTCTCACAAGTTTTTCAAGTAAAATAAGCCACTAACCACCTAGCCCCAGTCTTTGCTGGTCGGTTACATTTTTTAGGACTCGGGTCAGTATTTGCGTCTATCGGTTTTAACGTCGCCTATGTTACCCTCAAGCGCGTCCAAAGCGATGTGTTATGATGACGAGAGTAAGCAGCTGAAATGTGCAGGGTAGACAGCCGCAAAAGGTGCATTTATAAAAAAAGAGTACCCTCAGGCTTTAGGAAAGGCACACAGGCTCATCGAAATTGCGTTGGAATACGCAAGGAATAGTGGATGGATGTGTTTAAGGATCCATTCCAATAGTTGCTTAGCGGGTCTGACCAGGTGACGTATCTTAAAATGCTGATTCCATACGCCCTCTCAAGCAGTGACAGAATCAGTTAGCAGTTAGCCGAATTCGGGGTTCAGACACAGCTGATCTGGTTGTGTACTTACTTACTTAAGGTGCTACAGTCCGGGGGGGACCTGGGCCTCAACCAACAACCAACGTCTCCAGCCAGCTCGATCTTTAGCTAGCTGTCTCCAGTTTCGCACGCATAGTTGGTTGAGGTCTCTTTCCACTTGCGTGCGCCACCTGAGACGCGGTCTTCCTCTACTGCGCCGTCCCTCGGGGGTGGATTCGAAGACTTTTCGGGCCGGAGCATTGGTTTCCATCCGCTATACATGACCCAGCCATCTCAATCGTTGGATCTTCACTCTTTTGGCTAAGTCGATGTCGCTGAACACCCCGTATAGTTCGTCGTTATATCTCCTCCTCCACTCACCATCTATGCAGACAGGACCGAAAATGACTTGAGGTTACTCAAAAACTATTCGCCCAATCGGGATAGGATAAATCAAATCGGTGAAGGTCTTCTTTAATTTTTAACTTGATATGTAGCTGAAAATTGGCGATTTTCAAAAAAAAATAATTTTGTTATTTTTTGTGCGAATGTAATAATTTTAATTCATACCAGAGCCAATTATATAATCTTTCTAATCCCATTGGAGTTTTTTTGGTTTCAGATGTTCTGAGCGTAAATTACATGCGCTTTCGGCGGCGCATGTAATTTACGCTCTGAAAGGGCTTTTGTTTAATCACAAAAAAAAAAAAAACAACAACAAAAGGGGGCGAGAATTACAACCGGAAAATTTGAGTTAACGCTCTTAAAGAAGCGGTCTTCTTCTTTGATTGGCGTTACAGTCCGCGGTGGACCTGGGCATCAACCAACATGCCTCTCCAGCCAGCATGATCTTTCGCCAGCTGCCTCCAGCTGCGCACACCAAGTTGGTTGAGGTCCTTTTCCACTTGTGTGCGGCATCTAGTGCGAGGACGTCCTCTGTTGCGCTGGTCCCAATGGCTCGGCGTCGAAGACTCTTCGGGCCGGAGCTGTGGTGTCCATCCGCTCTACATGACCTAGCCATCTTAAGCGTTGGATCCGAAGACGCTTAACTAGGTGCATGCCGCTGTACGGCCCGTACAGTTCGTGGTTGAACCTTCTCCTTCAAACGCCATCAACGCAAACAGGACCAACGATCGTACGCAGAACTTTTCTCTCAAAACAACCAAGAGCTTCTTCATCCGCTTTCAATAGCGTCCATGTCTCTGCGCCATAGAGCAGGACTGGGATGATCGGGGTTTTATACAAGGTCAGTTTGGAGTTTCGAGAGATGGCTCTGTTACTCAATTGCCTCTTGAGCCCAAAGAAACAGCGATTGGCAAGAGTAATTCTGCGCTTGATCTCGGTACTGGTGTTGTTGTCCCTATTTACTCCAGAGCCTAGGTAGACGAAGTCCTTGACTACCTCAAAGTTTCTGCTGCCCAATATGACGCTCTGTCCGAGACGTCCATGTTGTGCGTCCTTCCGTGATGACAGCATATACTTTGTTTTGCCCTGGTTTATCGCTAGACCCATTTTAGCCGCTTCCGCTTCAATGCCAGCAAACGCCTCATTGACATCTCGCTGTGTTCGTCCAATCACGTCAATATCGTCCGCGTAAGCAAGCAGTTGAACGGACTTTTGGAAGATCGTGCCTCGGCTGTTTACGTTTGAGTTTCGCACGATCTTCTCAAGTATGATGTTAAAGAAGTCACAGGACAGCGTGTCGCCTTGCCTAAAACCTTTTTTGACATTGAAGGTCTCGGTGAGTTCGTTACCGACCTTGATGGAGCAGCGAGAGTTCTCCATCGTCATCCTGCACAACCTGACGAGTTTGGCAGGAATGTCAAAACTAGACATGGCGCTGTATAGCTCGTCTCTATGCACGCTGTCATATGCGGCCTTGAAATCGACAAATAGGTGGTGGGTGTCGATCTGCATCTCTTGAGTCTTTTCCAGGATCTGCCGAAGTGTAAATATTTGGTCTATTGGGGACTTTCCTGGCCTGAAACCGCACCGATAAGGACCTATCAAATTGTTGACAGAGGGTTTTAGGCGTTCACACAGAACGGCAGAGAGTATCTTGTACGCGATGTTAAGGAGGCTGATCCCTCTATAGTTGGCGCAGTCAAAGGGGTCTCCTTTCTTGTGCACCGGACAAACGACGCTGAGATTCCACTCATCGGGCATGCTTTCCTCCGACCATATCTTACAGATGAGCTGGTGCATGCGCCCAACCAGGTCATCTCCAGCTGCTTTAAACAGTTCCGCGAACAATCCGTCCGCTCCAGCAGCTTTGTTCGACTTCAGTCTAGATATCGCTATCTTAACTTCGTCTAAGTCGGGGGGACGGAATTCGTGTTCATCATCGTCCAAATTGAGTGAAACATTCTGCCTGACAGCGGAATTTGTGTCGTCATCGCCGTTTAACAGTCTACAGAAATGATTTTTCCAAATTCTCAGCATCGACTGCGATTCTCCTACTAGTTGTCCATTTTCATCCCTGCAGTCTTCGATCCGAGGTCTGTATCTTCCTGATACTTGTTTTTAAAGAAGCGGTCACCGACTCCGAAATTCGGTAGAACATTTGCAGATGTTGCTCGTTCGTGTACTTTACCATGATGAAAATGTTGAGTTTTCTGAATAAATTGACAGTGACAGTTTGATGATCAGTGAAAGAGTACGTTCACAACTTAAATACAAACATGTCAAGTTCATATTCGAAAACCCTATATATACCGACTTGTCAAATTCAAAAAGTCTGCATTATCTTGCTCCCCGTATAACGGCTGGATGGCACAGTTGGTTGAGTGCCTTCTCTTGGCAAGTACCTTGCCCTTGCCTTTAAAGTTAAAATGCTTTTATCTGGTTTTCAAATCTTTTCCAGCCACCATTTGCCGTTGGGATCAAATAACCGGCACTGGGTATCACAATGGTCTAAGTGTTCTGACAATTTCTTTTGCTATCCTTCTCTCATACACATCCTCTTCCCAAAAATAGTAAAACAATTGCTATTTTAAGTTTCTTAACGTTTTTTAAAAGTTCTTTGTACAACACTGTGGGGCCCGTGGCGTTGTGGGTATGTGCGTCGATCCCAACCTCGACGTCGTAGGTTCGATTCCGGCTCTGAGCGACAAAAATAATTTTCACGGCCCCACCTCTTTCGAGTCACTGACAATGCTCAAGGAGTATTTCCTGTCTAGAAAAAGCTTCTCAAACTTGGCCGTTCGTAGTCGGCATAAAACTGTAGGTCCCTTCCACTCGTGAGAGAACAATAGCACGCACAACACGAGTGGGTGCTGAGAAGCTAGGCCCTGGCCCTCTACGGGCTGTAGCGCCACCCATATTATTATTATTATTGTACAACACTGTACAGTACAACAATCAAATCAATTCACTTGTGTTCATTCGAAAATGAATTTCCCTTCATTCGATACTCAAAATGTATTAAGTTCTTTCGAATGGATAGATCTATTCGATGGCTTAGTCGAATCGTTCGAATCTCTCTCGAAAATAAGGCTAAGTATCTTCTACAAGTCAGCTCAGCTGTTTGGTCATGCAGATGGATATTACGTGAAAATTTCCGCTCGTAACCAAATGGGGTTGCAGGTAAACATTGTAGTAAATAATTAAATGTATAAATACAACTTTAAAAAAAAAAACGACGAGGAGTTCAACAAGTGGCGGGTGCACAGAATCCGAGTATAACAGTGTTAAAAATGTCGAATTTTGTACTAGAAAGTGATGATTTGCGGAAAGCATTAATTTTTTGTTTTCATTTGAAGAAAAGTGCTTGCAGAGTCGCATCGAATGCTTGTCGAGGCATATGGTGATCATGCTCTATCTGAAGCAACATGCAAAAGATGGTTTCAACGGTTCAGAAATAACGATTTTGATGTGAGCAATGAAGAACGTGGAAGACCACCAAAAAAGTTTGAAGACGCCGAATTGCAAACGATATTGGATGGAGGTGACACTTTGAGTCAAAAGCAAATGGCAGCAATGTTAAATGTTGCACAACAAACAATTTCTGACAGTTTTGGGAAAGATCCAAACGTGTGGAAAATGGGTGCCACATGAATTGAATGAAAGACAGATGGAAAACCGAAAAAAACACTTGTGAAATTTTGCTTCAACGGCACGTAAGAAAATCAGTTTTGCATCGGATTGTTACTGGCGATGAAAAATGGATTTATTTTAAGAATCCTAAACGGAAAAAATCATGGGTTAATCCGGGACAACCATCAACATCGACTGCAAAACCAGATCGATTCGGCAAGAAGACAATGCTGTGTGTTTAGTGGGACCAGAAAGGTGTGGTGTACCACGAGCTCCTAAAACCTGGTGAAACCGTTAATACTGATCGCTACCGACAACAAATGATCAATTTGAACCATGCATTGATCGAGAAACGACCAGAATTGGCCAGAAGACACGGCAAAGTAATTTTGCTCCATTACAATGCACCTGCACACAAAGCAAAACCGGTTCAGGATACAATCAAAACATTTGGCTGGGAGCAGCTACCCCACCCGCCGTATTCACCAGACTTGGCTCCTTCCGACTACCATTTGTTTTCATCGATGGGACACGCATTGGCTGAGCAGCACTTCGATTCTACGAAGAAGTCGAAAATTGGGTGTCTGATTGGTTTGCTTTAAAAGCCGAACAATTTTATTGGCGTGGGATTCACAAATTTCCAGAAAGGTGGTCAAAATGTGTAGAAAACATTGGCCAATACTTTGAATAAAATGTTTTTACTTTCCCATTAATAATTAGTGTTTTATTTTCAAAAAAAAAAAAAACTCATTTCATACCGGTACACCTGGTATGTACTACAAAGCTACCAAAACTCCCGCAATTCCATTTGCGGAAATACCAGCGATTGTTTTGTAATGCCTCATGGTGTGGATCTTATTTTCTTTAATTTAATTTGCTCAGAAATTTGATAAAATGATGTCCACTCGAATCTTGGCACTAAGTCAAATTCTCAAAAAATGTCCAATGGCGAAAATATTTTCCACAAAAAAAGCATCAGATGTTCATGTGCCGGCTTCTTTTATGTCTAGAAAAATGTCACAGTATATTATTGAGATGAATCCAGCAAGCCATTGCCGATTCGTGGTGGCCTTGACCGACTGATGATTACCGCACTTTCTGTATTCTATTGCGTATCCAACGATGTTCGTCATACAGACGCGTTAAGCGTGTGGTGTTTACATTCGAAAATTGTTTGCAGATCTGTTTTGCGTTTTCAGTGGTTGCGTTGTTCTGTCTCAAGTCGCATCAATGATTCCACTGACAACTTTAGAAGTTGACACAAGAGATGTTGTTTTCGTGCATCTCAATGAAAGTTGTTGTTACAAATATGTAGATTAGAAATTCTGACTTCAAATTCGACATGACGTCTAGATTATTATTGCTTGTCACTTGCTTCAGACAACACATGCAGTTCTTTGTTGCAAATACCAATACTGTGGTTCTGTCTTATTCTGAAGTGAGCACGAATGTGTCAAGATTATTTGGGGTCTCCTCTTGTCCCACAGAAAAAGGGAGGCCTCTGGCCAGTGGTTATCTGTGCACGAATGAAAATAATCAGCAACGAATGAAGATCAGGGTTATCTCCGTCCGAATGTGTCAAACAATAAATATTTGCAAGGAAGTATTCTGTTTGCCATTCCGACTAGGCACGGAAATATTTACAAGTTCAGTGGTCAATGTCAATGTAAGTTGGCTGCAGAGGGGGACCGTTTGTGGGGGAGAGCGTCATCGTCTGTCTGATAAGTCAAGTAAATGTCAATTGTGTTTGGTGTGGGGTGGGGAAACAGACCTAATTTGTTGAGCTGCCGAAGTCAAACGCCTAGAGAAAGTTAGGACTAAGGTAGACAAGAAGACAACTGAAGAGGGAATGTTTGCAGTAGCCAAGCGTAACATTCTTGACAACGGTGATTTGAAACTATAGCTGGTAAGATTCGGTCTGAAACGGAAGAGTGTCTTAGGCCTAAGATCGTGGAGATTGATAGTAAAAAAAGGCCAATTCGAAAACTTCTGTTGCCTTTCATAGGTTAACGTTTCCAATCGGACTCAAAGCGAACACGCTTAAGGCTTTAAGAATATGGAGTCAAATTGTTTCCATCAATTCAGGCGACATCACAGCTAATGGTAGGCGTGTTTTTTTGGTTGGTCAGTGCTCAGTTTAGCAATATTTCACACGGGAAGCAACAACAACACATTTCACTGAGTTTAAAGTCTCCAGTAAAATTTCAATGTCATCACTGACTATGACGCGTTGAAACGTCTCATTCATAGATGGCGCCAGAGGAAACTATTTGTCTACTAAAGGTTGGTATCTGGTATATTATTTGACACTTGTAAATGTTTACTTTTATCATTTCTAACATTCGAGTATTTTGACATATAATGCAATGGACGTAAGCACACGTACCAACTTTCGGAATAAAAATTTCACTCAGGAAAAAAACGTTTTATTGAGAGTTATTACTAAACTGAGAACTGACCAGCCAAAAAAACACGCCTGGTGTTAAAACTACGCTGGACATGCGCTGTAGTGAGATCTTTAACACGAATTGGATAACTCGATTTCACAGTTTTATTTGAAAGAACAAAAAGAGAAGAGCATGCTTCGTTGTAAGGTTTCTTGTTGCTGAAGTGGTTTCGACAGTCATTTTCAAAAGTGCGACCGGTAGATATGTATAATATTTGTGGCGCTACTCAGCAACCACTCGTGTTATGCGTGCTATTGTTCTCTCACGAGTGGAAGGGACCTACAGTTTTACGCCGACTCCGAACAGCCAATTTTGAGAAGCTTTTTCTTGACAGGAAATACTCTTTGAGCATTGTCAGTGACTCGAAAGAGGTGGGGTCGTGAAAATTGTTTTCGTCACACAGAGCAGGAATCGAACCTACGACGTTGGGGTCGACGCACATACCCACAACGCCACGGGCCACCACGCGACCGGTACATATTCGCAGTAATTTCCTTTCGAAAATTCCTGTCGAAAACTTCTTTACGCTGGCTTAGAGATGGTGTGCCATTTTAAGAACCCGTACATTAAGTTTGTTGTCCGTTTCAAATGCTTGTGGACCAGCAGCTCCTATTTCTCTATTTTGCTTACGCATCAAAGGACAGATGCGATAGAAGCCAAGGTCGGCCTTCTGAAGAGTCAGTTTCGAGTTTCTGTTAAACTTCCACCTTACCGCGAAGTTAACGCCAAGATACATTTCCTGTTTGTCGGTTGAACATTTGAAAGCACTTTTTTCATGCTCCTTAGCTGCTCACCTCTTCGTGACGGACTGTGGACTTTTCCCTTTTAAGTAACTTCGCAGCCTGAATTTCGACTCCTTGCTTGGTGATTTGACTTCAAGCTGGCGTTTTGGAATGTTTTCTGAAGAATGCTCAGCATCGACACCCGTAATGCCAATATTAAGCCAACTTAGGGCTAGTAGCTTCTCAGGTTTGAGCACTTGCCAAATCGTTCTAGTTGATTTGCGCCTAGTCACCTCTATTACCTTGTCCTTGGCGTATGATATACTTTGATGGCGAAAGTGCAGTGAAGCGAGTATGACCGGGTAGCGTGGAACATGCACAGTCAGCCGTTTCTCTAAAGCCCTTTCCTCGTAACCCTAAATCCGTCTCTTGGTTTACATTTGAAGGTCTTTTCCTATCGGTCATCAGCCCCTATCTAATACCTCGCTGTTTGTTCAATAAAGCTTAACTTGACGTAACTAAAAAGTGTTTGCTAGTGCACACGAGTTCACAATCTCCTCAAACAATGCCTCTCAGGTTTAGACGTTTCAGATGAAAAGCCGATCAACAGCAAGTAGAATTCGCCGAGATTTGTTGCATGGCCCAGCACCCAGTGCAATTCTGTTTGCACAATATACAATCACTCGTTGACGATGAATCAGCTACTTTTGCACGCGATTGTTGGAGATTAGTGAACAGAACGAATGCCACGTGGGTTGTTTACCTTATTTGTGAACTCTATGGGTCTAATTAAAGGCAATGAATTCCTTGATTTGGCGTCTTCAAGCCAGAGCTACAGAGCTGCTTTTCATTTGTAGGAAATCAGGAGTTTATTTATCCGGCCTGTTGGCAATGGAGGCTCTAAACCTGAGTTGCTGCTGACTTTAATGACGGGCACGATACTTCCAATCTGCCCTGCGTGCGTAATGGCTTGGTCTTTATATCAGAGATTCGTTCTTTGAACCAAGACTCTCTTGCGTTATCCAACAAGTTCGAAATCAAAGTCTCTTGGGAACGTTGTCCCTGCGGTCTACATGTTTGGGATGTCTTCTGTTCAATAAAACAGTTGAGAATTCGAAACAATAAAATTAAAAAAACAGAATGCCTTTCGGGAAGGTCCCTACTGTTGTTCAACATATCAACCATACGTTGGCGCTGCGGGGTTTCAAAACAATAATAGATTGTATTGAAGGCATTCGTTTCACTGAGTCGATGTCTGTCCTCAATTCAAGTCAGCTTTACTCGAAGTGCGGGCGGTGCCAGAGGTTAGGGATAAGCTTACACGTAACTGCCTTTATCTTGGGTTCTGTGATAGTGAAGCCAGAATCTCTTCAGCCGTCCAACTGTCTATATAGAGATTTGCTATCTATCGGGTCACGTGACAGAAAACACGTAGCCTCTTTGAGACGTTCACCTTTTCACATGCTCCTTCTGCATCGACCACATAAACACGGATCACCATCGATAGCTCGAAAGGAGACGCAATCTAGATGGCCTTGCGCAGGAGAGGCAGGAAGGCAATAAGTGTCTTGTCTATTAAAATGGTAAGCTGTCAGAGGAGTTTGAGGTCCAAAGTGGATTTCGTCAAGGGTGCATATAATAGTAATAATAATACGGGTGGCGCTACAGCCCGTAGAGGGCCATGGCCTAGCTTCTCAGCAACCACTCGTGTTGTTCTTTTGTTCTCTTATGAGTTGAAGGGACCTACAGTTTTATGCCGACTCCGAACGGCCAAGTTTGAGAAGCTTTATTTAGACAAGATTTACTCCCTGAGCATTATGAGTGACTCGAAGGAGGTGGGGTCGTGACCTCTTTCGCACAGGATCGAACCTACTAACTCGAAGCAAATATTTTCTGGCAACATGAAACGAGTTTCATTGTGACTTCTGCTTAAAAATGTCATTGTGAACTATAAAGTGAAATGTCAAATTTGTTATTTTCAAAATAAACTTCGCATTTTTGATATGTGTTGAATTGCCTTAAGTAAACATTCGATTAAAATTTACACGTGCACTACCTTCGCATTCAACATTTTCTTCGAATATATTGTATTCTACCTCTTCCCCTTTCTAGGTTTTTAGTTCCTTCATTATTATTGTGGTCAGCAATTTGACTAGGTCCGACTCCAAACATTTTTGCTGTAGGTACTCCTTCAACTGCTGCTTCCAGGCCTGCGCATTCTATAATTTTGTCTTCCAATTCGTCCATGGGCTTTTGCATGTATGGGCCACCGCCTGTTCCTTATAAGTGGACCTTATTCTTCCTGAGTTTGTTCTTTACTTTATATGTCAGGTCACTCCAAGTCTAATAATGCACGTACAATATAATAATTCAAACATACATGCATTTGTCCTTACCTTTTTCCAGTCTTTGAAGTCTTTCTGTGAGTCTTTGGACCCTCTGTGTTAAGAGAATCCGTAAGTTTTTCCCAAAGAACCCTGCTACTTTTTCTGCCTTGAGCACTTTTAAATATGCCTTCTGTCAAGTCTTGATGAATACTCATATAATCGGTCAAAATTTGAATTTGTTTTTTGTTGATGGACATATTTTGCTTCGCTTCCATAATGAGGAACACTTTTTATCAATTGATGACGATAACTTTTTTCTATCGACTTAAACAATTTTGTTTCAAACGTCATATTCGAATTTGTCTGCTGCCTACTTTGACGATGCAATCGAGGATACTCGATTGAATCAAAATTGGTGCTGCCCATGCTCGATTGTATCGACTCAACTCGATTGTTCCAAGTTGCGTGCTGGCACCCTAGGTCAGTATATCTCTTATTACAGTTTTTCTTTTCTTCTATCAACGCTTGTAGAATAATTCAAACGAACCTTGTTTTTTTTTCTTCATTTTTATTTGCCATTAAAATATATCGTCTACTTATTCAATACGTACATACGTTTGTAGGGTACTAATACATTCACTGTTTGTTTTGTTGTTCTGTATTAAAACTATGTCCTGCACGTAACAATATTTCAAATAATTAAAGTTTTTCTTACTTCTGCTTAGAATTGCATTTACATTTCATTTCAATAAAAGCAATAATTTGTTTTACATTTTTTGCTGATTGTGTTTTTTCGTTTCTAGCTCGAATTTAGTTTTCTCTTCTTTTTTATCACAAATTGTTATTACATTTGTAAAAATATAGTATTTCTTTACGTTCTTTTCTTCATCAATACACATCGTTTAACAATTTTGAAAATGGATAAATGAAGCCACGTTAGAACTTTTTAAAACAAAAATTCAGTGAGAGGAAAAACCGGTTGGATTTTCCGTGTCGTTACGAATTTATTGCACGGGTAAACAGTTTTTAACTTTTGAATATTTAAAGCACGTGTTCACGAAGCCTAACTACAGGGAAACATATGCAACTGAAATAAAAAAGGTCCCTTTAAGCATTCTAAAAGCATTCTCATATTCCTAATATTTTAAAGTCTGGCAGTTGGGAAATAATTTTTAGCTGAGTTTAACGTCCAAGACTAAGGGCTGAAACAAAACTGATTTACGTAAAAGTAGCCAGAAGTAGCCATTGATTGCCATGAAATTCTCATTTGTGTTTTTTGTCAAACCATAAGTGTAAGTTACATTCATTTAGTCACTCACATTTTGTGAGTTTGCCACCCAGAATAAAGACACGTAACAAGTGTTTATCGGACGATCGCTTTATTGCAACTGACTGATGACAATGCTTAGCATACTTAGCATAACAACGAGTGTACATAGCGTGATCTTATATTAATGCTAACGTAACTCAACTGTACGTCATACGATCTTGTACATAGAAATAATCGAAAACAATAACATGATTATGTGTGTGTACGTGGTGGATAAAGGGTGACACCTTAGAGAATGTATTTACTCCTACAAAGCAAAAGTGAACGAAACTTAACGAAACTCGATTGACTGCATAGGTCTAACCAGTATGAAGTGAGCGTCAAGATACAAATGTCTCGATAGGGAACATTTGTTGTGAACGAGCCCTTATTTTTTTTGTTTGTTTGTTTGCTATGACATCTGTGAAAAATATTTGGTATACATCAAGTCATTGAACAGACAAAATCATATTTTTTCATCGTGTTAACGTTAAAAATGTCGAATTTTGTACCAGAAAGTGATGATTTGCGGAAAGCATTAATTTTTGGTTTTCATTTGAAGAAAAGTGCAGCAGAGTGCAGAGGCATATGGTGATCATGCTCTATCAGAAGCAACTTGCAAAAGATGGTTTCAACGGTTCAGAAATAACGATTTTGATGTGAGCAATGAAGAACGTGGAAGACCACCAACAAAGTTTGAAAACGCCGAATTGCAAACGATATTGGATGGAGATGACTTTGAGTCAAAAGCAAATGGCAGCAATGTTAAATGTTGCACAACAAACAATTCCTGACCGTTTAAAAGCTATGGGAAAGATCAAAAAGTGTGGAAAATGGGTGCCACCTGAAAACATCGACTGCAAAACCAGATCGATTCGGCAAGAAGACAATGCTGTGTGTTTGGTGGGACCAGAAAGGTGTGGTGTACCACGAGCTTCTAAAACCTGGTGAAACCGTTAATGCTGATCGCTACCGACAGCAAATGATCAATTTGAACCATGCATAGATCGAGAAACGACCAGAATTGGCCAGAAGACACGGCAAGGTAATTTTGCTGCATGACAATGCACCTCCACACAAAGCAAAACCGGTTCAGGATACAATGACAACACTTGGCTGGGAGCAGCTATCCCACCCGCCGTATTCACCAGACTTGGCTCCTTCTGACTACCATTTGTTTTCATCGATGGGACACGCATTGGCTGAGCAGCACTTCGATTGCTACGATTGTCTGATTGGTTTGCTTTAAAAGACGAACAATTTTACTGGCGTGGTATTCACAAATTGCCAGAAAGGTGGTCAAAATGTGTAGAAAACAATAGGCAATACTTTAAATAAAATGTGTTTACTTTCCCATTAATAATTAGTGTCTTATTTTCAAAAAAAAAAAAATCATTTCTCATTTCATACCGGTACACGATGTTAAAATAAGTCTTATTACGTTCATTGTGGCCGGGTGTTAAACAAGCATTATGACTGTGATTTCTTCCCCTCTTTACCATACATTGCCTTTCATTTTTGATAGATTAATTAGATTAAACTAAGTTATTTAATTCGGATTAATCGATATAATATAACCAACCCTGACGTCATTGGCGGCTGCAAACGAGCGAGGGGGAGAGTGGATGAGTCTGTATCAGGGCTCATCTTCTTTAGGGATGGCGGCGGAGGAGCTTATCATCAGATTAGCCAACGGTGACATCCAGACCTACCTGGTACACCCCCTTTTAGAGCTACTCTGACATATTCGGAGCTCAGATCTAAAAGGTTGCCTTCAAGGTCATATCGGAATTTTGGAGTAGAGTTGGCGGCGGAGGAAACCTATCATGTAGGGTCAACGGCGGCACTTCCAACCTCAGCGAGGTTACCGATACCGGAGTCATCCGGACCCTTCGCCCAAGGGTAAAATAAATGGGCCTGGCCTCCCAGCTGGGGGTTGTGCGTGTTAACGCGCTCACCACGTAAAAAACAATTTGTTCAGAGACAACCAATTGCCTTGGATACTGACCGATTTACTGTTGACGACCCCAGCAAACGAACAAATGACCATGCTTTTCGGTTCTGCACGTGGCAACGCAACAGAGGACGCCCGCGTTTAAGGTGGCCGACTCAACCAACTTGGTGTGCGAAACTGGAGACAGCTAGCCAGAGATCGCGCTAGTTGGATGAGGATGGATGAGATGAGCATGTTGGTTAAGCGCCACACAAAGAAGAAGAAGTTATTTAATTTTTAAAATATTGAAACTGCTGTGCCATTGCGATTATTCGGCTTTAATTGCAAAGTATATCAAATTCCAGCCAAATTTAGCAGATAATCGAGAAGTACCAATTACTACTTCCTTATCAGGCGAGTTAAGGCTCTGCTCATCTAATGCATCGATGTCGAGAAAGCTTTCGATAGCTTGAAGCAAAATGCAATCTGGTTGGGCTTGCGCAGTAGAGGCATTTCGGAAAATTTTAAAGCTAGTGTAATGGCGACATCTAAAGGTATAAAGTGCCAACTGCAGTTGCTTAACTCGAGCTCTTTAAGGGTGTATACTGTTCCCAACATTGCTGCGCCGTATGATCGTCGGTCCCCACAACTTGCGCTTACAGGGCAACCAATGTATATGCAGCCAACGTTGTAGGCAAGAGGGCGTATATCCTAACCATCAATTCAGCAACTGGTGAGAAGGTCTAACAAACCAACAACATCAATCTCATAGAGCAAACCACCTCGGGGAAACTAAAGGACAACGACGATCATGTCACTTAAACGTACTCCCATTTGCGAGCATATTGGGAGTCAAAATTTGATCCAGAATTTAAAGGTATCGTATAGAAAGCATCATCCACATTCTTCTGTAAGATGACAATAATATTGCAGCAATCCTAAGCAAATACCTTATACAAACGTCACACAGGACTGCGCCGAACTCAGTTTAAAAATTGCAAACTCCACCAAATAGTCTATGTTGCCAAGGTATGTCGAATATTTGCAACATGTCACTAAGATGCTTTGCTTTCTCATCTCAATTTATTTCCAGGAAATATGCGTGATGTACGATGAGTACTGCGAGAGTTTCCACTAAGATATGACTGGGATAGAGAAACAGTACCAAGCAAAATGGCAATCGTCAATGTTAGAAGACTACTTCTTCTTCTTCTTGTGGAGCTACAGTCCGGAGTGAACCTGGGCCTCGCTCAACAATCCTCTCCAGCTGGCACGTTCTTTAGCCAACTGCCTTCAATTTCGCACTCCAAGTTGGTTGAGGTCCTTCTCCACTTGAGTGCGTCATCGGGTTCGTGGTCGTCCTCTATTGCGTTGTCCCACTGGTTCGGAGTCGAAGACTCTTCGGGCTGGAGCAGTGTTGTCCATGCGCTCTACATGGCCTAGCCATCTTAGGCGTTGAATCCGTAGACGCCTGACTAGACTCATGTCGCTGTACAGCCCGTACAGTTCGTGGTTAAATCTTCTTCTCCAAGAACCTTCAACGCAAACAGGACCAAAGATTGAACGCAGAACTTTTCTCTCGAAGAGACCAAGTGCGTCTTCATCCGCTCTGGAGATAGTTCAAGCTTCCGCGCCAAACAGCAGGACAGGGATGATCAAGGTCTTATATAATGTGAGCTTGGTCTTTCGGGAAAGGGCTCTACTACTCAATTGCCTCTTGAGCCTAAAGAAACAGCGGTTGGCAAGAGTTATTCTGCGTTTAATCTCGGTACTGATGTTGTTCGCACTATTTACTTGGGAGCCAAGGTAGATGAAGTCCTTTACTACCTCGAAGTTGTAGCTGCCTATGGTGACGTTCTGACCGAGTCGTCGATGTTGTGTGTCCTTTCTTGATGACAGCATATACTTTGTTTAGCCCTCATTCACCGCTAAACCCATTTTTGCCGCCTCTGTCTCAATACAAGCAAACGCTTCATGTGATTTCTTGAACATCGTTAGAAGACTACTGCTGGTCACTTATAAAAGGGACGCCAAGTTCTTCATATAATTGTATTCAGATGTTTCCAAGAAAACTACATTTTAAAAGAAATACCAATGTGGACAGTGCAATTCATAAAAAACCGTCATAGATCAAAAATTCCCAAAGAACATAGGCAAAGAAAGGACACAGCATTGACTGCGAGGACTGAAGGTTCATTAGTGGCAAAAAGTGAAGAAAATCAATTAAACATGCAGGTGGTTCTGTCGTGGGTTGTTTAAGCTCGTCTGTTGTGGTGTAGGTGCCTTAACAGAGATAAATCACAAGCTGACAGTGAAAAATGCAAGAAAACCGTGTGGAAACTCGATCAAATGTTAAATTTGTCGGTAATAGCACAACTGACTTGAACTTTTCCAGAAGAACTCTTGTCCCAGTTGGAGGGTGTATTGGTGACAGAGACCTAGAAAGGCCAACTTTAGTCAACGACGTTCTTGACAATATTAGCTAGGTAGTACTGGCCGACGAACTCGCTGGGTGTGGTACAACCTCATCCCTATCGATAGAAGGGGTACCACCTTCCATGCCCATCGCTACAGCCTATCATCCATTAAAGATTCATACAATTAAAACCACCAATGCTAAATGGCTAGAAGCCACCACCTGCCTTAAAACAAAAGGAATCTGGCCATCACTCAACCTAAAACGGTCACTCAGTCTACTTGGACTCAGCAAGCCCTCATTAAGGACCCTCATTGGAGTCATAACCGGGCACTGTTCAATTGGCACTCATGCTCGCCGGATGGGTGCTCCATGTAATGATTTTTGCAGAAGCTGCATGGATGAAGAGGAGGAAGAGAACACTCACTACCTTCTCTGCTCCTGCAGTGCTCTTGCCAGTCGTAGGTTCCTGCACCTAGGAGGCTACTACTTCAGCAGCCGTAACGAGCTAAAAAGTGCCAGCATTGGCCAACTAAATCGGTTCATCAGCAGCACCAACTGGTTCCAGCGTTGGGAGAAGTCAATCCGCGTGGTATCACAATGGGCCTACTCTGGCCTAAGTGTGACTGCTCTGCAGCAGTCAGCCACTACAACCTAACCTAACCTAACCTAGCTAGGTAGTAGGATTAGAATATTAGAAGGGATGGGAAGATCATTGCGGCCACGGGTGGGATTATTTAAAGTTCATGAAACTTAGTATAGTTTTGAGTGAGCTGGCGGAGATTTTGTCCACTTCAAGATAGTATCCGCCTAGGTGTTGATGACGTGTCATGACTAAGCAGTTACAGTGGCAAAGTATGTGTTCGGCAGTTTCTTCGTCATCGTTACGCATTCTGCTGGTGTCATCTAGCGTTAAGCCGATGGGTTTTAGATGATTGTTTTCTGGGCAGTATCCATAAAATAAACGAATCTGACTCCTTGTGAGGGAGGACTTGTTTCGTCTCTTAAGAGAGGTAGATAGTAGGAACTTTTTGTGCTGTCTGTAAGCCTGTTTTCGTGTGTGTCCAGTAATGTTTGGCCATGTCCAATTATTTAAATAGATCGTAGAGGTGATGAGAGATATACCGGAGAATGATCGTGGCATCATGAATGGTGATGCGGATCATTCTGGCTAGCTCTTTCGTTTCCTGTATGACCGCTTTGACCTGGTATCCAAACGATGTTGGTTCTGTTTGTTTTGGCCAGCTGGTGTAGCAGTTGTAGGCAGTTATATACTAGTTTAGAAGCGACTTCGTAGCTTTTGAAGGCTAGAAGAGCAGTTTTGCTGTCAGAAAGCATATAGATGTGCTTGTTAGTTAAAGCTCTGTCTATATTTAGCAGTAGGTAGGTAGTAAGACTAGGGAGCAGCGAAAGTAGGGCTACGCAGTGAGGCCGAAGCTGCGGGAGCTTGAACGTGGTGGCAGGTGAAGGAACTACAGGAAGCGGGGCAAAATGTCACTGCAAAGTGCAGAGCTCAACCCCATAGAAAAATATATAACACAGACCAGCTGTCGCAGATTACAAAGGAATCGCCGGTTAGTAGAAATCATGTGTTATCTTAGAAAAGCAGACGAGAGGAAGTTCATGAAGATGTTTTCAAATATATGCAAGGAACGCAATGAATTGCTTTCTTGATTTTTTTAACGAAAAATGAACTCTTCTCTTTACCAGAAGAGAGCCCTCCATTCCATTTTCAAACAAACTTAAATCGAATGAATAGAGGCTAATGAACGTGCCAGCTGGAGAGGATTGTTGACCGAGGCCCAGGTTCACCCCGGACTGTAGCGTCACAAGAAGAAGAAATCGAATGAATCTTTACAAAATAAAATCACAAGAAAAAAATACACATTTAAGATCGATCATATCGCTTAGCTAATGTTTTTATTTCACAAGTTAAAAACTGTTTTTTGTTTGTTTGTTTTTTTAGCCGAAGTAAAAACTATAATTTCTTTTGTTGCTCTCTTTTAAGCTTCTTAGACTAAAATTAACACCATTACACTTGGATTTTCCAGGCACAGGCTAAATTAAAAGCCTTACTTAACAAATTATAAACTGTTGTGTATTTCTAGTAGCGGAAGAAAGACATTTTCAAGTTGACTAATACAAAAATAATGCACCATCTCTTATAGATTATTCGCTGAATCGCTGAATCGCTGAATCAAGCCAATCAATTTTTGTTTTCACATTTGCTGTGTGTGTACTCTATTTTCTAGTTGTTACCTCGTTGCTTAATTATATTACAAACTGAGTAGATAATGTATGTTCAGACAAGCTTAGTTTAAAAACTCAAAACAAGTTGGCTGTTTGTAGAAAATATATGTGTTTTCTTATATACATATATATATACGGTTTTTTTTTATAAATCAGCTTTGTATATAAAAAGGAGAATACATGACAATGATTTTCTTAGACGACGAAAAATAAGGTATTGTACGAAATAAAATACTACTAACAAATAGGAGATAAATTATAAATATAAAAATATATATATATATATGTATCTGTATGTATGTAATAGAAACAAATGCACCTTACACAATATACTCGTTTAAATATTGATTTTTTGCTTTGTGTGTGTTTTTTTTTGTTTGTTTTGTTTGAATGAAGGAAGTGATGTGAGCTCTACACTACACGACGCCTGTAGTTGATTGAAATAAATTTATATATAAGAGTTCGGCCAACGTTTTCTCAGTCTGAAATGATAACAAGCCAACCGCCGTTTGTTAACAAATAGCAACAACGAATACAAAGCAATGTACTATAGATATATTTTGTTGAAAAAAGAAGGAGAAATAATAATCACTATTCTAAAATGGACAAAATCACTGTACTTCGGTGATTATTTACAGATTGGCTTAGAAATATGTTAGCAAAGCGAGACACGTACGTGGACAGGGGGAAGTTACATCTATCACGGTACAAATTTGTGAGTGAGTGCTGTCGGACCGATTTAGCGGAAGATGTTATTAGAGAAGCAAAAACTTTGCAAGGTGTTTAGGCAATTGTTTTTCAAAGTGGCATGGAAGCTTAATGTGTGCTTTCTGTGTGTTAAGCGGCGAATTCGATTATGACTTATAGCAAGCTCTTGGAACTATGGCAATTATTGTGTGATGAATATGATCTTCGACACCGAGCCATTGGGACAGCGCAACAGAGGACGTCCTCGCACTAGATGGCGCACACAAGTGGAAAAGGACCTCAACCAACTTGGTGTACGCAACTGGAGGCAGCTGGCGAAAAATCGTGCTGGCTGGAGAGGCATGTCCAGGTCCACCCCGGACTGTAGCGCCAATCAAAGAAGAAGAAGAATATGGAATTCAGTCAAGATAGAACATTTTAATACATCCAAAAATATCTCAGTCTGCACCTAGTTAAGGAGCTCGTCTACCTCGGACCCAAATATCTGACGTAGAATCGCCCTCGTTTAACTTCGGTTTATTGAAACAACTGGGTTCCAAATTTCCGACTCGAAGAACGAACGCATGCTCTACAAAACTCTAACTTTGCCAGCATTGCTTTGTGGAGTTGAAAGCTGGGCGATAAGGCAAAAATTGGTGACTTGGTGATTTCGAAAGAAAAATTAAGCGTCGAATACAGGGACGCGTCTGCGAGGAAGTCGAATGGAGGCAAACTCTATGACCTGCACCAAGACGTGGAAGTAGTAAAAATCCTTCGACTGTACGGCCACAATCGAACGCACGGACACCAACGCTGCAGCTAAGGGGGCAAGACCCTAGCCTCCTAGTTCGAGACGGAGAGAAAGACTGCAAATTCGGTACAAGAACGTTAGACAGATGGGTCTTGGTGAATGGAAGCAGCGTGTCGTCACCGATTATATAAAAATAATATGGGTGGCGCTACAGTCCGTAAGGGGCCAGGGCCTAGCTTCTCAGCAACCACTCGTGTTGTGCATGCTATTGTTCTCTCACGAGTGGAAGCGACCTACAGTTTTATGCCGACTCCGAACGGCCAAGTTTGAGAAGCTTTTTCTAGACAGGAAATACTCTGAGCATTGTCAGTGACTCGAAAGAGGTGAGATCGTACAAATTGTTTTCGTCGCACAGAGCAGGAATCGAACCTACGACGTCGAGGTTGTGGTGGTCGACGCACATACCCACAACGCCACTGGCCACCACCGCGTCACCGATTGAAGACAGCAATTGTTTAGGCTCAGATCCTCCATGGGTTGCCGACCTGATGGGTAAGTAAGTATACATCCTAAAAAGGTCGACATAACAGATGGTGTGGGTAATCTTAAAACGGATGAAGAAGTCCTTGGTCTCTTCGAGAGAATAGTTCTGTGTGCGATATTTGGTTCTGTTGGCGCTGATGGGAATTGGGGGAGAAGATTCAACCACTAACTGTATGAATGAATGGAATGTAAACCGATACGAGCTTAGTCAGGCGTCTACGGATTCAATGCATATGTGGCACTAATCGATATGGAATGTAAAAAGTGGCGAGTATTGTAATCTTATAAAACGGCTGGATGGCGCAGTTGCTTAAGAGTCTGTTCTTGGTTATAGGGGTTCCCGTTTCGAATACCAGTGAAAACAAAAGTTATTATTCTTGTATCTGGTTTTCAAATCTGGTCCGGTCACTATTTGCCGTTGGGATGAAATTAACGGCACTGGGCATAACAATGGACCCACAATGGTCTAAGTGTACTGGCAATTACGATGGCAGCCCATTTACCTAACCTATTGCACCCGATGAACGAAACAAACTAATGTCTGTGCAGATTGTCTGCTCTGTGTGTGGCGAAAGGGTGTTCGCACCGACTTAGAGTTTGCAGCGACGTGTCTGTGTCGTGTATAGGCCGTAAAAGACGTGGCCTTCGACAGGCTGAGTGTGACAGGATCATCGGTTGTGCTCGGTATATCATCGGTTATATGGTCAGTGGTGATCATGAGATAATGTCATGAGACACTAATGGTCAGTTGTGGCACTCCTTATCGGACACTGTGTCGGTGGTACGCGTGCATTGTGTGAATTTTCTAGGCAAACAATTGGAGATTGGATTGAATTGATAAGCCTACTGCGATTCCTATATGCATGGATCTGGTTTTGATTAAGAATTGAGCATGTCCCACGTTGGAAACATGTCATCTATTAGACGCACACTTAGCACAGCTCGTTGGTCTAAGAGAGTTCTAGTTACAAGCCTGACAGGGTACTATGTTGGAATCTTGTCACAAGATGGACGTAGAAACTCTGTCTGTGTTTGTGGTTACATCATTCGTGTATATTGAACTCTACAATTTGATCGAGCTACAAACAACCACGACTATGCATAGACAACGTCTTTTGATCATACGCCTATGTGGCTGGTAAAGAAAGGAACACAAGTGGATGCTTGTTGGTTGATTCCCAAGTCTTCCGCTGACTGTAGCGCTACACAAAGAGGAGCGATCGTATGGATCTGAGAAAATGCTCTGTCCCATAACCTACCTACCCACCTACCTAACATATCTTCCTAAGTTACGGTAGGTACGTAGGTTGTCAGCGAAATCGAAACTTGACACTTAGACCATGTGTTGGTCCATTGTAATACCTGTACTCAAACTGCCGTTAATTCCTGATTCTGACGGCAAATGCTGACTGGAACATATTTCAAAAAACGGATAAAGTGTATTAATTTTGCGTGTACGTATTCATTCGAAACGGGGACCCCTCTAAACAAGGGTAGGCATTTAAACCAACTTCGTCATGTAGCTGTTACCATCTCTTAATACCTGCGACATAATTTAATACGATTACGCAGTTTGTCGTCATCCACAGCCAGAGCTACAATTCATAATGCAGTCAAGCGCAGGTTCTACAGCAACAAATGGAGTAATGGAAGATCTACAGCTTTGTGGCCAACACTCACTACAGGACAATTTTTCTTCTGAGATTTGCCAATGAAAGAGGTGAAAATGAATGTTGCTATGTCCTGAATCAAAATAGGACTCAACGTTGACCAGAAGTGCTCTCAAAGTTTGTCACTCACTCGAAAACTGATTAATCGTCACGATAAAAAACTGCCGAAGTAACTTAATAAAGCCAATCTGTACTAAAGCTTGAGTTAAACTAACATCGTATTCACGCAAATTAAAAACAAATGCAACCAAGAAGACAAACCGATACGTCCAGCTTTCAACAAAACGCCATAAATATTCCCACTCGCCGCGGATATCAATCAGTCAGGACTCAACCACCAATCATCTAAAAACTAAACAAGCACTTAAATCGAAAATATGCATAGCCTCTAAGACAATGAGAGTGAGTACATTAGTTAAATGACGGTATGACACTAAATCTAACAACAATTCATATGACATGTACACATTTTGTTCGCCTAGGCAATTACAATAGCATGCGGTGCATTTGTTAACATAAAAAACAACACAAAAACCTCAAAGATAAGCTAAATGTTCAAGTGACGAGACAAAAAAAGCACGTAATACACTGACAAGAAAAGTATCCAGCCCAAGTATCCAAAAGAGACTGCACAAGGGCTGGATCAGTCTACAACACAAGAAATCCTATACAAGATTCATTTTTGTTCTTATTAATAGTTAATACTAACAATGACACGCGAACGCGAACACTTAAACATATATAGCCATATCTCGTGTGTTTTTGTTCACAAAGAACACCATCGCTTGATGATGGGTGAAATGCTTAATGGAGAGACAAAGATAGAGATCAATAGAGAGCACACGTATGTGATTATTCGTAAGACTACTTTTATTCTAATAAATGTTTGCCTTTTGTTTTTGTTTTGTTTTGTTTTTCTGCTCAAGCAAATTGCGCGCGACTGAATTCTTTCATTTTGTTTGTCGATTGTTGGTTGGTTTGCAAACCGCTTTGCATTACAGTTCATCGTTAATTTGGTCAATTTGTTGAGTTAGTTTCTCATTCCTATATATCGTCTGACAAACAACGCTCACCTTTTTCAACAGCTCGATAGCAGTCTGCAGTACCGTGTGCCATTTCTTCAACTCGGTCTCGTGGAGTACTTCCTGCTGTCGCAGCAGCTCAATCCAATCTTCATGATTGTTTGGCAGATTTCTGGAAAAAAGAAAATCCCCACATGAACAAGGCAAAACAAACTCAGTGCAGAAGAGCGTACTTGATTTGAGAGAGATTCGGAATCCGACGACTGCTGAAGTCACTTTGTATACGATCCTCCAGCCTCCACAACTTAAGTAGTAATATCACATTGATTAAAATTAGTAAACAAAGCAGAATGATAACAAAGAGCGACAGCCATTTGTATTTGCTTGTGGGCTCGCTTAACACTTGTACTGGGCTAGGAATAATTGGTTGAATAACTTCTGGTATATGAACAACGGGTATGCTCTCCTCAACCGTTGGTCGAATTGCTGTTGCTGTACCTAGAAAGAATAATCTCGTTGACTACACTGTGTCTAACATTCCATCTTCGCATCTCACCTCTTCTCGGTCGACGTCCCTTTCCTTTGGCCGGTGGTATACATGTTTCGCTTTGCAATGCACGCAGTAGTGCCGTGTAGAAATCCTCCAGACCAGCCCAGGCGTTCTTTTCAATAAAGCCCTTGACCACACCCCAAATGGATTTTTTATATTTAATCTGCGCATGCACTGACAGCATTGTGTGGTCATCGACAGTTCTAAGGAGAAGCGATTCGTTTGAAAAATGCATTTTGTAAGAGCTGCAGACGGTTTAACTCACTTAACTAAGCAGTAATGTAGGAGAACACCAAAACTATCTGCATACGGAATACCAGCATTTGTACTGTCAATGTCTATGGAATACAGCTCCCCGGGTTTACTGCACTCCCTCATCACTTGCGATTCGGTTACCTGAAATGGAATGAAATATTAAATTTAGACGGAGGCTGTGGATAACTAAAGCTTTCACGCGAAAGTGGCTGAAATTGTCTCCTCCCAGACAATCTTATGTATTAAACAATCTCCTGCTGATGTAAAGAAGAAAGTGAATGACAAAAAAACGAATGGTTGAACCGTCTGTGAGACGACTCGGATGTAATGGCCTAAGAAAATGGTGAAAGGAGGGAGCACTAACTGGCTGGCGCTGAAGTACAATGACAGCAAATTGGGACTTATCCACGACTACATGTGCAGAGATTGTATTAACGAAGAAGAAAAGGACGACAATTCTCATTCTCTGCCACTGCCCCAGCAGAGACTTGTAAGTTCAGGCACAAAACATTTCTTCCAAGATCTACAGGAAATTAACAAGATCTCACTAAACTCTCTTTTCAGTTTCAAAGTGGGTACAAGGAATTTGGAAGGGAATTTCTGCCCCTATTAGCATCACAATGGGTTCATCTGGATGTACCAGGTATACTGGTATGAAGTGAAAAATGGATTTATTTTAAGAATCCTAAACGGAAAAAATCATGGGTTAATCCGGGACAACCATCAACATCGACTGCAAAACCAGATCGATTCGGCAAGAAGACAATGCTGTGTGTTTGGTGGGACCAGAAAGGTGTGGTGTACCACGAGCTCCCAAAACCTGGTGAAACCGTTAATACTGATCGCTACCGACAACAAATGATCAATTTGAACCATGCATTGATCGAGAAACGATCAGAATTGGCCAGAAGACACGGCAAGGTAATTTTGCTCCATGACAATGCACCTGCACACAGAGCAAAACCGGTTCAGGATACAATCAAAACACTTGGCTGGGAGCAGCTACCCCACCCGCCGTATTCACCAGACTTGGCTCCTTCCGACTACCATTTGTTTTCATCGATGGGACACGCATTGGCTGAGCAGCACTTCGATTCCTACGATTGTCTGATTGGTTTGCTTTAAAAGACGAACAATTTTATTGGCGTGGTATTCACAAATTGCCAGAAAGGTGGTCAAAATGTGTAGAAAACAATGGCCAATACTTTGAATAAAATGTTTTTACTTTCCCATTAATAATTAGTGTTTTATTTTCAAAAAAACGTATAACCCATATACCCCTGTTGGATTCAGCCGGCAACTACAGCGAAGTCTGATATAGCTCTCCTGACATTCGAACTGTGTTCCTCCCTAAGCATGATCAATGGAATGATTAGAACATAATATAAATTATTACTACACAAAGGCATCCACACGTATGAAACTTAATCAAAGGGTCAAGCTAGATTAAAGAAACGGAAACAGAAGACCTTGATTGATTAGAGTTAAGAGGTCTGTGGGTGGTCTTGAGTACTGATTGCTAAGTGATTTAATCAAAACTCTACTGCGTCCAACATATTTAGCGCCTAAGATAGATATACTGGAGAACTCCGATCAGGAGCGTCCAGTAGTTTCAAAAATGTTGGTAGCTGCGGTGGTCTACGTTTGTAGATAATATGAACAGATCTGAAACAGAACTGAGTATTTGAAGAGCTGAACAAAAAAATCAAATACAATTAAAGCTGACAGATTAATCAGAACTGGTCCATCCGTGCATTCCACAGAAGTGCTTGGAATGTGCGTATCGATTTTATGTTACATTAACGCAATACATGACGACCGTGACTCCGCGCGAATTACACTCTCGTCGTCGAACGTTTCTTTACACAATAAATCAGTTTCCGTTTAATGTTAAGTAATCCATAGGTGGCTGTTGTTCCACAGAGACTGAAGCAGAGACTACAAGTATGTATATGTGACTACAAAACCTTCAGTTTGCTATTGCTAACGAGTTACTCAACGCAAGCAAACAACAGCTTCAACACACAAATCAGGTCGCGCAAAACCAGCACCAACACCTTCATCACAATTTTCGTCAAGTTCTTTTAAAAGTTTATATGTTGCAGAACCAACAACAACGATACGATTTGACGAAATGTTCCGTTCAAAGTCATCTGAATGCTAGTGTTATTTGTGTCAATTAGCGATGGGCGATTGCGAATGAAATTGACAATCGAATAAATTGGCAATTGTTAAAATTTGAATTCGATTGTCGATTTATTCGGTCTCATCAGAAAACAATCGAATTATAATCGAATCGAGTCGATTATTCTCAGTACCTATCACACCAACAGAATGCTGGGTACTAATTCCTCGATTTATTCATATGTTGGTGTCAGTGTAAAAAATCAGCGTAAGGCTGTGTCTCCAATAAGAAACTATACCTAACAAAATAGGAACATTGGGAATGGAAATACAGCCAAACCTCTGCAATTGGAACATCCTTAAATCGAATTTTCTATAATTCAAACCAAATATGTAAAAAATATTGGTTTCCGTGGGTATTTGAATTTTGGGGGTACGACTGTATTCTTTGTCCTTCTCACCCAATTAGTGAAAGGATTGTATTCTCACTCTCATAAATGTACAGTTTAAATTTTAGTAGTGAAACGAAATGAAAAAGAGATGGGCAATTGCGAGAATCGGCGTATACACACAATTTAGCAATCTCTCTCTGACTTGAAGAATCGGCGAATACACACAATTTAGCAATCTCTCTCTGACTTGAAGAATCGGTGAATACACACATTCGTTGGCGATTGGAATCGGACCTACAAGAATCGAAATTCAACAATCGACTCCGCTCAATTCGAATTCGAATAATTGCGATTGCTAGAACTATCGAATTATTCGATTGTTTTTATTCGCAATTGCCCATCGCTAGTGTCAATGTCATGTGACCTTTCACCCATCATCTAAAAAATCTAGCAATTGAATTAAGTTAATCAATCACGAAGGAAAACCGTCTTAGATTTAGAACGATCGAAGGTAATTCTCTTAGTAACACAGTTAGGTGATTGAACTCAAATTGAAACCGTCGAGTGTGTTGATAAGATTGCAAAGTAATTAGTTGATAGCAAAGTAGGACATTTTTTTACACACCACTTGAAACCGTCATCGGGTTCACTGGAAGTCTTAAGGCTTTCCAAAGAAAATGAATATTTTAGCTTTCACTTAGAAAATGTTGAGTGAATATGGCTGCGTTAAGCATTTCTTCACAATAATCTCATAAATGACATGCAATAAAAACCACACAAAAATTCTTGGAAGCAATTGCTCATGAGACACAAGGAAGAAGAGAAGCGAACATAAAAAGCGTTTTACGACATACACCTTGGGATTGTTGTAAGCCAAGCAATTGATATGAGGAAATGTGTAGCGTACCCTGCACAAGTGAGTACATGGACATCAAAGCGAAGCAGGCATTCACTCTATCCGACACATTAATTGTTTGTCCGAATATAAGCTACGAAGCAGTAGTACACTGGTATAATTTAAAGACCCTTTGTTCAAGCGGGGTGATGTGACCTTAAAAGAGGTGGCCTTCATTAACGAGGGGTTTCAGCGTGACAGCGTGGGGTGGCCCGTGGCGTTGTGGGTATGTGCGTCGACCCCAACCTCGACGTCGTAGGTTCGATTCCTGCTCCGTGCGACGAAAACAATTTTCACGACCCCACCTCTTTCGAGTCACTGACAATGCTCAAAGTGTATTTCCTGTCTAGAGAAAGCTTCTCAAACTTGGCCGTTCGGAGACGGCATAAAACTGTAGGTCCCTTCCACTCGTGAGAGAACAATAGCACGCACAACACGAGTGGTTGCTGAGAAGCTAGGCCCTGGCCCCCTACGGGCTGTAGCGCCACCACATTATTCATTATTATTCAGCGTGACCTCTTGTGTCAAAAACTTCACTCGGATTATGGCGAGTTTTCTCTTTTAATTTTTGGTGATTTGAGATGTGATGAATTTCTCTTCGTGTGGCATTACATCTAGGGTTGACTTGAGCATCTACCAAATACTAACGAGTGACCGTAAGTAGGCGGATGTGGACTTATAAATGTCGCAAGAAGCAGCCACCTCGGTTTTATGATAGACAACATGTCTTTCAAAACACACATCAAGTGTTCAAGCAAGAATGGTTCGATGCCGCTGGGAACGCTGTCGCGAATGTTTCCAAACGTCGGTGGATCTGGTTTTTTTGTGCAGAGCATTACTTTCACGAAAATTTAGCTCAGTCTTTCTATACCCTGCTCGGATTTGGGTGGAATCTTCGAATATCGGGAAAAACAAAAGGATGCTGACATCGGTCTATAGCCTCTATGCGAGCAATAAGCGGTTTCAGGACAATCTGCGTGCGATGCTGCGTGCGTCCTAATCGAAATGCACCTAATAGACACCATGTCAGACTATATGAGAAACTATATGAGAAGAAAAGGCTACATCAATAGCTCAGAATAGGTGAAACAATCCCACGAAAGGTAGATGGACACACAAGCTCATCCAGGCGGTCCAGGTCAAGGAAAACTGTAACTACCACATCACGTAGTTCTTGACCGGGCATGGAGGTTATCGTAAGTGTCTTCACAATTGTGGACACAATAGTTTGCCCTCTTGCCCGGAGTGTCTAAATGTAGATGAGAATGCGGAGCACGCAGTTTTACAATTTAACCGTTTTTTAGAAGCAAGGCAGTCGTTAAATCTGCCAGGACCAGAAGACCTTCTTTACTGCATGACATCTCATATCAACACCTTCTTTAGTGCATGCTCATTTGTGATAACTGTGCAAGAACAATTAAGAAGAGCAGAAGGCCCGTGATGCCATCTCCTTGAATACAGCATAATTAACACAGGAAGAGTGGTTTTATAATACAGGGTGTGGTTAGTACGTGGGCGTATTCCCAAAAGCGTGAACTTGAGTAGATATCGTGCATTGTGACAACTCGGGCTATTAGTATGAGGCAAAGATTGTCACATCCAGGAGCGTGACCAAAAAACCCAAATCATCCTGCTGCGACTGGTCAACGGATCAGACAAGTTATGTAAGTACATTCCGCTATTCTCCTCAACCTAGATTTCTTGCCACATACTGCCACATACTCCCATATACTTAATATTTGCAAATTAACCAGCAATTGTTTAAAACTTAAGACCATGCAAGCAATGCAAACGTCAAACGTCTTCAATTAGCTTCGCAATCGTTAAACCTGTATTCTCAAGGCCAGACTCCGCAAAAGTGTGCTCTCCGTCGTGTACACATTTAGCTCACAATCCAAAATCGATGCCATAAATCAATTGTAAACAATCCTTATCATAGGAAATCGAACGAGATTGTGTACACATTTGTGCATGTCTCTAGTGCGAATTTCAGGCCGAGCATGGCATCTAATTTCTAAGCAATCCTCAATCAAACTTTTAAAAACAACGGAAGCCATATCTCATCTCTCAAACTTACCTTAGAAGTTTTTGGTCCAACAGATTGTGCCAGCATAACCGTCAAATTGACAATACGCGTCTTTACGCCAGCCGAATTGGTAACCCAATCGCCCAGAACGAGGTCCGTGGACTTTCTATTTTCGTGGAATTCTAGTAGAAATTTCGATTTCGAAAATAACAAATTGAATAGTGTATCTATGTTAATGGGAAGAATCGTATGAACTAATTGACGTCCCTCGTGCGTTGACGTACACTCAACTGTACTCACAAAACTGCAAAAAAAAACAGGAAACGTTAGAAATTAAGGAGCTCCCACGAGCCGACGAAACTACTCACGGAATATTATTCTCTTCGGAATCACTAGAATCGGACATGTCCGTTGGCAATGCTTCGGAATTTTTATTCAAATTCTCGTCACGTTGTCGAGAATTTTTGGAAACTTTTCGCTTGGCGCCATCGCCGCCAGCACCGGGATCCGAAGTGGTGCCCACTCCGCCCGACGCTGAGGTTGAACCCGACGCAGCAGCTTTTGGACTTGAGTCCGGCTTGGCGTTCATCAGCTTGATCTCCTTCGAACTCATTTTGACTTTGTCTTTGCCACTGCCTGCACCGCCGCTATTCGTGTCGCTGGCCTTGTCTGAACTGCTCGTATTATTGTTGTGACTATTGCTTAGATTTGCCTTTTTCAATTGGAGAAAATCGATGCTGCTCTGATCGCACGCACTGTCGTTTTCGTTTGTTGGATCTTGTGCGCTCGACGGATCTATGTAGTCTTCATCATCTGAGGTGAGGCCTAATTCATCGCCATAGCAATTATGCACCCATTGCCACATCTCCAGCGGGAGCATAGGCTTGTTCATTAACGTATTCTGCCATACTCGAAAGAGCATCAAAAACGCCTTATCCCGAGTTGTGAACGATGCGAAAAAGTGCTTTTCCTTTTCCGTACAAACTGATATTGCATTCGGTATAACTAAAGCGGTTTTCTCTTTAGTTATCGAGGTGACATCCTTCCATTGGATGCTCAAATACGTTTCCCATCGAAAGATGTTCGCATGAAAGCATAGATAATTCTGAGACACATAAAGTCGTCCGTGTACGAGGATATCACGTTGAAGAGCACACGAATAGTCTAGAAGTGGCGGAAGGGAAATTGCTTGTGAAGAGTGAACAGTCGGAATGGCGTGCAAAGTGAGTCACTTACCGACAATCAAACGTTCGTCGCTGGGTACTTCTTTGAAGAGCTTCTTGAAGTCTTTCGAACGGGATTTGTACGATGGGTAGATGACGTTGTACCAAGATTTCTTTTTAGCGCGTTCCGATATTTTCGACGCACTCTTCGGCTTTTCAACTGGCTCTGGCGGCGGGGTGGTTTTTAGCGCTTCTGCTGAGGCATAGAGCGAGGAGCTGTCGCTCGATTTACTCGTGGAATCCTAGAGTGTCATAAGAAAAAGAAGTTCAATTAGTTAATTAGAATAAAACGAAAAGGACAGAAACTATAAATTTGCGCATGGAGTACCACACATCGAAAATAGACACGTTAGTTGGGGTCAACGCACATACCCACAACGCCACGGATCACTATTGAACTACAACATCTCAAAACTAGACCATACTCCTCTTATGGCGAGCCCTCAAGGGTCTAGCAATAAGATGGAGCGGCTGAAATGCAACTATCGGTGAACATGGGGAAAGAGAAGCCTTCAAGAAAGATCACCATCGACGTTTTGAGCGAACCATTGTGACAGTGGCTGGCTGTAACATCGAGGTAATCAGCTTGTCAACTTCTCCTGCGTTACATAACCCTTGCCAATACCTGTGGCTTTGGGCTCTAGATGCAATTGACTCGCAGAGCCTCTCTGGACCATTCAATCTGATTTTAACCAACAGCATAGAAGAGTAACCGAGCTTTCTCTCGAAACACCAAATTGACCTTGTATAAAACCCTGATCATCCCAGTCCTGCTCTATGGCGCAGAGACATGGACGCTATTGAAAGCGGATGAAGAAGCTCTTGGTTGTTTTGAGAGAAAAGTTCTGCCTACGATGTTTGGTCCTGTTTGCGTTGATGGCGTTTGGAGGACAAGGTTCAACCACGAACTGTACGGGCTGTACAGCGGCATGCACCTAGTTAAGCGTCTTCGGATCCAACGCTTAAGATGGCTAGGTCATGTAGAGCGGATGGACACCACAGCTGCGGCCCGAAGAGTCTTCGACACCGAGCCATTAGGACAGCGCAACAGAGGACGTCCTCGCACTAGATGGCGCACACAAGTGGAAAAGGACCTCAACCAACTTGGTGTGCGCAACTGGAGGCAGCTGGCGAAAGATTGTACTGGCTGGAGAGGCATGTTGGTTGAGGTCCAGGTCCACCCCTGACTGTAGCGCCAATCAAAGAAGAAGAAGAATAGATAATCTCAAAAGTGGGCGAAGAAGTCCTTTGCTTGCCTTCCAAATGTCCTTTCAGCTGCTTGCTTACGCGGACGACATTGACGAGATTGGACTAATAAGTCGTTTGCTGCCATTGAAGCGGAAGCAGCTAAAATGGGTTGAGCGCTAAAACAATGAACACGCTGTCATCACGGAAGTACGCACAACATTGAGCCGCAGAAACATGGAGGTAGTCAAGGAGTTCGTCTACATGTTCCTTGAGGATAAAGACTCCCGCTCCATTACGTCTGTCTGTCAAGTTCCTACGCAGAAAACTCTGCCAATAAGTTGGCAGGCTAGGCGGAAAGATGGGAAATAAAAACGACGCAATGGTTTTTTAAATGAGACGCCCATGAGCTGGAGCAGCCAATTTGTACTCGCTACAGATCTGATCAGGAGGAGGAATCTAAGGAAAACAACAACCATTAGCTATCTTCCCAAACATCACTCCGCAGGAAAAGAGCCACCGAAGCACTGATGGACCTCCCCGTTCCTGTAGCTCTGTCAAACCGGCACAGGCGGGGAGCCTTCTCACCAGTAATTAGGTCTCCAAGCAGCGAAGGAGCAGGCAATGACTGTAGCTGGCAATCCAGCTTAACGGTGTTAGGCACTAGTGTCCGGGAACCCCTCGATGCAACATATCAATGACAAAAGCGCTTCTGGTTTGAATAAATGTTTCGACGTTGCAACTGAAACATTGGCAGCTTTGGCAAGTGGATGGAGCTAATAGACGTTATTGCATGGTGGATTTTGATGCTAGTTCATTGACGACAGATGTTATGCGGGGGACAGAATAAAGCTCCCAAGCTTGATCCACAAACCATCGAAGGCGTCCTCCTTTCCAATTGCTACGTAATGCAGAGTCTTCCAAAAGATCAGTTAGACAGCCTTGTAGGTTTGAGAACGGATTTCGGTTGGGCGCCATTTTGGTTTGGTTGACTTTCCCCCTTAACGGTTGACAAAAGTGTGATTAGAGGTGGAAACAAAATGTTCGTGGGTAATTCCGGCAACACTCTTAAAAAAAGGCGAAGATCGACGGTTGATCATAACGATCGAATGGGAAAAGCAGGCGATGAGGCGCTGGAGTGAAGCCAATGGTTTTAAAAATGAAGAGCGTTAATATCGCCGATCGTAGATCGTTCTACTGAGCCGTTTTTCAACCAAACAAATTATCGTATCCAATGTTCATGGCATGTTGTCTCTGATTCGCCCGATCGTTGGTCACTCTCTCTTTGGCTCAAGAGTTGCTATTCTAAGCGATCATTTTAATTCTTCGTACAATATCGATGAACAGTATTGTGTCTTTTATTGATCTGCGTTGCCAAACATCACATTTTTTACAGAGTTTTTGTAAAGGGAGCGTTGCTCGCAGATTTAAGAGTCCCTACCCTACCTTAACGGAGAAGGAAAAGGGTTTGCTCGAAAAAGCTAAGTGATTATGGCGTCTACTAATGCCATGCATGAAATGATCAGAAGACGCGAAAGCAGGAACCAAGCCGGAACAACCGCTTCGGCGGCTACAAGGAATGACGGCTTTTTACCCCCCCACTTCGAGAGCAGCCCTAACGTGGCACGGAAAGTGGCAGTCCACCGATTGTTAAAGAAGAGATTGGGCTGCCACAAGCGATTTTGTCGGCTTTCCAATGGCCGTTATGTCACAATGTCCTGGCACCCACAAGAGGCTCAGCTATCTCAATAAGGGATATCCTTCAATTAAGGGACGCAGCAGAAGAAAACGCCAACATCTCAGGGGGGTATAGAAGGATCTCACAACTTACTTGCTGTTCAAAACTGAAACAGCTAACTGAAGGTCGTTATTGTACACTGAACTCCACGCCACACAAAAAAATAGAATAGCACCCACGAAATTCTATTCTGATCCATGATCACCATAAGTTCCTCTAACTTGGCTTAGTTGAAAATAGGACTAGGTTCGACGAACGTGAAATTATGCCGATAAACCAAACACTCCAAGACACGTTTGTGTTAACACAGATAGTAAACTCAGTTATATCACACTTCGCAGGTGGAAACTGAACTTAATGGAGGTGCTAATCTATACATTTCCTGTCGTCACAGCTTTTGTTTAATCACCGGTTCATCTCAGAAGAAGTGTTTATTATGTTTGTCCGGCTTTATGCCTAACACTAAGAGTAGCTCACAAACCAAGCAAATGTCCTCATCCGCAAGAGCTGAACTATGTAATGCTCACCAGGCAAATATGTAACTTCAAATGGTGTCATGCGAAAGTCTGCGACTTCGAATCAGTCATACAGTTCCACTTGAAATTTTATTTATAGAATTTAGAACAAACCCTTTTTTTGCAAGCACATGCTGCCTAGATTATTTCTTTAGCCCACTTATCATTTCAAAAAATACAGGAAGTGCCCACAACGGCTTTATGATTCACCAACGATAGCCTTGAAATGTACTAGCTGATAGCAGCTGTCGACTGCACCAGCGTTCCACAGCTAGAAGCGATTAACCTTCGCTCGTAGGTGACTGCAATTAACGCACATACCGACAGACATTTTTGGGAAAAAACATCATTCTACAAATATGAGAGAACAAAAAAAAAACGCACACTCACTTGTCACATAGACTGTTGATCGATGTCTCTTAATTGATCGGCATTGTGTTAATCAGTTCGGTTATGATTTTTTCAATTCGTTCAATTAAATGTTTGCTTCGTTCGAATTCGATTTCTGTACAGCAGTTTATATCTTATCAACGGTGGAGTGTTGCTAAAACTGATATACGTGAGCTTCTGTGGTTTGGTTCTGATAAGGAGTTACACTCCGTCTCAACTGCTCAATCAAAAGTCACACGCACAATATTCAAAAGTCGATGCCCACGTGACGTGATCTAACACAACCGAATCAACCGAGAACCAATGCTTTTCTTTCACCAAAACTCAAGTCAACACGCAATGAAATCACTAAATATTCGTCCGTTCTTTCTTTTTGTTTTGCACAGCTCTTCATTAACACATCACTACCGCCGCGGGTTCGATTCGTAATACTAGTGCTCTGCTAATATCGAACTGCTTGCCGACGAGTGTACGAATAATTGTTGAACATTCGGTGTGGGGACAGGTGTTAAATTGTATTATCAAGTCAACGCGAACTGATACTGTTATCAACGACATATTAAAGAATGTACGTATTGATCGGAGAGTTTTTCGCGGTGCTCTCCTATAAACAATCGGTTGAAGTACAATCTGAGATTCATTTTTTGTTCATGCTCATGGCGAATTCAACGTTTTTTGTAATAGATTCGGCGTGATGGGGAGAGAAAAAGCTCGCTCCCGTCGGAAATAGGGTGTGTTGCTGTGTTTTAGGTTTTGTGTCTAGACATTTAAGATGTTGGAATACGTGACGGGAATTTTCGATAATTTGATAGCATTCAAATTGGGGGAAGATTTAAGACATGTTTACTCACTTTGTAGTTGCAAACTGATTTGCAATTCAATCGTATACACAATTTTATTAAGTGCCGAAATAATGGAATGAGTTGATTTTTGGTTCTCTCCACAGAGTCTCATGGGGAAGGAAGACTTGATATCATGATATCGACTCTGTCGTGGCAAATCTTCAACTCTAAGACTGTGGGACAAGGTATCGAAGAACGTCTACATATAAACTGGGCCTCAAGGCAAGTGGAGACTACCTAGTTGATGTGATGCGACTCAAGGCGGCTAGAGTAGGGTTGTGTCAACGAAAAATGTTAAAAAAGACAAGTACATTCCCAATTCCTTCCTCCTCATAAAAATAATAGAATATGGGCGATGGACTAGCTTCTACAGCAACCACTCGTATTGTGTGTGCTATTGTTCTCTCACGAGCGGAAGCCTTTACAGAAATACAATCAGTAAGGTTGTAGGGTCAAAAGGCAATATTTCCTGAGCTCATACGCACCAAGAGAAAGTTTTGCAGAAGGTGCAGGGCTGAAGAAGAAATAGAAACCATACTACACTACAGGTGGTCCTACCCTTGCAGGGACAAGTGAAAATACTTAAGGAATCTATCCTTTAGCGGCCTATATAGCAACATTAATTATGAAAACGACAAGAAGTCGACAAGTATTGAAGACATCACTTGGATATCAGCAGGCACTGTTTCTACCAGCTTTCAGCGAACTAATAGAATCTGTGTTGAAGGAACTTTCTTTGTGCGCAATACAGAACAAAAAGCCCACAGAAAACTGAGCTGATTCTGTTCATCGGGAAAAGGGAAATTCTCGATACGGATCGTGTCCCACTCAAACTCAAAACGAAGATAAGTATTTGATTCTCGACTCTAAACTATTCATTGTAACCATTGAGGCCCTAGTTTATTGGGCTGCTAGTAACACAAAAAGCTACATGTTTTTACAACGGGAACTATAAGAAAAACGCCGCAAGCAAGGTTGGACATGATACTTCATCTCCATCCTCTGAACCTATTCATACAAGGATCCAGTACAACGAAATCAAAGGATGTTATAAAATGTCGTGACTCACGGAGGTCCATTAGACACCACAATGTCAAACTCTGGGCCACCGGCCATAGTACAATCGAAGGAAATAAGAAAAACGGATGAATTGGCCAGACAAGGATCTGCAATAGACATCAGCGAGGCCGATACATCACTGCAACTATCGATCAGTGATACCGGATCATAAATGACACAATACTATAAAAAGCCAACTCATCTTGGGTTCCAAGAATTGACTGTCAGACTACAATTTCAATGTGGCCATCGACACAACTAAGAATCTTCGGAAACTCGAGCCGTAGTGATCAGTGATCACACGCCACTGTTCGATCGAAGAAATGCTCTAAAAATGGAATCTGCGGCGATGAGGAACAAGCCGAGACGATCGAGCATCTGCTTTACCATTGCACGGCTCTCCAGAATAGGCTCCTAGCTTCGCTGAACCTTCACACGCCAGACAGAGCCTGCGGACGTAGCGAATGCAGATACATTGGATTTTTTTAAAATAAAGAGCATGGAGTGGTTTCAAACGCCAATCGTCATGACAGGTTAGAAGAATTGTGTACTTCACAACGAGACCCTTTGGCCTTCGTGTGCAAGTGATGGTCAACCAACACACTCCTCTTCCTAAACCTAGCCTAGTTCCCCTAGCTAAAGAGGAATTGGTGTATCCATCACCGGTTAATGACAGCATAATGTATTTAAGGAACCACAAGTGTTTCAGCTGGGGGAACGGCGCAGCGTTGAAGAAAAAGCTCGGATACCACTCCACTGAACAAAACTTAATAGGGATACTCGCCCACCACTTGCAAGGCAACAGCAACCAAACTAACTAGCGCTATATGGATGGCAAGCCTAATAGCCAAACTACTTAAGTATTATAAAGTGTATCCCAGTAGCGCAGAATAACCAAAGACATACACCGAAACTCACAGCAAGAATAAATTAGTCTGATTTGTAAGAACACCACGCGTACGTAATGGAGCAAAATAATTTAGTAACGAAAGTGAAACGATAACAAACCGATCATCAATCTCCCCTTTGTCTATACTGATGGGTAATTTAGTTTAGTTTAGTTGCTTTTCACACCACTTATTATCGGTTACTAAAATCTAAAGCGCAGCAGTGAACGACATCATGCGAATATCCGATAAACATAAAATGTCAATTAGCAACCCATTGAAGTATTCATTGTATTGCTCTGTAAGGCAAACGACTAATTAATGTGTAGTTCCGTTTAATTGGTAGCTTCCAACAATTAGTTAATCGACCCAATGGAAGCAGCAAAAAAACATGTTCTCATTGTTAAATGTGAACGCCGAATGCCAAAGAACTATGAGATATACACTACTTGTTCTGATAAGCACCTTGCGACCAACTCTTTTCTTTTAAATCCTTTGTCATTTGTCTTAGCTCTTGAATGATTATGGGTATTTTCCCCGAAATGCCTCCCACAAGCTTCGGCATTCTACAGTCAATCGTTCCATACAACGTATGTGCCACTGTTAACGTTTCCCCTCGCAGATTGAACTACAATCTTAAAATAGATTTCCAATCCGCATTTCACCTCGACCACCTTTCAGATAGAAATCAAAAGTGTTTATGCAAACAAAGCGTACACCTTCGATAAATCTTTTTCTACGACCGATACAAAGTAATCTCGACCAATCTTAACGCGTTCAAGAGATAACCATCGCCAGCCAGCAACAATTACCTGTTTAGCTAACAAATAAAAGCATTCTTAGTGTCCGTATGTATGCATGCACAGCCGCACAACACTCACCTCGTTATTTGTTGTATCTGCCTTAGAGCAAGTGCCTAGAGATATTTGCGAATCACTTATTTTACTCGATGTTGCTGGTTGAGTTACGCCACTCTCGCCAAGAGTCGCCTCATTCGGCGTTGATGGACTCTGTGAGACAGTAATTGGACTTGAAGCGGGCAATGTTGACACTTCACTTATGTTTACTTCGCAACTAGTCGAGACTGGTGTATCGTCTGGATTGCTGGTTATTACAGTTGACGACGAACTAGTTTCAGGCAACGGTTGTATGACATTTTTCAATGCTGACAGTGTTATATTTCCGAGAACTTCTTGTGTATTATTCAGCAAGCCATCCACAGTTTCTTGCCTTTAAATAGGAATTGATGCAAGATTAATATGAAAGCGGATTATTTGAACAGAAAAATGGCAGAAGAAAGAGAATAGATAGCCGTGCAAAATAGTCTAGCAAACGAACGTTGAAAGATATTTAAATTTAGTTGGTTTTGGCAAAATACAAAAACCTACCTTTCCGAGCAACTACTGTCTCCCCCTTCCTGCTGAATTGGGGTATCAACTTGTGTTTTACTCCTACATAACAAAAAAGCAAAAAGAAAAGAAAAAAAACAAACTAAATAATAATATCAAAACAACGGTAATAATTACGAATGCAAACTTATTCAACGACATGCTTAACTTATGCGCGAGCAATAATAATAAATTTTAATAAAATATTTACTCAAATTTGTTTGGTTTGTATAATAAAAGTAATTTGACGCTACAGTTGATGCAAAGTAAGGATTATTTTCAGTTGGAATACAAATGGAACAGCATTCGACGATAAATGTACACGAAATGGAAGAAACGACAGAAACCACTTACATACTAAGGTGGAAATAAATACAAGAGGTTTTGAACAAAGTATACACCTTGGCTTCAGGATACGGCCTGTGCATCAGTTCAAGCAAAACGGAACTGATGCTTATTTTCTAAAGAACCAAAACCCCTAACATTCCTCTTCCCCGTACAACCAGGAGGGGAGGGGGGGGCAGGGTCTATGCTCACAGGGCAAAGTTGCTGATCGCTCTCAACTTGGCTGGATGCCAGCAACGATCCTTGTCGATGTATAGATCAAGTTGACATGCAGCCTCCAAGCGGCGCCCCCTGGATAGCTCTCACAACACCCGTTGTGAGGTGAACCAATGCATGCAGCATTTCCCCAGCGGTTGTGCGGAGGGATAACAACCCACCCACGAAAAAAAATATCTGTTACGGAAGAGCAAGCCGCCTCGGAAGAACGGACGGAATCCAAACGACGATACGGCGCGAAAAAGGACTACGATTTGCGAGTGTGCTCCTCCACTCCACGGGCCGCACAAAAGCTAGAAAATATCCTCACGCAGTACAAAGCGGATATTACTGCGCTCCAGGAAATACGCTGGATAGGACAAGGGATTATGAAAAATTACAGCTGTCACAAAAGGTTGCACATATTTGGATGCGGATTCGTCGTGGGAATGCGGCTAAGGTCGAAGATCATCGACTTCAAACCGATAAGCGATCGCCTGGCTGTGATCCGCATCCAAGGCAGATTCTACAACATCAGCCTTATATGTGCACACGCCCCTACAGACGAAGCTGAAGACTCTGTCAAAGAGGATTTTTACGACCTCTTGGACGGTGCCTACGGAGCCTGTCCGGAGTACGATGTCAAAATCGTACTCGGAGAGTTCAATGCTAAAATCGGTAAGGAAAACATCTTTGGCGGAGTGATCGAAAAGCACAGCCTCCACGACACGACAACAGATAACAGCTTCCGACTCACAGACTTTGCGACAGCACGTAATATGGTCATAAGTAGCACAAGGTTCCACACAGCAACCTGGCGATCCCCGGATGGTCGAACCGCCAACCAAATCGACCATGTGCATATTGACGGAAGACACGCGTCAAATATCCTGCATGTGCGAACATTCAGGGGGGCAAACGTCGACTCTGACCACTTTCTTGTTGCAGCAAGATTCAGAGCTCGACTGTCCAATGTCAGAAAGCTGCACCAGTCGACATTGGACGCCTAAGCACACCGGAGATTGCCAGAGCCTACGAAGAGCAATTAAGTGAGAGACTCTCCGGTATGCCCACGTCAAATGCCAACAAGATGTGGTTGCATTGGCGCTCGGCCATCAAAGAGGTAGCGGAAACTACATTAGGCTACCTACCACCCCCGACAAGAAACCCGTGGTATGATGGCGAGTGTGAGCAGAAAAAACGTGCAACCGACGAGGCATACCAAAAAGCGCTGCAACGGAAAACAAGAGCAGCGCAAGAGGAGTACCGGGCTAGAAGACGGGAGGAGAAAAAGCTTCTACGCCTGAAAAAAAGGTCTCTCGCAACCTGCCAGCTCAAGGATATCGAAGAGTCTAGGGACAAGTAAAAAATACGGGCCTTTTACAAAAAAGCCAAAAGCCTGGCCACAGTCTTTAGGGAAGGCACCCAGGCTCTTCGAAATTGCGAGGGTAACCTAGTTACGCACCCACAGGGAATAGTGGATGTGTTTAAGCAGCACTTTCAACAGCTGCTTAGCGGGCCTGACCAGGAGAGAGTGATAGGGAACCAGGAAATCCCAACTCCAGTCGACGAAGTAGCCCTCCCACCTAGCTTTGAAGAAGTCGGTACAGTCATTTAAAGGCTGAAGAACAACAAAGCCGCAGCCTCAGATGGCTTACCATCGGAGCTTTTCAAGGCTGGGGGCAATGTAATGGTAGGGAGCATGCATCAAATCATTTGTCGAATTTGGGAAGATGAAAGTATGCCCGACGACTGGAATATCAGCTTCATATGCCCCATCCACAAAAATGGCGATCCTACCTCCTGCAAAAACTATAGAGGTATATCCCTGCTCAATGCCGCCTACAAGATCCTATCCAGCGTGCTGTGTGAACGTCTAAAGCCGTTTTGCACCGGACTAATCGGCACGTACCAGTGCGCCTTTTGGCCCGGCAAATCGACTATCGACCAAATCTTACACTAAGGCAGATCCTGGAGAAGACCAGTGAGTTTCAAATCGATACTGACCATTTGTTCATCGATTTTAAAGCCGCATACGACAGCATTCATCGCAAGGAGCTATTCGAAGCGATGGCCGAATCCGATATCCCGGGAAAACTGATCCGGTTGTGTCGCACCACGCTAACACATACGCGATGCACCGTGCAGTTCGGTTCAAAAACCTCTGAACCGTTCGAAACCTGCACCGGATTTCGGCAAGGAGATGCGCTGTCGTGTGATTTCTTCAATCTGGTACTGGAGAAGATAGTGCGGCGGGCAAAAGTCAACACGGAAGGCACTATCTTCTACAAGTCAGTCCAGCTGTTGGGGTACGCGGATGACATCGACATTGTCGCGCGGTCCCAACGTGCCATAGTGGAAGCTTTTACGGCAATTGAGGAACAGGCGAAACGAGCTGGTCTTAAGGTCAACGAGGGCAAGACAAAATATATGCTGTCGAGCAAAACACGATCCGCCGCACACCACCTAGGCCAAAACGTCACAATCGACAGCTACAATTTCGAGGTAGTAAAGGAGTTTGTCTACCTCGGTGCAAATGTAAACTCCACGAATGACATCGTAGTGGAGATCCGACGTAGAATCGCCCTTGGCAACCGATGCTACTTCGGTCTATCAAAACAACTGGCCTCGAAGGACCACAGTCATGCTCTACAAAACCCTTATCCTGCCAGTCCTTCTTTATGAAGCCGAAATCTGAACGTTAAGTAAGGCTGCAGAGCTGATTCTTGGTGCCTTCGAAAGAAAAATTCTACGTCGGATATATGGTCCCGTCTGCGAGGAAGGCGAATGGAGGAGAAGACACAACCGCGAACCCTACGAGCTGCAGAAGGAAGTGGATGTAGTCCGTAATTCCAACCAACAACGCTCCAGCGAAGAGGGTCTTCGAATCCGAGCCTCCTGGTTCGAGAAGGAGAGGAAGCCCGAACCTCCGGTACAAAGACCAAGTCATCGCGGATGCAAGACAGCTTGGCCTTGATGACTGGAAGCAGCGTGCCCAGGACCGTCACCGATGGAAGGCAGCACTTGCTCAGGCTCAGACCCTTCATGATTCGTCTGCCTGATAAGTAAGTAAGTAAGTACAACCAAAACTCTTTCTCTCTATCAGCGTCATGTACTTTGGCGTAAACCTAGGTCCGAAACTCAGCTGGAAGATAAAGCGCGTTAGGAATGCGTGCGTTGCCTTCTATGGTTGCGGTAGAGCCTTCGTCAAAAGGTGGGGTTTCCAACCAAGGTTAGCCCTACGAATGCACGTCCGCTGATTCCACCATACCAGCCACTAGTATAGTGGTATGCCCTTGGAAAAAATATATTATAACAAAACTCAACAGCGTGCAAGGAACAGCGTGTATTGGCACCACAGGCGGTCGTTATCCAGTCGCCGTCACCAGCAGACGCACCTATCTTAATGCTACATTTTCTACCTTTCGACTTACACTTTAAAAACACTTCAGCAAACTATGCCACCAGACTCAGAGAAGCTGGGGGCTGGAGATCTAAACCGTATGGACATAGCAACATCTTAGACCTCTCTCCTAAGGACATCGTACAATTCTCCGGACTATAGAGCTTCTTTGAGACCCTAATCCGCAAAAGAACGGAATGGCAGGACGGGCTAGTGTCCAAAGCATTTATGCGGGTAATCTACACTGACGGCTTAAAAATGCTCAGCGGAGTCGGAGCAAGTGTGTTCTCAGAAGTCCTCATGACTACATAATATGGGTGGCACTACAGCCCGTAGAGGCCAGGGCCTAGTTTCTCAGCAACCACTCGTGTTGTGCATTGGTCTCTCACGGGTGGAAGGGACCTACAGTTTTATGCCGAATCCGAACGGCTTTGTTTGAAAAGCTGCCTCTAGACAGGAAATACTCTTTTAGCATTGTCAGTGACTCGAAAGAGGTGGGGTCGTGAAAATTGTTTTCGTCGCACAGAGCAGGAATCGAACCTACGACGTCGAGGTTGGGGTCGACGCACATACCCACAACGCCACATTATGACTACAGACTGCCAGATAATTCTAATAGTTTTTCAAGCGAAAGCCTTTCGCCAGGCAACAATACAGTCACATATCGTGCCAGCGATAGAAGATATTGCCTCATACACCATACACTTGAAGAGAAATGCCAATCAGCCGAGCATCAATAAGACAACTCAATATATGTCTCACCTGAGTTCCTTGTCTCAGTGACATCCCAGGAAGTCTGATGAACTGACTAGTGAAGGTTCTACTTTTCATAGCCGGCTGCCAAAGTATATTTACCAGAACTGGGCACTTCCTTTAAATTGCTAACCATAGATGGGCCGGACTAACAAACTGTTCTACATCAAGAAAAATTTGGCCTGAATACAATCGATTCAGTAGAAACGATCTCCTATGGCGAAAGCGGTATTATATCGCAAGTTTGGTGGCGATCTCTACAGGACAGCGGGCGATTGGAAATCATGCCAAAAATTAGGCATCCCACACAACTTACATTGCCGCAGCTGCAACAACACCGATCAGTGGGAGGTGTGACCACATTTCCTTTGTAACCGCCCGGTACTAGCTACAGCCAGACAGCGAGCGCTTGGTAGACCCTCCTTCAATTCAATTGAAGAGATTTCTACATAGGATACTAGGTAACTAATGCCCTTCAAAATAAAAATATTGATTTTAGGGATATCTTAATTATATAAACAGAACGGTGACATACAAACGGGACACAGTGCTAATTCACACTCCTACCTACCAAACACAAGTTTGGTGGTCGAACACACCGTCATGGAGGATCGGAAACCCCTGCTACTCGTGGATTTATTGACCGCTTACCTTGTCTTCTCCCAAGGAAACACTGGTATGCCTTTTACAAGAATGGGTCGCAACAACAAAGTAAAGCCTATTGATGGGCTTCTTATCAAGAGTAACCAGATAACACATCAAATGAGTTTTCCCCGGAATCCCATTCCAATAAAAGAGCGTGCAACGTTAAGTTGCATGTATGTACTTGCAGTTCACTAGCTCAGTAAGTCTTGTCTAAACAACTTTAGTACACACCTCACATCAGTGCGCACACGACCGGCACCTCTATCATCAATTGCTTTACATTGGAATACATGTATAGGCATATGGGCTATGTACACAGGTTATGTCACATCATTCATGAATGGCGAGTGTGATACGAAAATTTTATCGGTCATTTGAAATTAGGGTGTTTATAACATTGCCTATGGGAGTATTTATAGGCTGACAGCGCTATCTTATGTCTAGAAATAGAAATGTCACTAAGAGGAAGACAAATAACATTTTTTTATGCGGCGCTAGACAAAGCGTCGGCAAAGACGCATGCGATGATTACGGGATTGCTTGAGACTAAGTGCGTTGGTTTCTTTGCATAATCTTGATGCTGTCTGCAACTGTAAGAAGAAAAATGCATTCGCACACCATCGCTATGCAATCTGACCGCATATTTACTAACAAATTCAAAATGTTACCAGGGCGACGGTAATCGTGATTAAAATGTTTTGATAATCACCGCAGCATCGTTCGTAGTTACGGTGACGTAAAGAAGAGTGTGTGTATGTAAAGAAGAGGATAATCTTTAATGAACTTAAACAAGCTTAAAAAACAATATTCCATCCAGTGCCGTCTACATATCTAGTGGGTTTTTGTTAGTCATAGGTTTGCGGAACGAAATAAGTCGCTTGATGTTTGAATAACGTTGATAATTTATAAACTGAGGGCTGTGTAGCCTAAACAGAACGTTTTTTTAAAAACAAGTTGTGGCCATAATGAAACCCACTGCGAATGCTGTACGCAAGTTTGTGCAAAAAGTTCGTGAGGCTGGTATTCTAGTGGAGGACACTCATGGTCTTCGTCGTCGTACGGCGCGCAGAGATGAGAAAGCGGCTATTTTGGAGTGATGGCATCATTGGAACATTTTCCTACAAAAAAGGGGCAGACATTGGATAATTTTCCTGCAAAAAGGGAGCAGGCTAGGAGCAGCGTTTCGTGGGGTTGCTGAACCTGTTAAAAGACGTTTTTGTTGCTGAAATTGATGGATTTGGATGAACTCTGGTTCATGTAGGAATGCCACACCGCCTATGCCACAATCGATCTTTTCCGCACAAAATTCCCAAATCGTGTTGTCAGCCGTTTTGGCGATGAGAATTTGCCGCCTCGGATCTGTGGCAATCCCTTTTTTTTGTAGAGAAGCGTGAAGGACAAGCACTAAAGACCAATACCGTCCAAGGAAACCGTGAGCTACAGCCCGAAACGATCAACAAGGACTTGGAAAGTTGGGGTGACGCTCGCAGTAGCGTAGTATTTGTTCTAACTCTCACCTACCTATTTGGTTCATGAACGCAAGAATGAGATCGCGAATACAAACTGCCAAGATGAGATTTCTTCTTGCTGTGTTGTCACATACTGAAAATTATAAAGTGGCATCACGGGTTCCTTTTTCTTTGTTCTTTCTACATTATCATTATCCTCATCTTTCTTTTCCTTTGTGTACTGCCTTTAAATGAAGTAAAGCCCCACTCTCTTTTGTTCTTTCAACATAAACGGACGTGCAGCTAATTCTCCGAACGGAAAAGTTATGCTTCAATGGTTTGGACACGTGGCACGAAGGTCTCCATCGTCTTCCGAGGCGTGCCTTAAACGTGACTCCATTAGTAAGGCCATTGGAAGATCCAGGACGAGGACGGACCAAAAACTCGCTTGGTTGTTTGTTCTTACTATTAGAGCCTGATACAGCCTAATACAGTACCTCAATAAAAACAATTAAAAGAATCTTGGGCAGATGCTTTTACTGAGTTTGTTGCAAGAATCGAGAAAAATGTGAGACAAAATAAAAATTCTCCGATTAGTCAGCTTCAGGTCAAATTTTGCTGTTTAAAGAAAACTGAGACTTTTTTGTGCCTCTATCTCTATTCTATTTGGAGGCTGTCGATGTAGTCCAGAAGGCAAAAATCCGAAGACTACACTGGCTCGGCCACATCGAGTGTATGGACAGCAAGAACTCCAGCTAATAGGGTCTTGGAATGCGAGCCTGCTGTTTGGAGAAGGCGATCAAGTCATAGCGGATATAAGACAGCTTGGCCTTGATGACTGTAAGCAGCACGCCCAGGACTGTCACCGATGGAAGGCAGCAATTCCTCAGGCTCGAAAGCTTCATTGGTCGCCGAACTGGTACTCAGTGAAGCTTGTTGAGCCATGTAGACCAATGTTTAGTCCTTGAATTGTGAGCCTGCCTTAACTCTTGCTGTGAAATTCCCAATCAAAGAGGGGTTGTCATGAAACAAATTATTGAACGACAATATCATTTAGCGGTTGTTTTATTATTTGGTCCGGTATGACACTTAAAGGTAGTAAGATAATCTTGATCGTTATCATTGCTTGACTGCTTGTATCGAGTAAACTTTTTTTGATTCAACAATGGTAAGATTTAATGTGTTGCTTTTATCAAGGAGTTGCACGTATCGACGGTTGCTTTTATTGAGGTCGCACTGTATATGGGTTATGGTAAAAATAAACTTGTGTATAGCCCACCCTGTACTTTACTATGTAGATCATAGAAATAATATTAAAAAAGGTCATTGAGAGAACAGTTTAGTAAAAACAGGACAAATAAGTATCCTCTTTAAGAAGAAAAAAGAACACGATACCTGCCCTACAAAAAAGAGAGCGAATGGGAGGAATACCGCCAAGCTACATATGTTTTTTTTTCCTGCAGCTACTGAATTTTTCCTACGAAATCTGCCGACGCGACTAGATTGCTGTACACAGTAGACTATCTTTATGAACGCAAACAATGCGGTTGTGCGTTAGTCAGACGTTTACGAACTCGCTATAATGCGCAGCAGATAGCCATGCTAAATTTGTGTGATTACAGTGCTAACTTGAGATATAAACCTCTGGAGTATTCGAATGGCACTAAAACGCTCTCTGACTTCACGTCGAATTGAGTACGGGTGCGAGTGAACCACTCCTCCGACGAGGTCATCTAATTTGTGACGCTAATTTGATTGCATATTTAAAGTTGTTTGAAGCGGAAGTAATATGTTCTGTTGTAGGTTTTGCGTTCGAGAAAATGTGGATCACAACTGAAAAACAATGTATCAATGGAATCTAATAAACTGTAACGAGTTATGACGAAAGTTGCTTTACGGACTATAAATCATCTGTGAAACGAATCAAGCTCCATTGGAAATGAGTGCATGTTGGCAATCACATGACGTCTCTAACGACTTTCAGGTTTGTTGAAACAGACGTTGATCTTTTAAATACCTATGCGGAGTGAATAGCCACTCTCTATCTTGTGTTTTACAATTACTTAACAATTTAACGTACTACTCCATCATTAAATCTTTGTCAATGCGGCAACTGTCACTGATTGAGACATTTTCCATCGAACTTGATAATTGCTACAGTTACGCTTTAATGATCATTTCTGTTTTACGGTGCCGTGCTTTCCATTTGGATATCGAGTGATGTTAGAAAACGTTTTGTGCCCACTTCATGCTATGTCATTGCTCATTGTGGTGGACGTATCGACATAAATCATATTCCAGACAGTATGGTGCCAATGTTGTCGCCGTGTACATGCGCTGTTGCTAACGATGGTTGTATTTCATTTCAGTAACCAGAATGGTAATTACACTCATCGTTCCCCAAATTGTATCACGAACTATGACAACTCTTGAGGGTAACTAATAACATGATCCTGACGTGACATGACCACACATGGTATAGCTATGTACTATGAAACACGTTACCGAACATTCACAAAACCTGAGTGGAGTGTCGAGGTTCAAATCATGCCAAAACCATGCCCAGTCTAAGTCAAAAGACCTACAAATCTAATCGAACCTAATCAAGGCAAAAACAAAAATCAATTTGCGGATAATCCATTTTTAGCGACAAAAACCTTATCACACCAAGAGCAGACTTTGGTTAGATAAAGTGTCTCAAACGTCGCGCTGTGTCAGTGTCAGTTGTGCAAAGACACACTGGGGCAGACCAACCTGATTTCTAAGAATGAAAATTAAGTTACGACACGAGGTCAAACTACGGTGTCAGCCCGAATTGACTCTCAACACTCACCCCAATTGCACACATTTGAAGTCAAAGTTGCCTATTAAAATAAATTAAGTTCCCCTCCCAAACGAATCACCACACAGCGGATGAGGTGGAATATAAATGCGATCAAATGAACACGTATTTTCCTCTTCACAGCTGAGGTGTACACTTGCGTCAAGTCAAGCTGAATAAAGTAAATAAAACTTCGCCAAGTGGAAATGCTTCAATCGCAGTAAATGCCGATAGGCAAGCCAATTTAGGACGAATACTCATTAAGTTTATCGCTTAACAAAAGTTGAAAAAGAAACAGAAACAAAAAATAGGGCCCCACCGCAAAAAGAGTTCATATCAGCAGCATTTTTTTGTTTTTGAGAACACACAAGAAAACGAAACGCATTAATCAACGAAAACAGCAATAGTTCCGGAACTAAAATGATTTGATCTGAAATTCTACACCACTTATCAAATGTTAACACTTAATTATACAATTAGTTACTATCAGCAATCAATGAGCGAGAACAGTGTGTAGAGTAGGAACACAGTTTAGTTATATGTATTATTAAATTAGATAAAAAAAAAACAGAACAAAATAGTAACGCTTTCCGACGGGGGTGGTGGATGGAGCGAATGTGGAAAATCGATAATTTGCATTTAACCACACAGCTGAGTGTCATCGCAGCTTTTTTTAAATCAATCTTCGCTAAAGCATGCTCGGCCAAAATGAGGCACGTATCACTTGTGCCTCTTTGCTCCCCAGTCCACAGAATGTCCAGCAACTCCCAAAGATATCGTTTTTTTGTGCAAATCCTTAAACAGAATATTCCCTGCTGGGTGGGGGGGACTAGGTACATACAGATTATCTTTTTTTTTTCACCCAAAACGAGAATGTGTTCTTTTTTGTCTGTTCGCTGTTTTGATTCTACTTGGCAACTAAATATCGTATTTGATAAACAAACAAATTCAAATGCTTTAAGTAAATATAATAAGATATACATATGCAAATGATTAAAGTAAAACAACATTTAATAAAAGATATAGATCTTATTAGGTATGAGAGATATGATAGCTTACATTAGCGTTGTTGAAGAACTAGGACTCTTTGTGGACGAGGTTGCAATAAAATTCATGACAAACTCCTACGGATCATAAGTGTTGCAACAACAATTGCGATCCATCAATTGCGTGGAACATTTGAATGGGGATTTCCGCCGTTGTTTCGCACTTGAATTGAAAAAAACTATGCAGGCTCTTGATGCTGTTACTTTTCGAATTGAAACTTTGTTGGTAAATTATTTGCTACTGTACATATACACGGGAGTTTTGTGAGAAAATAAAATGAAAACAAAAACAAAATCCAATGAATACACAGCAGAACTCGATAAGAAATTTTTTGGTTGGTTTTCTCGTTGACGGAGAAAAGTAAACAGCGCACTGACATTTGCGAATTCCTTCTTGTTTCCGCAAACCGATTCGACGATACGAGATGTCAAGTGGGTATGAGTGTGTTCAGTGAACGAATCGGTAAAATGACGATGTTCAGGTGAATCGAATGTGGGGATTGGTTTATATTAAGGCATGCTGTAAAACTCAAGAGTCAGTTGTCCAAAATGTTAAAGAATTTGAAAGAGATTTACTTATTATTATTATTTACTTATTTATATTACTCTTAGCGGTGTCACTAATAATATATGTGATATATATATGACAATTTCTCTACAATTTCGTCACAATGACATATATTTTGGGTCCCTTTCTTGGAACAACAGTGCTAAATGTTGTTGAGTTTGCAGTTAATGCAGCTGCTGACCAGGTCATGTACTATTTTCATTAAACTGGGGTCTTCTAGACTTTTTTTTGGAAGGACTACTCGGTGGTGGCCCGTGGCGTTGTGGGTATGTGCGTCGACCCCAACCTCGACGTCATAGGTTCGATTCCAGCTCTGAGCGACAAAAATAATTTTCACGACCTCACCTCTTTCGAGTCACTGACAATGCTTAAAGAGTATTTCTTGTCTAGAGGTAGCTTCTCAAACTTGGCCGTTCGGAGTCGGCATACAACTGTAGGTCCCTTCCACTCGTGTGAGAACAATAGCACGCACAACACGAGTGGTTGCTGAGAAGCTAGGCCCTGGCCTCTAAGGGCTGTAGCGCCACCCATATTATATATATAATATTACTTGTGACAAGCTTTAGAATATAATTGGTACAATCCAAACCAGTCCTTTAGAACACCAACTTTATGATCCAGACTCCAGTCTTCTTTCATGAGCCTATTTTGATTTTGAAAAGAGGTGATAATCACTTGGTGAGAAGGGCCTCATAATCGCTCCAAACATGACCGGATCCCAACAAAGATCACTGTTATTGCTCAGATCAAGATGACATATAGTCTCTTCGCGGCGCCACGGATAGCCATCACAACATCCGTGCATTACCAGCCCGACCAGACCACAGGCCGAGTGCATGGACACCAACTTTCCAACAAAGAGGGTCTTAACATCAGAGCTTCCTGGTTCAAGGAGGTGCGGAAGAATGAACTCCCAGAATAACGACCAAGTCGTCGTGGACACAAGACAGCTTGGTCTTGATAACTGCGAGCAGCGTGCCCAGGACCGTTAACAATGGAAGGCGAAAATGGTCAGTCTCGGATCCTCCATGGGCTGTAGTCCTTCTACGTAAGTAAGGTAGTTAGTTAATCATCGGTTCGTACTATAAAGTGTATGCCAAAGGATCTCTGAACTAAGCTTCCGGTTCTGGAGTCGCTATTGAGTGTCCTAAGTGCACCGGAACCTTTAGATCTATTGTGCCCCTTTTCATACCCTGTCGCCTAACTCCTGGTGTTTCCCTCACATGCAGTTCTTTTAATAGTTTTCTGAAATTTGTTTGGGTTATCCATAGAACCTGCAGAGACCTCTCGATTCCATAGGTGCTCTTGAGTGGAGAATACAGAGGTTGTTCTTGCTTATCTTGATACACGCTTCTAATGTTTTTCAAGTATCATGGTCCAAGAGTTTCTTGGCTTGCTTCATGCCATTAGCATTGTTCCAGATTTCTGTCCGGTTCATTATTCCTAGTTCCCTGAATTCTTCTCTCAGGGCATGGTCACGTACGGTGCAGGTTCAGAACCTGTGAAGGGTTCCTATGTTCCGCGCCCATAAATAAGGCACTATGAGACATCAAAGTTTCAGGTGTAGTATTCTCCAAATTAGAGTAGTTCTTGCCATCCACAAGCGATTGGTTATTCTACTTCACGGCCATTAGAAGTTGATATGCTGTAGTGAGAGGCTTATTCACATTCTTTCGCTCCACTTTAGTCAACTATGCGGTTACCTGATATACCACAATCCGGAACCTTGAACTCCCATGGGGTGGACTATTAAGTACTCCTTCATTTCACCGACAAGCAGACGGTAATATAAGAGTCTTTGAAAATAAAGTGGCATTGTTCACTCGTAGAATGGTATCTTCTGGTACTAACAACCAGTTCCATTCCTCATGCCACTTGAGGAAGGCACACAACAAACAAATGCGTTTCGCGTAAAAACGATTATTTTATTAAATGTATAAAAAATTATGGCAATAAAACAAATACAGGCACAAATAACATCCATCGTTACAGCGAAAGAAATAAAAATAAAATAAACTTAAGTCAAAACCTCCGTCCCTTTACCGGATGCTCTGCCGGAACACGCTCTTCTTGGCATTGCTGCTGACAATTGTTGTCTTCTTAGCTAGATGTGGATCGGGGGCAAAGCAATTCCACAGTCGCAGTGTCTCATCAGCTCCAGCGCTGATGACGGTGCTTCCATCTGGAGACATTGCCATTTGCAACACCCTCGACGTGTGCCCAGTCAGTTCGGCTTGCTTCACCATCGAGGGATACTTCCAGATTGTCAGTTGATTGTTGGCGAATCCATGGGCCGAGATCAGTTCTTTGTAGTTCTTCGACCAGAGGAGGGAGCACACCTGAGATTTCGAATCAACCGAGTTGATGAGTGAGCCATTGTTGACGTTCCAGAATTTGATGCATCGGTCAGCGGTTCCACCACCAGTAGCCAGGACATTAGGAAGCCAAGGGCACCAGGCCAGTGCACGAACAGCCGCCTGATGTTGATTGAGAACGTGCAGAGGTTCAATGGCTGCAGATCCCGAGCCGCCGGCTGATGGCCAGACATTGACCATATTATCGTTGCCACCGCTTGCGAGGTACTTGAAATCGGTTGACCACTTAAGACCGCACACTTCCTGAGTGTGTCCATTGAGTGTGGCGACTTTGTGCTCCCTCTGTCGAACGTCGTGGTTGACAATAGTGCCGTCTCTGCTGCCTGAAGAGACTAGGAAGGAGTTCCACCCGAGCGCTCCGACTCGAGCCGAGTGTCCATCCATAACACGGAGACGCTTTATCTTGGAGCAGTCCCACAGCTCAACGACCCCGGAATTGTTGCCGATGGCCAAAATGTGTCCTTCTTGGATCCATGCCAAGGAGCAGGCATTGTCGCCGTCCTCATATTCGACCAGCTGTTCAATGTTGCCAGTGCCCGCATTCCAGAGATAGACTGCATTGCCCAAGGCTACTGTAACGACGTTGTCGGAGCTCCAGTCCATTAAGTTGAGGTCTGTTGAGATAAATTCAGTTAGTTTGTCAAATGGCAAATGGATATGAAGGGTTTAATGATACTCACAGTAATCGTTGATAATGTCAGGTGCATCGAGGATGCGGTCTGAAGTCGTCGGAATGTATCTTGATCCGCTTTTCGTCGAGATCGGCGTCTTTATCGAGTACACGACTTTGTTTGGGTTTTGATGAGATTCCGGGGCGGCAGGGGCTTTATTTTGGTAGGAGAGTATGCGAGTGCCCTTGACGTCGCCCACTTGCATCGATTCCGAGATCAATCTCTGATGATCACTCTTCGATGGAGTCATTCGGTTGTTTTTCTCATTCTCGTCGTCAGATGTCTTCTCTTGCTCTTGTTTAATCTGCAATAGAGGGTACATAAGCGAAAGGCGAACACGAATGAGACGAAGGAAACTTACCAAGTAGTGTCCGATGTCAAAGTTGCTCGTGCTTCTGTTTGGAATGAATCGATCACCTCCCGAGGGTGTCTTCGCGCCTTTACTTGGCGTTGGGGTTTTTTTCCCTGCAAAATAAACAATCTTTGTGTAGGAGTTTGAGATGAGAAAGACATTGCAAATCTTACCTTTACCATCACCATTCTTCCCGGGAGTTTTCGTCTGCGACAGGGCAGCCGACAAACTCGACATTGATAGCACCGATCGCGATGCATTGTTTATGCTTGTACTTAAATTTGCCGCCGAACTGTCAAGCTTTTTCTGCCATCGTGGTGCTGGACCACGGGTCAATTCTCCGTCCATGGTGAGGACACTGTTGATTTCGTTTAAATAGTTGAATTGTGCCATTGTTTCAAAGAATGTGAAATTTGTTTGTAACTTAAAATGAGTCAAATAAATGAAATAAAACTTGAGCAGTCGATATGTAACAGTCGTGCATAAATATATGTTGTGTGTATATATCACGTTTTGTATAACAAGTGGAGTGAATGTTCAGTCAAAAGGATTTGAGGCCGCCCAAGGATAAAATACTTGAAAAAGGGATGGCGGTTTTGAATTCAAAGTTCACTGTTGCAAATTTGTGCAGGGCAGCCAACGTGAGGAACAATGAAAAAGATGGTTGCGTTCAGGGTTTTGGAGGATTTGAGGGTGAGTTCAGGAAATGTTTATCATTGTTATAAGAGCGTTTTTATTTTTGTTTCTTTCTTTTTAATTTGTTATCAGTTTTCAGGGTAGGATATTGTTTGCATTTAAGAATAATAGATACAAGAGTGCACTGCTATTTTATAGGCCAGGACGATATACATAATTCCTGGTTTGCATATATGTTTGTTCTGTCACTCCAATACAAAAAAATGACATTTTAATCTAGTACTTAAGTTACATACAACAACATGATATGCTGTTTGCCATACATTTCTGAGCAAATTTCACCTCAGAATATTTTATTGAAAACATCTACTTTTGTATCGTAGTTTTCAACTAATTTTGTTTCGTGGAATTTCTGATTTACCCCATTTTATGACTTCTTTCTTGTTTGACCTGCTCAGAATAACAAGTGTCATGTTTGATCGCTTACAGCTTTGACACATGAGAAATACTGGGTTTCATAAACATTTTAACCGATATTTATTATTTCTAAGTGACTTCACTGAAGAAAACCAAATTTTTCTTATCAGAAGTACACAAACTTGACCATAACATCGTTAATTTAATACAATTTACCAACCACACGCCCTTAGAAAATGTAAATCACACCAATGCATCGGCCCATATAAATACACTTCTCATTTAGTTGTACAGTCGTGCCATCAATTTGCCCTCCTCAGCGCGCACGTATTGGTGATGCCCATTTTGTTTGCGTTTTTTGCACTACGAAAGTTTTCTCGTAAGAAAAACCACAATTTTCCTATCGGAAAATTCCATTTTCCATTTTTCTATTATGTTCAAGTGTCTATCAACACTCGACCCAACGTATAATTCATAAATTGTGCCAGTGTGTTAACAAATTCATCTGCAAATCAGCCAACAAAAATGTGATGACATTTTCATAAAACGGGTCCCACTCCATATTACGACTAAAAAAAGCAGGACAAGAGGCGACGACGACGAAGGAACCAAGGTGTAACTCCGACTCCGCTCCACCATTACCGCGAGATGTTATTTTTTTTTCTTTCACTTTCGTGAAATTTTTTTATGGGAAAAAAAAAATTCTTTTTTGCCGCGTTTGATAGAAGCGTGTGAAGAATAAGAGAAAAAAATTTTTGTAAAGAAACAGTGAAACCGATCCAATAGACCAGATTTCCGGTGAATTTTAGCCAGAAAATGTGAAATTTAAACAAAAAGAAAGAAAAAAAAAACGAGTAGAAAAACCAAAAACGAAAAACGAAAAAAATGACAAAAAACGAAAATATATTGTGGTGTACCCCATTGGAAATGAAATTGACCTTTGTGGGCATGCGTCATTCGCCGTCGCCGTGCTCTCCACCATCATAACCGCCGTCGTCGTCGTATTCACAAATGGCGGCGTCCCGATTGTGAGGGGAGAATTTATTTTTATTTTTTTTTTTACTTCTGTATTTACACATTTTTGTTTGTTAAAAACAAAAATTTCGTTCTTTACACAGCAGTGAGAGGTGGAGCATTGTTATATTACAAAAATATACACACTCTGGGAATAAACAGTAAGAATTTGTAAAAAAAAAAAAAAAAACGAAAGAAAAATTTGTTAAAAACCTAATTGGAGGGAAGTAAAGAAAGTGGAAGAGAGCGCGTTAGTTACATACATTTTTTTTTGTTCGTATAGTTTGGTTGGAGTATTTGATGAAACATTTTCTAATTTGTATATGAATAATTCACATAAGAGGGGACATAAGAAAATATGAATTCGGATCATTCATCGGCTCCTGGCGAGTCGTCATCAAATCCGAATGACTCTCAACAAAGTCGGCATTCACCGCAGCAAGCCCAGCAACAACAACAGCAGCAGCAGCACCATCAACATCAACAACAGCAGCAACAGCAACAACTCGCTCACCAGCGACATCCGCAACAATTGAACGAAGTAAGTGGTTTTTTTTTTGTTCCCCGTATACCCACATTCATTAGCCATATTCAATGCTAAATTTTGTTTTGTTTAACTGGAAATGAAAAATCAAAGAACTTTGTGTTCGAGTTGATTTCGACTAGTATCCCCACGTGAGTGAGTTTTGTTTGCACCTCCTCTCATCATATCGGAGCACATAATCATACAACATCCGCCCTTTCATTGTGTTGCACGGTGTTGCCAGTGGTAATTGTGTGCGAAATTCAACAAAATCCGTCGCAATCCTTTAACATGCTAATCCTATGACAGCAGCAGGTTGAGTTAGAATTTGGAAACCATATTTTTTTTACCTCTGAATTGGATATTATGCCGGCTTGATGATCAAGCGGGAAGAATTCTTACTAGAAACTAGAAAGATGATGTTTGCCATTTGGGTAGGGTTGACATAGACTGTTTAGCGCCGAGAGCGGATTCGCCAACACAGCAAGTTGTTGGTGGGAGTAAACATGTGATTGCATCATGTTTACATCTTCGAAATGACAGATGTTTCGTTGGCTGGTTTTTACGATGCCACGAGGATGCGGAATCTTATTTTGATGTCGTTAGCCGGTTTAGAGTTGTTCCCAGACCAAAGCGTTAATGTTTGCAGTAGGTGACTTAAAAAGACATCTCGTGACTCTTGCAGACGGTCAACACAAGAGTTTCTGATGTTCCTAGTGTTATGAGGAATTTTGACTAACGATCAAACATTACCCGATGTGCATACGAAATAAGCGTTCAAAGCTCATACGAAAGAGATCAACAGATCCATGTTCCCCTGTCTAACTGGAAAGGGGACGGTTTCTCATCAAAGTAAAGCACATCGTTGAGGTGGGGCACGTTACAGTTTATCTCAGCAATTTAAGAACTGAATGTAGTGGTTGCTCCTCTGCAACTGTCATCTTTATCGAATCTACTTGCGATTCACAACTGATGTGTAGTGGGCGTAGCTTGCTTTCGATGCTGGCCCATACGATAAATGGCTAGATAATGAGAATGAACACAAAAAACAATCGGATTTGGATGCCGAAATCTTGCAAAAATGGTGTATTTCGGGATAGGTAGCATCAAATAAATCTGCAAACATTGTTTTCCAGGTGCATGTGGCACAAGCATGAGAAACACTTCGCATTCGAATTAACAAGGAACATTGCAGTTAAGGTATTGGCATCTTAACTCAACATAGAAAAGCCATAATATAATAATATGGGTGGCGCTACAGCCCGTAGGGGGCCAGGGCCTAGCTTCTCAGCAACCACTCGTGTTGTGCGTGCTATTGTTTTCTCACGATTGGAAGGGACCTACAGTTTTATGCCGACTCCGAACGGCTTTGTTTGAGAAGCTTTTTCTAGACAGGAAATACTCCTTGAGCATTGTCAGTAACTCGAAAGAGGTGGGGTCGTGAAAATTATTTTCGTCGCACAGAGCAGGAATCGAACCTACGACGTCGAGGTTGTGGTCGACGCACATATCCACAACGCCACGGGCCACCATATAGAAAAGCCATATTTTAGTTAAATTTTCCATTTAAAATGAACTGACTCAATGTAAGACAGGTCGCATTGATACGGGCCGATTACAACCAACCGAGTAACATTCTGCAACTTAGCTTAACCTCAAACCCCAACAACCCTCGAAAAGCTGATTCTCTCTCTAAGTGCACCGGTGATGATGAATGTTTCAACCTGAACGATTGCATAATTCCATTGTTGCTGTGAGTTTCGATTTACATTTGATGATTTATACCACTACCGACAAATCGTTTACAGTTTCAAACGTTTACAAAATCCACTCCCAGCTTGAAAGTAATGACATTGACACGTCATGTGTCAATTGAATTAGAGTTTTGTGAGTTGTCAAATAGGGGAAACCTTGTACATAGATAGATGTACGTGCACACACAGTCGTGTGTATGTACAAAAATCAATGAATTCTAGTTCATCTTTTAATATATGTGACCAAGGAATTAAGGCGCATCCAAATTGTGACTTGTAGTTTAAACATGGAATGTCTTGCGCAAATAAAGGTGTGCTTTTTCGAAGGGGTTAAATGGAGAGAAGATATTTTGAAGTGAATTTTTCTCACAGTTTCGGAAGATAACTCTGAGATAGTGGACACCAGTGTTACCACAGGACAAATTATTTATGAGTCCCAGAAGCTTAAAAAACGAGTACTTTTAGAAATAAATGAGTCCCAACAAAGGTTTTTAATAACACAATGCTCCTTATGTGAGAACTAAAAAAAAAACACATAAGAAACCAGTATGGTGTTTTTTTTTGTGGTTTTGATACTTCTCTTCGTCTTTTCTGTCAAGGGACAACAAGAATGCAGCGGAATTGGGAGCAAATGCTTGGTCTATCTACATCCCGGAGAGTTATGCTCTACGATAGTGTTCTCGAGAGGTCCAACCATTACCCTTCCACATGTTTTTCAAACATAGTTGCGCATAGGTTGCCGCTTGAAAAACTGATACTTAATGAGGTGTACAGTCTAATGTTGTCGCCTTCCACGAAAGCAGCGATCGCTTCATAGGTTCTGGAGCCATCTATGAAGATACCGATCATTTGATGGTCTGTTGATATCTCTAAATAACGAACCGAATGAACAATTGATTTTACTACTCCTTATAACGAACGTTGTTTAATTTCAAGGAAAAGCGACAGTCATCAATATCAGCTGAGAGGACGTTGAAGACAATGGTGCTGACGAACAAGTGCATAGTGCACTAAGACGCTAATGATTGTTTCAAAACATGTTTCAAATGGGTAGCAGAATACCAAGTGGCTTCGATATAACGAAACTTGCGGTATAACAAAATATAGTTCGTCCAGTCAACTTGTGTGGCCGCAAGCAAAAGCGCTAAAATCGTCTTTAGACGAAATTGAGCCGGCGATATCATTAAATTAAGCGTACTCAAATCTGTTTATCGAATTTTTCAGCTCAAAGAGACAACAGCTTAAAGTCAATTTCTCATACATTTTCGCCTTTGTGAGAAACTTGAAACTGATCCGATGAAATGAGTAAAACACTGTGGCTATGCTTTTTGGCTACAGATCAAATCATTGTGCAGTCACGTGACAGTCTCTCACTTATTCACACCCTGAACATCATTTAGAGCTGCCCACAATGCAAAGTTTGGAGTGCTGTTAAGAAGCAACATCCCCTCTTTTCGATACGTTTGCAGACTTCTTCCCCAACTGACTAGTTGAACACTAACCTACACACTAACCTATCGAAGCAGAGACATATTTTGTCTGACCGAAAAGTGAATCTTTAGACAGTAAGCAGTGCTGCATCTAGGTGTGTTTTTTGTGAAAGAGCCAGTTATCGAGCTCGGATTGATCGCCGTTTATAAGACATCCACAACAACTGAAAATGCTGTCCTATTCAGACGAAAGGCTTTTACAAATCTGAAAGATTCGATGATTTGTCCCCATCATCACGTCTTCCGAGGCGTGTTTATGCGACTCCATCAGTAAATCACGAAGGCGACCCCTTGGCAGACACAGGACAAGTTGGTTAGACCAAGTCCAAAAGCTCACTTGGTTTCGCCTGGGGTTAAATCCTGTTGAGTTGGAGAGTTGATGACGGAGGATTCGGATGGCTTCTAGATCTCTAGTGCGTACTTAACCCCCTGCGAGCCCTATAGTGCATCATGCGCGTCTAAAAATGACGATGATGAGATCAAATAAAATTTTGAGTTTCATAAAAACACAAGAAATCTGAAAGTTTTTTGTGCTAGAAGCTACTTTTGGCGGCTGGATGCCACAGTGGGTTGAATACTTGGTTAGTGCATTCCCCAGTGGTTTGAATACTTGATTAGTACACCCCTCAGTTAGTGCATTCCCCAGTCCGAATCCCAGTGAAAACACGGTTAAGATGATATCTGGTTTTCTGGTCCTGTTACCATTTGCCGATCGGATGAAATTGACGGCACTATCGCTGAATTTATCCACCAGTGACAGTTGTAGTCTGACTTTGGGTATCACAATAGAGCAATAATGGTCTAAGTGGGCTTGAAATTTCGCCAGCTGCCCATTACCTTAACCTAACCTCCTACGTCTTCTTTATCAAAGGTATACAAGGACGAGCCTATACTACCCACTCATGTATTTAGATTGTTTAATTCAAATTTGAAACTTTTCCAGTACCTATTGCCAGCATTAATCACAATACGTTCTACAAAATGTCAGAGACGGCTTATTCTTCGATAGGGGTGAGAGTCTAGATTTTAACAATCAGCTGCGTACAAACTGTGAAGCTATTCGCAATCGTATGAGTAATGGAAAGCACATTAGAGGTTAGGTGTGTGGGCCTCAACGCTCTTAGGTCTTTTTAGACCCATTTGGCTACCTATTTGAGGTAATGAATTCGTCTTAACCCTTTTCGGTGGCCATTGCTATGCTCCTGGCTGATTATTCGGTTTTAAACAGCCAGGGGTGCAAGCACGTAACTTGAAACAATCGAGTTTTGTCGATCGGCGGTGAACTCAAAACCTTTTTTTTTCGGCAGCACGTATGTAACTAGCTTCCACTTGAAAATGTCACTGTGTGCTGACAAATATGAAGTCACACTCGATTGGACGAAAAAAGGTGCTGTGATAAATGGTCGATTGTATTGAGTCAACTCGATTGTTTTAAGTTACGTGCTGGCATCTCTGATGACAACCCTAACGTTGCTCATGCAGAATTGCTCTAATTGTTATGCTACAGTGAACTCTCTTCCCTAAGACTCTTCGGCTTAAGACCAATTGTCACAGGATATCAAAATTGTTTCGAAGAAGTTCGACTTGAGAGACTGTTTTTCTGTGCTAAAAATTGAGGAGAACACCAGAATATGGCAAGATCATCATCAGGTTTAATTTCATCCTTCATAGAAGCTGCTGCTTCAAAAGACATCAGCTTTTTCATTATTCCTGCACACCTCGCATGCAGGTTACCTACAAATCTTTGCAATTCTTCTCGGTTGCGTTTTAAAATTCAAACTGCACACCAACCGGCAAAAATATTTTCAACAAATCTCTCTTGCAAAAACATCCCAGAATGAGTTGTTAGGTGGAAAAATACAAATTATCACCTCTGGCACTTAGATTTATTTTTATTTTCATTCTCAATCAGCGCTGATTAGGAAACCCAAGGCTATGCAAACTATGACTAGTGCAATCAAAAGCAACCTCATCACCTGGCTCTGATGTGAGGTAATTCTGTACTGTCATGGCCGTGTGTTGTTCACTTGATGGGTGGAAAGAGAGAGAGAGAGACACGTCTTAAACTATTCCAAATCTTGAGCCTTTTTTTATCTTGTAAAATGTTTACTAATCATTTCTTATTTAAACATATTCGCTAGGTTTATTTTTATTTTTGTCTTTTTGATAATAAATGATATGTGAGGCTTAGTGATGTGTGTGTCCAATTGATAGGTGGATTGAAGATTTGAGCGACGTACATAATTATCAGTTTATCATCTATTCTTCGATTCAATTGAGGACAACCAGACAGACACCTATGAGTTATTGCAGAAATCAGAAAACAAAGCTATAAAGATATCTCGACTAGAATTATGTGGCAACTTTTACGTTACCTCTGTGTATTATCTTGTGCCGGTAATGCTAAATGTTCTGTTTTATACGCGATATGTTTGCTGAGACAACAGAAGAATGCTGTATATTGTTCTGCTAAAAATGGTCGGGAAATAGTGTTAAGTGGGTTTACTTCACAGCGCTAACGTTCGTTATTTATTTTTGGTTTTCACTGCTGTCTATGTTCAGTTTATTTCTGGTGTCAGTCTTCGATTCCGAGACATTGGGACAACTCAACAAAGAACATCCTCGAACGGGATGGCGCAAAAAGTGGAGAAGGATCTCAACCAACATAATGTGCGCAAATGGAATTAGCAGGTACAATATCTTGCCGGCTGGAGGGGCTTGTTGGTTGAGGCCCTAATCCACTCAAACAAAGAACAAGACGTCATTGAAGAATCATTCTAGAAATCCTTTGCGACATCGAAACAGAAGAATGTCTAAGCCTTTAATTTATCCAACTCTGCCGGAGTAACAAATGAATGAAGAGTGAAGAGTCAATGGCTCCGTTGTGGTATAATATATAATATGGGTGGCGCTACAGCCCGTCGGGGGCCAGGGCCTAGCTTCTCAGCAACCACTCGTGTTGTGCGTGCTATTGTTCTCTCGCAAGTGGAAGGGACCTACAGTTTTATGCCGACTCCGAACGGCCAAGTTTGAGAACCTTTTTCTAGACAGGAAATACTCTTTGAACATTGTCAGTGACTCGAAAGAGGTGGGGTCGTGAAAATTGTTTTCGTCGCACAGACCAGGAATCGAACCTACGACGTTGATGTTGGGGTCGACGCACATACCCACAACGCCACGGGCCACCACCGGCTCCGTTCTGGTAATCACTATAAAAATCTGCTTTTGTTGCAAAGCTTACTCATTTCCTCGTGCCCAAGAAATGCAAAATCTCAACATTTTCATTTTCGGATTTCTATCAATCGTAGCTTCGTCACCTTGTGTGGAATTCAACACCCCCCTGCAACATAGATTCCACATTTAATTCCACAGGCCTTGAAATAGATATAGATACTCAATCATGCAATTCTGTGTGTTCACGAAACAGAAACCCGAAGATGCTGAGCTTCTGCGAAAAAACAACGAAATGAGAAGTCTCTCGTTTTAAGAGTCTTCGCCTTCTATTGGCTCTTCCATTAGCACCCGTCTGCTAATTCAAAGTTCCGCCCACGTCAGATATCATGATACATTTTTTCTCCGCTTAACTATGCATGATCAGACTTGTGCACTATCTTTCTGAATAATCGTCGGATTCATGAAAGTAACGATACAAAGTAATGAATGCATGTTGGTGGAATGCCCAAGAGATAAACTTAAACACAACTAGTGTCGCAATCAGGCTAATGTGGAATAAAACGCGCCTCAGCCGAGAGCCGACGAGAAGAAGAGTATCGAATGTCGCGTAGGGCAGGCGAAATGAGAATGACTTCAAATGCAAAAGACATCATCTTCACACGAGATTTGAAATTTGATACAGAATTTTGTGGAAGACACATAAAAAAAAACGCATAAAAAAGACCATGATCTCCATCAATGGCTTGGTCATTCAAGTTTGATCGCATTTAAAAGCGGTTAACTTGCTCTGCTAATGAATATGCTCTCGACTGGCAACACTAAATTGTGTACCACACCACTACGCTCGTTTCATTTGTCATGTGTGAACACACGGCATACATACATGCATATGTACACATTCATCTTACTCTCCCTGAATTGCTCTCAAATCCTAAACTCCAGCTAAGCAAACACCACCACCACACCATCATGCTACCACCCCGATTCAAAGCCGTTTTTTGGTTGTGTCGTCTACCATTGCCGCCCCGGCACACAGCCAACCAACCAACCAACCCAACCAAGCAGTCAGCCAAGCCAGCCAGCCAGCACCCACTCTCACTCTCTGTGTGTGTCTCTCTTTCTCGTTCCCCGCTGGTTCATCCCTTAAGATATATATTTGTAATGTAATTTTAATCATCATCATCGTAATAATAATCATCATTTAGTTAGAGAAAAATCAATAAATTATGGACGGGAATTCCATTTATGTTGTGTATTCGTTAAGAGCTATGCCCAATTACGCCAAGTACAATTGCATGTGAGAGTGTGACTAAGTGCGGCAACGGCGACGGTAGGGCGCGCATCATTCACATCTTACATTTCACGCTAAAATCCCCACCCCGTATTTTTGAGTATCCTTTGATATAAGCAAGCACTAATTTAACGTAAATACAACAAAAAAAAAAACCAAAAAAAAAACAATGTTACAGCAACATGTCCAGCAACAACATCACGAAAATCCTGGTATTAGCGGAGTTATTCAGCCTGTTGGCGGGATCGATTCAGATGTATCGAAACAACAACATCAACACCACCAACAGCCATCGCTCGTATCGGGCTCCCCACATGTAAGCAGAATACACAAAAAAAAAAAATATGTTTAGATGTACCGTGGATAAAGAAAATATTGTCAAGCGTTACTCCAATTGGATATTTCAATCCTCACCACGTGGCGAAATTTTATATTATGCAGTTTTGATGGTCTGCAAGCAGAGGGCACCCCCCCCCTCAGTACTGTGTTATCGAGTAATGCTCGTAATATTTTTTTTCTTTCGTTTTTTGTTACCAAATATGATATTAAAATTGAAAAAAAAAAGAAAAGAAAAATGAAAAAAAAAAAACAAAATCTTTGTGAGAGTTTAACCAGTGGCTTCCTGTTCTCGCTCTCTCTTGCGTTTTGTGACGAGGGATGGTTACTTGGCTTGGATTGACAATGTTCTTGTGTGTACACACCTCTTTTCGTAAATGGTTTTCCAATGTGTATTTAAATGCTTTATAGTGTACATAATCGCTTATTGTCAGACTTGTGGAAGTGGAATGGAGTCAGTTTTGTGTTTGAAGTCTTTATCTGGGAATGGAATCGACAAATGGGATTAATGACATTTATTTTTTCTTTTCCCCTTTTTTTTGTTTCAATCTTGATTTCTGACAAATGAAGATTGGATTTTGGAGAGATTATTTACTTGAAAAAATTGAATTGAGTCTATTTCTTGGGACAATGAAAATTTGCGGCTGCCACAATGAGGGGGAAGGGGAAGGTTTATCGACCGTGAACTTGTTAGTTTATCGAATTTTCAAGCAAATGCTTGACTGAATTGGTTCTTCTGATGTTTGTCAGCGTTCACTGAATGTCAACGACATCTTTTTCAAATTTTTTTATGAAATCCTTTTTTCTTTTAGTGTAGCGTATGGCAGCGAGGTTGGCAACAGCGCTTTGTGACTTAATTCAGTCTGATGGGATACGAAACTCTGCTCGAACTTATGGATCTTCAAGCAGACAATAACAATTGTAAGATGTTTGGACAGTACTAGGTTTAAAAATTCCTTCGTGCTCCTTCTGAAGATTTTTGAAGAAAGGAATATAATTATAATATGGATGGCGCTACAGCCCTTGGAGGGTCAGGTCCTAGCTTCTCAGCAACCAATCGTATTGTGCTTGCTATTGTTTCCTCACGAGTGGAAGGGGCCTACAGCTTCATTGACTCCGAACGACCAAATCTGAGAAGCCAAGCCTTTTCTCTACGTGAAATACTCTTCAAGCATTGTCAGTGACTCGAAACAGGTGGGGTCGTGAAAAGTGCTTAGACCTACTATGGATCAATTCTCAAGGAATTCGATTTCCTACCTAGCGAGACTAGGCAGTAGACCGGCCGCCTACTGCCCCAGGCCATCTTCGAAAAGAAATTCTCAATCAGCATTCCTTCCAGATCGGACTGGATGACTGACAGGCAAACGCTGAAAGATCCTCTGCGCATTTTCACAGATGGATCAAAAACAAAAGAAGGGGTGGGTGCGGGTGTCTATTCACAAGACCTCAACATTGCTATCTCCGTGAAGCTCCCTGATCACTGTAGCGTTTTTCAGGCAGAAACCATAGCGATTTAAGAGGCGCTGTCGTGGCTTAAAAACAATGTGATATCAACAAGGGATATCACCATCTGTTCCGATAGTCAGGCCGCCATAAAATCCCTGGACAATGTCATGTTCTACTCTAAAACATCCCTTAATTGCAGGCTGTCTCTTAACGAGATGGCCGAGCAATTTAATATTCACCTCATGTGGGTGCCGGGACACTGTGACATACCAGGAAACTGCAAAGCCGGCGAACTCGCTAGGTGTGGTACAACCTCATCCCTGTCGATAGCAGGGGTACCGCCTTCCATGCCGATCGCTACAGCTTCTCATCTTCTTAAGATCTACACTACTGAAACCACTAATAACAAATGGCTAGAAGGCACCACTTGCCTTAAAACAAAAGTAATCTGGCCATCACTTAACCTAAAACGGTAACTCAGTCTACTTGGAATCAGCAAGCCCTCATTAAGGACCCTCATTGGAGTCATAACCGGGCACTGTGTACTTGGCACTCATGCTCACAGGATGGGTGCTCCATATAATGATTTTTGCAGAAGCTGCATGGATGAAGAGGAGGAAGGAAACACTCATCACCTACTCTGCTCGTGCAGCGCTGTGGCTAGTCGTAGGTTCCTGCACATAGGAGCCTACTACTTCAGCGGCCGTAACGAGCTAAAAAGTGCCAGCATTGCCAACTAAATCGGTTCATCAGCAGCACCAACTGGTTCCAGCGTTAGGAGAAGTCAATCCGCGTGGTATCACAATGGGCCTGCTCTGGCCTAAGTGTGACTGCTCTGCAGCAGTCAGCCACTACAGCCTTACCTAACCTAACCTACTATGGATCAAACCCAGACACTTAGGTCCAAGTGCTGTGGGGTCCACGCACATACTCACAACGCCATAAGCCACCAAATACGGAAACTGACGTTTTTGTTTCAAAAATTAGCAGTTTATCAGATTGAAGTTATATAGTTATGTATGCTGATACTTAAACCTTAAGTTCAACTTTATCTATACCTCGTTCGATTGAATATATAAGTCAACCTGAGTTATGATCATATTTTCTTAAATGCAACGATTTCAAATGTCATATTCTTTCTTGTTAATGTTTAGATTTGAATTTTAATCGGGCTCCATTAAGGGCGCCAATCACAGGTGGAAAAGAAGTGACATATTTGAAAGAAATGTTGTGTTTTTTGCACTTGCGATAGTTGTCATCGACAATTCTCTGCAAATAAGTTTCCAGTCACATAAACTTATAACTTAGGAAGTACAGTGGACTCTCCCTAAGTCGAATTTTCAGAGTCAGTTCGTCAGAGACATACAAATATTCACAACAGCCTACGAGGCACCCATTTTTTAAGATTTTTTATCGCTCCCTGATCATCTTCAATTGAGTCAAACAATTCCAATTCCATTCTATAATTTTGAAATTCGTCCTGTTGAATTTGTATTCAAACATTTCTCCATTCCATTTGTCATTGCCAGCATTTAAGTGTAACTTCGCTAAGTGCGGGATCAACAAACGCTGATTTTCAAATCTGGTCCAGTCACCATTTACATTTGCGGTTGAAATCAAATTAACGGCACTGTGTATCACAATGGATCAACAATCATCTAAGTGTGCTGGCAATTTCGGTTGCAGACCAAAAACATAACCTAACCTCTCGGCACAGTCTGCACTGAGTACCCCCCACCTCCGATGTTGTGTGTACACTTGGTTTTATGAGTGATCATCGTATGATAAAAGTTAGCAATGTTTTAGAAAACATAACCCTGGTGGTACTGGTCTAGGATCTAGCTTCTGCAACAGCTACTCGTTTTGTACGTTTTATAGTTTTATCACGGGCCGGGATCTACGTTCATATGCCTCCTCCGAACAACAAAGTTTGAGAAGCTTGTTTCTGGATAGAAATACATTCTGAGGATTGTCAGCGCCTCGAATGAGCAGGAACCGTGAATTATGAACATTGGTAAGGGGCTTGAACCTGTCAATTCCACTCAGTGGTCGACGCAGCAAACACATTCTGTTTCACTTCCCGCGATCCCTTGGTCCGCTACAAAGCCCTCTCTAAGTCGAGCTGTGACGAGATTTCAAAATTAGTGAGAGTTACAGGGAGTTCGACTGAGAATGTTTTTTTTGAAGTAACACAAGTATCAGGCAACTCATCTGCTTCATCAGAAGCGCTATTTGGATTGGAAAAAAGGATTTCAAATACGAATGCAAAACAACGGGCCTACTCTAACCTACTAGTCTGACCAGTCCAACCTAACCTATTCTATCGCTTAACTTGATCAATTGGACTTAATAACGGTCATCATTGACGGTCTTCTTGAGTTGTACATGAGTTCTGATCAAATACTCAGCAATGAATATAAACGTTGGTTGGATACGCGGTTGTCAACATTTAGCGACTCCACATAATGCATCACTCTGTACGCTGCGGTTTACTCGTACTTGGTCGTCAAATGCGAATACTTACGCAAAAGGCTCCCGACCCGTGAAGGTTCTCTGCCTGAGACGGAGCACTATGGCAGCCTTCCATGCCCTGCGTTCCGAACACGCTGCTCCCAGTTATCTAGACCAAACGCTCTGGCATCCGCAAATAGCTTGGTTCTTGAAACGGAGGTTCGCTGTTCCTTTTCTTCTCGAACCTCCTGTGGGCTATGATTGGAAGATCTTCTTTGGTACATCGATATTGTACATTTTCTCGGTGTGGCCGAGACAGTTTTGTTGTCGTTTTTTTTTTTCTTGTAAAAGTCACACAGATACGACTATGAATGAGGAACTTTTGCATCCACGCCCCCTTTTGCGATCATGTTGCCGTGTGACCCAAATCCTTACTTACTTACTTAAGGTGGCGCTACAGTCCGGGGTGGACCTGGGCCTCAACCAACAAGCGTCTCCAGCCAGCTCGATCTTTAGCTAGCTGTCTCCAGTTTCGCACGCATAGTTGGTTGAGGTCCCTTTCCACTTGCGTGCGCCACCTGAGTCGCGGTCTTCCTCTACTGCGCCGTCCCTCTGGGGGTGGATTCGAAGACTTTTCGGGTCGAAGCATTGGTTTCCATCCGCTGTACATGACCTAGCCATCTCAATCGTTGGATCTTCATTCTTCTGGCTGAACAGCCCGTATAGTTCGTCGTTATATCTCCTCCTCCACTCACCATCTATGCAGGCGGGACCGAAAATCACCCGACGAATTTTCCTCTCGAAGCAACCAAGAGCTGCTTCATCCGCTTTTGACAGAGTCCATGCCCCCGCGCCATATAGCAGGACTGGGACGATTAAGGTCTTGTAAAGCGTTACCTTGGTTGTTCGAGAGAGGGCTTTGTTCACCAATTGCTTTCTTAGCCCTAAGAAGCACCGATTGGCATAAGTTATTCTTCGTTGGATTTCAGCGCTGGTGTCGTTGTCTGAGTTGATAGCGGTTCCTAGGTAGACAAAGGTTTTAACTACCTTAAAGTTATATCTGTCTGCCGTGACGTTCTGGCCGAGACGTCGGTGTTGGGTGTCCTTTCTTGAACCCAAATCCACGTGAATACTCTAAATCGGATGCGATTCCTTGGAGCACCTTCTTGCTTTTGTCCTTCTTTGATCAGAACTAGACACACTGGACTCTCCTTAAGTCGAATTGTCACGGGATATCAAAATTGGTTTAAGTTAAAGAATGTTTTTTTTTTTATGGAACAATAAAATATGGCAAGCAAAAACAGAAAGTCGACGAAGGAGGAGGTGCACTGTCATGCATTTCCCAAACGAAGTGATTGTCTTCAGTTACGGACGCCGAATGGTCTGAGTGAGCTGCCTCAAACGAGCGCAATCAATTTTACAATCACAATTTGGGGTCTTAACGATGAACTGTCGTTATCTCTGGATGACCTCAACTTACACATGTATTGTAAGCTTGTTTTCATGTTTCGACCTGTTGTTTCGGTTTTTTGGAAAAAAATGTGTATTTTGTCTTCTTGAACTGATAATTCCATTCCCTCTGTCAGGTGTGCTTTCGAATTAACCTGTTTTCTTCCAGTCTTTACTATCACTGGGTCCTAAAGTGTGTCTTGCCACATTCCACATGATTTGTTTTTATTTTCTAAACACATAGTCTAGCTTTCATCATGATCTCTTCAAATACTCACACTAACTTGATTTGTTTTTCTCTTATTGAACATTTCAGCTTGGAAAGTACTGGGTCGTTACCAATCTATTTCAGGGTCCAGGTCAGCCGCCATATAATATTGGTGTAACGCCAACAACATCAGCAGTTCCTACACTACCGCCTCCAATACCATCTCATTCGAGTTCGTCAGCAAAGTCAGGAAATTCTAAACAAGATCAACTATCGTCAAACTCGCACACACAATCACCGGCACATATTGTCTCATCAGTTGGTGCAACCTCATTGCAAATCCCCAATCCAATGTTAACAAACTCATCGATGAATCAACAGCAGCTTCCGAATGGCACAATTATTGCAGCTCCCCGTCATCCGGACTCACTGCACGTCCATGGTAAATGAAGCATTTTTTTCGTTGCATACACATTGCATAGTTCTAGTTTTTAAATTAGTTTTATTTATGCATTTGGACGAATTGAATGTTTTTACTTTTTTTTTGTTTTTATTAAAACTAAAACACAAACGACAAATGAAATAAAAATAAAGCTCTATCTCTTTAGGAACGATGTCCTCCGACGATAATCGACACGTCTCACACGGTATGCAAGACATAAAGGAGGAGAAACCTTTCGCAAATGGCAAACAGAATAATCACATGGCACATGTAAATCCAGCATCTTCCGTTTCATCGAAAATGAATTCTGGCAGTGGTGGCAACAATGCGCAATCCGGCGAATCCGGTGGCGGTGGCGGACAAATGGTTAAACTGCAAGGTGGCGGTGGTGGTCCGGGCGGCTCCGGTGGCGCCAGTGGTGGTGGTAATGATCAACAAGAGATGGTCAGTGGTAAGCAGCCGCATGGCGTTGAAATGTACAAAGTTAATATTGAAGATTTGAGTCAATTTCTATCATATCACGAGGTCTTCGGTAAGATTCACGGTGAAGTTATAAATCAACAACAGATATCATCGCACACGGTAACGCATCCTACTACGAATGTATCAACCTCAAATGCTGGTGGCAATACCTCTGTGAGTGGTACTGTTACTGGTTCACTACCTCCACCACCGCCACCGTCGACGAATGGCAATTCGATTGTGTCAACCAACAGCCTTACCAGTTCGGGTTCGGGTGCTCAAACTGCACCGCCACCAGGTGGTGGCCCATCGGCATCCGGTGATCTGATACTGCCCAAAATGGAAAATCAAGGAATGGGTGTAGATCAAAATACACCACTATTAGCACCCGATGGAACGCCCATAATGGGCGGCACGCATATCTGCGATATATGCGGTAAAATGTTTCAATTTCGCTATCAACTAATTGTACATCGTCGCTATCATAGCGAACGTAAGCCATTCAATTGCCAAGTATGCGGACAGGGATTTACAACGTCGCAAGATCTCACCCGTCATGGTAAGATTCATATTGGCGGGCCAATGTTTACGTGTATCATTTGCTTCAATGTATTTGCCAATAATGCCAGCCTGGAGAGGCATATGAAACGTCATTCGACGGATAAGCCATTCGCGTGCACCATATGCCAGAAGACATTTGCCCGCAAAGAGCATTTGGACAACCACTTTCGCAGTCATACGGGCGAGACGCCATTCCGTTGCCAGTATTGTGCGAAAACATTTACGCGAAAGGAACACATGGTGAATCATGTGCGCAAGCATACCGGGGAGACGCCGCATCGTTGCGATATTTGTAAGAAATCTTTTACGCGGAAAGAGCACTATCTAAACCATTACATGTGGCATACAGGTTGGCAGGCATAAACCATACTGTAACGTTAGTTTAGATAGCGCATCGTGTTCTCCTCTCTTCCAGGTCAGACACCGCATCAGTGCGATATATGTGGGAAGAAGTATACCAGGAAGGAACACCTAGCCAATCATATGCGATCCCATACGAACGATACACCATTCCGGTGTGAGATATGCGGCAAGAGTTTTAGCAGAAAGGAACACTTCACCAACCATATTCTATGGCACACAGGTAATTGAAATCCGGTAACAGCACGTAGATGTATTTGATTTTCTGTTGATCTTGAGTTGAGTTCTTGAAGAGACGAGCTGCGGTTATGCGTCGCCTGCCTGTTATCATCAGAATTTGTTCGTTTTTTGTTTGTTTGTTTGTTTGTTCCACTTTGTTCCACACTACAAGGGTTGTCCCGAAACGGCCTGATTGTCAATTGAACTTGGCAATGATTCGAATGCGATCATTCTGCGCGATCCTTAATCTGTTTTTTTTTTTTTATTGATGAGCTAGGTTACACAGGCTAGTGTTTTTTGTTTGTTTAGCAAAGAAAAAAAAAAAAACAGAAATGTTGTGCCTTGTCCAAGTACTTAGTGTTATTTTGTTGTTTTACAAAGGAGAAACCCCTCATCGCTGTGATTTCTGTGCGAAGACGTTCACCAGGAAGGAGCATCTACTGAACCATGTCCGCCAACATACGGGTGAGTCACCACATCGCTGCACCTATTGCTTGAAGACCTTCACTCGTAAGGAACACCTAGTGAATCACATTCGTCAACACACAGGCGAGACCCCCTTCAAGTGCACCTACTGTACCAAGGCGTTTACACGGAAAGATCATATGGTGAACCATATCCGTCAGCATACCGGAGAATCACCGCATAAATGCACCTACTGCACGAAAACCTTCACTAGGAAAGAGCATCTGACCAATCATGTGCGCCAGCATACGGGTGAGTCGCCACATCGTTGCACCTACTGCAAAAAAACATTTACACGCAAGGAACACCTAACAAATCACATCCGGTTGCATACAGGCGATTCGCCCCACAAATGCGAATACTGCCAAAAGACGTTCACCCGTAAGGAGCACTTGAACAACCACATGCGACAGCATTCAAGCGACAACCCACATTGCTGTAATGTTTGCAACAAACCGTTCACCCGTAAGGAGCATTTGATCAATCATATGTCACGTTGTCATACCGGAGATCGGCCCTTCGCATGCGAAACATGCGGCAAAAGTTTTCCACTCAAAGGCAATTTGCTCTTCCATCAGCGCAGTCACACCAAGGGTCAAGAGTGTGAACGTCCGTTCTCTTGTGAGAAATGCCCGAAGAATTTCATATGCAAAGGTACTTGAGGCAGTTGTGTCCCAGTCTTGTTTGAAATATATATTTTGTGTTTTTTTTGTTGAACTTATTAATAGATCCTTTGCATATTGCATCGTCCTCAGGTCATTTGGTGTCACATATGCGTTCGCATTCAGGTGAGAAACCACACGCGTGCACCATGTGTAGTAAGGCATTTGTCGAGAGAGGGAATCTCAAGCGTCACATGAAAATGAATCATCCCGATGCTGTTATGCCTCCCCCTCCGACACCAATACCGGGCATATTGACGCAAATCAAACAGGAGGTCAATCCGATAATAAGTGAGTTAATGTATCATATCATACAAATTTCTTCGAAAAAACAAAATTAATCACACACATTCACATCTGCATATATTTTCATTACAAAATTTGACATCACCACATAACCTAACCTAACCTAACCCTAACCACGCATACCATTTTTTTGAAGGCAAAGCTAATTAAAAAGTGCTTCCCCTAGGCACGGCCCCAGTAGAAATTAACAAATTTTCTAAACATTTACTTATAGTTCCTCATCAACCACCAACGATGCACACAATACAGCAAATCACTTCAACTGCAGGCAGCTCAAGTGCAAATAATCCCGTAAATCCAGCATTATTGGCGCCCGGGCTCGTACCAATGGTAACATCTACAATTACTTCACATATAAGTCAAAAGCAGCAATCCCATCAACAGCAGCAGCAGCAACAGCACCAGCACCAACAGCAATTGCAACAGCAGCAGCAATTGTTGCAGCTATCCATTCAGCAAGCAGCTCAACATCAACAGGCCGCCGAACATCGGCAACAGCAGCAACAGCAGCAGCAGCAGCAGCATCAGCAGCAGCAACAGCAGCAGAGTCATCAACAGCACCAGCAACAGCAGCAGCAACAGGCTCAGCAACAATCACAACAGTCACATCAACAGCCACAACCGCCATCAGTGCCGATCGCTCTAATTGGAGCCGATCCCTCAGCGATAGCACGCGCCGCTATGCAACTGCAACATTTGCCAACAAACGTCGAGCAACATCCGGTGGTCTACTAAAAACGGCTGGACATGAACAAAATCGAAACAAGAAAAATCAACACAATCAATCAACACCAGTGCGCGCGCGCGTGAGCGAGAGGAGAGAATTAGACAGAACGAGTAGAGAAAGGAAAATGGATGGAAGGGAAAGGGAAGTTACATTTTAACATACATATATTATTTTACAATTATTTTACAACGTTACGCATTAAAAACGTAGTCAATAAGTAAGTTAACACAACCTAATGATAGGACAGTTTGTTTTTGCTTCGCAACCTTAGGCTGGGCCTGGTTACTGAATCACTGAACACAGAAAGCTCAAATCTAAACATGAACTTTATTTTTTTTTCCCCCATAAATACAACACAGATATGTATTTTAACTTTTGTTTAACAAAAAAAATTATTTTCAATTACAACAATACGCTGCAACAAAATGATGGTACGCTTTGTGCAATAATCTCCACGAGAACGCAATCACCGCAAATGCAAGGTGAAGGAAAAAAGTGAAACGATTCCCTAGGAATCTCACTTTCAATGAAATCGCCTCCCCGCGTCCCAAGCCTTACCCCCGTTTAACCTCCATTCCCTCCCTCCCAATTCACACTGGAAAAAAAATTAACACAAAACAAAAAAACGAAATATATATGAAATTAAATATTCTGTAATGTTTAGTTAGCTTGTAACAAAAGAAAAAAAAAATAAGAATTGAAAAAAAAAAAAAAACTATAAATACAAATAAAATCTCATAAGTTCACTTATCGTTAGATCGAGACCAAAACCTCCCGAAGAGAGTCTCGTTTATATTTAAATTTATATCTTAAGCACATACACTCCCCCTTTTTACTAAATGTATACAACAAGCACACACACTCTCGCATATACAGAGTAAAAACACACACACACACACCCGTCAGTAGGAAAGTGAAACAAAACGGTCTGCTTGAAGTGCGTGCGAGGTGTCGCCTGCGACGCTAAGGTCTTAGGAATTGAATTTTCAATTGGTTAGGTTTTTTTTTTGGTTTGTTTTTAAGTCTCCTTCGGTTGTGTTGTGGGAATGTGCAATTGTGGTGATATACCTTGACACAGCGGTGGATACCATGGTGCTGATTGCTACTGATGAATATCTGGAAAGGGTCCCTAGATGTGTCACCTTTTAGGCAGTGCAAGGGGATAAGGATTGGAGAGCTTCGGCGACTCGTCTCCTTTATTGGTGAGTCGTGGTAGGGAAGCTTATGCGACTCATCTTTCTTGTCCTCACACTTCACGAGGGATTAAGATGTGCAAGAGGTTGGGTTAGGTTGGGTTAGGTTGACCGAATGTATCCCACTTTGACCCTGTCCATCATCATAAACCTTTTCTATAAACAAAACATTCAATGGACTTGACAGTTCCATAGTCAGTGCATATGTTTTTTGTTTAATCTTACCCTCAATTCAGAAAGGTTTCGTCGATCGCTTTTTATTCAAAAGTATCGAAATCTGCGAGGTCTTAAGCGCTGTTCAAACGAGTTCTCCGCTGTTCTCCGTAAGAACCATAATTCGGTTCTGTGCGAATAGAGGAAATTCCACATGAAGTGGCAAAGTTGTTCGTTTGGACTTTGGGCCTCAAATCTCTCCAACAAGGGCCATCTCTGGCTAGCTGTCTCCAGTTCCGCACGTCAAGTTGGTTGAGAGTCTTCTTCACTTGGGTGCGCCACCTTAAGCGCGGGCGTCCTGTTGCATTTGCACCTTACTGTTGGCTGTTGGTTTCCTGAACCCACTTTGGGCTGTCCAACCACGCACTTGATCACGCTGACTGGGCTTAGCTTGACAATTGTGAGATCAAGCTTGTATCAGGCTTGTATCAGGCCCGGTTATCTCCAGAAAGCGTATGGGTTGTCGTTGTCCGACTAGAAGCGTATCGTCCGCGCTTTCGATGCCTCTATAGGTCATTTCCAGAACCCGCACGTGTTCTCGGTGTCGGGCTCAAAGTGTATCGTCCGTGCTTTCGATGCCTCTATAAATTCTCTCCAGAAACCCCACTTGTTCTCGGTGTCGGGCACAAAGTGTATGGTCCGCGCTTTCGATGCCTCTATAGATCGTCTCCATAAACCGCACTTGTTCTCGTTGAGGATTCAAAGTGTATCGTCCGTGCTTTCGATGCCTCTATAGATCGTCTCCACAAACCGCACATGTTCTCGGTGTCGGGCACAAAGTGTATCGTCCGCGCTTTCGATGCCTCTATAGATCGTCTCCAGAAACCGCACGTGTTCTCAGTGTCGGACTCAAAGTGTATCGTCTGTGTTTTCGATGCCTCCAGAAACAGCACTTATTCTCGTTGCTGGAATCAAAGCGTATCGTCCGTGTCCAGTGGACAAACACTAGTTTCCTCAGTAATGGAATAGGAGAAGGACGAATACACGTCTTCCTTGAAGGACATTTTGATGTGTGATGACCCACTCCAATCAGAGATGAAATGCTCGTGGTTAAATTGCCCACAGCAGTTTAGAAAACGCCCATGGACACTGGAGAATGCCCAGCACTTGCATTTTTGACCAAAATCCCCGTGCCACCTTGCATTCTTAAGCGGACCTTAAAAAACAAAAAACATTTCGAACACAACACAACGTCTTTCCGCGTAGATTTACTTATGTATTATTTGCATTTCAGTTTAAGTTAACATATCGTATACAATGTATCTTGATTTCCCTCTTCAAAGACACACAAGTCGAATCAATAGCATCCTCTGTTGATGGATGACAACACGCTTGGAAATATGTTTTTGAAATGTATTTTCAAACAAGCGCTTTTACACAGCAAATAACAGAAGGGAAGTAAGAAGGAGAGAAGATGGAGAAAAACGAATACGAAAAAAGGAAAACAAATTGAAAGGAAGGAAAACTATAAATATATCTATATGTATACACATATATATATATATACATAAATTTATTAAAGCTTTTTAAAGGCGTTTTAGGCATACATTATACATACATATATATATATTCTAATATACTTTACACATATGAACACACACATCTTTTATATATATATATGTATATATATATACGAAAATGATACAAGAAAACTTATTATGTATACTCTAGGCATTAGAATGCGCATAGAAGAGAGAATGCATGCAATGCTACTATTAATTAACAAGAAAAAAAAAGAAACAAAAACAAAATCAAAACAATAACAATCTTATCTTTTAAAATAACACATACGCAGTACGCAATGAATTACTTTTACTTTATAAATATTCTTTAGAGGTTATTGTTTTTTTTTTCGTTTTGTACACACACCCCCCACACACAGACACGCATATATCTGTTTTTATTTTTTTTTTTTTTTTTGGATTAACATAACATAACTTCATTTACGTTTTGATACCTATATATATAACATATTTTACAATTACTCGAGGCGTGAGTGTTTTTCTTTTTCCCGCGGAATTCTGTATTGTTATTCATGCAATTTTAGTTATTTTTTGTTTGTTCTAGTAATAATGACAAAAGGAAAACAAATTTCTCTGGTATTATAGTTTTATGGAAATGAAAAAAAAAAAAAGAAATTAAATTGGGAATGTTCGACGTGATGGAATATTAGGAGTGTGAAGTGAGTTTTGTTATAAGTAATGATGGTTTATTTTCTTTTGTATTTATTGAGTTGGTTATACATTTGTACTTGCTTGTATTCGAACTCTGAGTTGGCAAAACGCGACTGATTGGATGGTGTTAGGTGGACGCTTTAAGCATAAGGACAGTTTGAATGTTAAAGAGCTTTGTTTGTTGTTTGTGTGGTGGCCCGTGGTGTTGTGGGTATGTGAGTCGACTCCAATATCGACGTCGTAGGTTTGATTCCAGCTCTGAGCGACAAAAATAATTTCCATGGCCCCACCTCTTTCGAGTCGCTGACAATGATCAAAGAGTACTTCTGTCTAGAAAAGGCTTCTCAAACTTGGCCGTTCAGAGTCGGCATTAAACTGTAGGTCCCTTCCACTTGCGAGAGAACAATAGCACGCACAACACGAGTGGTTGCTGTTAAGCTAGGCCCTGGCCCCCTACGGGCTGTAGCGCCACCCATATTATTATTATGTTTCTTCTCTACAAAATCAGGTTCTTTCTGTTACGCAGGATGGGGCTGAGCGTTGACACCTCTTCGAGTCGTCTTATCACACGGTCAAATTTCGCCAATTTCCATCGTATTCACTACGAGGACTGTCAACAAATGAAAGCGCGGGGGAATACCGTGTCGCATGAGTACAGATAATGACAGTGAACCACTTCTTCCGATAAACTTCTTTTTTCGATGGCGCCACAGACCGTGTTGGATCTGAGCCTCAACCAACGTCTCCACCCATCTCTCCAGCCACTGCGAGGACTGTCAACAAATGGGGGAATAACGTGTCGCATGAGTACATATAATGACAGTGAACTACTTCTTCCGATAGACTCCTTTTTTCGATGGCGCTACAAACCGTGTTGGACCTGAGCCTCAACCAACATCTCCACCTATCTCTGCAGCCACGATTGAGGTCCCTTTCCAACTCCATGCGCCATCGGATGCGTGGTCTTCCCCATGTTGTCCTCCGGGACTGGGATACCAGAACGTACGAATTTCGTCGACCATCGATCAACTCGAAAAAAATAGTTTTCTGGCAACATGCAATTTTGTCGATCGTCAATCAACTCGAAACAAATATTTTCTGGCAACATGTAATTTGTAACGAGTTCCTCTTCAAAAGTCATTGTTTGTTGCCAAATCTGACGATACAATTGAGGATGCTCGATTGAAGCAAAATAGGTGCTGCAAATATTCTCGATTGTATCGAGTCAACTCGATTGTTTCAAGTTACACGCTAGCATCCCATGAGTCAAACACTCTCTCGGTCGGAGCTTTGATATCGATTCTTGTCTTAGCCACCTGAGACGAGAACACGAACTCGTTCGACCAAATCGATGTCGCTGTACAGCCCGTACACTTTGTCGTTTAGTCTCCTCCCACAAACAACATGCTTACAACATAAAATATAATTCGAAGGACCAAGTATTTCCACGTCCACTGTAGTAATTGTACATGCATCAGCAGGAGAGGGACTATCAAGGTTTGATGGATTTTTTTTTCAAGAGGGCTTTATTCCCAGTGGTCATGCCCCAAAACCACAGTGATTGGCAAACGTGATCCTTCGTTTGATCTCAGCCGTGGTGTCAATGACTTCTGATAAACGGTGACTGACAAACTTTTCTGGTCTGTTATCAAGGTCCAACAATGCTGTGCTTTCTTTAGACGCCCTTAGGCAACACTTTATTCTTATGCCGTTTATTTCTATTCTAGCGCCATTTTCCGAGGATTATCTCTGTTTTATGAGACAATTTCAAATGATCAACTCGTGTGTGCCCTCAGTCAATTTAAGTTATACAGGCCAGAGTTTCCAATTCAGAAATTCCATCACTCAGCTGGCAACCACGCAAAATGTTTCTTTGTTCATAATTACACCAATGTCTGTTCAAAGCCCAGTTTCATATCCTTATGCTACCCGCCACGTAACACCATCTCCCCCAGACACATTTCTCTCAGTCAAACAATGTGAGCTATACATTTTTTGTGTTTTTCATCTTAGTTCAAAATTGGCCCCGATTTTTATGTTGGACAATTTCAGATATCTAAAAATTGTTTAGGTGACACGTCTTCTACACACAAAATGAAAACAAATCTCTTCACTTTTATTGAAAGAACGTACAGTATCGTTTATGGTTAGAGACAGATCTTCACAGGAGGATACAGGAAGGAAAAGGGAATCGCACAAAAATGTACACAAATTGTATTCTATTTTGTGTTGAACTTAAGAACTACTTGGCATTAACCAACTCAATTAATGAATCAAATGAATAAGCCAATCTTAAAGATGGTCTTCCTTAATTAACAACACCATTTACTGCATAGGCATTGTATGAAAAGAGTGAGACTTTCTCATCAAAAGCTTTGGACTTAGAGTGTAAGGCCTCAAGTGTATCATCCTCGGGCCCCCCCTACATCCCCACATGTGCCTTTGTGTTTTACCTTAACATCAGAAGATTACCAAATGTATACTATTCGCATGTATTCGAAATTTAAGAATTATCATGGAACATCATAGTCTAGAGAGAAAAAAAAAAACAAAAACAAAAAAAAAAAATGAAACAAAAACCTCATCAGTCAGTTCTGATCTATGTATTGAATCTGAAAGTAAACAAAGCTTTAACGAATTCTTCATAAGCAATACAATTCTTTTTTATATGTATGTAACTAACGAATAAAAGTCTACAAAGAAACTACGATCGTCGTCGGATAAAATGAAAGAAACAAAAAAAACTAAACAAACATTATTAAATCACTGAAGACTTCCCAATAGCAAAATTGTGATAGATATCTGAAAATGAAAAAAAAAAAAAAAATTAAAAAGAAGAAAAACAAAATATGATGAAAATGAAAGAAAAATGAATATTTTTAAAAAAATAATTCGTATATGCTTACTTATTTTGTTTATTGCATTTTATCATTATTTTCTCGATTGTTCATTCAAAGTATAAAACAAACTACAAATTTTCAAAATTTACCTATGATGCAGGGAACAATTAAAAATTGAGCGCGTTCTTGAAACAAAAACAGTTAATAAGCGCATTACATCATCAGATATGAATGTGTAATGGCACGGGAGAAGATGAAGAAGTGGAGAAGGAAATGAAAGAAAGAATTAGCTTGTAAGTTCAATCATTATTAATAAATAAAGAGTAAAGAAAACAAATAAAATCCTTGTGTGTATTTGCAATTATTGTGTAATCCTTAAGTTAAATATTAAAAATATTATACATACACTATAATATAACGTATATATATATATATATTATATATCATTTTACAATTGCTACTTACGATTACGAAGTTGTTTTGATTTTTTTCTTAGCTCAAAGTTCATTCACTTGTTTGTTTGTTTGTTTGTTAGTTTGTTTGTTCGATTTTTGTGTGCGGGTAAATTTAATTCACAAACACACGAGAGTACATAACATTTATGGAGTCCCCCATTTGATAAGAAACCACATTAACATAAGAGACACACACCACAGAGACCACACACCAATCAACGAAACGAAACAATTGTTTAATTCTTCTTCACACAGAGACACACACACTTTGCTTGCAAAACTTACTTGGATCGGAGCGTCATGTAGTTAGAGCCACAGACAACACACATACTGCATACGTACGAACTTACAAAACTTTTCATTTGTAACAAAACTCTAAGGCCAAAAGCAGAAAGCAAAAAACGCAAACAAAAACAAAACATTAACCAGAAACAAAAAACAAAAAAACGTAAGAGGTTAAGTGAAAAACAAAAAGAAAAACAAAAAGAAAATATAAAAGTAAAGCAAAGCAGCGAGAATGTCCGAAACCAATCTCAACATTGATTCCTAAAATCTGGAAAAGAAATGGATTTATTTTTGCATATATACATATATAAAGAAACAAAAAAAAAATCATATATATATACATTATATATACATACTTATGTATAAACACCAAGTGAAACAAAACAAAAAAAAGAAAAATTCGAATGTCACATGCATTGTGTTATATAAAATGTGAACAAATTATACATAGTATATCAAAATATATATATACGATACGATAAACAATAACAAGAAACAAAATAGAATACCTTAGAAACGAAACAAAAGGATGAACAATTATATAACAGTTATACATAGCGTTGATGTAATAAGCTATTAAACTAATAAGTAGTAGCAGTAGCAAACAAAATGAACTATCATTAACATAAAAAAATAAATAAAAGAAAGAAAAAAAAACAAAACAAAAAGCGTGTGGTTTATTATTACAAAAGCAAGCAAGAAGTAAGAGAACAACAACAGCAAAAGAGGAGGAAGAAATGGCAAAAAAAAACATAAATAAAATGCATTAAACAATAAACAAACAAAATATATACATATATAAATAAAACAAACGTATGTAATGTAATAAATACAGTAGACTAACAATAAATGAGAGAACACGAATAAAATGAAATTACAAACTAAATACATATTATGTATGCATTTCTATGTATATCCATATGTACGCGTATGTATGAGTATATGTATTTATGTGTATATACGGGGAATTAACGGAAAACACAAAACAAAACAAAAAACAAGAAAATACGAGAAAAAAAACAAACTTTGAGTATTGTAGAAATTGATTAAAAAATAAGATTTTAGAAAATTGTAATAATTCGCTGTTTTACTATAGCCACGTGAATGGTCCTTGGTCCAGCGATCCTCTTTCCAGCTTTCACACAAGCTACATTACACAAAATCTTGTTAATCTTTGCTGTACACAACAGTCCTCATCCAGTCATCCTTTCGGCCTAAGTTCTCAAAGTTCTTTCTTAGTCGTGTACTTTCGCAATTGATGTGTTTCATCGCACACAAAACAAAACCTGTACTGGAAGATAGTCAGGTAAATTGTCCATCTGGAAGTTCACACAGATGTTTCTAAGACGGACGAAAGCACTGGACTCAAGCATCCGCGTCCTCATTGGAGATCTCTATCCGTTCGACTACTTCACCACTGCAGTGTATTACAGGCAGAAGTCAAAGCTGTCGACCAAGCATCCCGCTTACTGTCAATGAATCCGATAGACGGGTCATCTATGTATCTATATAACGAACATAAACATTCAATCTACGAATCGAAGCTACGATCAGTGTTACCGTATGTTAAATGATTTATGAGTCCCAGAACCTTACAGAACGCGTCATTTTGAAAATAAATGAGTCTCAACACAGGTTTTTGATAACACAATCCCTCCGTATGTAAAAAAAGAAACCAGTATGTTATTTCTTTGTTGGAGTATTAAATATACTACACTGGAACACTAAGAATCAAGACTGGTGCATTGTTCTACCAGGCGTCAGCCTACAGTTCCTTAGGAAGATCAACAGGCGCTTCTGTGAGGAAGAGCCTACAGAATCAGCTCTCACCACATCATCGCCGAAATCTTGCCACCTGATCCGAACAAAGGCGGGCTAGTGACAGAGAAAGCGATCTGCCTTGTCGTTGTCCCATCCGCTTTCGTGGCAGAGAGTGTTTTCTCAAATCAAGCACAATGGCCCGTCTGCAATATTTTCGGTCAGGGGACAACAAGAATGCCGCGGATTTCTTACAGACCTTTAAGAGCAAGGAGGTCCAACCATCAATCGCAGCCGCAGACGTCAACCACAGACAGGTAGTCTGAGCGCAGGTTCAGGCTCTGAGAAAGAGAAAGTTTCTTCTAATCCTTGTCTAGCAAGTTCATCGGCGATCTCACTTCCAGCGATTCCTTGGTGTCCTGGGACCATGATCACTGTCAGTGAATTTTGACTGCCAATTACATTTAGAGAGGTTTTACATTGTTCAACTAACTTGGAAGTGGTTGAAGGGTTGAGCAAGGCCTAAACCACGGCTGTCACTACAAACACAGATTTGTCGAGCCATTCACCTGTTCTTCGCAATATAGTTTGTTGCCATTAGGATCGCATAGGTTCCCGATTTGAAAAACGGACCCAAAATTACCTAATAAGGTGTACATTCCAATGTTGTCGCCTTTTGGAGCCTTTCATGAAGATGCGACTACATTCCTTTCCTGGCTCGAAGTCTGGCCAGAGCCATTCCTGAGTGCAGAACTACTATGTGCTCAGGCATTTTAAATGAAAGCGTTCACTAAATAATAAAACGTAGTTCACACCTTGTAAATTTATGAAAAATGGCAATGTGAATTAGAATTGGTAATTTTGCTCTTGAAGAAATGAGTCAAATCTAATACTGATGAGTCCCCGATAAAAAAATGGGTCCTTTTGACTCTATAGAGTCCCTGTGGTAACACTGGCTACGATACGAACTACATACGAAATAATGCTGCCATACGACCCGAATTAAATCACAAACTCTGACGTAAATAAGTAGAAAAGGATAAAAATATTTCGATTTAATTCATAATCAGATTTTTCAGAGTTCGTAATTTTCTATTAGGATGGAACTCGTGAGAGAGGTAATTCAGGTGGCCATCAAGGCTCTCCGTGGGGCCCGTGGCGTTGTGGGTATGTGCGTCGACCCCAACCTCGACGTCGTAGGTTCGATTCCAGCTCTGAGCGAGAAAAATAATTTTCACGGCCCCACCTCTTTCGAGTCACTGACAATGCTCAAAGAGAATTTCCTGTCTAGAAAAAGCTTCTCAAACTTGGCCGTTCGGATTCGGCATTAAACTGTAGGTCCCTTCCACTCGTGAGAGAACAATAGCACGCACAACACGAGTGGTTGCTGAGAAGCTAGGCCCTGGCCCGCTACGGGCTGTAGCGCCACCCATATATTATTATATTATCAAGGCTCTGGACACATCATCAACTAACTGAAAGATGATACAAATATTTCTTTAGGAGATAGCGGTCGGCGAATTCCCCTAAATTTGTGCTATATAAATTTGCTTTGACCATTAAATTTGAAAATTAAATTTGACAAAAAAATCTAAGCACAAAAAATTTTAAATCGTGCTAAATGGAATAAAACCGTGTAAAAACAGAATTAGGTGTATACTCGTAAATCTAATAGGAATATAATCAGCAAGGTCTTAGGGATTATCACGCTACTATATCCTTGGCTCACATGCTGAAGTTGCACGGACGAGGAAGAAACAGAAACCATACACACTACCTCGGCACCTATTTAGGCCTCGTAAAAGCAAGAATTCGGAATTAGGAAGTTACACATTTAGTAGTCTAGAAGAACGGTCAACATTAAAATTCAGATAGTAGCAAGATTCTTAAAGAAACAAACTGGTTTTAACTGGTACATATAAAAGTGGACAATCTCGGAAGAGACCACATAGATTCCAGCAGGTACATCTTATCTGTCAGTTCGTTCTCCTAGAAATCGGTGTATCAATCACCGGGCATTGATAGCACAATGATCACAGCATGATCTAGGTGGGTAACAATCACTCCTACCTAATCTTATCTAACCTGTACTGTAGCTACCTACAGAGGTTCATAATGCTTGTACTTACGCGCTGACCTTCATTTGACCTCAAAGAATCAGGTTGTACTTACCATTTTTCTTCTGTACATTCACTGAATGGGTATCACAATAATATCGAGTTCGAAAAGCCAGCTTCCCGACTTATGAAAACAACCTTGACCAAAAAGAAACACAGCCAATTTCTATCGTCAGTCTAGGCAGACAAAATCTGGTAACTCAGAGGAGTAGGAGTATCTACGGCCATGGTGCAATGGGCAGACATGCTATAAAACTATGATTACCATACTTATGTAGCAGACGCATGGAGAAGAAGAAAAGTAGAACCCGTCACACCTACTCTGCAACTGCACTTCATTGGCCTGCATTAGAAAACAAATCGTGGTAGAATACTATATAAGCCAAATAAGAGACACATCTGAAAAGGCTGTAAAATCAATCTGGACGTTCTAGAAGTAGATAACGTGTGGTAACCAATTCAGTGGAAAACAATAAACCCATGAAGGCAGTCACATTCAGCCCTATCACAGAAGCCATTCGTACAATTCTAACTTACGATGCGAACTACGAAAAGATACAACCACCATATCCGAACGGAATTATGCATTTCGACGTAAATAGCTTCTAGAAACCGTACAAAATTGCACTTTATTCGTATTCGGTGAGCAATCTTTAATTACTTTTTTCGCACATTTTTCATTATGATTCTATTATGAATGAATTCTTTAAGTTCGTTGCCAATATTCTATTACGATGTTACTTAGACATGTTACTCAATCATGCGATTGGTGAAGGTTTATCGGATCTCCACACTTCATGATACGAATATCATCGGTAACATCATCATCATAGGTAACATCTGAACAATTGCTTAGTCTTAAATCTATTCTGACTGAATCAACTCAAATCTCAGGAGCGTCTTGGAGTTAAAGGCGACTAACTCCAAGACTCTCCAGAATTGCCGCATATCAACGAGATGGTCAAGTAGTTTAACATCTAACTGATTTGGGTGCCGGGACACTGACATTCAAGCGCTGGTTCAAGTTCTACGTGCGATCTTTGGTCATGTTTCCATTGATGGCGTCTGGGGGAGAAGATTCAATCACAAACTGTACAGGCTGCGCACCGATGGCTCCGAAGACGCTCAAGATGGCTAAGTCATGTAGAGCGGATGGACAACAAGCTCCGGCTCGGAGATTGCTTCGATTTCAAGCCCCATTGGAGCAACGTAGCATAAAACGTCCTCGAATGAAATAGCGCACACAAGCGAAAAGGGACATCAACAAATTTAGTGTGCGCAGCCTGAGGTAGCTGGTAAAAGATCGTGCTGGCCGGAAAGGCTTGTTGGTTGAAGCCCAGTTCCACCCCGGACTTTACGATCGCTCCATACAAACAAAGAAAAAGAAGACACTGACATTCCAGAGGATTGTGTGCCGGACAAACTCGTTAGAGTGTGTACAAGCCCGGTACTCTTTCCGAACTGAGGAATACCAGGCTCACCAGACCCACCAGCCAAACTCATTACAAAATAGCTATGACATAGCATCGATCCAAAACTCTCATGTGGCCTGCTCCGTATCACCCCTATCACGAATTTTATCGAAATGCAAAATCAGATATAATGGAATGAAAGAGATGTTCATCATTCCATTGGAAAACCCCTAGTCCACCACAAATCCACCTCAGATTTTAAGCGTTTCCGCTCTCAAGTCACTAAAACACCTCGGATTCTAACCAACAAGCATAAGTTACACATTTTCGTTCATTCTGAGAGGTTTTTATCTCCACTCCTTAAAAAATGACAGTCTTCAAAATTTGGTGCAGAAACTACGGGAACAGACCTATTTTGTTTATCCTGAATTTGTTAGTTTTCAAATTTAACGTCTTTTTTAATGGAATATTCCAGCCTCATAATAAGAACATAATTCAATGCATTTTGCGAACATACACTTGTCTCTTAGTTTCCGTTTTTGTTTTTAGATGAATATTTGGCGTTCAAGTTAGTGGCAAAGACGGAAATTCCGGATAATTCACTTCATCAACTGCTCTCATAAACTAATACGCATTTACATAAGCACATTCACATTCACATTCAGCTGGTCTCGAGCTTTACACGTATTCACAGACTCTGTCTGTGAAACGGATGTGAAGCAGGAGGAAAACAGCTGTGAAATGTTATAAAAAACGCTGTCAGATGAATCTGAGGGGCAAGAAACGTAGAAGTGGCATATCTCCTCCTTCCATTATCTCTGTGCAAAATGTGCTTTGAATTCCGACCTTGACAGCATATATAACAGAAATAAGAGTGCAAAGAGATATCCATCTTCAGTCATTTTTGCCCCTAGTCCACAAAAGAGAAGAATGTAAGAGTATTGGAAATTCCTTGTATTTCACTTATACTCTTACAAATTCCTCAATTCACCACTGTAATGGCGGCCGATTCGTCAATTAACCAAAAAATGGCGGCCGATTCAATTTCTGAGAGAAAATCGTGTGAAGTTAGCCGCAACCATGCGCTATTGTCAAAGAGTGTTCAGTTGGTAGGATTTTGCTCTCTTATTTCTGATAAATAACTGGGGTAAGAACAACTGAATGAAATTCAATGCTTCCAAAACTCAATGCTGTTTGCTGTCACTAAAGCGAACCCCAGATGATGAGTCATTATTCATTAATTGCACTTGTATTGACGAAAGCGGAAAACTTTCCGTCCGGAAACAATCCGTTCCGGATTGTGTATCAACCCAACACTTAGTTGGAACGACCACATAATCGAGATCGCTAAAAATTCTGCGAAATGTTTAGACTTCCTTAATCGATGCAAGAAATATTTCACCCCCCCCTAATTTGGCTTTAATCTACAAGGCGTATATTCGCCCTAAGTTTGAGGACAACGCTAATATCTGGCCTGGGGCCCCTAATACTGTCCTGCACCGACTAGATAGAATCCAAAAGCGAGCGATAAAACTTATAGGAGACAACAATATCGCGGGTTCATTAGACTCACTCGAACATCGACGACTTCATTTCTCTTCTCCATAAATTCAAGCGCAATACACGTCTCGCCAGGAGTGCCCATCAGTTTACCATTAAGCCAGCCCAGTCCAATATTTCCCATAGACTACAATCAGCTGACATTTAAGACCAATGTGCACAGGTTACCTCCTCTCAATCTATACTTTCGGCCCTTGCTGTGTCTTAATCCCGGACAATTAACGGTTTTAATAACCCCTTGAGCACGCGCAAATTATAAAAAAAAAGTTGGGAGCACGAAACAGACAAGATTTCGTGAATTTAATTCAATTTATTTTCCAATTAGTTCCACGAGGACTTTATTTCTAACCATTTAAAGATTAAGAATACAAAAAAAAACGTTGATTGTGCGTCTAAGCTGAAACAATGTTCGTTAGAAGATTGTGCGGGAATCAAACAGCGCTTCTAGCACCTGGCCTAGAAACGAGCCTTTGTATTGCCTGGATACTGGCCAAACCTCGGGCGTAGGGCCGCATTACTCTTGCCGTACTCCTTGCCTGACTGGCCAAGGATAATTCCGCTCTTGCCAATTTTACCCTCTGCATCCTTACCGGCGACGTTCGCCTCTGTGACATCGATGATGCGGGGATTCTTGCGATACTTGTACCACCAGTACTCGAAGACGAGCGTAATGCACGCCATTCCGATGCCGACAAAGATAACTATGAACACGCCGCCAATGTTCTGTATGGAGATGCCGTCCGACTGATCCTCCGGCTTGTCACACTTCGCCTGGATGTCGTCGTTCTTCCACCACTTCTCCTTGAGCTTCTCCAGCTGGCGCTTGTTCAGCAGAGTCAAGATCCTGCAAAGGGAGTGAGTAGAGTGATGGGGAGGACGAGGTGTCTCTTTTGAATTCTTACGCGTTATTGAACTGATCCTTGAGATGGGAGCCCTGTTGCACAGCGATGGCGTAGGGCTTTCGGGAGAACTCCTCGCCGACCACTTGCAGGTCGCAGTTGGTCATGACGAGGTAGCGAATGTCAGTCGCGTCGCCGAGGAAGGCAAAACCCGTTGCAGTTGTGGAGTTTCGCACTCTCTGCACGGCCTCTTCCAGAGTGGTCGGGAGGACGGCTTCCTGCATGGCCTGCCACATCTTTGTGTACTTGTCGCTCACCGGGTAGTCCCAGACTGCCAGCTTTGATCGCTCCAGAGCGGTCAGGGAGTCGTTCAGCGACATGTCCTTCCAGATCTCGTAGAACATCTGCTCGATGTCGGCCATTCGCTGGAAGTAAGTCATGGCCGAGGTGCCGTTGAGGGGAGCGTACAGTATCTTGTACTGCTTGGCCAAGTCGTCCAGCGATTCGACGGGGGTGTCCAGACGGGACACGGTCAAGAAGGCGGCCAAGTTAGCGGTGTACGATGCAATAATGATGAACCTGTAAGAAACAGCTCTTAGTCAAAGCTCTCACGCAAAGGCGGATGCATGGGACTTGCCCGAAGAGCCACCAAGTGGCAGCCACCAGCCGTCCCGACAGGTTCTTCGGCGCCTCACCACCTCCCTGTGGAGTGAGCGACGTCATGCAGAACCAGAGGCATTCCTTCAAGTTGAACTCGCGCTTCTCGTCGTCGTCCTTGTACTTCTCCCGATTGTTCTGATAACTGTACGGGCTCCACCGGTCGAAGACCCACATCAAGAAGCTGGTGAAGAAGTAGGCGGCCAGGATGCACAGCCACACGTTCGTCTCGAGCACGGTTAGGAACTTGAACAGCGAACTCGGTGTGCTCGGTCGCTGCATCATGATCGTGATGCCCACCAGATCGTAGTACGGAACCGTGAAGTCGATGACGAGCTCCCTCTCGGCCATCACCGACATCGAGCCGAGACCGATGTCGGCCTTCTTGTCGATCAGCTTCTTCACGATGCCGTTCCACTCGCCCTTCTCGTCCATGTTGCCGAACTTCTTGTCCTCCACCTCCTCGATGGTGTAGTCGAACTTGACGATCTCGGCGATCTCGTTGATCAGGTCGATGCAGTAGCCCTTGTAGCCCTTGGGCGCCGTCGGGTCCTTCATCACGAACGGAGCTTGCTGAAAGAAAAAAAATGTTCCCGTTTTCTCCGACTCACAGGACAACCGCTTACCACAACAGTGAAGACTCTGTAAACTGTGTCAGCTGTCAGGTCCTTCATCACCGCCTCATCCTTCACCTTCAGGCTGGAGTTGAGTCCAGCGACCCAGGTACCGATCGATCGGGTGTTCACCGAGTTGCCCCCGCGAATGGACAGCACACTGATGTCCATTTCGAACTGCATGTAGCTGTAGCCGTTGAAGGGCAGATTGGGTTGCGTGACTAGCTCGAATGTTCCGTAGGACGTCGTCTCTGAGACCTGCACACGAAATGACGACACGTTGACAAGATAATTGTGCGGTCAAGCAAACGGAATACCTGAAGGAAGTACTGGCGCAAGTCGATTTCCCGCTTCGGGGTGTTGTTGTCGAAATCGTCGCAGGAGAGGTACTCCATGTCCTTTGGCCAAGCACCTGACTGCAGCATTTCTCTGGAAATAGAGAAATTGCTCATTTGTGGGACGTTTTCAGACGCGTGCCACTCACTTGACGGCCAAAAAGGTGCGCAGGGCCAAGTCGAAGTAGAACGCCGAGGCAATCTGCGGCTCCTCGTTCAGATTGTAGGTGGTCCGCAGCAGGCCGAGCCGATCGCGGTTCTTGGGATACGCCATCGGCTTGAGGAACATGATCGTGGCGTTGTCCCGCTGACTGCGCACCTCGCCCTCGCTCTGGGTGATGGCGTGCCAGGCGAAGTTCCGCTCAAAGTACTCCGGCTTCACCGACTCTGCAACGAGAACAGCCGATTAACCTGCAAGGTGTCCCACTGACTGTCGCCTTACCCAAGACCATCTTGATGGACTGCAGATTTCCCAGGATGAAGAAGTTGTTGATGTCCAGGTTGCGCAGCTTCTCGATTTGCTGCTCCCGCTCGCCGTCCTTTGCGATCGACGTGATCACGTGGCGCGCCTGAATGTTTTGCAGCAGCGATTTGTACTTGTGGTCCATGACGAAGGTGTCGTCGTACAGGATCGCCGCGTTGGTGATGTTCATAGCCTTGACGATGCTGCGAATCACCTCGGGGATGATATCCGCTGGTGGCATAACCTAAAAACAATGTACCGACTCCATGAGAATTTCGGGGAAAGTGCTAAAGCAAACCAAACCTGAAGGAGGTACTTCATCTGAGCCTCGTTGATGTTCCTCCACTGACGCAAGTCACCCTCCTGGCCATAGGAGGCGGTTATAGTCGGCAGACCGAGTGCTTGGGTGAAGGACTTGACGGTCTCCGATGCCTCGCCGCTCTTGGTGGTGTCCAGCACAACATGAGGCGACTGTTTCTTGTCAATGCTCTCGGTGTACTTTGCGCAGACTGGGAGAGAGTTGTATTAGTGGATTCAAGGGGAGGCTGGGAACCATGAACTTACTCGATTCGAGCAGGAACTTGGCGTCGGAACGGTTGGCTTCTATTCGTTCCACTTGCACTGATATGCCGTAGCTGGGATTCTTCTTCAAGTACGTGATGGCGACTTCAATTGCCTTGGAGGCTGCTTCGTTGTCCACTTCGTTGATGTACACTGCAGATAGAAGAGACCAAGGATGCGTGGAGACAAGATGTGGTTTTAACTTGGGTGGAGTCAAGTTTATGAATGTCATCGTAGAAGATTACACACGGAGAGAATCTGAGTAGAAGCGGGTAAGCTAAACTATTTATAGATCCTGTTGATTCGAAGAAGTTGAGTGAAAACCTCCAGTTGGGCACTGGAGAATGGAAATGTTTGAACTACAGCTTCATACGAACAGACGAGTACTGTTTACATCGTGAACTACCTCTTATGAGGACGGGACAATTTGAAGAAAGTATGAAGAAAGGTGAGTAAAACTTTATCTCTCTTCGACTCTTCAGATTGTATCGAAAGTCTGATTGTCAGACACTAAATTAACCTTTGCTGAATCTTCACATACGTGAGTGACTGAAAATAGGCGAGTGGTCATTTCATCAAGGTTTGGCCTCGGAGAACAATCGGTTTATTTACCGGCCCTAACTGTGTTAGTTCGATGCCTGCTCAAACAAATGAAATGTGTTGGAGACCTAGGTGTAAAGGCATCAAAGAAGTTTAAGCCGATGTGTCAGATTTTCCAACGTCGGTGGTTTGAGGAGTGCAGGACCCTGCCAGTCTTAGCTGGCACTCCACCCGTGGGGAAGAATTCGCTTGTCTCTAGGAGAGGAAAGTTTTGCATGTGCTGTTAGAGACAACTGGAAGAGGAAGTTCAAGTGGGAACTGTAAAGACTGTACAGCCTAGACGTGAGGCTTCGGCCACGACAATCGGCCAAAAGTACACAAGGAACTTAAATAACTTAATATGTGCAATTGGGAAGAAGTGTTATCACAAGAAAAACCTGGAATTTGGAATTTGTTGTTTGAGGCTTTGGTCCGCCTGATGCGTATGTTGTTTCGAAAATCTGCTTCAAATTGCGGTGCAACTCCATGCTTCGAATGATAGGACCGATCAATATTTGCATTAAGAATCAACTCTATAAAGGTTAAGTGAGAGTCTCAATTTTCAAAATAAAGATGTAAGTGCTGTCTTGAGTGACTGTCTTTGCTGTGAGATTTACGATTCTAGGAATGATCTCATGAATATTTTCAAAGCCAGTTTAGCTTACAATCACTTGCAAGAGCTATGTATGTTGATTATTTCATATTCTCACATGAAGTAGTAAGTTCATTATTTGTAATTCACCAGCTCAAACAAAGGTTATTTTAAATGTGAAACCAAATCAAGACTATGGCAATGTTCGGTATTAAATTGACTGCTTTGCTCTAGCCTTGCACTCTGACACAATGTCAACATGCATTGTAATAAATTCTACGCGAATTGCTATAATTTAACTTCAATTATTGAATCGATAGTTGCTCCATTTGTTGCATTATTCAGACCGTAAAATGAAATGACAGATTGAGTTCAGATTGTGCAGCCATTGTGCATGTGTACATACTTAGAGATTAGAAACATTGGAATGGACATTGAAAATGGCTTTTAGATTCATACAGAGGTGTTTCAGATTTCAGAAAAACTAAGCAAACAGAAGATATGACAGGCGACACAAGGTCCTTTTCGTGGTAACATGTATTTTATAGGTGTGGGATCGTGGCGTTGTGGGTATGTGCATCGACCGACGCCTAGGTTCAAACTCTGAACTGAACGACAAAAGAGAAAATATTTTCACGGCTCCACCTCTTTCGAGTCTCTAACAGTGCTCAAAGAGTACTTCTGTCTAGAAAAAGCTTCTCAAACTTGGCCGTTCGGAGTCGGGATGAAACGATGAGTCCCTTCCACCCGTAAGAGAACAATAGAACGCACAGCACGAGTGGTTGCTGAGAAGCTAAGTCATGCCCCTCTACGGACTGTTGAGCCAACCATATTTATGTTATAGTCAGCCAACAGAGACATACTGTCATTTGACATGAGTGGTAATTAAAAGAATTCTTGATCGAAAGGTGGTCATTGTTGCGGCAATTACCAGTCGATGAGGAGCATGTGCCTTTAGTCGAAATGATTGTGTACTCTTTCATCGGAAATTCATACATTCCGACAAGAAAGGCGACCCCTTTGACTGCGCCAACTATCGAGGGATCAGCCTCCTTAACATCGCTTACAAGATACTCTCTGCCGTTCTGTGTGAACGCCTGAAACCCTTTGTCAACAACCTGATAGGTCCTCCTTATCAGTGCGGTTTCAGGCCAGGCAAGTCCACAATAGACCAAATATTTACACTTCGGCAGATCCTGGAAAAGACTCAAGAGATGCAGATCGACACCCACCACCTATTTGTCGATTTCAAGGCCGCATATGACAGCGTGCATAGAGACGAGCTATACAGCGCCATGTCTAGTTTTGACATTCCTGCCAAACTCATCAGGTTGTGCAGTATGACGATGGAGAACTCTCGCTGCTCCATAAAGGTCGGTAACGAACTCACCGAGACCTTCAATGTCAAAAAAGGTTTTAGGCAAGGCGACACGCTGTCATGTGACTTCTTGAACATCATACTTGAGAAGATCGTACGAAACTCAAACGTAAACAGGCGAGGCACGATCTTCCAAAAGCCCGATCAACTGCTTGCTTACGCGGACGACAATGACGTGATTGGACGAACACAGCGAGCCGTCAATGAGGCGTTTGCTGGCATTGAAGCGGAAGCGGCTAAAATGGGTCTAGCGATAAACCAGGGCAAAACAAAGTACATGCTGTCATCACGGAAGGACGCACAACACCGACGTCTCGGACAGAGCGTCATATTGGGCAGCAGAAAGTTTGAGGTAGTCAAGGACTTCGTCTACCTAGGCTCCGGAGTAAATAGGGACAACAACACCAGTACCGAGATCAAGCGCAGAATTACTCTTGCCAATCGCTGTTTCTTTGGGCTCAAGAGGCAATTGAGTAACAGAGCCATCTCTCGAAACACCAAATTGACCTTGTATAAAACCCTGATCATCCCAGTCCTGCTCTATGGCGCAGAGACATGGACGCTATTGAAAGCGGATGAAGAAGCTCTTGGTTGTTTTGAGAGAAAAGTTCTGCGTACGATCTTTGGTCCTGTTTGCGTTGATGGCGATTGGAGGAGAAGGTTCAACCACGAACTGTATGGGCTGTACAGCGGCTTGCACCTAGTTAAGCGTCTTCGGATCCAACGCTTAAGATGGCTAGGTCATGTAGAGCGGATGGACACCACAGCGCCGGCCCGAAGAGTCTTCGACACCGAGCCATTGAGACAGCGCAACAGAGGACGTCCTCGCACTAGATGGCGCACACAAGTGAAAAGGACCTCAACCAACTTGGTGTGCGCAACTGTAGGCAGCTGGCGAAAGACCGTGCTGGCTGGAGAGGTATGTTGTTTTGAGGCCCAGGTCCACCCCGGACTGTAGCGCCAATCAAAGAAGAAGAAGATATCTGATCAATGACATGAATAAAAACTATGTACATTCTTCTTGCCTCTGGTCTTCTCTGTCTAGTGTCGCAGATGTATACCGAAACTTTCCTTTAAAGGCCTTGACGTTGTAGACACCTTTTAGGGTTTACTTCACTTCATTTGAAACTCTGAATGGTTTCCAAGAATATCTGTAAAGTCTATTTACATATAATACAATATGTGTTAGCCAGGCATACTCTCTGAATATTGTCAGCCGTGTTTGTATCCGGAGTGGATAAGTTTCCCCACCAACCTACGAGAAGTGGATAAGTAGATAAACTCTTTGGTGTTTTATGTAACAGCCCCATGAATCTACTCTCAACTACTTGCCAATCCCATAAATAGGATACGGTTCGCTTTCCTACCACCCTTTCGATAGGGACGGAGGTACCACAGCGACAAGAAGGCTAACGACCGAACTTCAAGACATCAGCAACGATCCTAACGAGGCTAACAGAGGCTTTCCAAAAAAAAACACGGTCTTGGGACAATGCTACGTCATGGTGCTTAACCTTGCCGACGACATTAACATTACACTTGAGCTCCCAGACTGGTCATTTGTATTACCAAGCAGCAACCTATATTCATGTGCGAGGGGCAAACTGGATTCAATTAAAGCCCCCCCTCAACTAAACTGTATACAGGGGGTACAAGAGTACAGTGTGACCTTTCCCCATACTCGTTGGAGCAAAATATGGCTAAAAACTTCAAGGAATGCTGTGGTTTCATTAGTAGGAAAGTCTTCTTAGAGCGATGACGTCGAGGATGTGATCACACACTAAAGGCACTGCCAGGCCAAGCCTAAATAAAAACCTAGAAAGTAAAGGTAAGTATCAACCAGTCCAGACGAAAGAGTTTTACAGGCAACCGGTAACCTCTTGGCGCCGAAAAACGAAAAGCAGAGTGCCGATGCTGAAAGGGTCTTTAGCAGATTGACAGACGCCAATAATTACCAATGATACCGTGGTGGACCGGGGGCCAGGCAGATCTTAACAAATTTAGACTACAAATCAAATTCAAAGAACTAGACTTCAGCAAGGCCTTAAGCACAGTATAGCTCTTGCTTCGGACACAAATATTCCGCCTCTTCCACCTGTTATTCGAAGTTCGACTGGCCACCAGGATCGCATAGGTTTCCGCTTGGAAAACCAGCACAAATTTTTATAACGAGGTGTGGAGACTACACACATGCTGTCGCCCTCCACGAAAGCGCCAGCACTATTCAATGGCAAATCGAACATACCTACAGTGGACTCTCTTTAAGTCGAATTGTCACAGAATATCCAAGATTTTGTTCGATTTAGAGGAATTTCGACTTAGAGGATGGGTTTTGTATGGAAAATTGAGGAGAATGCCAAAATATGGCAAGCAAAATATTCGAGTTAAAGAGAAAATCGACTAGAGTTCGACGAATGAACGAAATAACTGCGTCACTTCTACCAGAGAGCAGGCTCAATCGGCTATCACCACGTTATCCTGAAAAGAACAACTTGGACACATGGATCTGATCAGGCTTGTAATGCGTAATACAACTCATAAATCATCTGGATTTTCAACTGGCGCATACAAGAAATATATTTAGGGAATTTGAAGTGTCTGGAATGCCTGGACGTTTGCCATATTCCCATTTCCACCCAGCAAAAGAGCGAAGAAAACGAAAAAATGCCTAGACTGGAATGCGATGGGCATAAGCCTTGACTTGACTCACAAAACGCATAAGCGCTATAAGCAAATGCGTGAGAAATCCCACACAAATCTTCTCGAATCCATCAGCTTGTCCAGCGAACACTATTCCAACTTAACCTTCACAACTTGACACCATTCCTTTTCCAACTACGTCTCATTCTTTCCCTCACTCGTTTTCACTTACAAACATTGATATTCTGTGTGGTTTGTCCACCGACAAGGGAGACGATCCAACAAGCGGCTAGCAAGCTTAAAAAACCCCGCTCGACACGCATTTCGACATTTGTCGAAAAATATATGCAAATCCGAAAAAAGAACACTTTGAAGCGTTTTCAACTGCAACCGCGCACCGATCGACCGTTAAAGCGAACTCCTCAAGGAGCCAACACGAACTGAAAGCACAAACGGCTGGACAGTGGACGAGTGCTCGTCCTGGAATGCATTTCTTGTCATGTGTGTATCCGGTCGTATCCCTGGTGATGGACAATTATCGACCATTGATTGGCTGGAACACCAAATGTCCACGTAATCGCTGTGCATTCCACTCTAATCATTATTGTGTCAACACTGAATACGTTAGCAGTTCTCTATTTATTCGACACTCTTTGGGGGCAGACCTGGGGTCAGACCGGCGCCCATGGAGGACCACTGCGAGAGGCGCAGGTGGCTTCGTCGGTGTGGGCCATGTGGACTCGTTTATCGATTGCACCGAATGGGGATAACAAAATGATGGACTTTGTTATTTATGGTCTGTCGCTGCGGTGGGCACGCTTTTGGAAGGTAATTGATTTGAAATTCCAACGGGTTTCCCGGCTCAAACGTATGCAAAGGCGAGGGTGTTAGATTCAAGGGCAGAAAGAAAATTTGTCAAACGTTTGGAGAGTGGGCGTGGAGAGCGGATTGTTTTTATTTATATCATTTGTTGCATGAGAGTTCGGTGGAACTAGGGGGAATTGCTGGCAGAAGTGGAGGGCGGAGTAGGTGACACGGAGAGTGGAGTATATTATTAAGGAAGGAAGGTATCGAAATGAACAGCTCCTAGGGAGCCTGTGTGTTTTCCGTCTTGTCCAACAAAGTTGTGTCTTTGTCAGTGATCGACATCAGACGCAAGGACGTACGTATTGTGGTCGGGGCTCTTTTATGTATGGCTTTTATAAAATACAGAAGAAGTTGCAGTTGAAATAGAGAATGCGGGTCACCAGCTCTGCGACTGCGCACCTCTAATGATGAGCAGAGATGATTAAAAACAGACCACACGTATATATTCATTAAATGTGTTCGATATATTCACTCAGTTGAGCAGGAATATGGATTAAAAATCATCTCTTGGTCAAGTCAAGACCATTCTAGATTCCTCAACTTTCCGTTTGAGCTTGTTTTAAACTCGTCTTTTGAGGTCTTCCTGAGACTCGAGTGTACAAGTGTCTGCTTCCAATGATGCACATCAAGCTAGTTGAGGTCCTTCTCCACTTGTTTGTGACACATTAGACGGAGTGGTTCTCAGCTGCGTTCAACTACAGGCATCTGGCAAAAGTGTTTCGTCAGCTCGTGGTTTAATTTTCATAAGATACCGCCAAGGCAAACAGGGTCAAACATCGCACGCAATACTCAGCTTTTGATACTGCATAAGCCCCTGCGCCGTTCTCACAACAAGACAGGTATGTTTAATGTAGAAATGATTCAATTGCTTCTCGAGCCAAAGAACCATGTAGTACAAATTATTCTGGAGTCTCGCTGTGGTCGAAGTTCCTGACTACCTATAGCAGTCCAGCTTCCTGAGTTCTGTGTGACGTATCGTTCTTTCTTGAGGACAGCATTTCGTTCAAAGACTGCTCGCCGTGTTCGACCAATCACGACATTCTCGTCTGTGTATGTTACCAGTCGAAGAATTTGTCTGGAAGGTCTCTAGAGTTGGCTTGTCAATTTTGCACGGTCTTCACAAGAATAATGTTGACGAGTAGTCTCTTCTATAAGCGTATTGGACATTGAATCGTTCGATGAGTTAGTTTGCGATCTTTTTGAATGAGTTGACCAAAATGAAACGCTGTCATACGTGTCTAGACTTGATTACTCGTACGACAAAGATCTTTTCACGGCTCCATCTCTTTCGTGCCACTTACAATGCTCAAGTAGTATTTCCTGTCTAGGAGAAGGTTCACAAACTTGGCCGTTCGGAATTGACATAAAACTGTAGGTATATATATATCCCTAACTGATAGAAGGTAAGTAGGGATATATATGAGTGCTCTTGTAACCTTGCGGCGGCGACTCACTTAGACCAACAAGTTGGGGCGCTTGTGCCCTTAATGGTTGATGTAATACTACCATAAGACCGTTTATTGTACTTAAGACAACCTATTGTATTAAACAACTTTATAAGATTTTTCAGCTCCACACTCTTCAGGCTCTGAACGTAGAGTTCTTATCTTTGCTAAGGCTGGGCATTCGCCTAGAGCTTCGTCTTCCAGTTTTCTTATTGAGATAAGCAGTATGAGCGCGTGAGGGATTGTAGGATATTTTCCAAGCTCAGGCACATTCTTTGCGAGACTGTCTACTTTTTCGTTGCCCAGCATAGGATCAACGTATTCGCCACTGATATCTTATAGACGCTTTGTCTGCCTTTTCTGACTAACTTCGAAGTCAAGACATTCAATTACTTACTTAAGGTGGCGCTACAGTCCGGGGTGGAGCTGGGCCTCAACCAACAAGCGTCTCCAGCCAGCTCGATCTTTAGCTAGCTGTCTCCAGTTTCGCACGGATAGTTGGTTGAGGTCCCTTTCCACTTGCGTGCGCCACCTGAGTCGCGGTCTTCCTCGGGGGTGGATTCGAAGACTTTTCTTGAAAAAAAAGTCAAGACATTCAATGTGGCTTTTACTTGTCGCTTGGCTGTAGAAGAAGATAGAGATCGTTTTGTTGGTTCCATTGCGTTCTCGTAGCGCGAGTGCGGCTTTGTGTATCGCAGCCGCTTCAGCTTGGATAACGGTACAGTCGTCTCTGTCTCTGTCAACCTGGTCCCACCTCCGTCAAATACTTGTGCAGTCAGCGTGAAGTCTAATAGAATGCAATTTGATCAGAAAAGGTATTGAGTGATTCTTTATAGCACTGGAGGTAATTTCATTTCTAGATGGTGAATAGCTTGTGCAGATTTGGATAACATTAGCATGGACATTTAGCAGCTAAAGAAATAGCGTCAAAATCTGTCAAATCCGATAAGCGCGCCAATTTTCTCAATTCAATGTCTTACTCGGAATTTGTAAAGATCTTGGGATGCAAATCGTTTCGTATAAAGGCAACAGACGAAAGAGTCTCTTCGTCTTTCGGCATCATATTAAAGTTTAACGAAGACTCTGGGCAAGGTGCAGAAGAGCAGTGAACATCTGGAATTGTGGCCAAGTAGCGCAGCGTCAGCATAAGGCTGTCATAAGCAGTGCTGTCCACCTTTTAGCAATTAATCTTTAAAACATTAGGAAAGTTATAATAATTAAATCCGAAGACAAAAATTCGCCACAAAATTCTGGTCTTCAGCTTCTGAACATAGGGTAAGTAACTATAATGTATGAAGAAGATAGATGTCATTGTTTTTTTTGTCAGCCAAATGTTTGCATACCTATAGCCAACCCCTTTTACCTGTCAAACAAAGTATTGGTTAAAGAAAAACCAGAGAGAAGCTGTGTAAAGTAGTATTTTTTTATTTAAAATGTTGCAAATTAATGCAAAAAATAAACGCTTCAACAAAAAACATAAATAATTATTAGCACAAAATATTTAAAATATCCAGCCAAATGTAATCACCACTTTAATTATATTTCTTCCAACCACTCACCATTCTCACTCGACGAACTCACTCACATCTGGAACTTCCAATCAGCTGATGTGGATTGTCATTTTTTGACACATTCATTCTGGTTAGCATTTCGTTTTCGTCGTTTTTTAGTCACGAAGAAAATTCCTCGAAAACTTTTTTTTATCACAACTTGTGTTCTTTTTTTCGTCTTGATACATATCCGACCTAGTATTGGGTGAGAAAGGTGGACCAGTTTTGAGAAGCGATAACACTGATATTCAACGAGAATGAGCGATAGTTCTGATGAAGACCTTTCTCCCGATTGGATACCGTACAGCCGGCGAAAAGAATGGGCCGATGTGACACCACTTGCCCAAGACGATGGGGACTACCCCGTTGTTGCCATTGCCTACAGTCCGAAATGTAAGGCTATTCAGTTGTCAAGGACTTGCTTGTGAAAACTTGTTTGTGCTTTTATGCAAATTTCATGTGTGTTCTTGATTTGTATTGCAGTTCGTGAAGTGTATGATTATTTCCGTGCCATTCTCGCCAACAAAGAGAAATCGCTGAGAGCCCTTGAACTAACTAAAGATGCCTTGCGACTGAATCCTGCTAACTATACTGTCTGGCAATATAGGTAAGATTTGATGAGATGGCGAATGGATGAAAGGGCGCTGTGGTTTTGTTGCAAGTTTAGTGATGATGTGCAGAGCGCGGGGGAATCTAGACACCTCTCCTGGTCTTGGTTACTGCTTCGCAGTTAGTGGCTTCGTGATTTGCCAAAATGTTCAAGGACTCAGTGGAATTATGCACCGCGAGTGTAATAGAGAACGAAAATGTTTTTGGGTGTTGGTCTGTCTTAAATTCGATTCAGTGACTTCCTGGTTGCTACAACCTTGACGAACGCTTAATGAGTCATATAAACACCGATCACGTACGAAGATATCTTGTTTTATTAAAAGGAGATTATGGCTTGTTCTTGTGGCCAGGTTTTTGCGTGTTTTCGAGATTGATCTGGACTGTTTCGAAATGCGAATACGAAAGTTGTTTGTGGCGCTGAATGTAGCAGGAAAGTGTGCGATTCTATCATTTACCTTTAGAAAATATATTTCAAGGAGAAAGCAAATAGCATGCCACCTTTAGCACCTTAAGCCACCATTTGACTCGTGAAGCCATCCAGTGACGAAGTATGAATGTGGCTGACTACTTGATGACTAGAGATGAAGTAGTTAACAGAAATAAGAGATTTCCACTACTCTCACATTTCTCTTTTGTGGACTAGGTGGTAAAAATGGCCGAAGATGAATATCTCCTTGCTCTCTTATTTCTGGTAGTTAAACAGTAAACGTACTGGCCACCAGTATTTGCCAAGTTTTTCGTTATTCGATGAATCAAATGTGTACAAGTGTCCTATAGCCCCGTCTATTGTTTGCTCGTTTTTTTATGTCCACGTGTAGCAACCTATTTTGCATCTTCACTCCAAAGTGGTAAGCTACCTGTAATTCTTGTTGTAGCAGTGATGCGACAAGTTACATCCCTTTTTGCCATTTTCTCTCGAACCATCCGAGTTTCTGATCAACCCCAGGATTCTCCATGAAAGCATCCTCTAACTAACTTTCACTCTTATGTTCTAGGCGTGAGATTCTAAAAGAATTAAACTGCAATCTCTACGATGAACTGGAATACATTCAGGAAGTGATCCGTGACAATCCGAAGAACTATCAAGTCTGGCATCACCGACGGGTTATTGTGGAGGAACTTCGGGATCCCTCAAAGGAGCTCGATCTCACCGAAAGTGTACTTAATATGGACGCGAAGAACTATCACGCTTGGCAACATCGTCAATGGGTCATCCGGACTTACGAGTAAGAACCGCATCCACCTCCATTTCGCATTTTAATTTCATTCCTCTCTCTCTCTCTCTCTCTCTCTCTCTGTCTGCTTCCACAGCTTATTCGACGAAGAACTCACGTATGTGGACCGTTTAATCGCCGAAGACATTCGCAACAATTCCGCATGGAATCAGAGATTCTTCGTTCTGCGGCACTTTGGCTTCGCGCCCGAGGTCATTCAGCGCGAACTCCACTACACAATGAATCGCATACGAGTGGTTAAGAACAACGAGAGTGCCTGGAATTTCCTGCGCGGCGTTCTGAAACAAGGCGACGGCTCATTGGATCAGTATCCCGATGTGGTTGAGTTCAGCGAAGAGATCTACGAGAATGGATCACGGTCACCGTACTTACTAGCGTTCCTCATCGACTTGTACGAAGAGAAGTGCTTGCAAAACGAAGAGGATCCCGCTCAGCGGGAGACCTTTGCGAAGAAAGTCTACTCACTGTGCGACGATATGTCCAAGAAACATGATGTCATTCGTCGAAAATACTGGCAATACATTGCCGAACGCCTGCAAGCGAAGGTGGAAGGAGGAGCGCCTTAGATCGGTTGGACTTGGTTCAAAAATTCTTTAACATTTTTTTTTCTTATCTTTGATAGCATTTAAGAATATTATACTACATTTTAAATACAGTTATTTCTACATATTTTCATTATTTTAACAAATAAAAGAAAATAAATATTGTTGTCAAATGTGTAATTATCTCTGACGTTATCTCGATCTTGTGCCGTGATTGTTGCGACGCACGAATGTTTGCAAGCTGGTTTATCGTGTTTACTTGGCGGCAGTGCAAATAGTACGTGAGTGGTTGTGTAGTTCTAAGGTTTTCGGCCTTAAATTAGAGTGACTGCGGAGGTTTCAACTTTGGCAGATGTGCCACAATTGTTGTGACCCTTTTATTTAATCTCTATTCTTGGTTGCTTTCTGCGTTGCTCTTGAGTATGGTGTGATGTTTGTTAACTTTTGGAAAATTTAGGAGGAGCAAATAAAACGAGAGCCAGATGGATTGCACGACGTCTTGCTTTTGCGACTACGACTTGCTCAAGTTCATGTGTGTGGAGTACACAAAACACGTGTACGAAGATGCCATTCGACTGCATATGCGGTTACTAGCAGGTTTCTCCTCATGACGTTATGAAACTTTTTCTTATGTACCTAATCAATTTGACTTCAACACTGAGTCGATAGTAAGTCTTGAGCTGTATTTCACACTCTGTCCGTGGTATGGTTGCATTTTTCTCATTTCCTCTTTGTGTTGTGATACAGTCCGGGGTGAACCTGGGACTCAATCAACATGCCTGCACGAAATTGAATAAAACTAGTACGTGCTTTTGATAGCTGTGTTCAATTTCGCACGTCAAGTTGCTTTCGGTATTGCTTCTCTTCAATAGGAAATTGGCATGATCTGTGATCAGTAACCAGTTGCCTCAATTTAGCTCAATTGAGAACGAACAACATCAGGACAGAGATGAAATGCAGAATACCTTTGTCTTCGGCTCGGCAGGCAAATAAACAGCGACCGACGTTGTTGTTATGCGATTGATCTCGGCACTGGAGTCGTTTTCACTGTTAAGTGCGAAGTCGAAATAGATGAGCTTCCTTCATTAGGGATACCTCACCACCTACCCATCTTTTACATTTGAAATTACTTCGAAACAGTGTACGTCGATCATGCGAATATTAATACACTTTCTCCAAATGAAGATGCATATAATATGAGTATTGGATCACTCTGTTTGTCTACAGAGGATATATTACAAGGAATTGAATCCTTAAATTCATGTGTGAGTGCTGGTCCTGACAATGTACCGTCAATTGTTCTTAAACAGTGCAATGTATCCTTGTCTTTTCCATTAACAATTATGTTTAATTTATCTTTGTCCACTGGAACATTTTTGGAAGAATGGAAAAGCTCATTTATAACACCTATATACAAATCCGGACCTCGGCAAAAAGTTGAGAACTATAGAGGTATCTCAAAGCTTTCCGCCATTCCGAAATTGTTTGAATTAATTGTTACAAAAAAACTTTACTTTACTACTAAGGAAAGGATAAGTTTACAACAACATGGGTTTATGTCTGGAAGATCCACCTTAACTAACTTGACTTTATTCACGAAATATCTTTTTGAATCGGTTGAGTCGGGACATCAAGTTGATGTGGTTTTGACAGATTTTAGAAAAGCTTTTGACACAGTATGTCATACAGTCTTGGTTAATAAATTAAAGTCCTTTGGTATTCATTCTACATTCCTTAACTGGATTTCGAGGTAGCTATCAAATAGGACTCAAACTGTGAAAATTGGTACTTGTCAATCTAGAACTATCAAGGTGTTATCTGGTGTCCCTCAGGGCAGTCACTTAGGGCCATTACTATTTATTTTATTTGTTAATGATATTCCGTCAATTTTTAAATATGTTAATTGTTTAATGTATGCTGACTGACGATGTTGCAAATATCCAGGACTGTACAAAAATTCAAAATGATTTAGTCGCGTTAGTCAAATGGTGTGATATCAACCATCTGGAGCTAAATGTAAATAAATGCCATTCGTTTTCCGTTTTCCATACTTTGTTGCCAATTCTCTGTGAATATACTATACATGGGAAGACTCTAACGAGAAAAAATGAAACTTAAGACCTTGGTATAATTTTTGATACGAAATTGAAGTTCACATTTCATATTGACTACGTAATTGCTAAAGCAAACTCAATGCTTGGGTTCCTTAAACGTTCTTGTTATGAATTTTCTAATCCGTATGCCCTAAAGTCAGTTTACATGTCTCTTGTACGTCCGTATCTGGAATACTGTTCCGTAATATGGTCTCGATCGCATTCAAAACACGTGTTACGTTTAGAAAAGGTTCAAAAGTCCTTTACGAGATTCGTTATAAAAAGAATGAATTGTAACCTTGAATCTATGCCTCCTTATAAAATAAGATGTGCCTTTATAGGACTAGATACACTAGAAAAAAGACGAAGTATTCAATCTATTATGTTTATTTATGATATATTCTCGTACCGTATAAACTGTCCGGATATACTTCAATTTATTAAACTGTATGCCCCAGAAAGAAATCTTCGATCAAGAAACTTGTTGTACCAACCAAGCCACTTATATAATTATGGTTTTAATGAGCCGCTTACAAAATGCATCCTCAATTTTAATTCTGCCTGTATCGAAATAGATCTATGTGATGATAGACTGAAATTCAAAAATTCAATTCCACATCTCTGAATAAAAATCATATCGTGTCTTAGTTAAATATGTTAAATTTCACACTGCTGTTAGTTTAATTATTTTTTTATATTATTATTAATTGTATGTATTATAACTAGCTAATTACTGACTTAAATAATTATATAAAATTATTCCCTTATTATTATAAAAATACTATTATACTTATATATCTGCAATCTGTAAGAGAGTTAAACTCGGTAGATGAAATAAATAAATATTATTATTATCAAATACATTTGCTTGCGTACAAGGTACATCACAACGCAGTGAAAAGTGGTAATAGTAGATTTCATACCTAAAGCCAAAGTAAACCAAACCACACTACCGGAAAACGATTATAGGCCAATAATCTCGTTGTTTCTGTTGAAATCTGAAATGAAAAGGACTTATCAACTTACAAAGCTTATGAAATACTTAACACGCCTACCTCAAGGGCAAGATCTGAGGATTGTGCCGAATTTTGGAATTCGCTAAATTTCAAATTTGGTCCAATGTCTACAACACTCATCCCAAAACTCTCTGAATTCGGGTTTTTTTCACAAGCAGACTTTCTTAAGGTGAACAAATCGGCGTTATTTCAAGGCAGCGTGTACTACAAAGAGTTGATCATGAAAGTCAGAACTTACTGAACATATATGAATCTACAATGGCAGCCTTCCTAGACAACGAAGAAGTCTGCAATAATGTAAACATAGAGACTATAATAATAGCTCTAGAGGACATAGAAATAGACAAATGCATTGTACTCTTCAAAATTTGCAACTGGATACCAATTATCAGCGAACTAATGGAATCTGCGTTGAAGGCGCTTTCATTGTCGGAAAAAACGAAAGAACGGTCCGCGAAATAACCTGGTTCTGATCACTACGAATAGGGATACCCTTCTATTTGATTCCCCAAAATTGGACGTTATCAACGGCCGCGAGATGGCTCTCTTCACGGATGGACATAGGTACTGGAGCCGGATTGACGATTCCACTGGGACACTATGAATAAACAGGAATCATTCAAACTCCCCGGTATGTATAGCGTCTTCCAAACAGATATCCTGGGCCTCATCGCGTAACTATTGGGACGACTATTATACATCCGACTCCCTTCAGTGATATCGTCGATGATTTGCTTCATGTAAGACCATTACTATCGTCTATCGTTGATTTTGTACACAGTTTCGAAACTGTGAGAACTATATCTCTCACGTAAGAATGCCACCTGTGTTCTTAATATATATAATATGGGCGGCGCTACAGCCCGTAGGGGGCCAGGACCTAGCTTCTCAACAACCACTCGTGTTGTGCGTGCTATTGTTCTCTCACGAGTGGAAAGGACCTACAGTTTTATGCCGACTCCGAACGGCCAAGTTTGAGAAGCGTTTTCTAGACAGGAAATACTCTTTGAGCATTGTCAGTGACTCGAAAGAGGTGGGGTCGTGAAAATTATTTTTGTCGCTCAGAGCTGGAATCGAACGTACGACGTCGAGGTTGCGGTCGACGCACATACCCACAACGCCACGGGCCGCCACCTGTGTTCTTATTCCTCTCAAATTTCACCAACACATTATCAGTTCAGTTTGCGACTAAAATTAATACATGTGCATCCTATCACTCTGAAATCATCACAAAAGTGGGGAGCAGGATATGTACACATAATTATTCTCGAAAATCGAAAAATATATCGTCGAAAATCAGTCGTCGAGACGATAGTTAATGACAGTTTTCAGCTTACGTGGAACAGACAAAACTATCTCTCAGACGCTAACTTTTTTTCATGCTAACAGGAGCGAAACTATCGTCGAAACGCTAGCGAGAGACGATTGTCGCCTTACGTGATTAGGTCCCTGCCAGCAGAGACAGCAGCCGAACATTGATGAAGCGCCTATATCCCACCATCGGATGCCATTGGAGACAGCCAGTAGACATCAGACAGTGTGTTGTGACTCACTGAGGTTTATTGGACACCACGAGGTACAACTCTGCTGGGTCCCGAGCCACAGCTCAATCAAACGGAATAAAAGAGTTGGCGAAGGCAACGATCTGAAAAGGACATCAGAGAGGGGAACACGTCATTAAAACTACCTATCAGTGCATTATGCCGGATCATATCTGATAAAGCAATAAAAGAAGTTAACTCGTCTTAGTTTGCAAGAATTGACTGTCAGGAAACAAGCTCATGGTTAGAGCTTAATTTCGGCAAATCAAAGAAGCTTCTGGCGTTAGACCGAATCCGTATGCTTGTCGGAGTGATCACAGGACTCTCGATCGAAACATCGAAATAAAGTTCTGGAAATAGAACCAGAAATTCAGCGGTCTCTGGCGAAGCTGTGGCGATGAGGAAGGAACCGAGACAACCTAATGTGTGTTAAAAAGAATTAGTTAGTGTAGTTGACTTTTATTTTTAATAAATGTTTTACAATGTAAGTTAATAATTCAGACACGACCTCTTCTCTTGGAGGCTAAACAACGAGTGAAGCTCCGTTTATTTAAAAATATATTTCTACCTTACATCGAGCTACAATTACCTTAAGTGTAACTTAACCCTATGCGCTGCCCAGACGCTGCATCAGCATTACTTCCACGTTCGGTTCGATTCGCACACCGGTGTTGCAGCATTCTGCTGACGCTATGTCGGTGCGCTACTGTGAGAACATTTAGTTCCCACAGTACCGAACGTATTTGGGGCACTCGTGTTAACTTGTAAATATTAACCTAACTCATTCATGGTTTGGCCTATGGCCGTCTACCAGGTTGACAAAATATATACATAAGTTTTACATTAAAAATCTCCATCTATGACACGCTTTCTATAACAAAGTGCTGCTACTGAGTAGTCATATAAAGACTTCCATCCTTTTTCTCCATTTAATATGCCAATTACTTCATCTTCGTCTAAATTATGTTTTCCGAAAATTGATAGAAATTCTTTTAGAATCGGACAATCTCCAAGAAAGTGTAAGATGTCTTCTTTCTTCTTGCATAGGTCACAGAGTATTGGTAAATCTGGTCTATGGGGTATAAAGTTTAACTGAACGAGTTCACCTCTCAGTTTAAAAATGTTGCTTATTTTGTCAGCTGTGTGGCTGTCAAGAAAGTATGTTTTTTCATTTAGAAAATGGTTTAGTTTGCTGTAATAGTTTCTAAACAGTGATGATTCAGCTTCTTCGACATATTGGTCATATGAAAGTGTACCAAATGTCTGTAAAATCGAGTTAAATTTTTCTCTTAAAAGATGAGGTTGCTCATTCTCCTGAATAGACAGATTTAGTCCGCATTCAGAAGCTGTTTTCTTCCATTCTTCGTAAAGGCGTCCGTTTGTTCTGATTATACTTCTTAAAACTACGTTTGGTAATCTGCAGTCGTTCATCTCCAGAATTTTTAGGATATAGTTGAAGTGTATTTCCGTGTGTACAGTAACAAAGGAGGAGTTAAGAAGAGTTATGTACTTTACAAATGAAGTGATTCTAACGGGCCCTTTGGTCTCCGAGGGGAGGTTTCATTCAAATATTGCACTCCCCTTCTTTTAACCTAACCAAAGGGATAGCTCCTAATTTTTCCCCAAGTCGTCGACATTGTGCGATTTTTCTTGAATCAAAATTCTAAGCTTTTTTAAGATTATTAACCGAAATGTGAGAGGAACATAACTCCCACTCCACACAAACGAAAACAAATTACAAATTAAAGATCAAATAATAATTTTATTCTTAAGAATAGGTACAACTCTTTTAGGTAATCACAATAACGGTGCAAACTCTTCACCAAAAAAATCCAAATTTCTGCGACAATCTTACGATGTCACGCAATTTCTTCAGCAAAGTCTCCGATGGCGGTTTCTGAAGAACTTCCAAGTCATAGTCCTTAAAATCGTCCGGCAAATGTTCCTCCTCGGCGAATAACACACGTGACATGAATATAGCGTGGGGAATCTGAAGGGGAGCCACTCGATTTACCTCCTCGATGAATCTGAAATGACAAAAATAAACAGAATGTTAAATTCATGCGATAAGTCCTGCGAGTAAATGGAGAATACAAGAGTGGAGGTGGAAGTCAGGCGGAAGTAGTCGGTAGCTTAGATATGCGACTGATTTAAAACTGGAGGATCTCACCTTTTGGAAAGAGGAATTAGCTTTAAAAGAATTTACAAGGAAGTCTTTATAGTTCTCTGTGAAGGTCCGGAGTGAAGTTAGTCCTTCTTTCCAAATTGTGAGATACCCAGTTTTAAATCAGTCGCATATCTAAGCTACTGAATTCGTTTCTATTAGAAAGGGCACGTTCCCATGATCTGCTTCAAGCAACAATTTGTCAGCTTCAATAAAGTAAAGTAAAAGTGTGTCAGGCTTAGAGCGCAGGGCTGCAAGAAGTTAATATCAGGTATGGTGCACAGGATCCTTCTTTCAGTAGTCAGACTTTGGACTAGGACTAGCAATGTGGTAAACAGCGCTCGAAATTGATAGCAATTGCCACGTCTTTAACCTGTCCAACGAAAAGCATTTGATTTGATTTCTTATCCGACTTAACTACGATAAACACGCTCGCACCACTTTTTCGGAACTGTCGCAAGCCTTCTTCTGCCACGAAAACCAAGAGAAGCTAAGCTTGTACCCCATGCAGTATTCAAAGAGCCAGTTCCACAGCAACAGCGAAGCACAACCTGATTTCTCCAAGCTGGCTTCAAAGCTTCTGACTCGAAAAACCAAGATGATGCTCTACAAAACTCTTATTTGGCAGTGCTGCTGTATGGAGACGAAAGCTAGACGATAAGCAGTCCCTCCCGTCTGCGAGGAAGGTGAATGGAGGAGAAGACAGAAAAGCGAACTCTACGAGCTGTACTAGGATGTGGATGTAGTCCGGAAGTCAAAAATCCGTCGACTACACTGGCTCGGCCACATCGAGAGCATGGACACCAACGCTCCCGCTAAGAGGATCTGCGAATCTGGGCCTCCTGGATCGAGAAGGAGAAACAAACCAAACCATGAGTATAAAGACCAAATTATCGCGAACTCAAGCTAGTTTAAACCGTGATGACTAAAAGTTACGTGATCAGGATCGTCATCAATGGAAGCCTATCACTCTCAAACCCTCCAAGAATCGTTGGCCTGATAAGTAAATACCGTGAGCTCTTCCCAAGCCAAACGAATTTCTCTCTAACTCGAGTTTTTTGTGTGCCATGTGGCATCCCCTCAATCTTCTATACAAAAAACCATCCTCTAACTCGAACTAATTTTGGTATTCCGTAAAAATTCGACTTAGGAGGAGTCCACTGAAAGTCAAGAGCCACCAACTGTGTGGGTGTACTCCAGCAGTTCCAATGTTGTTTCCATTTGTTGACGTTGGCATCCATGGTGGTTCGAGACCAATAGCCGATACCAAGTTGTATTCATGCGCGATGTCAAGGCCTTTGTAACAGAAGTTCGGCCTTCCTATTCTTTTCCAGCCAGGTGGCTCGCATTGAAACAGCATTGATGTGCAACTGCTCTATGTGGCCAAGCAAAGCCAGCACAATTGCAATATGGTTGACGTCCAAGTGGAAGTGGCAGCATACCCAAGCAACAAACTTTCTGACAACAAGTTGCACCAAATTCCATTCGCGATGAATTTGATGTGCGTTTTGAATTAATTTTGAAGTTTCTAATGTTAGAAAAAAAAAAAACAATGTGTAGTGTCTTGAATAGTAGCACAGTTTCCACACGTTTGAAACCGCATTTAGTTCTCATCTCAACTATGCCACACTTCCATTCGATCCCCTTTTTGCCCAACACCTCGAATGGTGTTCTTCGAATGGCTTTGTTTTTAGCGATGACATTAAATGCACGCAAATATGCACATTTAAAGTGGCACTCCACACCGACGACAAAAGGCGTTAATCGATAATGTGTCTGACGTGCCATGCATACGTCTTCACCTGAATCAGTTCGTTATCAATGGACTCGTGTTTCGCAATACGTCGTGAAGAACAATTACTGATAATAAGTGGCAATGAACACAAACTGAAGTGCTTCAGCAGGGATCGCGAAGTGTCATTTCAATTGTGTAAATCAGCGAAACACTTAAAAGGCTGAAGAGACTCCAGTTAATTGAATTACGAGCCGGTGAGACTTTGCCTGTAAAACTGATTTGTAACGACAGCCACGGCTAATTGATTTACAGCCCAGCGTTGCATAAGACCCTCACACCAATAGCGGTTGAGAATGTTTGAATAACGTCTTGGGTTACGACAATAAGGCGCGGTATTCGTCAAAAAGATGTTATAGATGTCTCCAGTGACCTTGAGGAAAGAGAGGATTTGTTTTTGAAGATACTCACTTTTCATAGCTGTACTCGCTGATGTCGCACTTGTTCTGTGCCAAGCAGTCAATGAACTCGCTGTAGTAGAACTGCAAAAGGTCCTCGAAATGGTTTTCAAGGACGTCTGTGTCGACACTGGTGAGCAGTAAGAATGTTAAGTCATGCACCAGGGACTCGTACTGTGCTATCTGGAAATCGACGATTTTAAGTTTGCTGGGCTCACCAGATTCTGAAAAAAAAAGAAAGAAATAGAGAACACGTTTTAGTTAAAATGAGCGTAGTGGTGTAAGCTGTAAAACACGAAATTAAACAAAAACAAGATGTCAGCTACGGACTTAGGTGGAAGGAGTCTTCTTGGTCCGGTTTCGATTATACATTTTTCAGACTTCTAATATGAGTACAAAGTATTGATCCCAGAGAGACAAAACATGTCACGAGATTTAGTAAAAAAGTATGGCACTCCGGAGGTATACACGGACGAAGGCACATTCCCGGAAGAAGCGAAAGCTATCCCAAGAGGCTAACAGATGGGCTACCTATCGCTTTATACACAGACAGTCACGCGGTCAGGCTCTGGACACATCACCAATCAAAATGGCTAAAGCCTTGTCGTCTATCTGTCAGGGAGATAGCGGCTAGATGCAATCTGTCTCTCTCCCATGCAGAGTTCCCTGGCTTAGTGGTATTTCAGGCGCGGGCCTGCCATTGGCAGATAATCACGACCCGCCCTACTCCTTACTTGAAGTATTAACAACTTGTTACTTACGAATGCCATCAATAGCACCAACTAGAGGTAGACTAGACACTGGTAGGACTTCGAGGCTAATCTGGCCCTGGAAATCGGCAATGTTATATGGCTTGGTCAAAAAATATAATAAGGTGGAGATCCCCATAAAATCCCTTAGGAGATACGTAATGAGAGTGGCACATGTACTGTAGAGCATATCCAACTGGTCGTTTGAGCAAGATGAGCACAACTTTATATACAGAAGCTCACTGATGATCAGCTATTAAGACAAATGATACCATGGAGGAGTGATGTTCCTGATAGCTTTCAGGAGAAGACGAGAAGGTGAGGCAAGATGACCTGATGAACAAGCTTAGCCGTCTTCTAAAAGAGATTGAAATTCAACATTATGAACAGGGAAACTATGCCAGCACGGTGTCCCTTACAAGAGTGCTTCTGCTTCTGTTTCTGAACTCATTATTGAGCAGCTGCATCTTCGACATGTGATCCCAATAGGTAGGCCACCACTTGGCACACCTATACCAAGTCCAAGAACTCATGCGTCATAAATCCCGATTAGAGTTGATGGCGGGGTACGAACGGCCAGGCGATCGTTCGTGTGTGCTTTACCACCGTGTCACCTTAAGTGGATTATGATGATCAGAAGATGGTGAAGTAAAAAGGTATGAAGATCAGCACTGTCTCGGAGAAAAACACACACGAAGCCCTCAAAGACACTAAGGCGTCTGAAGCGCTGAACATAAGGATTGATGCGAAACCACTTTCTACGAAATTCAAGACACGCGAAGTCCAAGTCCAAGAGTCTTCGACACCGAGCCATTGGGACAGCGCAACAGAGGACGTCCTCGCACTAGATGGCGCACAAAAGTGGAAAAGGACCTCAACCAACTTGGTGTGCGCAGCTGGAGGCAGCTGGCGAAAGATCGTGCTGGCTAGAGAGGCATGTTGGTTGAGGCCCAGGTCCACTCCGGACTGTAGAGCCAATCAAAGAAGAAGAAGAAAGAAGCTAAAGTCCACACTTTTTAAAGGCCGGGGTAATCGGACAGTACGAGAATAAGCCTAATTTCGAAACAAACCGAAAAATTAGAGTACACTGATTGTCGATAATCGAGACGTGTAAACACTGTGATATTGGTGACTCTTGGGAGGCGAAAGCGAACAGAACGAATTTCGTTGACATTTAAGACGATCTGTCAAACAGACAGCGCGCGCTTTCTGAATTTACTTCGAATTAATTCTCCTTTGTTCCTTTGTCATCGCCAGCCGCTGCCGCCTGCCAAGAGTCACCAATAAGTAAGTACGTGTATATATATAAATATAATTTCGTTAATAAGTTCTTTTGAAGAAAATAAACGACCCTCATTGAAACCCTGAATTGAAAGGAGGAAAGGGCGTTTTATTTCGAACGGTGAGGAGCGGAGCGACGACAAGTTTTATTTTTTATTGGGCCAGAATTCCCGCAGCCAGCGGACGAATACTTCGCCACAGAATCCCCGCAGCCAGCGGACGAATACTTCGCCACAGAATCCCCGCAGCCAGCGGACGAATACTTCGCCACAGAATCCCCGCAGCCAGCGGACGAACACTTAGCCAGAATCCCCGCAGCCAGCGGACGAACACTTCGCCAGAATTCCCGCAGCCAGCGGACGAATACTTCGCCAGAATCCCCGCAGCCAGCGGACGAATACTTCGCCGGAATACCCACAGCCAGTGGACGGAATTTGCCGTAACTTATCTGTGCCCGCTATCATCAGAACAAACAACCGTTAGAGCCCGTAACAAGCGGAACAAGTTACCGCTGCCTCAAATAATTTAATCGATACAAGCCAATGCCAAGGGAAAGGAGAATCACGAGACAAACATCAAAGAAGAGCCAAGAGTCTGACGATCAAACGGACTCTTTCGACGAGTGCACTTCCCAAGACGAAGGAAACACGACATTACGGGAACGTGAAGCCCGAAATTCCACAATGGAGGAAGAATTGTTGCAGCTCCGAAAAGAACTAGAAGCAGCGAAAGCAGCCGCAAGCAAGGAAAAACAGGAACGCCTGCGGTATGAACAACTGCTACAAGAGCAACAGGTAATATCCAGTGCTTCTATTCCCAATAGTGCGGTTATGTCTGGTGCTCCCGAAATCACTGCAGTTACGTCAGCTGTTTTTACGCCTGTGTTTGCTATTTCGACTGCAACAACCGTGCCATATGCCGTTGGTCAAGACAACTTCATTCATCAACAAACCGCTACGACGGGGCACACGCCTTGCTCCTCTCACGCCTCGTATTCTTGGCCACCAGTGTCTTCGTCGCCGCCTCCTCAGATCACATCGGCAAACTCAGTCCACCGTCAACAGAGCAGCACGCCGACTTTCTTGCCACCTCTGTATGGTCTCCAGACAATACAACGCCAACACCAAATCGCCACGTCAGCCGCCGAGCAGCCACATCACCCCCAAGGACCATCTTTGTCACCAGCCGCTTACGGATCACAGCGAAAGCTGCATGATTTGCCGGAGTTTCGCGGGAGGCCAGAAGAGTGGCCTATGTTCTGCACAGCATTCGTAGAATCCACGAACATGTTTGGCTATAGCAAAGTGGAGAACATGTTCCGCTTACACAAAAGCTTAAGAGGGGAGGCCAGAGACGTAGTCGAGTCTCTGCTTATCCACCCAAATAACGTAGATGAAGTGATGGCCAGCCTGGAGTTTCGTTTTGGACGTCCAGAGTGCCTTGTTCAGAGCCAGCTCAAGAAGGTGAGGAGTTTCACACCGATACCGGATAACAAGCTGGAGTTAATAGTGCCGTTTGCTACAAAGGTACAAAACCTAACAGTATTCCTGGAAGCCAGTGGAATGCACCAGCACTTGGCAAACCCGACCTTATTGGATGAACTGGTCGGAAAGCTACCAATGAACAAAAGGTTAGAGTTGGCACAGTGCAGCGTTTGCATACGACCATATCCCACAGTCAAACACTTCAGCGAGTGGATTAACCGGGTAGCCAGACTGGTTTGCATTGTATCATCGAGTCAGCTGCCGTCATCATCTCAGAGCGATTCGTCAAGGAAGACGATGAAAGGCAACGTTCTTCACGCCGTCGAAGTAAAGGAGAAGGTTGGAAACAGCAAGTGCCGCTACTGCGAGGGAACGTCGCATGCAGTCACAGAGTGTAGCACCTTCACCAAACTACATACGCCAGCTAAATGGGATTTCGTGAAACGACACAACCTATGCTTCGGATGTCTGAAGTTTGGGCACAACGTAAGGACCTGTCGCACAAAACGATCGTGTACCATTGGCGATTGCCGAAGAATGCACCACCAGTCTCTTCACGAAAGCGAATCACCAACGAAGTCATCAGCTGGAGAGAGCGTTGGTTTGGAATCTCGAAGGCCTTTGTTAAGCTGCGACGACAACAGAAGCGAACGGATTCTCTTCAAAGTCTTGCCCATCAGGATACACAATAAAGAAGCGATGGTAAGAACCTTTGCTTTACTCGACGAGGGTTCATCCGTCACAATCATGAGTTCAGAACTAGCCAAACGTCTCTACCTTAGCGGAAAGCCCAAAGATCTGCATCTACGATGGATTGGAGACAAGCCAGAAACCAAAAGATCCTTCGCTGTTGATGTGGAGGTAAGTGCCGACGAGGAAGATGCCAAGAGGTTCAAACTGAGCGAAGTTCAAACCGTTGAGGAACTTTGCTTGCCCACTCAAACGTTTGCCACCTCGGACCTGTTCCTGCCTAGCCGTCCCGATATCTCTCTGCCCAACTACAAGGACGCCCGACCAGAGATTTTAATAGGACTGGACAACAGCCACCTCGGAGCGCCAATAGAAATAGTCTACTCCGAGAAAAAGGGACCGATAGCTGTGCGAACGCAATTAGGGTGGGTCGCATACGGTGCTCTGCCTCCGGGACACACAGATGAACCGAGAGGAAACGTCGTACTTTGCAGCAGCCATGAGCGCGAAAGGGATGTACGACTGGACAAGCTTGTGGAAGAATATTTCTGCATCGAAAGCTTTGGCGTTAGAAAACCAACGGAGAAACCAGTATCGCAGAGTGACAAAAGAGCTTCGCACTTGTTAAGCAGCACCACGAAAAGGTTGGATAAGCGGTACCAGACTGGCCTACTGTGGAAAGAAGATGGGGTTCAATTACCAAACAGTTATGGACTAGCCACGAAAAGACTTTTCAATCTAGAAGCAAGAATGAGAAGGGATCCCGATTTTGGTGCCACATATAAAGAAAATATCGCAAGTTATGTGAAGAAGGGGTATGCAGTGAAGTTGACGCGGTCCGAAGCAGGTACATTAACTCCCAGAACTTGGTATCTCCCACATTTCGGCGTAAAAAACCCCAACAAGCCGGGGAAGGTTCGGCTGGTTTTCGACGCTGCTGCTGAGGTTGAAGGCGTATCTCTAAACTCTGCCTTGCTGAAGGGACCGGACAACATCGTGCCGTTAGTAAAGGTGTTATTCAACTTTCGGATCCGACCCTTCGCAGTCACAGGAGATATCAGAGAAATGTTTCATCAAGTGTTGATACGCCCAGAAGATGAACACTCGCAGCGTTTCCTCTGGCGAGAGGAAGCAGGGATGCCGATAGACACCTACGTCATGAAGGTAATGACCTTCGGAGCCGCCTGCTCCCCTTGCTCCGCGAACTATATAAAGAACCTTAACGCCGAAAGGTTCCAAAATGAGCACCCGAGAGCCACCGAAGCCATCGTGAAGCATCACTACGTGGACGACTACGTTGATAGCTTTGAAAGCGTGTCAGAGGCCATCACTGTCACCAAGGCAGTCATCGCTATTCACCGTGATGCAGGATTTGAATTGCGTAACTTCACATCCAATTCCAAAGAAGTTCTGCATAGCTTGTCGCACGCCACTGAGACATGCAGTTCCATTCAGACGATCAGCTTGGACATGGAAGCCGCCATAGCCGATAGGGTCTTGGGTCTATGTTGGAACAGTGAGGAGGACGTGTTCATGTTTCGTATGAACTTCGCCCGAGTTAGCCAAGACGTCATCACAGGAAATAGATGCCCGACTAAGAGGGAATTCCTTAGCCTCACCATGTCCGTTTTCGATCCCCTTGGAATGATAGCCAACTACACGCTACCATTGAAGCTCATACTGAAGTCAATCTGGCGCCTTGGGATTGGATGGGATGAGCCTATACCCGCAGAATCGCTCGCACGTTGGAAGGAATGGAAGTCACAGATGGCAACATTAACTGCACTAAAGATCCCAAGATGTCACAGTCATTTTACTACCAGAGCCGACCGGGTGGATCTTCACACGTTTGTGGATGCCAGCGAAGAAGCCTTCAGTGCCGCCACATACCTTCGCATCGAGCATCATGGGGAGGTCCATGTATCATTCGTTTGTGGAAAAACAAGAGTAAGTCCTAACAAACTCCTAACCATACCTCGTTTAGAATTGTCCGCAGCGATCCTTGGGATGAGACTTTGCAACTCCGTCGTCGAATGCCATACTCTGCCTATAGCCGATCGAATCTATTGGAGTGATTCCAAGACCGTCTTACACTGGCTAAGATCAGACCCCAGCCGCCATAAGGAGTTCGTAGCCTACCGCATAGCAGAGATTCTTCAAAGCAGCAAGGTCAATCAATGGCGGTGGGTGCCATCGAAGTCCAACCCAGCCGACGACGCTACCCGTGGCGGTCATCCACTGCAGTTCCACAGCAAGAGTAAGTGGATAAGTGGTCCTGCCTTTCTGAGGCTGCCGGAAACTGAGTGGCCCCAACAGCCCGACGATTTCTGCGACCACCTCTCAACGGAGGAAATCCGTCCGAAGTATCTGTTAAGCACATCCCGCGCAAGCAAGCCGATCTTTGATGCTACAAGGTTCTCGAGTTTCTTGAAGCTGCGCCGCACCATGGCATGGGCGCTACGCTTTATAAGTGCGTGCCGACGTCAGCCGAAGGAACCAGGTGAATTAGCAGCAGCTGAACTCAAGGAGGCTGAGGACCTAGTATGTCGACAAGCGCAGTGCGAGGCTTATGGTGAGGACATAGAATGCCTACGACAAGACTCACCAATACGGAAGGGTAGCCAGCTTCACAAGATGACGCCATACCTGGATGAGTTCGGACTTGTTCGCTCGCTCGGACGAATCGACGCTGCCACGACCGTACCCTTCGAAACCAGACGCCCTATCATCATGCCAAGAGACCACGCAGTAACGAAGCTACTCGTGAGTGACTATCATCGCCGCCTCCGTCACCAGAATGACGACACCATCGTGAATGAAATACGACAACGATTTTGGGTGCCTGGACTTCGTTCTGCTGTGAAAGCTGCGAAAGGTCAATGCCAGTTTTGTCGGATTCGGAGAACCAAGCCGCAGACCCCGTTGATGGGTCAGCTTCCGGAGGATCGAGTGACTCCTTTCGTCCGACCATTCACGTTTACCGGCCTTGACTACTTTGGACCCGTGAACGCCGCAATAGGCCGTCGTACTGAGAAGAGATGGGTCGCTCTGTTCACTTGCCTCACTGTAAGGGCCATTCATTTGGAGATAGCGGCCGATCTTTCAACAGATGCGTGTATTCTATGCATCCGCAACTTCGTCAACCGTCGAGGGACTCCACTGCGAATCAGGACCGATAACGGGACGAACTTCTTAGGAGCCAGTAAGGAGCTACTAACCGGCGACATCTTCGACAACGAGGCCATCAAAGCGGAGCTCTCTTCCGTTGGTATAGAGTGGGTGTTCAATTGTCCACTGAATCCACACGCCGGAGGATGTTGGGAGCGACTTGTCCAGTCCACGAAGAGAGCTTTGGCATACACGCTCAAGGAGGTTACGCCGAAAATTGAAGTCTTGTATAGTGCCCTGATGGAAGCCGAAAACATCATCAATAGTCGGCCGCTGACTCACTTGCCGATCACAACCGAGGATGAGGAGCCCCTTACGCCAAACCACTTCCTTTTAGGGGTGCCGAATTCAACACAAACACCAGGGCCCATGGACGAACGAGCGTTATGTCTTCGAAAACGGTGGAAGGTCAGCCAGCAGTTGAAGAACCGTTTTTGGAATCGATGGGTACGTGAGTACCTACCGGTGTTAACAAAACGCTGCAAATGGTTCCAAAGGACGCCGCCGCTAAAAGTTGGGGACCTGGTATTGGATTGCGACGTCACCAAAGCGAGGAGTGGATGGACGCGAGGCAGGATCATCAAAGTTTTCCCGGGACCAGACGGACAGGTCCGTTCGGCCGACGTGAGGACTGCTTCGGGAGTGCTGCGGAGACCAGCGGTAAGGCTCGCAAGATTAGAAGTGAGTGAGGCTGGAGTCTCGACTCGTGCTCCTCACGGGGGGTGGGATGTCGATAATCGAGACGTGTAAACACTGTGATATTGGTGACTCTTGGGAGGCGAAAGCGAACAGAACGAATTTCGTTGACATTTAAGACGATCTGTCAAACAGACAGCGCGCGCTTTCTGAATTTACTTCGAATTAATTCTCCTTTGTTCCTTTGTCATCGCCAGCCGCTGCCGCCTGCCAAGAGTCACCAATAAGTAAGTACGTGTATATATATAAATATAATTTCGTTAATAAGTTCTTTTGAAGAAAATAAACGACCCTCATTGAAACCCTGAATTGAAAGGAGGAAAGGGCGTTTTATTTCGAACGGTGAGGAGCGGAGCGACGACACTGATAAAAAAGGGACTGTGTCAGAAACGGTCCTTACTCAAGATTATTATTTAGGTATTCCCACCAAGAAAATAGGGTTACTGAGAAATGGACCCACTGTTGTATTCTTTTCTAAGATCCAGACGTTCCCGACGCACAAAGTACATTCGCCGAATGGTGAACATTGCGTCGACGGTTAACGACAAAAGTATGAGACGTAAATTCTGAAGTTCGTGAGAATGTCAAACAATTTTGAAGAGCAAGAGAGGCAGAAGTCGGTTATTTCTATAAAACATGATTTCTGGGCTTATTTTTGCTTATGTATGAAAACATGCATAAAGGTGGTGTATTGTCTGGTCGCTCCCTTCATACCAGCAAGTTCTGCAGAAGTCATTTTGGGGTCTGTCTGGAGTCCTGTCTGTCTAGAGTCCTCAGCCTTAGCCCACATACTCTGCGCAGACGAAGAAGAAGTGTATCGTAAGGTAACCAATTCATTCAACTTACCATACATAATCATGACATTGTTCGTCCACATATCAAAGTGTGCTATTGTCGTGAAGAGACCGTCGGCAGCCTGTTCCTTTTGTGACATAAACTTATCCGCGATCTCGTCCAGTTCTTTGTAGCGATTCAACGATTTTTCGTCCGCACCCAGGGCAGCGGAGATCTCCTTAATCGTCAACTGCAACGAAAAACTCTGTAAACACCGTCCAGTCATGAGTAAACCAGATTCAAACCGTACCTCTTTGAACTCCTTTTCGACCTTAGGGTCCATCTGCTGGGCCATGTTGAACCGCGAAAACTTTGGCTGGACTAGCTTTTTGTATTTCTCAGGTTGCCTCATTCGCAGCGCTATCGGCAGAGCATGGTATTTGGCCACATACTTGAGCACCACCTTTATGTGCGCGTAGTCGAACGGCACCTGCCGATTGCCGGCTCTGTAGCCGCTGGTCTGAAGATTCTCCAGCACAAGCACTGCATCACGATCGAGGATCGCGGCGTTTTCGTTCAGCGAGATTCGGCATCCGTACGACTTGGCAAATACCTCAAACAACTCCGATTCGGGAATTCCGCTGTCCAGCTGCAGCTGTCGCACCAGTGGTGAGACGACCTCGTAGATGGCGTTCTCCCTCAGCGCGGTGACCTCGGGTTGAAAGAGATTCCAGAACATTTCATTTGTGAGCGGAGGTAACTTTGCCACCAGAGGCATCTCCTCTATCGTTCCTTCGGGCCGACGGATGTTGGCTGTGATCGCAAGCATTACGCTGCCGTAGTTGTCACCCGGCTTGGTGAGGTATCGACTTGAGTAGGACACCAATTGGCCGCCGTTCAGGTGGGGATCAACGACCTTTGCCAAGTCAATTATTTCTGGTGCCTTCTCCATCTGTTGGGGATGAAATAAGAGCGTTGGATTAAGTTATTCTGTTTAATTACATGATCAACGTCACACAATCGAATAAGAGTGGCGGTAAGAGAAAAACATGCTCACAGAATGTGATAAGCACTTGCAATGAATACGTTTATTGTCGGCACTCCTAGTGCAGTTTGAAAATCACAGACGAAGCTATTGCAAATTTGTTACAAGTCTCAATATTCATTTCGTGCCTCGCATGCCTGGACACATGTTTTTTTTACGCGCATTTCATTCATCACTGTCAACAAGTCGCTGTGCTATAAACATTTAATGGGCTTCGATCTCTGATCTGCTAGTGATGTTGTTTGATTGAGAAGTCACACAACGAATCTGGACATGAGTCATATTGTCGAACATTGCGTCGAAGACAAGAAGATGCATTGTTTTAAACTGACTTTGCACAAGACTGTGCGTTGGCTTTTGGGGCGACTGTGCTTCTTTAAAATTCTGAATGATTTGATTCTTGGCGGTAAACGAAAAGATGAACATTTGTCTACCAAGGAAGTACTTAACGAGAATTGTTGGCGTTACGAAATACAACATTAACTGAGCCTCATTGGATTCAAAGCAGAAATAAATCTTTTAGGTGAGGTTAGAGAGTTCTACCAGCACTCGCAAATACGCCAGAGTCAAATTTGGTCAAAGTGCAGTTTCTATGGGACGATTTTTAAAATCGCCGAGATGGCTTACTCTTGCCAATCGCTGCTTCTTTGGGCTCAAGAGGCAATTGAGTAACAGAGCCATCTCTCGAAACACCAAATTGACCTTGTATGAAACCCTGATCATCCCAGTCCTGCTCTATGGCGCAGAGGCATGGACGCTGTTGAAAGCGGATGAAGAAGCTCTTGGTTGTTTTGAGAGAAAAGTTCTGCGTGCTATCTTTGGTCCTGTTTGCGTTAATGGCGTCTGGAGGAGAATATTCAACCACGGGCTGTATAGCGGCGCGCACCCATTTAAGCGTCTGTGGATCCAACGCTTAAGATGGCTAGGTCATGTAGAGTAGATAGAAACAACAGCACCAGCCCGAAGGGTTTCCGAATCCGAGCCAGTGGGACAGCGCAACAGAGGACGTCCTCGCGCACGCAAGTGGAAAAGGACTTCAACCAACTTGGTGTGTGTAGCTGGAGGCAGGCGGCAAAAGATCGTGCTGGCTGGAGGGGCTTGTTGGCTGTGGCCTAGGTCCACCGCGGAAGAAGATGTTGCGGTGGCTGTGTGACATGGCGAACCAGAGTTCTTCCAAATGGATTTTCTTTTTCAGTAAAAAATAAAAAGTCCATTAACTTGGCGCTGTTGTGCTCACAGTTGCGGGTTCTCTGGATTCTCATGAGTCACACTCTCGGCCTCAGCACCCAGATTCTCATCTGTGTGCACGGTGCGACTACGGGGACTAGTCTCACGGTTGCGAAAACTTGCGTACAGCAAGTACAGCAGCAGTGGATGCTTCATTTCGGCCAAAACTTCTCTGTACTTTGGAAATAAGATCATCAACATTTCCCACAGTTGTTCAAGCACACCTCCCAAGGTTTACGTGTACCCCAACTGGTACGACCAAATACTTTTCAGAAAAGCTTTTGTGGACGCAAAGGACAATTCACGGCTATGACGCCCATAATTGTTCTGAGGTTAGGCCTATGTACTTAATCTGATCATGCTTCGTCGGTGTAAGCAGTAATCGTTGTAAGATAAAGCTGCTAATCAGTAGCGATAGCACGGATGGTATTTTCTCATGAGGACATAAGTTGTGTCCTTCTATCGTAATAATTCGCTTCACAATTTGTTGGAATGTTAAAGTGTCCTGGCACCCATATATCCTAAGATAAAAATGTGATCCTAATCCAACGTCTTTAAAGTGGCTACCTCGGCTTGCTTCGCAGTAGCACTCTGTCACCCATCATTTCATGGACTTTTCCTTCATCTTTGTTTGGCACAAGTTAAGGGTGGACTTGGACCTAAATCAAGAAGCCTTTCCAGCCAGTACGATAGTTTGCCAGCTGCCGTCGATCGAGGATATCCTCGGTTGCGGAGTCTCAATGGCTTGGCTGCTCCATCTGCTCCACATGATAGAGCCATCGTAAGCGTGACTTAACTAGGTACATGCCGCTGTACAGCTCGTAGTAATACACCTATTTTGAATTGGGTGGACGGTTAGCTCAAATTCTATCTCAGGTCAACTAGAGTTTAGAAAATTTCAGTTTGTCACTTCTCTAGCTCGTATAACTCGCACAGCTCGTATAACTCGCACAGCTCGTATAACTCGCACAGCTCGTGGTTGAATCCTGTCCTCGAGACGCCATCAACGGAAACAAGACGATAGATTGAACGCAGAACTTTCTCTCAAAACGATCAAGAGCTTCTTCATCCGCTTTCATTAGCGTCCTGCGCTATAGAGGAGCAGAGGGATGACCCAATTGCATATGGAGGCCAAAGAAATAGCAATAGAGAAGAGCAATTCTGTGCTTGATGTCGGTAGTAGCTCACGGACTGCTTGGATGATATTGGCCTTAAGAGCTTGAATCGTTACAATCTTGGGTACAGAAGTCGCGAAGGGTGCTTCATTTCAACCAAAAATTCTTTTAAAAAAACGGAATGTTTGGACTACACAGCACACACTTTGTAAATAAGATTCTCTGGATATGTGTCGACCTCATTGTCCAAACACGCCGATCCCTAGTATGACAACACGAGTGGTTGCAGACAAGCTAGGCCCTGGCTATGGCCTTTTCACATCGTTACTTATAGGTATTCTTTTTTCAAACACAATTTGACCAATCGGAGAATGCCATTTGGATTATTTTGTGAACAACTGTCAACAATTCATGAATAACTTTCGAAGCGTCTCTCAAATCCACCGATGAACAATCATTCAGAAGTCAAGTCGGCTAACTCAATAGTACCTGATTTCTGACTAAAACTGAGTAAAATCGTTTTATGGTCACAGTGTACACGTGTCATTCCTGTAAATTCGCTCAATCATTTAATTGACTCAGGTTCGTACCCGACGGTTTGGCATTCACAACAAATTTGAGGTTGCCATAGTTCAGTCAGGTTTCATCAAGAAACATGTGCAAAGTTGCTACACGCAACTGGTTAATACGTTTATAATCTGCCGCAGAATAAACTGGTTTTCTTGGTTATAAGCGTCGGGCGGTAGCCTACGCGTGTACACCTCATGCAAGCATGTGTATATCTCAGGCGACTTTTGTGTATTTTAATAAATATCAGCATGAGTAGACAATATTGAAACGCTGTAACATTTTACAACTCAATGTTAAAATGAAAAGAAAAAAAGGCTGAAGAAAACCACAAAAGAAGATTTTTCAAGATGAATGAAAAAGTGCATGTTCTATTCACCAGTGCACAGCCCGCTGAGTGAATCTCTACACACGAAACTACATCTCGCGATAATCTGACTGACTGCTTGAAATTTTCAGACATCTCCATGCAGAAGTTTCATTCTTGTTGTACAGCACACGGTGTACACAAATATATTGGCCGCCAATGGCAAAAATGTGGCTGCTTCTATAATCTGTTCTGAAAGTCCATTATACTCTTCTAGTCATTAGAGTCATCAATTGTGAGCGTTATTCATTTCGGAAATTTACTTTATAGTCAATAAGAGCACGGCTTGAAGCCCCACGCAATATAATCCTCTCGATAAAACATCAACATACAGGGGTGGCTATTTAATTAGGCAGGCTAGCTTTGCACTTAGAAATAATCGATTTTTAGAAAGAAAGAATTTATTTTGACTTTTACCCAAATTCACGCTGAAAAAACATCACCGTTGAGCAGGGAGATATCAACACGAACGACGTGCGCCGACGACTCGAAGCGGAACTGCGTGGATGGTTTGCTGACAAAAAAACCAAAGACTTGTACATATAAACAACTGGAAAAGATGAATCCAGTTTACAAAGAGTACTTTTGCACACGCTAATCTCGACAGCAAGCTTTTCAATCTTGTTGACAAGAGAGATGAGACATAGAGAAAGCTTCACCTCCCTTGCCGAAAAGATGGAAAAGCTTGCTGTCCGATTTAGCTCGTGTAAAAGTGGCGTCCAAAAGCAAATACTTTGGAGCGGCGAGTCTAAGTTTTACTTGGTTGGGTCGGACGGTAAATAAATGTATAAGATGTCCTCCAAGCAAAGAACGCGATCCTCGTGTTTAAAGTAACACTGTAAAGCATCAGTTTCTGTGAGTCCCTAATTATATGTCCACCGCTGTAAGAGCCCAAAACAAAATCAGAGGCTGTTGGATTGCAAAAAATGTCGGGCACATCACAATCAGGTTTGATAGGTGAGATAGCCGGGAACTTTCCGGTTCAGGCAAGAGGGCGCAAACAGGTCTAACCATTGCTGACATATTATCCCGTCTGCGTGACAGGTGAGAAGATGGATTAGAACATATAACCGCAAACTCTGAATTTACTTCAAGTCTGAAAGGCAAAAATCACTCGACTACACTGGTCCGGGCCCTCGCGTGCATAGGGACCACTGCTACAGGTATTTGATTCCGAGTCTCGTGATTCGAAAGGGGTCGAAGATCGAAGCTCCTGTATAAAAACCAAGTTATATCGGATGGAAGACAGTTGGGTCTTGAGGACTGCGAGCAGAGTGCCTGCGATCAGCAACGATGGAAGATCCTTACAGCTTAGACATTGACTCTCCCTGGCACGCAGTCCTAATAAGTATGTGAGGATGCACCTGATGATCGACAGCATTTGGGTAGATGCATTTTTACCCGAGGTGACTTGTGAGTGTATCAGCTCAATATGATTAATCCGCACAACAGGCAACCCTCCTTAAAGAACTGCAAAGGTGTAGCTCGATGTCACATATCCTGACCGGGGTACGTACTGTGAGAGAAGCGTTTTCCGTATGGTCCCGTATGGCATATCAACCGTAGTCAAGATTAGGGTAAGTAAGTGCGGCTGTGATGGCCGGTGGCGTTGTGGGTATGTGCGTCGACCCCAACCTCGACGTCGTAGGTTCGATTCCAGCTCTGAGCGACACAAATAATTTTCTCGACCCCACCTCTTTCGAGTCACTGACAATGCTCAAAGAGTATTTCCTGTCTAGAAAACGCTTCTCAAACTTGGCCGTTCGGAGTCGGCATAAAACTGTAGGCCCCTTCCACTCGTGTGACAACAATAGCACGCACAACACGAGTGGTTGCTGAGAAGCTAGGCCCAGGCCTTCTACGGGCTGTAGCGCTACCCATATTATTATTATTAAGTGGGCTGCCAGCCAAATTGCTGGCAGCACTGATACCAATGTAGGTCCAGTGATAGTGTCAATTTGATCTGGCACCATGGATAGCGACAGGACGATATTTGAAAACCGGATCGTGTAAGCTTTGATTTCACTTGGGTTTGAACCGGCGAGGCTCTAACCATGGACAGGGGCTCAACCAACTGCGCCATCTAGCTGTTCGCTATGGGTAAAATATTCACATCATTTGCAGACACAATTGCAATTTCTATTTCAAACGACAGCACTTACCACGGGGAATTTGGCTTGAATTTGAAAAATTGATTTTTAATCAATTAACTTAGACTACCATATTCACACTACTAGTTTCAGTTTTCGATATGGCAGTGGAACACAGTTTATCATCGATAAGAGCATTGATTAATAGATTTCTACTCCGACGAAATAGTGAATGAACTCTGTTTCAATGGCCTTGTGGAATTTTAAACAAAGTCAAAGACATCTTATCAGCGAGATAACATTGGCACATTCTTAACTTGGCAACGAGACAGTAATGAAGGGTTGCTTGTTTAGCTAAAGGGTGACCTGGTAGATATGATAGTCTCTTTTATTAATTCTTATGTTTCAGCAACTGTCAACGTATCAATGACATTCAGCAAGGTTTGTCATTACATCACGCATAGTTTCTGCTTTGCCGAATGTTCTAAACAGGAAACTTGAAGTCCATCACGAGGAAGGTTCCATGAAGTAGGCAATTCGTGGCACAGTGAATCTTAAACATGAGTACATTGTACAGTCGTTGGAACCTTACGTAACCAACCAGACAGAAATCTTGGAAAAACGAGGAAAACGTTGCCACAATAGACGAAGACCAGCTGAAGTGGACATTACAAGCGAGACAACTCGGAAAAACATCATTAACTCGAACTAGGTCGAATTTCGAGCTCAGCGGCTCAGACTTTGTGGGTCTTGAAGGATGTAGTGTCACGTCTGGCGAATACATCCCCCATGATGATCTGGTGCGGCAATAAGAACGCCGTTAATAGAGCGAATACAATCCACAAGTGCTCCGCCAAGCATCGACGCATCCACAAGGACAGACTCTTTGGCGCGGTTCATGGCACGGCGGCGTGATGGGATCTGAATTCTTTCGAAATAGAGGAAGGAGATGCGCCTAGTTTCAAAGATATCCGACCGACAACATCGATGCGTAGTAGCTGTGGTTCCAATTCCATGCAAGCCAGGCAACGAAATTGAGAAGAAGAAAGATGACGAATGAGCATTCATAAACTAGCTGCAATTATATTCTTTCCTCTGTGGCTACGTCAAGTCTATAGTCCAGGCTAACAAGTGGACGAGGTCGAGAGAAGAAATTAGACATTTCTGCGGGAATAACTCGGTTTGATGTCAACATTCGAGACGCTATTGGTGCCATAACGACGCACATGTATGTAGAACCGAGTGATCAAAGATTGAAGCGCCCGCTTTAAGCACTGCCAGTAAAATCTAACCAACATTGGAATGGTGTGCTACTCTGTACATTTTGGCATGGATGTAGCTTCAAGATAAAGTCAGAAATAATTTCATATGTCACACCATTTTTATTTTATTAAAATTTATTTTCCTATCGCCCTTATCTGGTCACTACGGTTAAACCTTCACAAGCCCTTCAAAAGGATACGATGCACTCGAAAACCAAACGCACTCAGTCACTAAGCGGAATACAAACGCACTAGCGAAATGTCAACAGACATTCACCATCTACTGATAGCTCAGCTATCGATTGCGATTCGATGCCACTTTAAAGATAAGCAACCACACGGGAAGGTCTTTTCGCGAATTCCCTGGGCGGTGTTATCGCTTTAAGCGATTTGAAATGCAGTGTAAAATATATGAAAAATATGCAACTTCCGCTTCCGGCTTGGATAAACAATTCACAAACATCACTTTGGACAATAAAACAAAAAAAATCACCCGAAACGCGTGAATCACTGAGCATTTGCATGATTAAGCGGCTTTGTGGTTTTGCGTGCTCACGAGTGATAACCCCACACCCACGGCAGTCACCTGACCGGGACCGCCCCCAGATCGCGGATATCTTAGTTAGTTGACAATCGTCTGCCGATTACAGACTCCACTGCACGCCAGCTTTGGCTCACTTACTTGTTATGCTTAACTGACTGCAGATCACCACACGAAACGAAACGATCTATCGCGGCCGACAAAATGTGAAAAACTGTGGGCTCTCTGGTTCGGCGGTCAGTTCTCGCCTAGTTCCATCGATAGTGCCAATGAGACTCTACGAGACTCTAGATTAGACCGGCGCACATCGACAGCCGATTTAATTGCTATCATCGGCGCACTGATTAGCTAGTGATAGCGACGTCGCGGCGGCGAGTCTTTAGAGCCCGACTTGATTATGAGACGATCGCGGTGAGGATCGCTTCTGAATGCGTCATCTTAGCATCTGGCTAAGTGGGTCTTGGCTTTGATTAAGTTCCGAGTGACGTGAGAGTGACGGACAAGTGGAATTTATACGATTCTTTTGTCTTCATTCTGGTTGACTCACCAGAAGACTGTTGCTTTACCAGGAAGTTAGGAGAGTTTATCTTTGGCCCGTTTCATTCGAAAGCTGTTCCAACAATCATGACGATGTGGCCTTGGGAATGTTACGTCTGTCGTGCGCCCTGGTGGATGGCGAGTTGGAATTTCTCAGAATAATTCTAAAGTCGGCGAAGAAACCGCGCACGCATTCGGAAATTTAATTTGTGTGTAAACAAAAACCTGTTCGAGGGCTACCTTATTTCGTGGTGCGTGTGCTGAATGTTCTCTCCATGCGACTGGTAGAGAAGGTGAGCGAGCAAGCTCACATCTTATTCATCTACTAATTCTTGATTCTTGCAGATTCAGCCTTCTTGCGTGTGCCGATTTGTTGCCAAAATTCTGCTAAACTGGAAAACTTTGCTCTTTGGCTACACATGAAGAGCGTTCGATGTTCTGTCTTCATCAACATCCACTGAGACTCTTAACGAATGGAGCACTTAGACTCAAAAAAGTTGTCCTAACGTTTGATTATTGGTTCCTTCGAGAAGGAAAGTGAATAAAGCAGAAGACCAAAGTGTACACGGGACCTGTGCAAAGATGTGAATGTAGTCCGCAGGACAAACATAAGCCGACTCTAATGGCGTGGCCTCATCAAAGTCTTGAACTACAGATGGTCCAAATAAGAGGTTCATTGGATGGATGGAACCGGTTCAAGATGTGGAGGAAGAAGGACAAACCTAAAAGCGATTTGCAGGCGCAAAAACTTTCGATTTGACGACTGGAAGCAGCTTGCCCGTGGTAGTCAAAGATGTGATGGACCTTTAGTTAATTGTGAGACTTACCACGCAAGCAAGTACTTTTCAGGTTTGATGCTACACTAATCAAAAGATCTCATGCTCAGGCCACTCGTTTTTGGTAAACACGACGGAGTTGACCCATCAATAACTAGTTACTTGTCACGTCAGACCAATTCTGAGTCTGAGCAAGGATCAGATTCTGCATCGATCATTGGCCCGAAAAGCACATATGAAGTTGTGTGAAGGCATTATGAAAGCGAAGCATCCAATAAGTAGGCCAGGCACGCGCATGTTTACAAGTTACAGTACTCACTAGATAGTAGAAGACTACAACTCATCGCTATAATAAGCAACATGAGCTTTTCGTTGGCTTTGAGAAAGGAAGAAAGACGAACCATAATTTGTAATAATTATCAATGTGCGGTCAGACACTTGCCGGTCAACGATGCCAGTAGAGTCCCCGTTGACAGCGAGATTCTTAAGCAATCTTTTTAGCAGACTGTTAAACGGCGATGATAAGCTAAACAGATGTTGGGTAATGTTCCACACCACCTGATATAGAAATCTGTCTCTTCTGACCCGCTGCAAGTGATTTATCTCTCGGCTTACCCGTCCCTACATAAAACTGTAGAGGAATGATAATAAAGATGTGCTTTTGTTTTATTGAAAAGCCGTCGATTGTCGATCTTGCCCCGCCGATCCCCAGGGACCTAAGGTTGAGAATGGAAGTCAAAGCAAGCTCCATCTAAAACATACAAGTGTTCTTCTTTTGAAAGTAAAGTTCCTCTTGAAGAAACACACATTGCTCACATCAGTCTTGAATTACGATGCAGACGCATGACGATTTCGAAAGTGGATTGAGAGAAAGTTTCAGGATGCAATCTTACATCACAGGTTACACAAGTTGTACAGCGACTGGCCTCTTAGTCTAGCTAGATGCGCACAATTCCAAAGCCTGCGGAAGCGGAGTGATGTAGAGCAGTTGCAAACTTAAATTGCGGTTCGAAGAGTCTTCGATTTATCATGGATCATGGAAAAATTTTAAATTTCATCTCTCAAAACCTACAAGTCGAATTAGTGACTGCTGACTTTCTCTGCGTCATTTATACCTTCTGATCCTATCACTAAGTTATCTACGACCACATCCAGACCCCCGATAGCTCACTTGAACGTAGTCAGTAAGTCGAATAAAATGTTTTATCTACGAAACCTGTAGTTCTTTAAGCGTGGCATTTTTTCAATGAAACCAAATCGAATCAATCTTGATACGGGGCAAATTGTCATTGGTTTTACCATTTAATTATTGCAAGCGTATTTTACAGTCTTATCTGTCGACCTTGCTCCCACCGTCTTATCGGAATGATGTACTCAGCCCGACAAAACCACTATGAAACAACATTCCCGCAAATTTGATAACATTTGTAGAGCGAATTTGATAAGATCAGATTATTGAAGGAATTTCAAATAGAGGAACAACGCACCACAGATAGCAAGGTGTGGAGATTCTTAAGTCACAATTTTATCACTGAAGGATTTGCACAGGTCCAATGTTGTGTGATAGAAAAGATGCATCAAGAGATGCTTAAGTTGTACGATAGACTGACACATTTGATCCTTTTACTCAATAACTATACCAATTTTAACCTTCTGTCAATAAGTCCAACAACAAAAGGTGTCTTCACACATTCTGTTCTGGTACATAGTACCTCAAGGTTGTCATCTTGGCCTTTCGATATTCATCTGCTCTAGTGTTCAATTAGTTGGATGATGTGGAACTCTTCAACATCCTGTCAACTCTTGACAACTTAATTTTCATTTATCATAATATGGACGACACACAGATGTGGTTGACATGTGCCTAGCTTCTATAAAAACTACTAGTGTTGTGGTTGCTGGAGATGGTTGGAAGACACTCACATCGGAATTCGAGTTTGACAGGCCATTCATAGAGACGTCAATGACTCAAGAGATGTGAAATCGTGAATTACGAAAGATGTTCGTACCATATTCCAAGTGGATTCCCTCAACCACTACAACACGAATCACGGGGTATTTCCTAGAGCAGTTCGTCATCAGCGAGCGATGAGATGACATTTTTAGAAAGTCTTTAACTCTTAGCAGATCTTTCAGTGATGTCAGATGTGTGATAGGTGTGAATGGGTTAGCAAAGTATGGTCCGCGTTTCATGATGCGATATGATATATCAGTTTCACTCGAACTTCGACGCACAGTGTCTTTTTTGTCCGTGTTTTATCGCTATTAAAACAAACGATGCTTATGTGAGCTAGTCAACTGTATTTCTCATCTCCATGAATTCAACCGCAATAATAGTCTCACGAGGAATGTCCATCAGTTTACCCTTAAGCCTGCTTTCGGACGAACATTGAAATTTAGATACTATTTTTTTAGCCGAGCTACGCGAATATGAAATGCTTGCTTTCCAGACCAATATTTCCCATAGACTACAATACCCAGATTTCTAGGACCAATGTGCACAGGTAGCTCCTCTTCCTCTATACCTTCCGCCCGTCTTGACACCGGATGGGCAGTATTAATAACCCCTTGAGCACGCACATATAAAACGCACATAAAATCAGATAAGTAAACTCTGATAGGAACAACATTCGAAAGATTCTATATATGGACAGCATCTTGTTTTTGTACCAGGGACACTTGCTGAAATTGGATGACAATGGTGTGGGTTGCTACCAACAAGAAATAACCTTCGGGTGTGAAGTCTACATCCGCCGAAGTTTGGGGAACAACTAGTGTGAATAACCACTTCCAATAAGAGAGTATGATTTTTCCTTCGTCTTCTTTGTAAAGAAGAACAGTTTGGCGGCAACATGAGCCTCTATCAATTAACATCTTCGTTTATCACTTGTGTACGCACATTAAACGATAGCGAAATATTGTGCTTTGTTTCACAGGCCTTTAGTCAGATATGATTCAGTCCGGACTCAAGTGTGATTTTTTCCACAATGAAAAAGAAGATTCACTGGATTTTCTTATTTGTAATCCAAAACACTGGTGTCGTTGTTTCCAGTGATTCCAGTGATTCCATACACTCTAAACGAGGTAGGAAATTCTGATTGATTCCGAATGTGATAGGCTGGGACTTCTTGTGAAACAAGATTCATGGGGATTTACCAGCGATTTACTTGTCGCTGTACCCCTATTTGGTACAAGAGCGTATACCATCAAACGTGGAGAAATAAAGAGAAATCCCCTGCAGTGGCCAACATCTACTACAAGAGGAGACGTTCCTCAGACTTCAGAAAGAAATCTGCGTGGCCTAAATATAGTTGCCAACACCGATCCCGTTCAACCGAATCTTCACAAACAGATCTACACTGCTAGATGTGACAGCACTCAAACTCCCTCTGGTGGATAAATCACCCTCTTCCTCGTACTGCTCATGCCACTTTTGTAGATGTCATTGCCAAGTTCAAGTTTAAAAATTTCCATCATTATGACACGTTATATAATTCGCACGGGATGTGTTCACAAATGTGTATCCGTGCGCGTATACCCCGATCAAAGGAAATAATTGAATAATCATGTGAATATGACATTTCAGAAAACAACACGCAAGCAATTGACTTCAATTAATCTGCTAATGATGACACTAATGACATGTCAACAACACCAAACCGCTCATTTAAATGCAATTTCAAAACCACCATCCCCGAACAAACTGCCATTAGGGACACAGCATCATTTTCAAACAAATTGATAATCAAGAGGCGAATCGTTAAACTACTGAAATATTCCATTTGACACTTAATCATCAACTCACATCTGTTTCCGGTAATCAGTTGGGGATCGAATTCGGTATCTCGGACAAACGACGACGCGGCGCGGCACACAACTCAACGGATTGGCGGTTCGCGTTCAACTAAACAGGTTGAAGTAAACTGTGCCGGCCTTAGGCGCAACATTTTTGCACATGCCTCTGGTCGGGCTATTAATTGAAACTAATTTTCGATGAGTTAGTGAGAGGAGATGAAAGACAGTAAGAGCGGCAGCTCTTCTGGGAACTACACGAAAAATGCCTAGTAATGCCGCAGATAAAGCTTCGTGTAACCGGCGAGAGCAATACTGATGCGTTGAGCTTGAGAGACAGCAAAGTGACAACTTTTCTTATCTGAATTGGGGGGAACTAAGTGTTCATAGTTATTTAGTTATTTTGGTCGCGCGTAAGCTTTGTTAAATTTAGATTAGATAGTTTTAATTTTTTTATTGTTTTCAATTGTTTTTGTGGATTTGTTGACAAAGGGCAGGCGTTTTCAATGCAAACACACAGAATTGCGGCACGTGTGCTCAAGATGTTTGTTCTGGCAATGCTTTTGGTGTTTGCTTCAACATAATATTTACTTAAAATGGAACAACTAAGGTTTGTGGTGGCTGATGGAAACTGGGCGAATGTAGTGCCAATCAAACCACTGGTTGGCAACCATTTGAAACAGAGATGAAGAGGAGAAAAAGACACGACAAAACCCTTCATTGCGACAAAAAGGTGCTGTCGACGGCAGCTGTAGAACTTACTGGACAAAATCAACTGCAATAACTATCATGAACGACTTTATATTCAGTGGCTCCGGCGACAGGCAGGAACAAGGAGACACTCCTCATTTCCTCTATCATTGTCGCAAGTGCTGCCAGTTGAGCCATGTGACACATGCAGAATATTTCTCTTTCTAACAAAAACTCCTTTAGAATCTCTTTTAAATTTGTATGGTCATCTGGATGACTGAACAACACCGCAGCGACAATTTGTTAAGCACGAAGTGAAGTCATCGCAATAATACCAACAGGACTTAATTGAGTCTTCGGTTACCACCTACTATCTAGGTACCCAACTAAATCTATGAATATCCCGAATATCAAGCAACTTCAGTCTCTGAAAAAGGAAGCGTCTATGACTTATCTGCTGGACATGGGTGCTGGACAAAAGCAGAGAAGCTGTTGTACACTTTTTTGTCACTTCTCAATCCATGCGCGTCCTGCAGAAATCGTTTGTAGTGATTCCCAATCTCGAGGGAGAGACGCATCTAGAAATGCAATATCCTCTATCACTCACATCAAAACCCTAAGGTCAAAGCACGTTACTAGACCTTGAACCGAGTTAAGTTGTGTAATCCTCCACAGACTATGCGCTTCCTCTCTTTGTCGCACAAGAGTAGCCACTGCTTTGATAAACCACAGCCGCCGTCCTTTATACTGAGCCGCAAACAAGGATAACCATTCAGAGGGAGCTGCAAGGAAATAGAACCCTCTTTCTGATTGGCCGTCCAAAATGTCCCGTCAGAAATTGGTTCCTATTTTCAATGATTTCATATTTTTATTTTACCAACCCCAGTTTAGAAGCATCGGTCTACCAAGCAATAACACAATTTTTAAACATCAACATTTATTCGTTAAATTTAAATAAAACCATTTGAATCATTAATTTTTGTTCACTTTTTGCCTTCGCGAAATATTCAGGTTTTGCCAAAACAACAGTCCGTAAACCAAGTCCTAACCTCCGAGCGTACAGGTGAAAGGAATTTTAACTCGGCAGTATATGGAGGACTCCAAAAAATCGGCGCCGGCATAGGCGGGGTGTTCTCATATTCCCTAAACATTTCAAAAACGTCTTTAGGCCGGACAGTTCCAGCGTATTATTATCGAAACTATTTGTAGCTCGGGTGTGGTGGCCCGTGTTGCTGTGGGTATGTGCGTCGACCCCAACCTCGACGCCGTAGGTTCGATTTCTGCTCTGTGCGACGAAAACAATTTTCACGACCCCACCTCTTTCGAGTCACTGACAATGCTCAAAGAGTATTTAATGTCTAGAAAAAGCTTCTCAAACTTGGCCGTTCGGATTCGGCATAAAACTGTAGGTCCCTTCCACTCGTGAGAGAACAATAGCACGCACAACACGAGTGATTGCTGAGAAGCTAGGCCCTGGCCCTCTACGGGCTGTAGCGCCACCCATATATATATATTTATAACTCGGGAAGCATGTCGTCAAGTCAAAGTACACTCCATTCTGCCAAGACTGAAGCTTGTAATATGTATTGATAGCCAAGTAGGCATTACAGCTATTACCTCATTCACTACACACTCCAAACTTGTAATGGAATATTAGGCCTAGCTTCCGTCATTACAAAGCCAACTCAAAATTTACCTTATCTGGGTTTCAGTTCTCAGTGAGACCAATGAATCAGCTAGGTAAAGATCTGCCCTTTATTGCCACTTGCAGAGATGGTAGACCTCCCAATATATGCAGCCAGGCTAACATCGCTTCGCACTCATATGGACCTGAGTATAATAATAATAATAACACTACAGCCCGTAGAGGGCCAGGGCCTAGCTTCTCAGAAACCACACGTGTTTATTGTTCTCTCACGAGTGGAAGGGACCTACAGTTTTATGCCGACTCTGAACGGCCAACTTTGAGAAGCTTTATCTAGAAAAAAAGAAGGAATAATCTTTAAGCATTGTCAGGACTCGAAAGAGGTGGGCCGTGAAAATTATTTTTGTCGCACAGAGCATGTTCGATCAATGTTGATGCAACGAAACCACCCTCATAAATGAAGTCCATCAAGCGCGTAGTACACGTGATCGCAAAGCATTTTTCGCCGTTCGACTTGTTCAACCGCGGCTCAGAGTCTATCAAAGCGCTTCATTGGCCTCACATCGAAGGGGCGTTCATGATTGAACTCTAATGACTGCGGTCTTTAGAGCTCGTTGTGGTACAGCCTGCGCATGCCACAGCCTGGTCATAAACAAGGTATGTCGGTGTGGTCCAGTGGGATGATGACAGCCCTAAGTCCTTGCTCCTCATTCTCGTTTCTTATGGGCATGGACTGGTTTTGTAAGATTCCTGGTTTTGGTAGATCGTATGAAGAAAGCCTGTGTACTCAGTGCAAAATTGTTCGTTGGTTTAACATGGTGAGATGCCAACAACGATTCATGTAAATGCAATGATCATGGCATTATTCCTCATGACGCCCATAGGATACCCTTTACAGCAACCGCTTGGAGGTGAATCAAGGTATGCAGCGGGCCATTGTCCATGGGTTTAAACAAGAACCTGTTCCTCCAGTTTAAACAAGCACTTAGGCCAGAGACGACAACAAGCTTCCACTACAAATGACCCTACTGCTGATGAACTTGCGGCCCTAGGAGGATAGGAGGCAGTCGTCACCGTCATTCTGGAGGTGCGATGGGAAAGGTTGGTTAAAAAGAGGATGCGAAACCGCTGATGACTACTACGGCGTTTGCGACGCTTGCTTGGATTTGAGTATGTTGTTCGAAGCCGACTTAGGCAAGAAATCGTAAGCTTCCCAAAGGGATCTGGCGGTGGCCTGATCAATCATCCGTCAATAAGATTGATGTCATTGCGATTGTTGTCAAACTCCGTGTCCGAGCATTCGGATCATTTCCTTGTTTTAGCTTATGCTCAATCCGCGGGTAAAATGGATATCTCTCAAACTTCGAACCCAACCTTTGCATACCGTTGTATACGCGTATTTAATTGCAATTGTTTAGCTGCATAATAAAAAGAAGACGAATACTGTCGTTCCCTTGACCACCAGCGAAAACACAGCTAGTTACAAAGCACATTCGATGAGCAACTAAGTGAATTCGCATTCTGCAATCTGTTCAGACAGCTGCTGCATCTACAATTCATAAAACGTATCTTATCGACAACAATCAACGCAAATTTACTAACCTCGTATCTATAACTAATACAAATCCCGATAGATGACACTTTACACCGCTTTGACAAACACAGATAGCAGACGAAATGTGCTAATTAATTGTTATCTAAACTATTACAACATGCTTGCATAAATTACGCAGATAGCAGTCCCCGTCAATTCGTTTTTAGTTTTCCAAAGCACGCTCAACATTGCCGACTAAGGTTGCATCAAGTGAGAATTCTAATTGCTTACACATACAATTTTCCATCGCGACAGACGGGACCACTTGGACGCATTAACGCGAGCACTTGTCAACAACTGAATTCGCATTCTGCAATCTGTTCAGACAGCTGCTGCATCTACAATTCATAAAACGTATCTTATCGACAACAATCAACGCAAATTTACTAACCTCGTATCTATAACTAATACAAATCCCGATAGATGACACTTTACACCGCTTTGACAAACACAGATAGCAGACGAAATGTGCTAATTAATTGTTATCTAAACTATTACAACATGCTTGCATAAATTACGCAGATAGCAGTCCCCGTCAATTCGTTTTTAGTTTTCCAAAGCACGCTCAACATTGCCGACTAAGGTTGCATCAAGTGAGAATTCTAATTGCTTACACATACAATTTTCCATCGCGACAGACGGGACCACTTGGACGCATTAACGCGAGCACTTGTCAACAACTGAATTCGCATTCTGCAATCTGTTCAGACAGCTGCTGCATCTACAATTCATAAAACGTATCTTATCGACAACAATCAACGCAAATTTACTAACCTCGTATCTATAACTAATACAAATCCCGATAGATGACACTTTACACCGCTTTGACAAACACAGATAGCAGACGAAATGTGCTAATTAATTGTTATCTAAACTATTACAACATGCTTGCATAAATTACGCAGATAGCAGTCCCCGTCAATTCGTTTTTAGTTTTCCAAAGCACGCTCAACATTGCCGACTAAGGTTGCATCAAGTGAGAATTCTAATTGCTTACACATACAATTTTCCATCGCGACAGACGGGACCACTTGGACGCATTAACGCGAGCACTTGTCAACAACTGAATTCGCATTCTGCAATCTGTTCAGACAGCTGCTGCATCTACAATTCATAAAACGTATCTTATCGACAACAATCAACGCAAATTTACTAACCTCGTATCTATAACTAATACAAATCCCGATAGATGACACTTTACACCGCTTTGACAAACACAGATAGCAGACGAAATGTGCTAATTAATTGTTATCTAAACTATTACAACATGCTTGCATAAATTACGCAGATAGCAGTCCCCGTCAATTCGTTTTTAGTTTTCCAAAGCACGCTCAACATTGCCGACTAAGGTTGCATCAAGTGAGAATTCTAATTGCTTACACATACAATTTTCCATCGCGACAGACGGGACCACTTGGACGCATTAACGCGAGCACTTGTCAACAACTGAATTCGCATTCTGCAATCTGTTCAGACAGCTGCTGCATCTACAATTCATAAAACGTATCTTATCGACAACAATCAACGCAAATTTACTAACCTCGTATCTATAACTAATACAAATCCCGATAGATGACACTTTACACCGCTTTGACAAACACAGATAGCAGACGAAATGTGCTAATTAATTGTTATCTAAACTATTACAACATGCTTGCATAAATTACGCAGATAGCAGTCCCCGTCAATTCGTTTTTAGTTTTCCAAAGCACGCTCAACATTGCCGACTAAGGTTGCATCAAGTGAGAATTCTAATTGCTTACACATACAATTTTCCATCGCGACAGACGGGACCACTTGGACGCATTAACGCGAGCACTTGTCAACAACTGAATTCGCATTCTGCAATCTGTTCAGACAGCTGCTGCATCTACAATTCATAAAACGTATCTTATCGACAACAATCAACGCAAATTTACTAACCTCGTATCTATAACTAATACAAATCCCGATAGATGACACTTTACACCGCTTTGACAAACACAGATAGCAGACGAAATGTGCTAATTAATTGTTATCTAAACTATTACAACATGCTTGCATAAATTACGCAGATAGCAGTCCCCGTCAATTCGTTTTTAGTTTTCCAAAGCACGCTCAACATTGCCGACTAAGGTTGCATCAAGTGAGAATTCTAATTGCTTACACATACAATTTTCCATCGCGACAGACGGGACCACTTGGACGCATTAACGCGAGCACTTGTCAACAACTGAATTCGCATTCTGCAATCTGTTCAGACAGCTGCTGCATCTACAATTCATAAAACGTATCTTATCGACAACAATCAACGCAAATTTACTAACCTCGTATCTATAACTAATACAAATCCCGATAGATGACACTTTACACCGCTTTGACAAACACAGATAGCAGACGAAATGTGCTAATTAATTGTTATCTAAACTATTACAACATGCTTGCATAAATTACGCAGATAGCAGTCCCCGTCAATTCGTTTTTAGTTTTCCAAAGCACGCTCAACATTGCCGACTAAGGTTGCATCAAGTGAGAATTCTAATTGCTTACACATACAATTTTCCATCGCGACAGACGGGACCACTTGGACGCATTAACGCGAGCACTTGTCAACAACTCGAGGACAAATGTAAGTGAGATGCATCTTGGGTTACGCCATGTAATTGGCATAAAATAATGGACTTCCATGTGTGAAAACGTGTGTCTCGTTCAATTGCTCTTAAAACTCATACGAGAAGGTTGGTAGTTGTTTGGTCGCACAATCGATAAATACACGTGAGGACATGGAAAAACGGTGTACAGAGGTAGAAGATGTGCCTAATAGGGCCGCGGAAGATGGCTACGAAATTACTAACCACTGTCATTTTTTTTGGGTGAAATTATCGATGTCGGCGGATGTTTGTCAACGTCTTAGAACCGGTTAATACACGTGAGAAAACATAAAAAAACGTGTAGAGATGTCACAGGTATGTCTAATAGGGCCGCTGTGGCAGCTGGAAGAGGACCTAGAAAATCTAAAAAATGCCTTACTAACCTCTGTCAGTCAATTCTGTCTTCATATATCTCCAATATATATCCGCACAATTTGTGCCTTCATTTACATAAACTCCTCTTTCTTTTCCTCCGAAAAACTTCAGTAAATGTTACTTGCTGCCTAGTAGTACAATTTACCAGCTTTTGAGTCCGACTGCTTCAGTGTGGCGCTTTAAGAACTCAGAACTGGAAAGCTATCAACTGCAAGTCACGCAATCGAGTACAAAGACTGTCCTGCTTGCGCATCAGCGGAGCACTGAGAAGTACTCCCTCAAACGCACTGACTATTCTCCTTCACCACCACCACTGGAACCATTCGAAAAAACAGCAGTCTGCACTGTCTTGAGACTCAAAATACTCCGACTGTGGTCCGAACTCAACACTGGCCACTCAACCATTCTCAAGGAATTGAACTTCCTTCCTAGCGACACTGATCGCCTAATACCCCAGGCTATCTTCTCGATCAGCATTCCCTCCAGATGTCTGATAGGCAGACGTTCGTTGATCCTCTGAGTATTTTCACGGAAGGATCGAAGGGGTGGGTGCGGGTGTCTATTTCCAATGAAGGTCCCTTATCACTTTAGCGTTTTTCAGGCAGAAACCATAACGTTTAAATAGGCGTTGTCATGTCTTAAAAACAACGCGATATCAAAAAGGTTTATATTACCATCTGTTCGAACAGTCAGGCCGGTATAAAATCGCTGAACAATGTCATGTTTTACTCAAAAACATCCCTTAATTGCAGGCTGTCTCTTAACGAGATGGCTGAGCATTTTAACATTCATCTCATGTGGGTGCCGGAACACTGAGACATACCAGGCAACTGCAACGCCGATGAACTCGCCAGGTGTGGTACAACCTCATCTCTATCAATAGCAGGGGTACCTCCTTAAATGCCGATCGCTACAGCTTTCCATCTTTTAAGGATTCACTCAATTAAAACCTCCAATGACAAATGGCAAAACGGTACCACCTGCCTTAAAACAAAAGAAATCTGGCCATCACTTAGCCTAAAACGGTCACTCAATCTACTAGACTCAGCAAGCACTCATTAAGGACTCTCATAGGAGTCATAACCGGCCACTGTGCAATTGGCACTCATGCTCGCACAATGTTTGTCCCATATAATCATTTTTGCAAAAGCTGCAAAAGCAGCTACTCTGCTCCTGTAGCGCTCGGCTAGTCGTAGGTTCCTACACCCAGGGGCCTACTAATTCAGCGGCCGTAACGAGCTAAACAGCGCCAGCAAAGGCCAGCTATATCGCTACACTAGAAGCACCAACTGGTTCCAGTGTTAGGAGATGTCAATCGGCGTGGTATCACAATGGGCCTGCTCTGGCCTAAGTGTGATTGCCTTAGGACTCAGCCACTGTAACCTAACCTAGACTAAGACCGTGGTGAGTTTGTTACCGGCCTGTACAATAGTCGCAGCTTGGTCCTTAAGCTGCGACTGTTCCGCTCCAACGTAGAATCGGTGCTGCTATATGGATGCCTGGAAAGTGGACCACGCGAAAGCTGCAATCTTTCGTAAACAGATGTTTAAGAAACATCCTTATCTCGAACGAGCAATTGACCTGAGAAAGGGCCAGGAGCCTATAAACATCACAATACGAAGGTGAAAGTGGCAGTGGATTGGACACACCCTACGGCGCGAAGACAATTCCATTGCGAAGTACGCCATGCACTGGAATCCGCGTACGCAGGCAGGCAGAATAGCGGGACGCCCTAGGCAAACATGATGCAGAACAGTTGAAGAGGAATCGAGTTCTTCAGGAATGAGTTGACGCCCTATGCCCCGCGAGGGGTTAAAGGACTTAAGTATCCTGTACAACCCGGCGAGTTTGTATAGTTTGTTACCGGCCTTGATGGAACATCGAGTGTTATCCATCGTCAGCCTGTACAACTCGGCGAGTTTGTATAGCTCGTCTCTATGCACGCTGTCATATGCTGCCTTGAAATCGACGAACAGATGGGGGGTGTTGCATTTATGCATTTCTTGGGTCTTTTCCAGGATATGCCCTGGTGTGAAAAGCTGGTGGACTTTCCTGGCTTGAAGCCTCACTGATACGGACCTATCAGATTTTTAATGAATGGCTTCACAAAACGGCAGAAAAAATTTTATATTATTTTCAACTAAACTAGCAACAAGAATTTTTTTTTGATTTTTCTTCTCCTTCTGAGGCGACTTCTGTAAGACAAGCGTCTTCGTCGGAGCGTTGAACTTTCCCGGCGTCTTTGTTCAAGTACCACCATGCGATATGGTTGCTTTTGTTCGTCTGTCTTAGCATTCCACACTTTCGCAGCACCTTGCACCAGATCTTATACGCTACGTTAAGAAGACTGATCCCTTGATAGTTGGCGCAGTCAAAGGGGTCTCCTTTCTTGTGGATCGGGCTGAGATTCCTCTCGTCGGACATGCTTTCCTCAGACCATATCTTACAGATGAGCTAGCGCATGCGCCCTACCAGATCATCTCCAGCTGCTTTAATGATGTAAGCCGATAAAACGTTCGCTCCAGCAGACTTGTTAGACGTCAGTCTTGCTATTGCTATCTTGACCACGTCTATGTCTGGGGGACGGATTGCTCGTCTGTCATCGTCCATATTGAGTGTAAAATTCTGCTTAACAGCAGTATTTTGGTCCTTATCGCCGTTTAACAGTTTGCAGATCTAGATTCTCATTATTGACGGCGACTCTACTGTCCATTTTCATTTCCACAGGCTTCTGTCTGAATTTTATATCCATTGGATAGTTGTTTCATCCTCGAATACTTACTTACTTACTTATCAGGCAGACGAACCATGAAGGGCCTGAGCCTGAGCAATTGCTGCCTTCCATCGGTGACGGTCCTGGGCACGCTGCTTCCAGTCATCAAGGCCAAGCTGTCTTACATCCGCGATGACTTGGTCTTTGTACCGGAGGTTCGGTCTTCCTCTCCTTCTGGAACCAGGAGGCTCGGATTCGAAGACCCTCTTTGCTGGAGCGTTGTTGTCCATTCGCTCGATGTGGCCGAGCCAGTGTAGTCGACGGATTTTTGCCTTCCGGACTACATCCACGTCCTTGTACAGCTCGTAGAGTTCGCGGTTGTGTCTTCTCCTCCATTCGCCTTCCTCGCAGACGGGACCATATATCCGACGTAGAATTTTTCTTTCGAAGGCACCAAGAATCAGCTCTGCAGCCTTACTTAATGTCCAGCTTTCGGCTCCATAAAGAGGTTTTGTAGAGCATGACTTTGGTCCTTCGAGTCAGGAGTTTCGAGCCCAATTGTTTTGACACACCGAAGTAGCATCGGTTGCCAAGGGCGATTCTACGTCGGATCTCCACTACGATGTCATTCGTGGAGTTTACATTTGCCCCGAGGTAGACAAACTCCTTTACTACCTCGAAATTGTAGCTGTCGATTGTGACGTTTCGGCCTGGGTGGTGTGCGGCGGATCGTTTTTTGCTCGACAGCATATATTTTGTCTTGTCCTCGTTGGCCTTAAGACCAGCTCGTTTCGCCTGTTCCTGCCGTGAAAGCTTCCACTATGGCATGTTGAGACCGCGCGATAATATCGATGTCATCAGCGTAGCCCAACAACTGGACTGACTTGTAGAAGATAGTGCCTTCCGTGTTGACTTTTGCCCGCCGCACTATCTTCTCCAGCACCAAATTGAAGAAATCACACTACAGCGCATCTCCTTGCCGAAATCCGGTGTAGGTTCTGAGGTTTTTGAACCGAACTGCACGGTGCTTCGCGTATGTGTCAGCGTGGTGCGACACAACCGGATCAGTTTTCCCGGGATCCCGAATTCGGCCATCGCTCCGAATAGCTCCTTGCGATGAATGCTGTCGTATGCGGCCTTAAAATCCGCATGCTCTTTCGTAACAGTTATTTTTTTTTTTTTTCGTGGGTGGGTTGTTAGCCCTCCGCACAACCGCTGGGGAAACGCTGCATGCATTGGTTCAAATCACAACGGGTGTTGTGAGAGCTGTCCAGGGGGCGCCGCTTGGAGGCTGCATATCAACTTGATCATCTTGCTTGATCATCCCGCAAAGTTGAGAGCGATCAGCAACTTTGCCCTGTGAGCATAGACCCTGCCCCCCGTTTCATCCTCGAGTGCTGTTATATATTTCAACGACGATGGCCCCTCTTCGTCAAAGAAAACCCAGGGATGACCACTGGTGGCCTCCAGGATATACCAAATGCGAATAAAAATCGAAAACACGTCATTTTGTTTGTCAGAAGAAAATCTACAATTGGTTTGTTTGTTTATTTGACAGTTTTTCAAAAATTTGTTTAATTCTAGCTAAATTAATTTTCAACTTAATTTTCAAAAGCCAGTGTGATTTTATATCGTTACGACAATATTCTTCTTTTATTTATTTTCTTTTTTATTTTCATTCTTTTTCATTTCTTCTTTTGCTCTTTTGCTCGTACATACATAGACATATATATTACTTCTGTAGTTTCATTTCTCTTTTATCTCCTCTTTAATACATTATTATAAATGTTTTGTTTTTTTTGCTTACTTTTTGTTAATGTTTTTTTCCATTGTAAGTATATATAATATATATAAATATATGTGATAGAAGTACATGGTAATTATTTCATTATCATCTTAATAATTCAATGGGATTACAATGTGACCATAAAGAGAAATCAGTGATAGAATCATAAGAAACAAACAAAAGCTAACATTTTTTTCCTCGTTCCCTCTGCAACTTCTTCTTCTTCTCAACAATTTCCCAACACTGTTGTGGGTTTCTTAAAGAAATTTGGTAAAGTAAAATTGTTTCATTCTTTTGTCAGTATTTTCTTTTCATAATATAATGTGCTACAAAAATAAAGTTTTCTTTCCATTTGTTATAGTTCTCCTTTTTTTTTTTAATTGTTTATTTGATTCCTTACTTCTCAGTGTGTGTGTGTGTGTGTGTGTGTCTGTGTGTATTTGTGTGTCTATATTTTCGTATCCATTCCAGTGAGTAGTTGAAGTTCAATATTCAAGTCGCCGGTCATCATCTCGTCCAAGGAGAGTACAGTCCCCCCCAAAAAAAGATGCCCTCGATATACTGCCGTTGATTGAGTTTCATTTTGTGAATTGTTTTTTCTCGTCCTGTTTGTCTTCTTTTGGTAGCAACAAAAGAAAAAATGTGGCTTAAAATCGTAGAAAAAACAGAAACGTTATCCTTCGAATGAGATTCCATTCCAGATGGCAAAAGCCCTAATAGAGGTTAAAGTACACTCTACGGTAAAAGTACATACACATACATTTTTTGTTTTGCTTTTCATAAAGTGAATATATATTTTGTTTAAATTTTTAATTTATATTTTACTTAACTAATAGGAAATTTTAAGGAAGATTTAGAATTTAAAACGGAAAAAATGATTTTCTTATCGTTTCTTTGAACACTTCAAGCGGATCTATGTTCAACAAGTGGACTCGCGTAATGGTTGTGATTCTGTGGAGGGGGTGGAGTGAATTGGCTGCATCTGGCTCTCTTGGAAGTGACGCTTATCAAGTTGAAAGCGATCCTTTCCTAAAGATCGGGTGTTCATCAGTCTTCCCCTTTCCATTTAGAAACAGGGGTGTGTTCCATAAAGGTTGGAGTATCAATCTGCCCAAATAAAGAAGCCTACTCTCGTCTAAAGCTGTCTGCTGCTATCCATCAGCCAGCCACATCAACCTAAGTAATTTGTTGTGAATCATCTCTAATCATTGATCTAGGATCAGCGAAGTGGGTTAAGAAGGAACTATTTGGAGCTCAAACTGCTTAGAAACTTTAGAAGTTTTGAATGAGTCCACAGCCTACAATGACTTCTGCCCAAGTTGCAGAAATGGAGAGGAGGAGGAAGCAGTGTAACTCTACCTCGGAACCTGTCCGGCCGTTGCAGAAGTAAGAAGAATATACATGGGCAGCTATTTCCTCTACAGCCTTGAGGACACAACGAGTATGAGCCTAAAGGACTTCCCTAATTTAGAAAAACCACCAACTTATTATAAGTATCACTGTATACAGCAACAGGGAGTAGGTACGAAACAAGTCTTAGTAGGTCAACGAAGAATATAGCAAGAAGCGAAGATAAGTGACAGCACAAAGGACCTTTAAGGTCTAAGTGAGGCAATTTCCCTTGCCAGTCACATCTACCTACCAGCCTAAGTCCACGGCTTGAATGCAGGCTTAGAACAACCACTGGAATGACTAGGAATGGAAGCCCGATTCGTATGCCACTTTTTCTATAGTCGTAGTTCAGAAACCTTCCAAAACACGAAAATAAAAAAGCAAAGGAATAAAATGAACATTCAAATCGAGACACATTCAAGACCAAACCGTTCACTCTTATGATCAGCTCCATAAGAATACGGTTCGGCGAGTGAATCATCTGATTGTGTGAAATATTTGTGCTTGGAGGGGCTTATCAAATACAGGAATGTCATAATTTCTGGTGGCCCAAGTTTTTTATAGTACAAGGTGTACGTTGCTGCACGTATTCAAAATAAATATGGAACTACACACAAAAAAATTGGTACCAAAATCATTTCTACAGAATACTGAACAAAGATGCCAAAGCCATCAGAACTCCATATCTTACCATTTAGGAGTCTATAAACTACAAGCAAACAAACATTGATTTGTATATACAGTGAAACCTGCAAAGGTTCGCCAGCTGCGGTGCAAGGATTTTTGGCCAAATTAAGCAGGTAGCCAACTTATTTATAGCTGGCCAGGTTTTGTAGATGAAGAAAGAAAGCAGATTCCAAAACAGACAGGTGGTCAACATACAGAAGTACTTGGAGGAACACTTGTATGGCATTTTCTTGGTGCTTCGTGCTTTCTTGGATCAACTTGGGCAGATGGCCGGTACATAGAAAAATTAGGTGACTAGCCTTCCTTCTTCCGCACCTTCTCGTATTGTAGTACTATTCTTTTTTCACGACTGGATGAGATCTACAATTTCCTACAGGCCGACTTCTACTCCTTTATCTCTGATTTAGTAGCTACCTTCAGGATATCGTTGATTGGAAAAAGTCTTAGATTTTTCAAACTCTCCTCTTAAGAAATGCAATCGAATTGACCAATTCAAAAACTTCTTGTTTTGTTTTTCGAACTACGCAGATGTGAGCATCTTTCATTTCGTGGAATCATATAGAAGCACTCGCCTTGTCATTTCCCACTAAGCATAAGAACTAGAAACGTGCCAATCCGAAACTTGCTTAAGCCGAGTGAACCCGAGTTGGAATTAAAGCGAGCCGAATTGCCCAAGTCCATACCCATAGACAACCAGTTTCGAATACCAACTAGGCTCTGAACGTGGTAGTACAACTCAATTTGACGAAACAATGCTCATTTAACATGTGCAATGTACTCTGTTTGTCTTAACCAGTATAAGCGAATTAAGTTAAGTGTTACAAACAGAGTAGAATTTCGAATCGAAATCACGATTAATTTCGTTTTAGTTTGGACAACTCGATTTGTCATAAGTTTACCTCGGTTTGAACTCGGGTTGACTCGGCTTATCGACTCGTTACAGTCTCTCTGTGCGATATTTGCGTTGATTGGATCTAGGAGAAGATCAAGCCACGATCTATAAGATCGCACAGTCACATGCAATCTGGCCAAGTATCTACGGATTCAACGTCTAAGGTGGCTGGGCCATGGGTAAGTCAGCTCCGACCCGAAGAATCTTCAAATTCCACGCGCAACATGGGACAACTGCGTCTAAAATGATGCACTCAAGAGGAGAATGATCTTAACCAATTTGGCGCAGGAAACTAGAGGCAGCTATCCACAGACCGCACTTGTTAGACAGGGGCTGCTTTAGTAATCCCACTAGGACCGGCAACGTTTAGAATTCCAGTCATGTAGAACGTCATATGAAAGCAATCTCGCCGCAAACAAAAGCAACTAGCGCATCATAGATCATGGTGATGCATCGCAAAATCAAAAAATTATTGCATCGCATCAAAAAAGCTTAACCCATGCGCATTTTCTAGACGTTTACGAACTCAGCCAGGCTTGCTGCTTGATAACCAGGCACTGGGCTGTAGGGCCATACAAAGAAGAATTAACAAGAACAAGCTTACTTCCCTTAAGTAACCAAGTAGGAAGAACAGACTGCATCGTTCACAATAATCAAAGCTGAGATCAAACAAAACTATCTAGTATTCGTACTCTTTATGAGAGTTACTCGATTGCATTCAATAGAGAGAGGTGTTAAATGATTTTACGAGATCCCAGCTTATCGAAACTTTTGTTTGACATCATAATATTTTACGGCGCAGTTGGTGGAGTGCCTGCCCTTGTTTAGCACGTATCACACTGGACCAACAATTGCGTAGGCGTATTCGTTGGCTGCCAACCAATCTAACCTAAACTACGGCCAAATAAGAGTATGTCAAGAAGGGAGGCCTATGATTCAACGAATTGAGGGCAACATCAAGGCGGTCCGAAAATTTGTCAAGAGTTTTCCCGAATTTGAATTTACTACAACGAAGTGGGTGCAGTCGTTCGGGCTTAAAGCATCTCAGACAGCAGAAGCTCTTGATGTCCGCCTATTGAATTGCAAGCATTTGAGCAAACGTTTCTTTAATTAAGTAAATAACCTTTATTCTAATGAAGAACCTATGAGTAGCTTGATTCCCTTTCTTCTCAAGCCTCATTACGTCACCTCCAAAAAAGTTGGTCTTTTTCTGTGAAATCAGTTGAATTGTAATGCATGCTGTTTAGCGAACTTCAGAAGCTACTTTGAAAAATCAGTCCAAACAAATTTCCGTAATTTCTCTTGCATAAGCCATGCCTTGAAGGCAACTACATCTCGACCAGTATAGATCTATTGTATCGAAGGATTGGAGTTAAATGAAAAGACACACTGCTTCCCTCATGTAATCTACTCACTCCTTTCAAGTGGGGTTTTTAAATTCTACTGAAGTAAGTATCTCCCTACGAAGAATGCATTTCCTTAACCAGATTAGTGTTGGACATTCGCACAAGATGTGCTCCGAAGTTTCATCCTCTTCGAGGCAAAGCCGACAAAACTTGTCTTTATACATTTTTAATTTGTTAAAGAGATATTTCAGACCGCAGTGGCCAGTAAGAAAAGCTTGTTAGGCTTCTTACACTTAACTTATTGAGAAGAGAATAGACGAAGTTTGCTTTCCCATTCTTTAACGTCCAATTGACATGGCAGTACGGTTTAGGACGGATAGAAGCGGATTCCTAGCCAGCCCTCGATAGCTCGTCAACGGATTCGTTGTCTGGGACGCAGTGGGCCGGGGACGCACCCCAGTTTCACTTTGTTGTGTCTGTCAAGGGATTGTAGAGCGTAATAGCAATACATGATTGGTTTGGAGCCCATTAGGTTGGACAAAAGTGCCTTCGGTGCTGCTTGATCAGGCACTGATTGTTAACGTCGTAATTGGAGTAAGACGTTTGACACCATCTCAGACGAATTTGATGCGGTTTAATGAATCGAACTTGAAGATGTTTTTATGTATTCGTCTTGCCCTAAGTCAATTGCTGACTACTGACTTAAATTTGAAGGCAAACGGGTGGCAAAAAACTCTCGCATCAACCAGAGCACATTCTGTGAAGTAGCCAATTCCAACCCCCACTCATTTCCTTTGAAATACAATCTCCTGCTCTTATATGTGCCCCCTCTGAGCTTGTCTTCAACATTATTATCTGCAGTCGTCATTGAGTCTTATCTCTATTACCTAACAGAGTGTCCCCGATTGCTTGTCAATGACTAGGCGAATTCCTTATCATTGTCAGCAGATCAATCTATTTGCAAGAGCCCACTGAAGAGCAGCAAATTCACTCCCTCCCCTCGAAGAATGTTTACATCAGTCTCGACCACTTGTCAAACTGTCACAACAAAATCGACCTTCGTAACTATAACCTGTCATTTGAAAATCAAAAAAAATCAAACAATGAATGAATGAGTGAAAAAAAAAAACAAAGAAAACGTCTGCTTTGTACAATGCATGCAATCTCTAATAAAATGGAAGCATTAGTGCAGCATTGCCAGATATGATAGATATTCATGACTAGCTTGAGAGCTTACACACGTGTATACGTAAATCTTAAATTAGTTTAAACCACCCAACATCGGTTGGATTTCCATGTGTACAGCACCTAGAACCGAAGCGCAACAATGTGTCTGATGTGTTTACAAGAGTATCTAGAAACTTTATCTTAAAACTGTTTTTTTTTGTTTTTCTCTGTTTTTTTTTTTTGGTTTTTGTTTTTTGATTTTTAGACAAAAAAATAAAGTGGAAAAACTGTTTTAACGCTTTCATTTATTTAATCTATTTCTATAATCTTAGCTTGGCTGTAAGTGAGCCGCTTAAATTTTGATGAAAATTTATTATTCTTTGTGCTCGTTGCTTCTTGTTGTTTTTTGTTGTTTTTTTTTGTTTTGTCCATATATGTAGTCAAAACTTAAGCGAAAAAAAAAATATTTTCTTAACAATTTGTTTTCTTGTCTGTATATGTAAAATTTTTGTTTTGGAAGGATTCACAAAAAAGATAGAGAAGAGTTGATGTCTTTTTTTTTTGGTTTTTTTCCCGTTTTTTTGTTTTGTTTTGTAAAAGCAATTTTTAGCATATTAAAATATATATTCTTTTTTTGTTTAAATAATCAAAAAAGTGTTTTTTTCAAAAAGTTCATTTTTTTGGTTTTTTTTGTTCTGCATTGTTTTTGGTTTTATTTATCTTCTTCAATTCCTTCGTCAGTAACTTTCTCCTTTGATCCCTTTTCGTTGCTGATATCACACTTTTCAGCCAGCATGTCTTCGATACCTTCGTCGACAACTTGATTCTCGTCGGTGTCCAGGGCCTTGCCGTTGGTTTCGCGTGGTGTCATCTTGACGCGGCACGTCTCGTAGGCCTTCTCGAAGCCCAGTTTTGTGTACAGATTCCGTGAGGCATCGTTCTCTGGACGAATGACCACGAATGGAGTGTAGCCGCGTTCGATGACAAGTTGTGTTAGGGTTCTAGCTAAACGAATGCCGTAACTGTAAGAAGAGAACGAGAAAATTTTCGTGAGAACAGGCGTTGGGTTGGTATTTTATAAAGGTGACGTTTCTTAATAAAATTCAATGAGTCATCGGGTATTTTTAAGAACTGAGCTGCCTGTGCAGTGTCGTTAGGCAGAAGACGTTCCATGAATGCTGGTTGGAGGCCTGTTTTCACCTGCAAGACTACTGACTTTCTGGTGCGTAAATTGGCAAGATTGTCCTATTTGTAGTTTGGATCACTGTCTAGTACTAGGAAAAATTAAGGATTCTTGTATGCCGGCGCCTGTGCGCCTATAATCGCAATCTAAAAGCAGTTTTTGAGTCTCTGACTTTCAGCAGCTGACCAACAATGAAGTCCATTCCTAAGCAGCAGGACACACGATACGATAATGATGGTAGACTGAAGGCGATCGGCAATTTGAGTAACACTAGTGGTGCCCAAAGTTTACGATCATGTTGGACTAATGCAGTAGATTATGTGAAAATCCGGAGGAGACCATGGTCGATGACTGCAACATTTATTGTGTCCCCTCATTTTCTCTGTAGTTCCAACGAACGTTGCAGGTTCTGGGAAGGACGGCTTATCAAGGATTTATGAAAAGGCTAAAGATTTCATCAGAAAATTCCCGGCCACTGACTGCCATTTACCATAGAGGAACCAGGCTCTGGATGATCGTGCACGAGGAGTGCCCAATAAAATTGGTCTCATCGTGAGAGACATTGTACACAGCGAAGTGTGGCTTCTTCTTTTTTGATTGGCGCTACACTCCGGGGTGGACCTGAGCCTCAAGCAACATGCCTCTCCAGCCAGCAAGATCTTTCGCCAGCTGCCTCCAGTTGCGAACATCAAGTTGGTTGAGGTCCTTTTCCACTTGTGTGCGCCATCTAGTGCGAGGACGTCCTCTGTTGCGCTGTCCCAATGGCTCGGTGTCGAAGACTCGAAGTGTGTCGCCGCACATATATATCAACTATCAGGGAGACATCCGACTACACTGACTACTGCACTTTTTGACAGTTTATCACGAAATAATGTAAAAGACATTTTCTCATTGGTCTGTTCATCAGACCTCACTAGTCCAAGATAAATGGAGCATAAAAAACGGTATCTTTATCTTGATCTTGATATCTGGTCGGAATCCAGATTATTTTGGATTCAGCCGTCCTCTCCTTCTCCGACCTGGAGCCTAAGTTATGTTGAAATGCCTGACTGGCGACAAGTAACAGTCACTCTTAGGCCAGTATATACCCGATATGTTACCACGCTGACCACGAACCTCTGTTTCGAACACTTCGTCGGGGCATTGATAATAATGAACTTGATTTGGCTTGCAGAATATGTCTACCAAGAAAACACCAAGACCAATTTTCCCATTTTGCTTATTTCTCTGCTTTCGCTTGATGGACTGGATTCACTTAGCTGGAGACCTGTATTCCATGTAATCCATGCTGACCGCACTCATCTACATCTCTTTTCTGTTTGAAGAGTTCAGTGGTGAGATGCACTCCCAGCTGTTTATAATTACATGTATCAACGGTTGAATCTATATGTAATGAGGTAACCAGTTCACCAACTTGTATTTATCGCCTCAGTTAGAACCAACCCTTTGATGAACCTAACCTTTTTTTCCTCTAATTGTTCGTGGTGTTTTTTGTTTATCGCAACGCGCATACCCACAACGCCACGGGCCACGAGGTGGCGTTGTGGGTACCCCAATGCATTTACACCTCGACGTCTGTGTTCGATCTCTGGTCTGGCCCCACTTCTTTTGAGTCACTGACAATGCTCAAAGAGTTCTTCTGTCTAGAAGAAGCTTCTCAAACTTGCCCGTACGAAGTCGGCATAAAACTGTAGGTCCCTTCCACCCGTGAGAGAACAATAGCACGTAGCAAGTGGTTGCTGTCAAGCTAGACCCTGACTTTCTACGGGCTGTAGCTGTAGGCTGTAGGCTGTAGGCTGTAGGCTTTGCTTCTTCTTTTATATCCTAAAGGCCTACCTAACATAAGTCTATATTTAGTGTCAAGTTGACTACTTTTCAAATAAGCAAAACTCTGAATAGTTTATTGTAGATCTGTTGCCAAACACTCACGGGCTAATTGATCGTCTAGTTTTCGTAGAAAATTTGGTGTCGCCAGAGGGCCCTGAAGGCTCCCCGAATCGGGAACTGTTGCTACTTCTACTCATTTACTAAACAATTGTCTTTGCGGGCTGATGAGCAGAGATTTGTGGATTTCTTCTGTTTTCAAAAGTAGAAGCTTGAATGAAAAAGACAAAGAGGCATGTAGACTCAACCCTTCTGTCAATAAGTAGATCTGGCCAGACCCTTTTCCATTTTTGAAAATTACATCTTTGCCAAATTATCAGTATTTATGGTTTCTCTTGCTTCAATGTAGACAATTAGTTGAAGAATCTGAGTGGATCAGAAAAAAAAGTCTATATACAACAACCTCTAGATTCAATCGAATATGAGTGGCGAAACCTACTTGTTGACAGAAGGGTTAAGGACAAGATTCCCCCGACTATACTGGTAAGTAGACTGAAGGAATATCCATTTTATTTGAGAATGGGTGAAAGACCGAAACTCTGTCACAACCTCCTCGTTTGCAAAACATGTAAAGCTGTGACCTCAATGTTTAGATTTTTCAAAGAAACACTGAACTGGTCACACATGCAACAAAATTGCCTTTGACTTGAATATTGCCTAGGGTTGCTATTAGTCGCCTACGAGTTTAAGCGCCCTAGCGTTTTATATCGACTCGAAGCTACTACATTTGAGAAGCTGTTTCTTCACCATTGTCTGGGCATTATACGTGACGTGAAAGAGACAGAGACATCAGTCATAACAGTTTGACAGCGAATTTAGATTCTTAAAGTTTGAGTCAACTCATTCAGTCAGCAGAGAACTGCGCTGAGTGTCCGTCTTCTAAAAGGGAACTTTATGAGGCCTATATTAGACGTCAAATGGTGCAAAATGCTGTTACCTTTAAATATGGCTGTTAGAAGTTTCTCGATATATTTTGAGCGGTGACACAGCCCGTATATGGTCAGGGCATAGCTCTCAGCAACCACTCGCTTTGTGCGTCAACAAAGCAGAAATCAAGAGTATTTCATGTTGTCCTGGTCTATGAACTCAAAGTCTTCTAACCTAGATTATTGATTACAAGATGGCGGAAAAAGGATAATTCAGTTTCAGTTGGAATTCTGTTAAGAGGACACAAGTATTCGAGATCGACGTCATTTAGCCAGATTTGAGAGACGTCGCAGCAATATATAGGAATTTTAACTGAAGCCGGATTCCACATTCCATGAGTATACGCAGTCAACGATCGTTTCCCTATGCCGTTAACAGCAAGATGAGTGTGCTCATTTAAGGCATCATGGGCAGACTCATCTAATGGGCAAACTTTTCGAGTACAAAGAGGAGCGGAAACTGACATTCTTAACATTATAAGATGTATTATTAAAGCAGTAGTGAAAGATGCACATCCTGGCACTTATCTAAATAACAAGGCTACGAAATAATTAAAAATAATCAAAGTCTGTCTATCGTTACTCGAATTCCACACTCGAGAACTTCGACTGTCTTAGACACTCGGTGGAAGCGTTGTATAAAAACCTCGACTAACTCAAGTGCTGGTGTCAAGTAGTCACTGATTGTGATACGCTTTGACATTGGGCTTTGGTGCTGTCGGTGGATCATTCGGAAATAAATACCCCAGTGCACTTCATTCTCAATGGATTTCTTTGAATTGTTTCTTTGAACAAAAAAAATGAGCAATAATCTCTTAGACTTCCTTTGATGCAAGTTGTTCACATTTTTAGAAAATCTTTGAATTACAGACATTCCCCTCTTCACCCAGTTCACCATTTTAACAAAGTGGACTGGCCCGCACAAGAACCACTCGTGTTGTACTTACCCCTTCCGCCTATAGTCTGGACGTGTCTGCATTGAAAACATAGCACCGTAGTACGAATGCACCATCCAAGCAGCCAATTCGGCGGTATCCTTTCTAAAAATGCCCAAGCCGGGCAGCACTCTCACTAATATCTCAAATACTTCAACGCATTCAATTTCACTGGCCGGATACAGGTCATGGATGCCCTTGACATCGTCTGCGGTAAGCGGACGCATTTCCGCCTCATCTGGCGGTAAACTGCAACACAAACAGAAATTAATTCACCAACTCGAAAATGAAAAAAAAAGACACTTACTCCTCCAACTGCAATTCGGTATTTAAATTCTTACAAACATATATATCGCCTTCCAGTCTTTCCATTATGCCAAATGTCGAATAAAAGTCATCCAGGCGATTCATAATATCCTTGTGCGTAAAGTTCAGGTACAATGGCTTTTGCCAATCTATCAGCACGTCCTCGGTGCGCATCAGATCTACACATTCTATGCGGCTCGATGGACAAAAGATTCCAAAACTTTGATAAATATTGTTGTTGGGCTGCAAAAGGAGAATCGATTGGATTCGTGGATGGATGTTTGTGTGAGGCAGGGAATGTTTACATACCGTTAGCGTGCATCCGGGAAAATGTAGAATTATTGGTTTCTCTGGCCAATCCTTGGAAACGTAGAAATGGAAATCCCAAACTCGATCATTCAGGTACGTTTTAATTGTTTGATGAAACTGCAAAGGATGTGCCAAAAAGGGGGGTTGTTAATTTGCGATGGAATAGAGGGGAAAGTGTGAATGTGTCAATGGAATACAAGTGAGGCGATGATGTTTGAACGGGAAATGGAAAAACGAACGGGCTTGCCACGGTGAAGGTGATGTTGACTTGTGTGGGTGTCACTCGTCATGATTGCGCAGCTGATGAAAGGTGCAATGTGTAAATGAAGACGTGTGGTGACAGGGTTGGTCAAGAGAAGATAATTTGAATTCAATACAAATTGGGACTTTAAAATCGGCACGTTTTTTCTCAATCTTAAGGTTCAACATGGCCATACCTCTATCCCCTCCCTCCGCTGATACTTTTCCCCTCTTTTTGTGTGGATGGTCGACAAATGGTCACAAATAATAAAAAATTAACAAAAATACAAACAAATGCATACCACTTTATTGGACTGCAACAGATCAAAATATCTCTCCGTCATCACCAGACCAATACTTACTTACGCTGCTCTAGCGATAAATACAAAATAAAAGACTGCACAAGCCAAGATCAATAAACTGGAAGTACTTGCTGTACCAGCATCACAAGGACAATGAGAACAACCATACAGCAGCGCTCGAAAACGATTATTCCACGACTTCATCTACAGACGAAGGAAGAATCTTTAGTTAATGCTTAATTCCAAGCACATTCACCTTGACATTCTCAATTATCTAAACAGGCTTCAAACCCTGAAAATATTTATGTATTCCCAGATACAACTTCAGGCAGATTTATTAAGGTTCCCTCATGACACACCTGGGAGCAAAACAAACCCACTCTTACCGCGAGTCTCTCGTCTGGTTCACAGATGGATCAGTAGACGAAGACATCTACAGTATGGATAATCACAACTCCGTATTTCAAGCAGAGATATTCCCTATTGGACTAGACAGAGATACCACTATCAAGCAATTTCATATTCCTTCTGAAGCAATGTTGCTCGTCTAGCTCTCAAAAGCTACGAAGTCACCTCTAAGCTAGTATGGGACTGTCTACAATCGGTACACCAGCTGGCCACACAGAGTCCACCCCAAGGGCAGCAATTCGCCACGTCTTTTTAAAATAATATTTATTTTAGAAGACACAACCGCGAACTCTACGAGCTGTACAAGGATGAGGATGTAGTCCGACGGCAAAAATCCGTCGACTACACTGGTTCGGCCACATCGAGCGAATGGACAACAACGCTCCAGCAAAGAGGGTCTTCGAATCCGAGCCTCCTGGTTCGAGAAGGAGAGGAAGACCGAACCTCCGGTACAAAGACCAAGTCATCGCGGATGCAAGACAGCAAGTAAGTAAGTATTTATTTTATTTATCTGATTCGTATTGAGGAGCAACGTTCTATCACCAAGATCGAAATTAAAACGGCTGTAATAACACCTATAAGATAACGAACGTGCTTCAGATGTGTACCTTTCATAGAGGACATTTCCAAGTGTTTATAGAAACGTGCTAAATTTTCTCTTCAGCACAGAAGTTTGTTCTTTTTGTATTACATTTAGATCCAAACTACAATGGGAGCAATATTTCTCCATTTAGTAGAGAGTGCTGTATCTCCCGAGTATTGTATTACCTTCTTCAGAACAATTCTTGGCAATCTTTCATCTTTCATTTCGAAGATCTTAACGATGTAATTGAAATGCATATTTAGCGTTTCCATAATCAGTGGTAATAGGCCTGTTTCGAGGTACAACATATACTTCCGAGAGGCCCGTGGGAGTTAAACGATTCTCTTGATGAAGTATCGGAGACATTTTCCGGCTGTCGACGAAGTAGTCCTCCCACCTAGCTTTGAAGAAGTCGGTACAGTCATAAAAAGACTGAACAACAATAAAGCCGCAGACTCAGATGGCTTACCATCGGCGCTTTTCATAGCTGGGGACAATGTAATGGATGGGAGCATGCACCAAATCATTTGCCGAATTTGGGAAGACGAAAGCTCCAGCGAAGACCAGCGAGTTCCAAATCGATACTCATCTTACCTCATACTCAGTTCCATCGCTGACAATAATTCCATATCCTGTTCATTGTAATATACAGCCGTCTGCATACCATCTACCGTTTCCGAAAAGATTATTCTGCGGAATACCTATCACCACCGCCAAGAGCTATTTAAATAATTGGCTCGGGAGCATGACCAACCGTTACGTGTACCAATTATTTGTCTTAATAGAACGGAACTACTCCTCAAACTCACGATTTATTTATTCATTTATTTATTATAATATTAATGTACAATTAAAATTGTAATCAATATGAACTATAGGGGCCAAATAGTGGGGATGACTTAATAATAATAATAATAATAATATAATATGGGTGGCGCTACAGCCCGTAGAGGGTCAGGGCCTAGGTTCTCAGAACCAGTCGTGTTGTGCGTGCTATTGTTCTCTCACGAGTGGAAGCGACCTACAGTTTTACGCCGAATCCGAACGGCTTTGTTTAAGAAGCTTTCTCTAGACAGGAAATGCTCTTTGAGCATTGTCAGTGACTCGAAAGAGGTGGGGTCGTGAAAATTGTTTTCGTCGCACAAAGCAGGAATCGAACCTGCGACGTCGAGGTTGGATAATATCCGATTTGGGTATATCGGTTGGGCATTTTGGCTGAGTTTTATTAGGGTTAATTAATTGATAGTGATGTTTATAACCCTCCCACTCGCGTAATATTTGTTGTTGGCACTTTTGATTTATGTATCTCTTTAGATCGCATTGAGAGAAGGTGTAGTAGGAGAGGATGGGTGCCTTGAGGGCGGCATTTGCAGCAGCATCTGCATATTCATTGCCCGCAATTCCAACATGACCTGGTGTCCATAACAGCCTTAACTTCGTTTGTGATTTGATGAGGATATCACGTGGACTTGCGACGGCTTTTATAACAGACAGGCTGTCGGAGCAAATTACTTACTTACCTCTTGTTTTGGAATATTTTTTAGCGGCGTATAGTATAGCTACTGCTTCTGCGGTGTATATGGAGGCGATGTTCTGTAGGATGCCTTGCGAAATGATCGAGCCTCCTTGATGAACAACTGCATAGGCTGTGTTGTCGTTTGTTTTGGAGCCGTCTGTGTATATAAACCTCCAACCCGTTCGTTTAAAAGTTTCATGGATCTCATTGAATCGAGCTGTGTATACAGTATTGCTAGTTGTATCTTTACGTAGTTCGTGCAGGTCCAGAAGTATGGAGTCCTCATGGAGTGACCATGTTGGATATGTAGGTGTAAATTTGGTTGCTCTCTTGCGAGGTAGATCTATTTGTTGTCCCCCACGTAGGATGCAGTGGATTGCGGAGGGGAACCTTCGATTACGAATGTGGGTAATGGCCTTAGCTGTATCTTGGTCGATTATCGATCCCGTTTGGAGGTGGAGTTTCGCATTGAGTCGTGCAATGGATACAAAATATCTTTCTTCCAAAGAAGGAAGTCCAGCTTCAGCGAGGATGTTTCTGACTGGAGTAGTTGGAAATGCTCCAATGCTGGCTCTGGCTCAAACTCACGAGGAGTCAGGCTTTCTTACTGGAAACTGCCTAGTAAGCAAACACCTCAAACTCATGGGTTTGGCATGCAGAATGTGTAACGAGGGCGAAGTAACTGCAGAGCTGACTAGTATACTGATACGTCATCGACACCTCGGTCCGCCTTAAAGCGGACAAAATTACTGCTAGTCCTCTCAAAAGCACACTTAGTTTTATTATGAACTCAGGCAAAGTCGCCTAACAGAGACAGCTATCAAGCGGTCTTTTCCCCCCTCTTCAACCATTCTAGTTCTTAAAATTCAGCTTATGTCGGAACTGAACGAAAATCGGTCAGAAAGGATAGACACATTTGAAAGGAGCCGTCGTTAATTAAAATTCTTCCACCAGCTGCCACCTAATAAGCAACTCATTTCGTAAGCAAAACTGCTCGAAACCCAGCAAATGGTTAGCTATCTTGTTTTGTTTCTTCTTCAATCTCATCTAACTCTGAATTGATTCTCAATTTCTTTCACCATCGATTCTTCTGTGTCCACTTGGCATTCCAACCTCATCAAGTTCCGAGAGTGTCGCTTTCTCACCCCCTTCCCCAGCCACCCAATCCACCCATGTGCAAATCGCACTAAAGAACCTGCAAGCCGCACGAAATCCCCCCCCCCCCCCCCTCCCCACCAGCAACACCGTCATTTCTTGCAGATTACCCGTATCGGGCCTGAGTGGGATAATCTGCTTTACCCAATCATTTACCTCCCGAACGTACAATTCCATTAGCCAACGAATAAAGCTTACGCAGTGTCCACACATGTCCGTTCCATGTAAGCGACAAAACTGATTCTCAGCACTTCCACCAAGCGTATGCACAACCAACCAGTGCCACCTTCCGAATGGCCAACTGAATCGAATATAGGTCATGAGCATTCGATTTCCAGCCACACACCATTGCGGCGTGTCCTCCGAGTGGGCCCTCAACGCTGCCCGATTGTTGACCGCCACGACACACATCGACAGACAAATTCAATTACGCCAGCAACTAATTGTGCCTTAATTGAATTTGCGCCTCACTACGACCACAGTGTCAGGGACAGGACAGAGAACTCCGGCTTTTGTAGCGCAGTGCGCGCTTAACGCTCATGTCGTGACGGCTCCTCGTTGGATTCGGATATAATCGATGCGACTTCGCGATGGCGGCTGCGGATGCACTGCAATTGCACATAATTTGCAGAAGCCGAATAACAAGCGCATGCATGAATAGAGACGAGAATCTTTTGAAATTCGACACGAGGATGCAGGTCAGACTAGGAGCGGGCACAAATAAGACAAGTGCTCGCTGGTGCACACCAGCGACATCCGGCTGCCATGTCTGTCGATGGAATCAGATACTCCTTGTACATCCGAATACATTTGAAAGCGATCGACGTCCTTCACTTTGGATGTCCGTGAACTCGATTGTCGTCGTCCTCGGAGACATTTAATTTGAGTAATTGCAGGCAAGTCCTTTTCGGTTTGATTATGTTCATCACTGCAGGGAGACACATCACGGAGCGGGGAGGGACTTGATGAGATGAAGGTATGAGACTATTTGAATCGTCTTCTTTTTTTTTTGGTGAGGTGCACGTTTCTGTGTCAGGTCCTGCATAACGTGTTGTGCAACTAACTGGGCGGCCTGCTTGTAAACGCATGAAAGGACTCAAAACAACTTGGCAAATTGTTTGATTTGCTGCTGGTCTGCAAAGGCCGGTCGAAATGAAAGCAGAAGTTGGTTCGTTTATCGAGTCACTTCATGTGTATGCCGGTATCTTCTGCAGGTCTGTTCATTAATTCGGTTGAAGGTTAATTTGGTTCGTGAATGCGACGATTCAAATCTGTGAGTTAAAGCCCTCGTACATAAATTGAACTACTGAAAGATGCCTGGCATGGTATTGGGGTACAGATTACTTTTAGGTTATTCAATGCATAAATTCAGAATGGGTCAAAAAATACAAAACACTACGAACCAACCGTCAATTCACTTGTCTTATACTACAGAGCAACAGGAAAGGGGATATCTATGGGTCTGCTTTTAGGCGCAAAAGAATACGAATTGTTGCTAAACAACTCTTTGATGAAGGCTAAGGGGTCGTTGCAAATGTTGAAAGCGTCCGAACTGTCTGAATCCAATCCCTTTTCCTTAGTCACCATATACCGTGCAAATGCCCAAGTTTTGATTTTTTCATTGATTTGTTTCAATTCCATATGCCCAAGCCGTCGGGTCTTGAATACGAAATTTCTTGAACCGGGGGTCCCACAAGGCAGACGTCAGGCCTACTATTTTATGAGCTTCTTCTTCTTCTTATTCTTATTGGATAATTTTCTTGCCATTTCTTGGAATCACATTACCAAATTCGCAAAGAATAGTAGACATGACGGATAAACTGTCACTTTTTCTGTGACTGTGGTTAGTGCCACTTCGGTCTCGAATGTACGGATGGTGTTTGGAGGAGGAGACTGAACGACAAGCTGTACGGGCTGTACAGCGACATTGACCATCGACGTTTAAACGAGTTCGAGTTCTCTCGTCGCAGATGGCTAAGTCACGATTGGTGTCCACCAATGCTCCGGCCCGGAAAGTCTTCTACTCCAATCCCGAAGGGACAACGCGGTAAAGGAAGACCACGCCTACGGTGGCGCACGCAGCTAGAAGGGGACCTTAATAAGTTGAACGTGCGTGGAAGCAACTAGCACAAGACCGAGCTAGATGGAGAGGCATGTTGGCTGAGGCCCAGGTCCACCCCGGACTGCAGTTGCACGTTGTGTGATGATAACTTAAGAACTGGAAGGAGTATATAGAAATGATGCACTTTTACCACAATGACCGATTCGCTTTCGTTGAGTTCGTTCATTGTGCTCATTTAAGCGAGATGGAAATACATCGTCCTCTGTGTAGACGATAGCTTGTATTCCATGAAGATTCTAAAGAACAATCTTCTTCTTCTTCTTTGTGTTCCGCTACAGTCAGGGGTGGACCTGGGCCTCAACCAACATACCTCCCCAACTAGCGCGATGTCTTGCTAGCTTTTTCCAGTTTCGCACACCAAGTTGGTTGAGGTCTCCACTTGGATGCGCCACCTTAAACGCGGACGTCCTCTGTTGCGTTGGTCGACAGGTAAAGAACAATCAGTGGCATTTTTAAAGTTGCCGATGCTTATGGTTCCTTCCGTCTTCTCGAACAGTAGTCCTCTTGCACCGGCCTTGTTTTCCCATTTTGGTATGCCTTGTCGGTTGCAAGTATTTTTACTCACTTTTGCCAACGTATCATTGCTCCTTATAATCATGCTGTAGGGACTTGAAACTGACGAAGGCATACCAGCGAGCCTCGTCGTTAAGAAATGTCCCCAAATTTAATAGATCCCCTTTGAATAATCAAGACATCATCGTCTCTAAAATGAAAGCATGACTGACAGTCGTGCGTTTGATGAGTAGATAAGTTCGACACTCCTCCGCACCATCTGCTGGTGTCACCTCGGTAGCAATTCATGAAGGAAACATAAATTATTTGTATTCCCGGCAACTACTACCCACCAAGTCAGAGCCAGTCAGTCTCCATCTGAGCCCTCAACATTTTCGTTTCAATCTCTCTTGACAGGGATGACAATGCATGGCACAGCAAACACTGAAGTCATTCATTGTAACATTCCACCCCATTTGGCATTAATTTTCGCGAAAAAAACTACTCACATTCTACGCAAGTGTCATTCCTGTTAAAAGGATAACCATGCCGTGTCATTCCCCAGCTGCGGCGCGGCGTATCTGCGTGGTCCCCTCGAATTCAGCTGATTCACAGCAAGTGCCCGATGTGAGCTGACTTTTAATGACAAGACACACGGAGATGACTGTGCAAAGCGCTCATAAAGTTGAAACAGTTCGCCAGCAACCCCTTCAGGACCCACACCCAATTTATGGGAGCCATCTCTAAGAAAACTAGGTCAATCCAACATTGCTTCCCTTCCTCCCCTCAAGTCGAAGGCGTGATTCATTGAATGGATTCGAGGGATAATTTGTGATTGCCATGCACCATGACAGTCAGTCGCCAGCTCTCCTGGCCACCGGCACGATATCCGTGGCATCCACTGGCTTGTTTATCGCTCGGTTGCCATTGTGACAGCACCACCGGTGTCCCGCATTTATTGCCGTGTCTTCGATTTTATTGCCCATCGGAACAAGTCTATTACGGATTCGCTTGAAAAAAGAAACAAAATAAAACAGAATGCCTTCGAAAAAGCGCCCGTTAAACAAAGTTATTAAATACACATCACACTTTGGCACAAAAAGGGGAGCGATTAACCGCCCCCAACACAGCCTAGGCGACGACGAGGGCCCAGCACGTCATCCTGAGAGTTGTTTAGTCCGTGAACGAGTCGCGGCGCTTGGAGAACGAGGCACGTGTTGTGCCAGCGTCCGTGCTTGGCTACAATAACCATGGAAAATGAGCAAGACATTTGGGGTAATCGGCAACATCGAAATGGCTCCAGATGTGGGGCGAGGAGCCCCTTTTTAGGCGTCGCGTCGTTGACGAATGACTGCCTGATTTGTGCGAACGAATGATTTAAAGCAGATGACCGCTCGTGCGTGCAGCAACACCTCGTTTTGCAATTTCAAACGAAATGCCGGGACCCCTTCGGTCTAGGGCGACCGCAAGAAGGTGCTCATAAAGAGCATCCGACAGGAAATCATCACCGTCTCTCCGAGCCTTCATTTGATCCAAACGTTCAAGTCGATGACACCAGCATGTCGTCCCGTCGTCGTGTGGAAAACTATTAGGAAATTAACACCGTCTCCGCACTCACTCAACCGCACCGGGTGTTGGGTTACCGAATTAATTTTAAGCTCCCGAGTGATTATAACCCGGGAACGTGTGTATCCAATAGTTTGCATCGTTCCCCCGTCCACATTTCAATCCACGACCGTTCGCACTCAATCGGTCGCAGTTTCTCACGCCATGTCGCTTTCCACCTCCCACCACCCACACCGCATGGGATTGGTCGGTGCCCGGTTTCACGGGGAATTAGCATTCGTGGAATATCCTTAAGTGCTCTGGCGGAAAGTCATCCAATTTAACTGTACCCCGTTACAGCGGAATACATATTTTCGAGTTGTTCGGCTGTGTCGCGTGTCAAGGTTAGCATTATGCATTGGCGCCATCTATGGTGTGGTGAAAAAAACAACGAAAACGTGCTCGTGCCTGGGGTTTCGTTTGGATCGTTAGTCATTCCTTTGCTGACGTCTATCCGTGACTTGCACTGCGAGTGTGTGTTCTGTGGCAGCAAAAGCACTCTCCCCCAGCCCCCTGTTTAATTTTGGCTCTCGTGCATAAATCCATAAATTTGCATACAAATGATGCCGCTGGCCATCGGGGTGTGTATTTGAGCTCGCGCTCTTGTGTGCGTGTGTGTGTGTTGAAGGGAGTAAAACTTTCCATTTCGCCACAGTTGCGAGTGGTGTTGGGGTGCTTCATTGCGCTCGTTTGAGTAAACACCGTTATTTCGTGTGTCTGTACACGCGGGAGTGGACACGAATTGGGCGTTTAATTGTGTGGGGCTTTGATGGAAAGACGGGGGGCCTTTGTGCAATTAAGCGAAACTCCGCTTTTGCGATTCAGAAGTTTCAAAGAAATGCGAAATGTCCTTCACGTCTGCGAGTGAAAAGCGACAAAACAGAACTCGTTTGAGTAAAAAAAAAATGAAAATAACCGAGCTGAAAGCGGACATGAATTAGCGATGGGGACTGTAGAGATCCGCTGTTGGCGATTCGTGAAATCCAGTTGACTCGTGACATCGTTAATGGGCCGTGAAAAATCGTCGGGTGACAAGGTCAGCGAAATTCGAGAAGGAACTTCAACACTGCGATAAGCGATTTTTGTGGTAATTATTTCTGCGATGTAATTAATTGTATTAATATTCAAAGTATGTCGGCGCTAGTTTCCAGATAGCTTCCAAAAGTCAGTGAAACAAAATCAACTCAAAGTAATATCTTAGTCTACACGGCAGAAAATAACAAACTATATCTGATGTAGGTGCCAGGATATGAAAACGAAGAGGATGATATTCATGCTAACGCGGGGCTCAGACACCCTTCAATGCGCCCTCGACCATTTTATGGACTCAACACCTTGGTCACAAACCTCCAGTTATGTACATAAATGTGCAACCAATCAAAAGAACGAGTTCTGGAACAACGAAGAGCGTATTAAACACTCAACGGTGTTCATGGCATAATCCTAGTTCCAAACGAGCTAAAGAGGTTTTGGGGCTGATAAGGGATGACCAAAGATTGCTGTGTAGCGCATTAACAGAACTCGGAGGACGCAATTAGCACCTCGATAAAATGAGTATAGCCAACACAGAAATCTTCAGGGCACTGTGGCTTGGCTAAGGAATCTCTGGACCACATACTGACCCACTGCCCAAGCCTTGCCAGAGAAAGATTCCACACACTTAATAGAAACTCCCTAACAGGGAAAGACTTTTAAGAAATCTACGGAAGTTGAGCAATTCCTAAAGGCAGCAGTGCACCCCGAGTTCTTCAATTCCATTCAACGATCTACACGGTCGGCGAGATCGTGTCGTCTTGCGGTAGCACTCGGCTTGTCAGAAAATTGCATTGTTTTTTATTCACACATTAAAGTATTCCACAGAGCAGCCTGTGTGCAGTACATTGGTCCGGTCAAAGAGGAATATGTTCTGAGTCCGCGGTCAAGAAGCTTCTGACACATCTTCTATGGTGAGCTTCAGTACAGAAGAACTTTACGATACGATACCTGGGTATAATGGTATAATGGTATTCGGAGGCGAAAAAGAGCTGATGACTCTCGATAATCACGCATGCAAAGCTTTGTTAACTTTTTTACTACATGCTTGTCAGCATCAGCGTGCATAATTTGAAAGGATTACAAACAATTATAACGCTGTTTATGGTCTTATCGGTAGCACATTGAAAATGAGAAGCAAGAAGAAAGAAAGACGAGGTCTATTGACAAATCTTCTTGTTCTTTGTGTGGCGTTACAGTCCGGGGTGGACCTGGTCCTCAACCAACAAGCCTCTCCAACTAGCGCGATGTCTGGCTAGCTGTCTAAAGTTTCGCACACCAAGTTGGTTGAGGTCTTTCTCCACTTGGGTGCGCCACCTTAAACGCGGACGTCCTCTGTTGCGTTCCCCTACAGGTTCGGATTCGATTATTCTTCGGGCCGGAGTTGTGGTGTCCATCCACTCTACATGACCTAGCCACCGTAGGCCTTGGATCCGTTGATGCATGGCCAGCCCGTACAGTTTGTGGTTAGATCTTTTCCCCCAGAACCCGTCAACACAAACAGGACCAAAGATCGCACGCAGAACTTTTCTCTCAAAGAGACCAAGGACTTCTTCATCCGCTTTCGAGATTGTCCATGCCTCCGCGCCGTATAGCAGGACAGGGATGATCAGCGTCTTATATAGAGTCAACTTGGTCCTTCGAGACACGGCCTCTTGAGCACAAAGAAACAGCGGTTGGCTTGAACTCGGTACTGATGTTATTCGTAAAATTTACTCCGGAGCCGAGGTAGGTGAAGCCCTTGTACATCGTAGTCTTAGCTGCCCATTGTCCTCTAAGAAGATGCTTTGTTGAAGTTGACTGCTCACGTGGTTTGACGCTTTTCTGTTGCAGGCATGGACGATGCTTGCCGCTTGGTTGGAGAATTGGTCTGCAAATTTATCCACGTATAGTACTGGGCTTTCATTAGTTCAATGTTCTTATTCACAGTGTTTCTATGCTTCTTGTACTGTCTTTCGTAAGATTTGCACATCGGGCTATTCTTCCACTTCCTATAAAGCTCATCCCTGTTTTTGCACATGGTGATTATTTTGTGCAATTTCTGACGAACAAAACTCCTTTAATCGTAACTCGAATAGTGTTTCGTCTTTCAGCCAATCACACAATCTTAGCCAACCTGATGAAGTTTTTAACAGTATCAACTCATCACTAGGCTTGCCACAGTGTCACACACACTCCTACGTCGTAGCCAATTCCGTGTGCTTAACGACCAGAATCCTTTCATTCGACTCGGTAAACATATCAACAGCTACAAGTGTAATTGAATACGCTGTCGAACGAAAAAACAAAATGCTGTGCTCAACAACTTGAACCATAATTACAAATTGCCCGATAAATCATTTGACACATTTCCCATCACAGCCAGACGCCGCCGACCGACGTCAAGAGCGCAAATAAAAGCCAAGTGGAGGAAGGCCGAAACCTCCGACGCAGTGCCTGTGTCGCATGAATAACTTCCACGTCCCCGTGCCACACTTTCCCAAAGAGCGTAATAATTCCGTGAAATCAAACAAAAACAACGAAAAATGATGGACGAAGAAGTGCCCGGCCCGTGCTACCTTGTCTCCCCGTGCCGCATGCGAAATCCATTTACATTTTCCGAAAGGATTCCTTCGCCTCCTCGTTGAGTCTCCCAGTTCAAGGGCACTTCGCCGACAAGACATCAAAAGGATACTCCTCGACATCGCCATCGTCGTCGTCGTCGCCACCAGGCTCCCCCAAATTAAAGGGGAAATATCAAAATTGAATTTTGTTTTCGAAAATACATAAACATCCCGAGGAGCGGCGAAAACGACACATATGACAAACAGACAGATGAATGGATGGATGGGTGTGTGGGAGCGTGAGTGAGTGTGTGTGTGTGACTGAGTTATGCAATTTCTCGAACGGATCTCGGATGATGGTGACATGAACATGGTGACGTACCTTTAGTGATTCCGGTTTGTATCTCTCCAAATACTCCAAAATTTCTGGAAGCTCAGATTCTTGCACCAAACGGAAGTGTTTACCTTCAGGAATGATTTCCATTTCTGCGAAAACAGAGAGAGAGAGAGAGAAAACATAACGATAAGCTGAATTCGATACACAAAACTGCACAAGGATACACACAAAATCAGCACAAAATCAAATGGAATGGTGTCCGGACTCCGCGAGGTAATGGCGTAAAATTGATATTGAAAGCTTTACGGATGGGCAGGTGGGCGTCGGATGGTGGGTGTAATTGAAGCAATTTCATATCTTCCTTGGGGCTGGTGAAACTTCACGCAGAACGACGCTGGATGCTGGATGCTGGAAGTGATTGAGTTTGCAGCATCTTCTTCTCCCACTCACGTACGTGCGGGGCTGTGGAGCGAAAGGGGAGGTGAAGGTCGTCTCGAGACATTTTCGTGGTTACGTGTGGCTTGAGATTAGTCCGACGACGTGGCGTAGGATTGCACATGAGACTCGTGTGCACGCTGAAAATGTGTCCCTGAAGAAAATCCTCGGAATTTGATCCAATTTTGCCACACTTGACATTTTACCTCGAGGAGGTTGGTCCAATCTACGACGAGATGTATGCCCACCCGAGTAGCTAACATCGTTGCTCATTCCTGACCGAAGGCATTGCCATTTAGAAACTTTAATCAAATCACAAAAATGTGGTATGTGCACATTTTATGCAAATTTTCACTCAATCCACGAGAACTTAGTTCGGTTTGTTGACGATATTGTCTGACCATAAAATTTGTTTCCTCTCGTGAAGTGAAGAGAATCAGAGAGGATGGAGATTCCCAGATATTGTGACCAACGTCAGGTCTGCCCTCTTCGTCTTCGGTTGGCACTACAGGTCGGGGTAACCTTAGCTTCAGTCAACAGCTTCTCCCAATAGCTCGGTCTTGTATTGGACGCGTCCAGGTTCATACGCGTTGGTATGAGATTCATAAAACCACAAGGGTCTGGACTTAGCAACAGCCTTTGAGCTTATGCCTCCACCTGGTGTAATTCGGGGGCCTAGTAAATTCGAAAGACCTTTGACCATCTCGACCACAACTTCCTGTCGATTGAAAAAGAAGGGGAGAGTGGGTTAATTTGTCTTTCAAGTTGACGGCGGATGAGCAGATCAACTGATAGGCGGCATCCACAACTCCAGTCACCAGGAACTACCTAGTTTCAAAGTATAGCTCGGGACTCTGGAATGGGGATGACGACGGAGTCCTTTTCTATGGGCCAGTGTCTGCGCCCACAGTCTACCGAAACCAGACCACCTTGTCCGGGGGCTAAAAACCAGCCCTCCCACTTGGAGGTTGGTTTGAGGTTAACTCCCTTACCACGTTGTGGTGCAAGTACACAGTAAATAATAATCACACAGCACGAAAAAAACAATTATGTAAAATTTGATTGCTCCAGATGCCGAAAGTGTCAAGTGGCATTCGTTCGGTTTCTACAGTGATTCATGTTACGTAGGGCAGTTTCTTATTGCTTACACTACCACTCGTTGTACTCAGCATACATTATGTGAGCCATGTGTAAAAAGAATGGTATGGTTCAATGATAAGAACTTCTGTACAAATAGAGAGAGTTTTGTAAAATAAAATCGGTCTTTGAACCAATATTGACTCAAATTTATTGCGGCAATGATTTGCCTCCCATGCAACGAGTTGTACTTTATTGAGCTAAGAAGAGGCTCTTAGGCTCCGAGCAAAGATAGCGTCGAACGTTGCACCTTAAAAACTTGCAATTTCAGAAACAGCATTGAATCTCGGTTCGGCAAGTGAAATGCGAGGCCTGCTAACAGATTACGTGAAGGCGATGAGCTTGCGAAGATCCTAGAAGAGAAGAGTCAGACATCACTGCCATTCAGGAAGTGCAATGGGATTGGCCGGGCAAAAAGTGGTTGAAAAACTGTGATATCTACTACGGCGGTGGATACGAAGAGTTAAAGCGCCAGTTCTTTGGGCGTGTTGTTCATTCGACTTGGCAAACTTTACTTATCCATAAGTTTTAAGTGCATATGTGAGGGCCTCTGTCAAACCGCACCAAGGTAAAGTTCGGGAATATCTGCATGAACCAACGGACACAAGTAACCAACGCAACAAGGCAACTGCTGTTTCTCTGGGCTCAAGAAGGAAATCAGTAACAGGGCCCAAGTGACTGTATAAGATCTGCTGGCAAGACGGCGATGAAAATTGGCGCGGAGGCATGAACAGGCGTTGATTTCCTGATTCCCAGCCTGTGCACAGCTCACATGCCACCGCTTAAAGAATTGCTGCGCTTGCGGCGATCTGGCTTCGACCAAAAAAACATATTCTTGAACAAGGCTCATTTTTTTGGCTCAACGGCTTAGTTAACAACCACACTTGCTAGCATCATGGAATAGTGATCAAGCATCAACATATCCATAAAAATGAACTGTTTGGTGAGATTTGTGGTATCGTCGGATCAACACATCCAACAACAGGCTTTTCCAATAGAGACTTGACAACTTTGAACTTTATTTGTAATCATTAAACTGCCTCTCTCAATTTATTCGCTAAACTCGACATTTTCGTCATGGTAAAGTACACGAACGAGCAACGTCTGCAAATTATAAAAATTGTCTACCGAGATTCGGAGTCGGTGACTCCAACTTTAAGAGTCTGGCTCATTTGGATCAATAGGTTAATAGGCAAGATATGCGAAGGATGAAAATCTACATGCGAATTGGAAGATATACACTTGGACGACATGTGGTTTCAACAGGGTTGTGTCACAAGCCATATAGCACTCGTTACAATCGATCTATTGAAGAGTAAGTATGGTTAGCGTGTTATCCCAAGAAATGAGCCAGTCGATTGGCCGCCTCGTTCGTGCGATTTAAAGCCCCTACGTTAAGTCATTATGTTTTGCCAACAAGCCGATGACGTTGGAAGAGCTCAGAGCCAAAATTTAACTCAAAATAGCGGCCGCGTGGCCTAGTCGTCGAAAATTGGGCCCAACGCTGCAAACATGCCTGTGGTGGACGTCGAGGGCCAAGTGCACCACAGCGCTACGAGCCACCAAGGTGGTTTCAACAAAGCGCCACACGGACTAAGAGACAGAGACATTTGGTGGCTATATCATCTCACGGCGAGAGTTCATTGATTCGCCACCGCGATGATGCGACTCGACATCATTCGATTATTGCTCTCGCCCTACGTCTAGGGCTTAGTTAGCTGCTAGCTAATTATATCGGTGCGCTCGAAGCGAACATTCCCGCAAAATCGAAGCATATGGCGCACCGAGTCATCAAAAAATACACAACGTCAGCACTGCCAGCAAAATAGAGGCGGCCATTCCAAACAGAATGGCATGCTTCAAAATGAAGCAAATTGCATGCCAGGACGAGTAAGTTTTTAACGCGACATCCTGCCGTTTTAACAATATCAACCCGGAAGCAATTCCACTTGCGCTTAGCAACCTCGGGATCGGAAAGCCCCTAGTGTCTTTCATTCATCAGCTACTCACCAGCAGTGTAATACAGTCTCAGATGGGAGCTAAGATCCATAGAGGAGTTAATAGGGGCACCCCACAAGGAGGTGTTCTCTCACCCCTTCTTTGGAACGTAGGGGTAAATGAACTGCTATTAATACTGGAAGAGATAGGGTGCAAAGTTATTGCCTTCACCAGAAGATACAAAATCCCCCAATTTGACCCCCCCTGCTGTGCGGCACTACATTAGAGGTCACACTTAGGTCTCACTCTCGACAGCAAGCTAAATTGGAAGCTCAATATTCAGGAATGGGTCAAAAAAGCTTCTTCTGCACTTTTTAGCTGCAAAAATGCCATTGGATGCAAATGGGGCCTACAACCACGCATCGCCCACTGGATTTACACCTCTATCGTCAGACCCACACTTCTGTATGGTGGACAGCACTAAACAAGGCTATAAACTGCAATGCACTCAACCGAGTACAAAGACTGGCCTGCCTGTGTATCAGCGGGGCACTGAAAAGTACTCCGTCAGACGCACTGAATATTCTCCTCCATCTCCCACCTTTGGAAATATTCGGGAAACAAGCAGCAGCAAGCACAGCCCTGAGACTCAAAACACTTCGATTGTCGTCCAAACTCTACACTTGCCATTCAACCATTCTCAAGGAATTCAATTTCCTACCTAGCGACACGGACCGCCTACTACCCCAGACCATCTTCGAAAAGTAATTCTCAATCAGCATTCCTTTCAGATCGGACTGGATGTCTGACAGGCAAACGCTGAAAGATCCTCTGCGCATCCTCACGGATGGATCAAAGACAAAAGAAGGGGTGGGTGCGGGTGTCTATTCTCAAGACTTCAACATTACTATCTCCGTGAAGCACCCTGATCAGTGTAGCGTTTTTCAGGCAGAAACCATAGCGATTAAAGAGGCGTTGTCTTGGCTTAAAAACAATGTGATATCAACAAGGGATATCACCATCTGTTCCGATAGTCAGGCCGCCATAAAATCCTTGGACAATGTCATGTTCTACTCTAAAACATCCCTTAATTGCAGGCTGTCCCTTAACGAGATGGGCGAGCATTTTAACATTCACCTCATGTGGGTGCCGGGACACTGTGACATACCAGGAAGCTGCAAGACCGACGAACTCGCTAGGTGTGGTTCAACCCCATCCCTATCGATAACAGGGGTACCGCCTTCCATGCCGATCGCTACAGCTTACCATCTTCTTAAGATCCACACAACTAAAACCACCAATGACAAATGGCTAGAAGGCAGCACCTGCCTTAAAACAAAAGAAATCTGGCCATCACTTAACCTAAAACGGTCACTCAGTCTACTTGGACTTAGCAAGCCCTTATTAAGGACTCTCAAGGGAGTCATAACCGGGCAGTGCGCAATTGGCACTCATGCTCGTAGGATGGGTGCACCATATAATGATTTTTGCAGAAGCTGCACGGATGAAGAGGAGGAAGAAAATACTCATCACCTTCTCTGCTCCTGCAGTGCTCTTGCCAATCGTAGGTTCCTGCACCTAGGAGCCTACTACTTCAGCGGCCGTAACGAGCTAAAAAGTGCCAGCATTGGCCAACTAAATCGGTTCATCAGCAGCACCAACTGGTTCCAGCGTTGGGAGAAGTCAATCCGCGTGGTATCACAATGGGCCTACTCTGGCCTAAGTGTGACTACTCTGCAGCAGTCAGCCACTACTACCTAACCTAACCTAACCTGCCGTAAGGCTTATATCACGAAGACTCTCACTCTTTGGGCCATTTTTTGACGCTAGACAAGACGCCTTCTGTAGGGATCTCAAGCACTAAGGTTTAGAAACAAGCTTAAGGACCTATTTATTGAACCTTGAACCCACTGCGTAGAAATGAAATAAACATTACCTCACTGCCAAGCGAACAGGCCTATAAATTAACATTAAATGCACACCTCTAATTACCACGAGCGGTTTCGTTTAGCTCTGTAACCAGATCAGTTATCAGAATTTACCACAAACTTTGATAGCATCTCAAGCCCCCCTCTATTCAGTTGTGTGGACTCGCAGTAAAACGTCCTCCCCCATCATCAAACAATGCAATTCCATTTCCCACGCAACCGTCCAGGTAGGCGTCCAACAAATCTGAAGTCACATCTTGTTGAACACTCAAAAGTAAATGCTTCTCTCGGCAGTGGTTGTTAAAGCAAAATTACATCCGATAGCGTCTTCCGTGAGTGCTTAGCCGGCGCTCCTCCCCTGTGGGCCGCACTGTTTGCGCGATAATCAAATGCAAACGACGCCGCTCTTGAGAACAAGGATTATTTGAACATAAATTCAGGGAAACTCAGTTTAAGCCGCTGGTACTTGCGTGAGTGCGCCCCCTCGCTTGCCGGACACAAATGTCCCTCTTAGGGTTCTGTCATATTTTCGGAACAAATAAATCACCGGCCAACTGTGCCAGCGCTGCTCGCCGCCCTGCCATCGGGTCCATCAAATTAACCTTGAATACAACGGCAAACAATGATTTTCGCCCTCGTTTAATGATTTATGCATTAGCCTTCGGAATGACACGGACACACTGGGACTGGTGGGGTCCACCACAGCTCGGGTGCTTTGTATCTGTTATCCCAGCAGGCCATCGGAAGGTCGTTATTCATTTTGAAGTGGCCTGAAGCTGCTGTGTCCACAATCAGATTTCTTCCGGCCTCGCCACCGCAAGCCCCTCGGCCGAGGGTGCTGCAAATGGGGGCGAGGTTGTATGCGAAAATGAAATCTTAAGGATGTGCGCGCAATGCAGTGGAGCACAGCCCTCCTGGTTCGGGAATAAAATTCGATTTGTTTTCATTTCCTTCGATTTTTTGCTCTCCCCCTCTGTTTTTTGGTTTTACACCCTCGTTGTTGCATATTTTAGGTTCTGAGAAAATGAGAGCTCGTAACCGAAGACGAACATAATGCGGAAGGTCAAGTGTGCAGTGATTGGTGCGCTGCTGAACTTATGACCGTGTGGGCGAGGCGGTGGCTCGTTAACAATCAATTCTAATAAACTTCGCCAAGGATGTACAACGGTAAGGATGCGCGCGTGGCAGTCAGTTAATTTTAGTTTCTCCAAGAACTGGGAGGTGGTTGGTTGTTTGCAACGATATTTGGTGATTAATGATTACCACTTAGCACGGATGGTAGTGGCTGTTGTTTTACTGCTTACAAGGTCCTTCAGAGAATGTGTGATTCATGCCAGAAAAGAGAGGATTGGCTTCGTGACGGCCATGTTGTTTTATTTATTGTTAAATGTCAAGTGCTTTATTTTTTACACCCTAGAAATAAAAAACAGCGTCAATGAACACGTGGGAAGGATCAAATAAGGTGTATTCGACGAGCATTTGCGTTTCCAATCGACTATTCATCGAATCGACAGTTGTGAACAACCAGCCAACGCTCGTACATCAACGGAATAGAACACCTGCCAAACACATCTCCAGTGACAGTGGGAGTCTGCACGAGAGCCCGAGGCAGTTAAATCTGGGTCGGGCACACGAACTCGTCCTTTCGCAAACAACAGCTTAGAGAATTATTCGCCCGCACTTAGACCTACATCCATAGAATATCCAGCAGAATCTAATTAACTTAGGAACTGTTGAAAGGCAAAGGAAAACCACCATAGATTGATAAGGCTCTGTGTTCGCCAAAGGGTCAATCGTAATTAATTAAAGTAAGCAACATTATGCAAGAACCAAACGAGAAGCACCCAGAAACATTGCACATAATTCAAAGAATCCACAGTCGGTTATTAGAACTAATACACAGACAGTCAGCCCCAACAGTAATTTACGTGCGGAAACGGAAAGAGCCATTGAACGAAACTTAACGACACTGAACGAAAATTATCGAAAAAATTACCCATTGTGGCTGTTTTCGATTGTCTTAAGCAGTTTCACTTGTGTAGCATGCAGCATCCAATTGTGGTTCATCTTCACTCTATATTAAGAAACATTTACTGAAACACTTAGAGCCGATTTTATTTCTAAAATTGTTCACTTCAGTTTTGCATAAAATGAGTGAATAATACTTTAAACGTTTATTTCCACATCGCTCATTGATTTATTGGCGAATTTAATATCGTTTGCCAAATCCTATCTACCGCAATCAAATCAATCAAATGTTGTTCTTAGTTCTTTCTCTGCACATCTTTGTGCACAATCGCATGCAGGAGTGTGAGTTGGATTGGAATAATTCAGCACAGCAGCCTTGAAAAATGTCTTCACCTTCTTAAAACCGCCTTTGATCTAGAGATTCGACGTGCTTACAGCGTTATTATACAGAAACAAAGTTAAAAGCTTGATATTTTCCAAATAGTCAGGTGGACGCAACAATCTTTCAACGTACATTAAGCGTACTTTATAGAGTGTCAATGGAACAATAAATGAGCAGTCGAAATATTCTCAACCAATAATTTCTCAAATACTGCACTTGTGTGGTTGTAAAGTTCGAATAAACTATGCACATTTGGAACACTGAAAGTGTCATAACATAAAAATAAAAGAAAACTTACACTTCACTGTTCGAAGGTATTCCATCACATTCCAGAGACAATATATCAAAAAATTTCACATACGCGGCATGATATGGTACTGTGATGGTAAACTATCGGCACAAAACGGTAAAGTCTTGTTGAAAGGCTCTTATGATGAGATCTCGTAGCCGACTTTTCATCCAAGACAACAACTTTCTGGTGACTTCGAGGGATATCTTACCCCAATCCTCCAAAGTTAGTAAATTAAAAAAACAATTTAATTTTGTTCTTTCGAAAGAATACTTCCTCCATTCGGTTGTTGAACACAAGGTCGTACATTTACGCACCACAGCTGGATCATGGTTCATGGATCATGCTAGAAGCAATGATTTCGACCACTTATTCTATGCCCTATGTGAGCAATTAAACGAAAGTTCCATGTAATCTCTGTACATCCGATGTAGACTTTGTACACCCGAGAGGTATCCAAAAAAGTTATCAGATTCCATCTTCTGATGATCAAAGTATGGACATAAAAAGCAAAATTATGCTTTCACCAAATGGTTTCTTTAAAGGTTGATTGATTCGTTTTTTGTATATGGACATCAGCGCTATCCTCGCGTACAACAACTCTTAGATATTCATTTAATCGAAGAACGAAAGGGCAATTTGATTAGCCCGTGTGTTGAGAAAAACTCAGACGGCACCAAATTGTGACATCAGACACATCCTTGGTGTCTTTTTTGAATATTACTGTATCCGGCAGTAATTATACAGTAATGAGATATTCGCCTCAGAGCTGTATTCTTAATGTGACCTTTCGGCTTTTAGAAAATAGACTTACAGTCAATCTAGCCAGTCTGTCATTTCGGACCTAACGTACGAATATGAATGCTTTTAACGAATCAGTTTTCAGTTACCCAGAGATATACATTAGAAATTGAAGTCTTTACCTTTCTTAATTAACCCAGAATATGAATTTGAAATATTTATAGAAAGCGTACGTATGTGAGACACGACAATGAGTATTTATTTCACTGTGGGCTTTGAAAACGGTGTCGCCGTTGCATCGGCATCCCAATTTCTACGTAGGTGAATTCGGTATTTTTGATTAAAGATAATTTATCTGATACAACAAGGATATGACTTACAACTCTGCGATGGAAAAAGTCTCTACTTTGCCAAGAGACAGGCAACAATTCAATCGAGAAGGCGGCGAGGACTTGATTTCGTGATCAAAAGTCAAAAAAATCCACACACAGACCACACGGATCATGCATCATATATGGTACATTTCGAGATGCCATACATTATGCTTATGTATATAATTTTCTGTTTTTCAGATTCGACTAGAAAATATTGTATATTTACTTTAAACTCATTTTGCAGTGAATACAACAATTTAATATGCTGTATGAAATGTATGATGAATTTGTAATAAAACTGTTGTGTGACATTCCAACAAAATTCAAATATTTCCAGTGCAATTCGCATGTGGTACATGTAGTATTACAGCAGATCATACAACAAATCTGAGAAACAGAATTCATACAGCGGAAGTGTCAAAATCATACAATGTACATGATGTAAGTATGGTAGATCCTAGGACGCACAAGACGATACTGGACATAGAGAGAATTTGAATTTGGAACACCAGTTTCCAAATCAGAGACCAGAAATAATTTATCCTTCTTTAACAATCATCTTAAAGCTCGCCAATGAGTCTCTAACGGCATGTGCAAAACGAAAGACGGTGGAACTATCCAACATTCAGCAATCTTAATTTCAGTTGTATGAAGTCTTCAATATGCCTAAGAAGAATGCAGGTGAACGTAACAAGACATTTCGCAGGCCGAGCGACCGGCTAAATTACGATATGGTGAAGCGGGTTCACAGACATAACATGTCTTTGCGACCAGGGACGTGGGTTACGTGGAATGGATGGTAGTTGTTGAATCCGGAATTTTTAGAGGATCTGTTGACTTTCCACAGCCGTCTGCTTGTAGGCCCTTTGGGGTAAGGGAAGGCATTTTGTGGTAAGACTATAATTTCGTCACTTTTTGAGATTATGGCATCCCTTATAGATCGTACAGAGTGCATCACTTCAGAACTTCAGCCAGAATCCAGAGAGAGACCTCTCAGTACTTTTTGAAACAAGCCAGAATATGCACAAGGCCAACTGAGCTCAGCAATCCCGAGTATGTAAGTTTACTCTGTGATGTCTTACTTGTGGAGATAGAAGCGCAGAGAAGTAAAAAGCTAATTCAACGTTCAAAATCTCAAGACAACGTCCAGAAGATTTCGAAAAATCCATAGAACAACGCGTCTCGCAACAGATCCTTCAATGAAGTCGCCAGGGATCACCCAGTTTAGATGATCTCGAGGCAGGAATCGGAAGAGAACGCTGCACCGTTCTTAACGCTCAAATACTGCAGTTTCCGAAAAGTCTCAAGCCTTTTATTTTAAAAGCGTTCTTTAAGCCATTCTCTGAACTTTATAATGAGAACATTGTCCTCGCTTATTCGGTGATCATTCAGAGATGCGGTGAGAAAAGTGTAAGTGTGGTAGTAGGTATCGACGTCGTAGGTTCGATTCCTGCTCTGTGCGACAAAAATAATTTTCACGACCCCACCTCTTTCGAGTCACAACAATGCTCAAAGAGTATTTCCTGTCTAGAAAAAGCTTCTCAAACTTGGCCGTTCGGAGTCGGCATAAAACTGTAGGTCCCTTCCACTCGTGAGAGAACAATAGCAAGCACAATATGAGTGGTTGCTGAGAAGCTAGATGGCTAGAATGCGGATATATTTCTTGAGAACTTAGGATAGTTTAGGTTGAAGAGGCTGCCCTGATGCCGTACGAGAGGACAGCAACCACACTTAGGCCAGCGTATGTCCGTTGTGCTACCGCTTGGATCAATTCCTATTCCGCAGTCCATTTTGTGCTGTTGTTTAAGTGAGTGAGCGTGTACTTACTACTGGAGATGCTATTAACCAAGGCTACGTTTAGTGGCTAATTTTAGAATCAGAGTGATAACGGTGACTACCAAGGAATGTACTAGAATAATAAAGTAACCAGAAATGTGTTGACTAGTCGTCCAGAGATGTCTTATGAAAAGGGCGTGTTCAGAAATGCTATTAAAAGCTGTGGCTAGTGTCGGAGTTTCGGAAAAAGAGTGTACTTGTTATAATTATGCCATAAAAAGGAAGGAAAAAAAGGATCGAATCTTCTTCTTTTTAAGAAAAATCTACGATTTTCTTTTTTGTCTGACAAGCGCCGTCAAAGTAACAGCTCCTCAGGGTGATTATGTGAAAGGCCATTTCCAGTTCTCCTACCATGCGCTTCGATAGCAACGTTGAAAGTCTTACATAAGTTGAATTACAAAAAAAGCCTGTGGTCTGTTATCTGTATCCAATCAAAGACGCGTGGTTTCCATCATCCATTCCATCCACCCAACAAACAGCAAACAAGTTCGTCAGAATTTTCGAAAAATCAAAAACCAACCATCTCTGAACGCATCCCTCCGCAGCGCCGCAGACAGGCACTTTAACTTAAACTCTTACGAGCATTTTTCACTCGTCTAATCTGAAAACAAGGATCCATTAACTCGTTCAAAGATGCAAACGCTACCCCGTTTGCCCTCGTTTGACTTGGCCACGGCTGAGCACACTCTCGCCGCCGCCCGGCACCGTACCACAGCACCAGCCCGCTCTCCCATTCAATTCCATTTGCTTTGTGCATTCATAAGCATCGTCTAACTCATCAAGAGACTGCTCCAGCTGAAGGCATGCAAATACGGATGTGTACACAAAAATTCATTCGCTCGCAAGAAGGATGTTGCCTCAGTCAAAAAAAAAAACGATGAGAGAGAAAAACTAGCACATGCCGCAGTTCTTCGTCGGGCCGGAGGCCATGGATGGGGTTTCCCAGCTCCCAGTTGCGGCCATACGCCAAACGCAAAACTATTGATTTCCTCTCGAAGTGAATCACCACGGACTGACTATTCGGAAGCCAATTTGACATGAACGGCTTCCACGGTGTGACTAACCGTATGGAGGCTTCTGGGCGTTGGCGGCGACGATAAGGACGAGAAAGATGATGAAATCAGTTCGCTACTAAATAATTCCTTCTGCCATAGAGCTGGCGGATGTTCTGGTGTTCGTGTTCGCCACACACACGCCCTCGGGTATGTGCCGTGGAGAGGAGAAGAGGCAATCTCAAGTGGACATGGTCATGCTGTGCCTGGAGGCGCAGGGTGTCATGTGGACTAATTAAAAAAAACACACAACAACAGCGAGACACTGCAGCATCTGTGGTTCGTCGTCCAGCGCATTAATTGCTAACTAGCTGGCTGGGGGTTCACCTCAATTCAGATGGGGGCCATTAATTCAAAGTTGGTCCGCTGGATTTTTCGGGTAAAGTTGGAAATTGAATTGTGCACCCGCCCACGGGGTGAGCGCAACGGAACGGAAGCTATTGTGGGAAAACTTTTCGATTGTTAACCATTTTTTTTTGCCAGTTCTGTCAAACAGATGAATCTGATTCAGGCGAAGTTCGGTCTGAATGACTATCGAAACAATTGTGAAACTACAAGTGATGATGCAGAGTTTTGCGGTTAAGGTCAAAAGCTAACTGCGGGTGGTGGGGAGTTTTTGTTTTTTCTGATTTCAGTTGGCATACATTTCCGCATTGAGAATATGAGTCGTTCGAGTGGCGGTTCTAATTTGAAATTGGAGCACTCTCCACAGGCTCTCGCCGGTGGCATTGCATCGTTGTCATGACAACATGCTGCCATTAAAGGAGATGGAAACTGGAAACCAGCACATATCACCGAAGTCCTTGCGGATGTGATGATCTGAGGGAGTACCGAATCTAAAACAGCACCAGATTATCTCACATATAACTCAGTTAATCCGTCTTCCACTCCACCTAATCCCACACGATACAACCCACATCGCCGTGGGCGCTGTAAAGTGATGCCATCTGCTTGTGGACTCTGGATCCATTCGCATTGTTCCAGCACAATGGACACTACAGCATCTTCAGCGTGGCGTGTCCCCAAGACACAACTGAATCCATACAAATCCCTTGCGTTATTGTTTCGTGGGGCAATTATATAATTTCAGTCTTGACTTTGATTTTCACAGTCTCTGCTCTCGGTTGTATGCTTCTTTAATTGTTCCTCGAATGATGTCTCATTATCTCGGGCCATCATCGTTGTCATCGCAGCGTCGTCATCGACATCGTCGCAGTCATTGTCAACTGCCGCATAATTAGGTCAACTCGGTGGATGCCGCAAGGTACCGGCAGCTAGCTGAAGGCGGTTTTAATTAACGTGTCCCCAGAATCTGAAGTCTGAATCCGAACTAATAAAGAGCTCGGCAATTAGCCGACATCCACACATGCACAAATTGATTGGAGATGTCCCTCCCCATGTGGTGGCGCTGTGGCTTTAATTGGCTACAAAAACACTCGATTGGAAGCACTCCTTCCGCACAGCCCCGGTTGCTGACGTCGATCCGAAGTCTGGGTAGAAAGTTCTTATGCAAGACGCCTTTAATGCTTTCGAAGGTGCAAGGAAGTAGGTCACAGTTTTCTTTTGAAAGTGGTCATGGTTGTGGTACAACCACCATCTCTGTCCCAGTGGGAGATTGTTGGGTCACGTGTCTGACGTGAAATGGCTGCCAAAGTAAACAGTTTTCCTGGACGGATGTGTTGTAAATGTTATGCAAGCTTAAGGAGAGTTTCCGCCCAGAGAATTACAACTTTTTGAAGCAGTTGAAGTCATTTATGTGCTAGTTCACTTGTTTCATAGCAAACTGAAGCAGATAAGATTTGGAAAACAGGACTTTTGACAACGAGAGGCCGTTCTTTCTTGTAGTCAGAACCTGTCAATTTCGAATTTCAAAAGGCCAACCAAGTGAGGCTCCTGATGTGTCAGGCACTTGAGACGGGGCAAACTCAACGCTATTAGGCTGTCCTACATCGAAATGGAAAAGGCGTGTGAAAGAAGAACGTAGAAGACCACCAAAAAAGTTTGAAGACGCCGAATTGCAAACGATATTGGATGGAGATGACACTTTGAGTCAAAAGCAAATGACAGCAATGTTAAATGTTGCACAACAAACAATTTCTGACCGTTTTTACTTTCCCATTAATAATTAGTGTCTTATTTTCAAAAAAACGCATTTCATGCCGGTACACCAGTATTTTATGAGCTTCTTCTGCTTCTTATTCTTATTGGATAATTCTCTTCTCATTTCCCGTCTTCGGACTATGGATTCATTGGTCCATAGTTTCATACCGGTACACCTGGTGGTTTTTGCAAATATGCCACATCTCTCCCCAACTTTTTTCCCAGTTGCCATGCTTCGGTCTCAATTGTTCTGCGCCAACTACTTCTAGGACCGCAGCTTATCCTGCCACCACATCTCAAATTTTAAATAATCTTACCCGGCAACTTTGACCTGAGTTTTGAAGTCATCCCTAAAAAAAAAAAAAATCTGCCGAAGATGTTCAAATGAATTGGCAGCAAGAAGAAGTTGCTTCAACAGCTGTCTGAACTTGAAACAAACTTTGCTTTACCTTGTCACTGTCTCTTAAATGAGTCAATATTTTATAACCTCTCAGTTGTAGCTTCCTATTTACACGTCCTCTCAAAATACCACCTCAAGCACCTCAAAATAACACCTCTGAAGTAAAGGTGATTCTGTATCCGCTTTTCAATTCATCAAAAATAACCATGTCAGAATCGAGACTCCTATGAACTTCCGTGAGGGATATTTTAACCATCTTTTCTTCTTCTTCTTGATTGGCGCTACAGTCCGGGGTGGACCTGGGCCTCAACCAACATGCCTCTCCAGCCAGCACGATCTTTCGCCAACTGCCTCCAGTTGCGCGCACCAAGTTGGTTGAGGTCCTTTTCCACTTGTGTACGTCATCTAGTGCGAGGACGTCCTATGTTGCGCTGTCCCAATGGCTCGGTGTCGAAGACTCTTCGCGCCGGAGCTGTGGTGTCCATCCGCTCTACATGACCTAGCCATCTTAAGCGTTGGATCCGAAGACGCTTAACTAGGTGCATGCCGCTGAACAGCCCGTATAGTTTGTGGTTGAACCTTCTCCTCCAATCGCCATCAACGCAAACAGGACCAAAGATCGTACGCAGAACTTTTCTCTCAAAACAACCAAGAGCTTCTTCATCCGCTTTCAATAGCGTCCATGTTTCGAGAGATGGCTCTGTTACTCAATTGCCTCTTGAGCCCAAAGAAACAGCGATTGGCAAGAGTAATTCTGCGTTTGATCTCGGTACTGGTGTTGTTGTCCCTATTTACTCCGGAGCCTAGGTAGACGAAGTCCTGAACTACCTCAAAGTGTCTGCTGCCCAATATGACGCTCTGTCCGACACGTCGATGTTGTGCGTCCTTCCGTGATGACAGCATGTACTTTGTTTTGCCCTGGTTAACCGCTAGACCCATTTTAGCCGCTTACGCTTCAATACCAGCAAACGCCTCATTGACGGCTCGCTGTGTTCGTCCAATCACGTCAATGTCGTCCGCGTAAGCAAGCAGTTGAACGGACTGTTGGAAGATCGTGCCTCGGGTGTTTACGTTTGAGTTTCACACGATCTTCTCAAGTATGATGTTAAAGAAGTCACATGACAGCGTGTCGCCTTGCCTAAAACCTTTTTTGACATTGAAGGTCTCGGTGAGTTCGTTACCGACCTTGATGGAGCAGCGAAAGTTCTTCATCGTCATCCTACAATCTAACGAGTTTGGTGGGAATGTCAAAACTAGACATGGCGCTGTATAGCTCGTCTCTATGCACGTTGTCATATGCGGCCTTGAAGTCGACAAATAGGCGGTGGGTGTCGATCTGCATCTCTTGAGTCTTTTCCAAGATCTGCCGGAGTGTGAAGATTTGGTCTATTGTGGACTTTTCTGGCCTGAAACCGCACTGATAAGGACCTATCAGGATTTTGACAAAGGGTTTCAGGCGTTCACACAGAACGGCAGAGAGTATCTTATAAGTGATGTTAAGGAGGCTGATCCCTCTATAGTTGGCACAGTCAAAGGGGTCTCCTTTCTTGTGGACCATCTTTTATTGCATTTATATACTGTTTGTCTTAGGTTAGGATAGGTTAGTGGGCTGCCGTGCTAGAACATGTTGGTCCATTGTGATGCCCATAGTCAGACTAATACCACTGATCGACAACTCCAGTGCTAGTTAATTTGAATTGAATGGTGACTGAACCAGATAAAATAGTATTAACTTTGCTTGCTCAACCATCAGCGTGTAAAAAAAGACCGTGTAAAAACAGACTTAGGTGTATTGGCAATAAGAAGTCAGTAGTTGAAAGCAGTTGCCAGTTGAAGAAAACACCGTTCTTCTGGATAGCATTAATGTTTCCCAGAAGACATCTTTGGATAACGTTTTACTTGCTCGGCCTAGTGGCTATACCACTCCAAACCCAGAACCCAACTTACACTCATTGTGATTGAAGACGTTATGCCACTTTTTGTCATCAGTTCCTGGAGCTCCTCAAATGAGACAATTCTGTTGTTAATGCACAGAGACATGCGGAAATGATCCTCATTCGCCCTTATTTTCGTCAACCGATCCAATCAGCAGCCGCTCATTAAAACGACTTGTGCATGTGTTCTTGTTTTAAATTCTTCTGTTAATAAGGCCTTAGTCGAGAGTCGAGAGTGGTCTTTGATAATTCCTATTCTAGTAATCGTCCATGGATGCAACTGATTTAATTGCAAGACTATAAGCCACACAATCAGCTGCTCTTACTGGCCAACTAATGACCTGACTTAAATGGACTGACTACAGCTGTGCAAGAAGTCGGTTGAAAATGAATAACAGCTGTTTTACTAAACTTTGTTCTACATTGTCACTGCCTCTATAATTCCGCGAATGTGTATGAATCTATATTTAATAACCTTCCAATTGTAACTTCTCTCACATCAGCAACTCAATTCCCATTTACACCTGTTCTCAGAAGACCACCTCGCACAGATGTCTGCATTCCCTACCTTCAGTGTCCCCGACCAACTTTGCCTCAAAATCGATTGCTTCACCCAAACCCTGCATACGTTCGTAGATCCTAATTGAGTTCGTCCTTGAAGACCAGCATTCATTTCGTCGGAATGCAGGAGAAGATGGAAAATCTATAAATCGACGGCATCCAACCAGTCGGTCCAGACTCAGGCATTTCTGTACACCTCCTAAATGCGCAAAAGGGTGAATTTATTGGCGGCCTCTGCCAAGGGACAGACACTGCCCCATTCATTTGTGCCTTCGGCATTTATTGCTGATGGTTTTTCGTGGCGAAACCGGGCCTAATGACGAAGGTTACCTTGCTTCGTGCCGTTATTGCTTTCGATATATCAATCGTTGCCGTGGCCGTAAGGTTCGTGTGTCTGATTTGCGGAGCGACGATTTCGTGGTCTGCTTGTGGTGGTCTATTGGATAATTAATTTTATTCATTTTCAGTCAAGGGAAAAAATACATCGTGAATCGTCGGGATTGGGTTTTAAAGTCGCTTTAAAGCGGGAGGAAAGTGTAGAATATCGTTGGAAGAGGCATCAACTGGGCTCGAACCGAATACCATGCTTCACAAGACTCTAATTCAGTTGACAGCTAAGCGAAGCTTCAGAGCTGACTCTTTGATGCCTTCAATGAGTAGAACATACCAGGGAACACCTGGGTCTAGAAGCACAAATTTGCAAGCATTGAGATACAATTTTATACATTCTTGCAATTTTCACAGCACTCCGACTGCTGACTACTTTTTGAATATCAAACAAAGAAGTCAATTACCAACTGCAGCGCAAATCAATTACACAGTTCGTAGTGAGCAAGCACAAGAAAGAATTGCACAATACCCTTTGATTCGTGCAATCAATCGGAGTCAGTAATCATGGCAATTTTCTGTTCGGAAAAAATAATGAGAGTGAATGAAGGGAACAAGGGAACACATGCATACGTTTGCATTCATCAAATGAATTTTCGATTGCATTTCAAAGCTGATAAAAAGATAATCTGGATGGCGCGGCGCACATTGTGGCGTCTGGTTCCAAATGTATTCCAATATATTCAAAAATAAAAGTTATGTTTTCCCTAGTGGTTGCGGCGTTGTTACTTTTCATTTTTATGCATGCACTTGGTCACAGCGTCACTTGAATGCTAATTATCACTCAGAGCAATCGATTTGCAAGCAGACACAGAAACAAGGCTACTATCGACAGCTATCGCCTGTGCGCTTTTCGAAAACGTACCTTCTGGTATTTAAAAATCACGGTTTCGAGCTTATAAGGGAATCTGTTCACTTCAGAGTATACGTGAACCCCACAAACGATATTGGCCATCGCCCTTGGTTACGAAATACACTTAAGCCACGTTGGTCCAATGTGTTACCCATAGTCAGACACTACCACTGATCCACAACAACTCCAGTGAAAGTGACATTAGTTTGATCTCAACAGCAAATGGTGACTGGGCCGGACTCGAAAACCTGATAAGAGTCGATTAACTTTGCTTTCACCGGGATTCGAACCGCTGGACACCTCTAACCAAGTACAGTCTTTCAACCAACTGTTGGGGATCGCCCTTAGTTGGCCCATTTTTTGGTCAAATGCTAAGTGCAGTAGCATGCCCGTAGCTAGCCTTCTTCTTCTTCTTTGAGGTGCTACAGTCCTGTGTGGACCTGAGCCTCAGTCAGCATTATTCTCCTCGATCTTGGGATAGGCGCCTCCAGTTTCGTACACCCAGCGCATTAAGATCTCTTTCCAGCTGGTTAAGCCATCGGAGGCGAGGGGTTCCTCTACCGCGTTGTCCCTCAGGATTGGCCTCGAAGATTTTTCGAGCCGAAGTGTTAGTGTCAATTCTCTCTGACTCTATGTCCTAGCCATCTGAGTCGAGACAATCGTTTGACTTGGCTAATGTCGTGTTACAGCTCGTAAAGTTCGTCGTTCAGTCTTCTCCTCCAAACTCCTCTTAGCAAACGGGACCAAATATGATTCGAAGGATTTTCCTTTCGAAAAGACCATATCTTCATCCTCATTTGACATCGTCCTTGCTACTGCGCCACACATCAAGGTCTTTTAAAGAGGCAGCTTGGTTTTCCATAGCTTTAGCCATAATAACCCGGCGAGTCTTAAATTCATCGTCTACAAGTCTAGTAGGGCCAATGTAGATTAGAGATGAACAAGCGACCACTATTTACGCAGCAGTCAAATGCCAAACTCAAATGTTCACGCTTAGGCAAAATTTAAGGACCAGATCATGTCGCGTTTATCGTCTGGGAGACGAGGTCCTGCGACTCGATTTTCTCTCGGCTTCCGTCACGCTCTTTGCTTACGCTAACTATGCAAACACTTTATACGAGCTCGAGGCCAACATTCGAGACAATATTCACGAAACAGTGTCGCAAATATTGGGCCGAGTCATCAAAATTTTACGCACCACTTAAGGCACTACCAGCGAAGCCTTTTCTTGTAACTTAACTGCTTACAACACAATTTCGTGGGATAAATAAAATGACAAAGAAGTGCTTTAATACAAGAGAGTGAGGAACTGTTTCATTGCATTTACGACAGCGTAAGCGTGGAATGTGAAATTTCGTAGGAATTATATTTGTAAACAAGATCTACCAGTGAAAAATGTCTGCCTTCAATCCTTGGTTTAGTTGGCGTTGAAGGTATAGTGTAGTGGCACTTCACTTCTAAATGCAAATAGGGAGATGTAAAAGAATTCTGTCTGGTTTTTAGATATTTTTAGATAGATTATTAGAGCATCAGTTCATATAACTGAATTCAAGAACAAAATTCAGGTACATAACTAGGGATCATGTGGTGGCCCGTGGCGTTGTGGGTATGTGCGTCGACCCCAACCTCGACGTCGTACGTTCGATTCCTACTCTGTGCAACAAAAATAGTTTTCACGGCCCCACCTCTAGCCAGTTACTGACAATGGTCAAGGAGTATTTCCTGTCTAGAAAAAGCTTCTCAAACTTGAAACTCCACTCGTGAGAAAACAATAGCACGCACAACACGAGTGGTTGCTGAGAAGCTGGCCCTGGCCCTCTACGGGCTGTAGCGCCACCCATATTACCCATATTATTATTAAGTGAGACTTCATTTTATTTGGAGAAGAAGATTAATTTGCGCACTGTCCGGTTGCACAGCGACACGTGGCTACCCTTGAGTCTTAGAAATCAACGCCTTATGTGGCTAGTCCATGTGAGTGCGTGCACAATACTCTATTCTGAATAGTCCTCCAAATCCACACCAGTGGAACAACGCAATGATAATACATCCACGAAACCAATGATGGACACAAATGGAGAGAAAACTCAACCAACATTGCATGTGAAATTGGAGGCACCTGCTTAATAATGGAGGACGCAGCGGGAGAGGCTTGTTGGCTGAGGCCAAAGTTCAATCAGGTTGTAGTGCAGTCAGCTGAAGAAGAAAGAAAATCTATCACGTTTTTTTTCAATTTCATCCACTTCTTTTATTCTGAGTCGCGGAAGTCCTAAAACGGACTAATAACTGCTACTATGCACTACGTGAGCCAGCAAAATACTAGTTATTTCGTGAATTCATCAAGAATCTTCTTTCTTTTATTTAGTTTTGATGTTTGCAAAGAAAGTAGGTGAGCTCCCACAGACCCAGAGCAGCTGTTTTTGTTATACAGACTTTTTCAAAAACGCCCAAATATGAGTGATTGAATATCCAAACAACAGAATATGCAGAAGACGAGAAAGAAGTTAATGTCAGTTCATTAAGATATCGCCAAGAACTCACTTTGAACCAATGCGGAAATCAACAAAATCTAGTCAACTAAACAAGGAGCAAGCTGGCAAAAATGATGGTAAACATTTTAGAGGAACCCACTGCTGTAGGGAATGCTTTAACTTAGGCTAAGGACGTAGAAGGGCTGCCGTCAGTTACTGGTTTGACAACACCAGGTAAGCCGCCTCCAGTCATTTGCATAGGACCAGCGACATTCAAATTGATTGAGGCGCTCTCTATCCAAGGGTCATCTACCATCTGCTGTATTGGACGAAAAAGGCTTCTGGAAGGCGATGCTTTGAGCAAGACAAGAGAATGCTACGTTGACCTGAAGAAGAAAAGGGAATCTAGGCCCTCCTTGGACGATGTATATTCTTCTTCAATCAATTCCTGACAATGACACTGGGAATTGAAATCAGGGAAGAACCGCTGCGAATCGCTAAGTAAATAACAAAACAAAAGTGCCTGCCTTTCGTTAGACGGATCTCCGCTTCGAATCCCAGTTAGGGTACCGTCAAAATGCTTTTTTTTCTGGTTTTCAAATCTGGTCCAGTCACCATTTGTCGTTGGAATCACATATAAAGTGTGGTGGTAATTTTACTGGCAACCCAATAATCCAACCTAACCCAAGGTAGGGCAGCAAAAACGGACATATTGTAATCAATCAAAAAATGACGGTCTGATTAGAGAACCCTCAAGGCATTAATTTGGGGAATCATTTAATCGGAAACCGATCGCCATCTTCTTCTGTCATAGGAATCTGAACACAGACCACAACGCCACACCGCTTCTGAGAGGTTTTCTGCGACAGCCATAATTTCGGAGTAAATCTTCCACCATACTTGACACCCTTTTAGTCGATTTCATTAAAAAAATCCCTTTGAGACAAAAGGGACAACTATCACATACGTTAAGTCATGGATATCTCATGAGTGCCTGGCAACGCTCTTCAAAGACAACCACTCAACTACCCGCATTATCCTTCAACCACCCACCCAAATGCACATTTCCTCATCCTCGTTTCACCCGAAATGAAAAAACAAAAACGCACACGACCAAGCCTTACGAGAGCAATCTCCCACAACTGGGTGCTCTACATACAGCCAACGACCAGTGTTGCCACACACAAAAAAGAAGAAACAACCACTCGTTTGAATGGACACAAATTCATTGCGAACCGAAGGCACGAAGGTACACGTTGTCTCTGTGGAGCACCCTCCTGCGATATAATCTTCTCCCACAATCCATCTTCTTCGTGTCAGTTTAAGCTACGAACACATGAACTGAATTTACTTAGCCACCACCAGGATTTAGCGGATGAAACACATCGCGTGACGGGACACAGATAATAATAAAAAAAATGCAAAATTAAAAAAAAAACATCGCACACACATTCACACGCAAAATTAGAGAAAATATGTTCATTTGCTTGTACTTACAAAAAATTTAAAATCCGCCGATGACCTTGTAGAATATAACGCGGAACGGTTCTTGTTTATGCTCTTCTCAGCGCACCCTTAATTAATTAATTATTTATTTTTGTTTTCAAAACTTATTCAAAAAAATTTTATTTTTTTGATAAAAATCACAGATACTTATGAATATTTTTTTGTGTATATTTATCTTCACGAATGTTACGATTTTTCAGATGATCACTTGCAAGAAAATTAACATATTTATATTTATTTATTTTTTTAGAAAAAATAAAATTTAATTTAGTGGAAAAAAATGTGTAACTCTTTTTTTGTTTTCTCAGTTTTCAGCGTAGTGGGTAGGCCTTTCGGAGGAGACGGGAGGCGGTTTTGAGATTTTTTTTTGTTTTGCGTGGTTTTTCGAAAACTTTATTTTAACGATTGTTTTTTTTTTTTTTTTTGAAACTTTGTCAAAAGAAAAATCTTTTGTTCGCGTTTTTCGTGCTCACTCGCCGGTTGTGGGCACGGGATGTGAATTGACTGGACTGAGAAATGTAGGCTCGAGCGGCGGCGACGTTTTCAGAAAGTGCCTCCTCTGGCTGCGGGCTGGTTTCGAAAACCGTGCTTTTTCTTCCCTCTCTCGTGGTTTTTCGCGATTTCCTTTTCGGGGCCCCCCAGACCACCTCCACCGGCCGTCCCCAGGTGAGATTTTGGTTTCGGTTTGATTTGTCTTTACTCTGGGTTACGGGATCTTATGTTCTTTTTTTGAGTGCGAAATTTCACAAAAAACGAAGCGAGTTTTCGAATCGAACAGCTTGTGCACTAATTTTGAATTTTTTTCTTTTTTTGAATGTTTTTTTCCTTCTTAAGGACTCAGATTCGGATTCGGATACGGATTCGGCCCTTTGCACGGGACTGTGTAAGTGTGTGCTGCGGTGGTGGAATTCAGCAGCAGCGCGACGGCGGTAGCGGCAGCGGCAGCAGCAACGGCGGCAAGCAACAAAAGCTGATGATGAGAGATGTACTGAAGGATACCACGGTGCGATGCGGGTGCTGGATCTGCGACAGCAACAACAAAAGTGAGTGACAACAGCGAACGAGAACGAACTGGCTGAGGCTGAGAAAGTTGTCGGTATGCGGTTGTGTAGGCTGGACCAATAGTTCTTCTTCTTTTTTTTGGTTTTTTTTTTTCAAGCAAATCAAGAGTAACTATGTTCTTTCGAATTTATTTTTTCTTCTTTCGTGTGTTTCCTTGCTCAACAAAAGGACATATGCAGAGAGAGAGAGTGAGAGAGTGAAAAAGACAAGGCGGAAGAAGAGAGCGAAGAGGAATGGGGTGGAATGGGGTGGACGAACAGAAGAACAACGAAAACGAGCACAAAAAAAAGAATGAAAGAAAGGAACTTGTTTTTTTTTCCAAGAAATGAATGCGAAACGAGAAACGACGGCAGCGAGCGACAACGAATGTAGAGTATATCCGGAATTTTTTCTTCGTCACGAGAAGAAAATTTCAAAACTTCGGTACTGCTTGGCTCGGGCTTGAATCTGCTGCGACTGGGAGAGAGACGGTGCGTTTCTGCGACGATGTACGAATTGAAATTGATTTTCGGCGAACCGGACGCGTGTCGGTGTCGGTGTGGCGAATTTTCTATCTCAAAATGTTCTTGCGTTCGGATATTTCTTTTCTTTTTTCAATTTTTTTACTTTTTATTTGTTCACTCTTTCTGTGTATCTGGGGCCTTATTTTGGGGGTTTTGCTCCGAGAAGGCTGGATGAGACCGATTCGTTGACTGAAATTGAACTGACTGAATGTTTGGCAAGGAGCAGATGATGCACGGAGTGGCCGAAGCGCTTGGCGGATACCCCTACTTTGGGGTTGTTGGTGAACGTGTAGTAGTCGCGATGGTGACACAACCACTGTGCCCTCGGTGTGTGCGTGAGTGTATAGTGCACTTTGGAGTGAGGGGTGACGTTGAGGGGAAATTTTCATTTCTGCGTTGGTGTTGGATGTGGCTGTGTGTTGGGGATTTGCTGATGATTGTGCTGGGCTTGCGAATTCTTTTCTTCTTCTTCTAATTTCTTTTTTTGCATTTTTGCGCTGTGTTCTCTCTTAGGGTAGATGTTGCGATTGTGGGAATTATTTGGTTGCATAGAGCGGCGGCATTTCGATACGTAAGGGCACGGGAGCTAAGAGATGCACAGGTGCGTGTGCGGTCTGATCGGATGTGGTGGGTGTTGATTCTCTTAAATATTAAAGGTAGCTGTGCCACTCGGGGGGTGGGTTGGGTGCAATTCTGTTTGCCAGCTGACTTTGATTCTATTCAGATCGCACAGACAAGAACATGCTTTTGAATTGCATTTTCTTTCTTTCGGCTTTCGGTTACGACATCAAAGTGCTTCGCAGTCCCTTTGTCGGTGGTTGAATGAATGAACTGGGAACTGTCTCGGTTTGGGTAGAATGATGCTTTGGTATCCACATCCGGGAGGCCACTTCTTCAAACTTCGTTAAAACTGCGAGTTCAGTTCAGAAAGCCAAATTGTCAGAATAACGATATATCATCCGTATTGTCATGCCATGTCATGTCTGATTTGCAGATGAAAGTGATTGCAGATGTCGTGATGACATTGTGGTCGAGTGCATGGTTGTTGGCACCACATGCTGCGCTCGTGAGCACGGACGACAGTCTGCCGTCTGATCTGCATCTGATTTTTACTCGACAATGTTTTAACAGCAATTAGTCAAGGCTTTCTATTGAACTCGAATTATGAGTTGAATGATGGATGAACAATTCTTGGCATGCAATAATATTGTAATTGTGGGCTGCAAGTGGATGGTATATTTAAACTGGCACACGCTATTCAGCATGCGAGATTCGTTGTTAATTTTTCTCATCAAATGAGGAGAATCTCACGAGTTTGAACTGAGAACCCGCCTCGATTTGGAGTGGCTATGGCATATCTTCTCACGCCGATAGCCAAATTGCGCCTTAACCCGACTTACCAACGACACTAAATAACTTTGTCTAGTGAGACACCATAAGAAGCACGCAATCAATCTCTTCACTCTAGTTGAAGAGACTATTTGGTTGAGCTCCAGATCTACGACATTGACCATTTGATTAATTTTTATTTGCCTAATTTATAACAAACTTACGTAGGTACTAGACAAAAATGCTGAAAACTAGTTGGACGCACAGTGTATCTGCTTCTCACTCATTGGCACACAGCGGGCACTTAAAGCTAAACATAATCCTATTCATTGTCATTCGACCTAACCTAACAATGCTTGTAAACAAATAAATTCAACTCTACAGACTGACATTTACCATGTTCTCTTCACTTTTCTCCAGTACGAATGGCAGATTTATTGAGCTTTCCGCTAAGGTTCTTGTCTAAGATCTTACAAAGAACCTGAACCTACTTTTTTGGGATGATAGCACTCGTGACTGCATAAGTTGCTCGCAGAAACTTAGTAGTTAAGTAAGGACAGCTATAAAGACTGACTTAACACCACAATAGGGACAATGCAATCTCCCTCCATGCTTACAAAAAGAGTACGGGTATAGAGACCAACCCTCACTCGCTGATAGGCACAATGACACAAAAATGTTGGCACAATTGAAAAACCCTTAGAACACAATCAACTCAGCGCTACTTCCTTCCTGGACATCGATGCTTCTCTCAATAACACTGAACACAAAGCAATACCTTTAGCCCTCTATAGGTGTGGGATCAAAAGTGGCTTTTAATCAACACGTTAAGGACTCTAGGCTCTAAGATCGATGAAATAAGAGCTTACAGAGCGTTGTGAGCTCCCAATATCCCAGAGCATCTAGGCTAATTTCTTAGAAGTCAACTGTTTTCAAAGACTAAAGACTGACTAAAGAAGGCACTGTCAAAAGCTTATAGACTTGTAATAATATCCTCATCATATTTTGTCTTGGGAACCAGGGTCTATTATGATTCCCTTGGCAGCCAATATGAAACCTCCTAAATAGCACACATTTACACCTTGGCAACCGTCATTACCTACGGTTCTCCAGGTGTATCATGGCGTATTGCAACAAGTTGTTTCGATGCTTGATCAACGCCAGTTAGTTCTACTAGAACCATCTACGAAACCATCTTATTGCAGACTATAAAGGTTCAGCCTATGCAGTTCGGCAGAGCTTGAAAAGGATTTATATGTCGACTCTCCCTAATTTGGCATTCTCCTCAATTTTCCATACAAAAACAATCCTCTTACTCGAACTAATTTGTAAATCCCGTGCGAATTCGACACAGGGAGAGTCCACTCCATATATAAGTCTCTGGATGCAGTCAGCTTTAATTCGAAGACTCCCCTGAACTACTGCCAATCTCTGAAGGTAATTAAATGACGATCAACCGATTAGCATGCATTTAATGTAGTTGCCAAGACATTATGGTATTTTAGTCCAAAGTGGACCTGGGCCTAGACTCGTGTTGTGCTCGCTGTTGTTCTCTCTTCAATGATGGAAGCCGACAGTCTTATGCCAACACGAGTGAGATGGAGACGAGTTGCTGCCAGACACACCTTTCTTTTACATTTCCGATTTTTTTTTGTTAATTCATGCTTACCCTACTGAGCATATGCGGATACTGCAAACTGTTCTATCGCAATCATGATTGATCATTGAAGGCGTCCCGGGAGTAAAGCACGCACTAGATATCTCTACGCCACTCGATCGTCCGCCATCAACTACAAATGACTCTGAACATTTTTGAACTTTACCCAACCACCACGTCCTGTGTATCGCAAGTATTCGCCTACCTGATGGGATCGCATTTAAAGCTCGCCTCTGCATTCGGAGGTCGTGACGATGGAGACATTCGTGCCACGTGCCCAAATCATCGGAGCACAGCCCTTTCCGTTCGAAGAAGCAACTGCTCAACCATTCTCTTCAAATTCTAATGAAATTCTGCCTTAGAGTCTTTTTTGAAAATATTCTATTATTTTGTGAACAAAAAACAATAGTTAAAACTTTGCTTAACTTAAACGGGTCGATATAGCTACTCCTTCCGCCATGGCATCCACGGGAAACAGCCTCAGCATTTGTAATTTTAGACACCTGGCGCCTGCGTCAAGGCAATTTGCAGCTTCAAACATCTCCCGAAGTCCCTACGCGCACTATTTCATAGAACTGCCAACAAGCGACTGATGGCGTGGGTGGGCCGTGGGGTCGGCGAGGTCGATTACATTTCACGTGGTGACATAAAATGTTATCCCAGTGAGATTGGCATTTCGGGCATCATTTCGCAGTCTATTGTGCTTGTTTGAGAGTAACCTCCGATGCAGGTGAACACTTCGATGTACAATGGTTGGGTAAACCGGAAGCGTAGTTTTAACCAGACGACTCAATGGCTTTTTAAAGAGCTAGACAGACAAGTTCAAAGTTCTGTCTTCTGCTCTATGTTGAGTACACAGCGATGACTGACATCCCAGATCCTTGGTTGGACTCAAGTCCCTTGTTCTGAGTGATTGTGATTGTCCAGTTACACATTTGAAAATGTTCATTTCGAAAGTGAGCTTCTTTTAATAAACATGGCAGCACTGGCTATTTAAAAGAACTTCATGTTCGAACTAATAAGTGCATACATACGAACGATAAAGGCCTTAAAAGGGTGGTGTGTAAGGATCAGCAGATAGGCGCATTTTGTAGATAACCATAAATCAACGACTTTGATGGCCTGCAAGTGGACCTTACTTGCTGTCCTCTGCCTTTCTTACTTTATTGTCTAAGGCATAGTTCCTCCACCTTTGAGCTTTGTGGACCAACGCAACGAATTTAACTCTCGGCTGACACCCGCCAACGCTATTGGACGCTATTGTAAAGTTCTGCGTGCGATTTTTGGTTCTGTTTGCGCTGATGGCGTCTGGAGGAGAAGATTTAACGGAGAACTCTATAGGCTGTACGGCGGCATGCGCCCTTCTACGGATACAGGTGTCTAGGCCGTGGAAAGCGTATGGACATCACAGTTCCGGTCCCAAAAATCTTCGAATCTTACAACAACAAACAGATGGTGCACCCAGGTGGAGAAGGACCTCAACCAACTGGGCGTGTGAAATTGGAGGCAGCTGAAAGAAGATCGTCCCGGCTGGAGAGGTATCTTGGTGCAGGCCCAGGGTCACTCCGTACGGTTGCAACACTCCAAGAAGAAGACAGCTGCCAACATATATCGGTAGGGGGATGATAGTAAAAACGCATTTTGTTTTATTGAAAGCCCGTCGCGGATCCCCTGATAGTGCTTTGCGGACCCATAGAGGTCTAAAGCCGATACACTGTAGAAGGCGATATGTGAATGGACCTTGGATGAACTGGATGATTGAGTCGAGCATTCGGGGCTTGTTCAGCATCATTCAACGACGGCATCGCCTAGCAACATCATCCATCTATCGATCGGCTCAAGATTCCGTGATCAGTCCTGCATTCGTCGCCCAAGACTTTGGCTTTCGCATTTCATAAGTAATAGCTTGCTCGTCGATCCCTCTCTTCGACTCCTCCCTAGCCAAAGCTGCCCACCAAAATTAAACCACCTCCGTTGGGTCAATTTTTTGGGACAGCCGTTGCAGACGAACTCTGCGTCTCTGGGTTCACCCATCTCCGGGGGAAAAAAAAACCTCCCAACAAAAACCAAGAACCATCCAACCTCTTCCGTTATGCAAATGAATTGCCTTGTACAGTCATCCATCGGCAGGCACTCCTTCTGGTCTAGCCGTCAAAATCCAACATCACCGTATGAACTCACATTAGCCCACAGATCCATATCCGCGGCAGCACACCCTCTTCCACACGTCGAGCGCTACCGCCTTCAACAGCACACACTGCACAAGGCAGAACGACAACAACAAGACCAGCCAGAGGAAAAAAGAAGAGCAATGAATCGCCGCACAGAGCCAACAACCCAGCAAGCAACGTCCTTCCACGTAAAACTGCGATTCTGGACCTGCGCACGACTCCGGCAAAATCTGCAGTCATTCCTCACACAGACACAGAGTGCCACTATCACCGCCACCGACATCGCACCCCTCCTCGAGCAACTCCGGTTCGCATGGCTTCTTCCTCGGCTCTCTCTTGGCAGTTCCACCGCGCCGCGCCGCCGACACGCGGCCTATTTTCGTCACCGTGCTGCTGGTGGTGGTTGTTCTTCTCCAGAATTCCAAGCACACCTTCACCAACGAAGCCGCTGTGTGTTGGAGTGTGGAGACACAGTCCGTGTCCATCTGCGAAGGGGCACAGAAAATCCATTCCGGACCGCGTCTGCGCGTTGCCAGCCACAGCGGCACCCCGCCGGCACAAGGCTATGCCAATTTACTTCAGTTTTCGGTAATGGGTCTACGCCATTCTCCGGATTAAACGATTCCTATGGCTACGGCACAATGCATAGTTCATCGCCTCTCGCCGGTGGGAAGCGGGTCAGACGGGCTGGCGGGGCTGCCAGCGGTACCGCCTACGTATGCCCAGCAGTGCTTCGAATTCCCCGCTCTTCGAGCAGTGCACGGCGTTCACCTGCTCCAGCAGCTGTGCGCCTGGTCCTCGGCAGGGAATGCGACACAAATTATGTGTGGGTTCGCCCGCCTGTCCCGCACCCGCTGGCATCTGACGAAGCTGGCATCGGCGGCGGCGGCGGCGGAGGCACCCTGCGATTAGTCAGTCTCGTTCCAGAACTATTTTCGGAGTTTTTGCGTCTCTTGGCTGCTCCTTCGTCACTCTGCGCCGGTTGCGATGCGCGCGCTTCCTTCTGCACGCTGTCTCGGTTTTATCGCTGACCTGTTGCCTGCTCACTCCGAGCAGTCATATAATTCCCAGGATTCCTGTGTGCCGAGGCAATACGCTTTTATGCGCGCACCTTGACATTATTGCGAATGTCGTTGATGTAATCCTCCAGCAGGATATGCTCATTTGTGCGTACTACCTGCCGTGGGCGGGCCGTGGGGTCGGCGAGGTCGATAACATTTCACGTGGTGACATAAAATGTTATCCCGGTGAGATTGGCATTTCGGGCATCATTTCGCAGTCTATGGTGCGCCTGGGTCAATTCAAGGATGAAATGGTTGAGCCGATCCAAAGGAGGATGTCGGGGTGGTGTGGGAGCACTTTTTCTCTTTCGTGGCTTATGTCGGCGCTGGGGTTGAGTTAATTGGACCGAAATGAAGAGCTACTTGGTTCTAGGCGTTCACCGGGGAAGGACAATGAAATAGAAAGGTGCTTAAACTGGGCTTGGCGATGAGTGGTTTTCCCTGATTTGGCAGCACTTAAGGAGTCGGAGGTAGGATTGTGGTGGTGTTCAAGTTCCTACACCAAGTTGGCTGCTTGTGTTCTTGGGAAGGGTACGTGCCATAATTTCTGAATTGTGGGAGCTTCTGTTTAACCACCGATTTCACTGCATTGTCAATTGTAACACGAAAACATCGTTTGTGACTTCAGAAAGAGTTTGTGCAAAAGGACGCAACAAACTCAGCACACGCAATGAACTGTAACCTCCGCAGTCGATTGATTCAGTTTGCTACACATTGCCGATGCGTAGCGACATCTATTGTCATGTGGTTCGTATCTTGACTAAGTGACCAATTTCGTAGTTTTAATGATTTTTTCTGGGTTTCCATTCTCTTTATAACGTGAAATCACCAACGCCACCAACGCCACCAACGCCAAAAAATTAAAAAACGCCTAAATATCAAAAATCTCATTTATTGGACCTCAGTTGTAAGCCCCTTCACATCCTTTCAGTAAAAGACAAAAGAACTGCGCATGAATCCATCAAAAATATTTCCGGAAGTCATGGCCAATCGAGGACTGAGTGGTATAATTGATTTGATTGCAAAGCACCCGAAGCAAGGCTTGTTATTTCCAATCCACGCGTCAGGAGTGTTGCTTCGCTGAAGGAAAGCTCCTGATGCATGGCTTGGAATATGATCAATACCGTCTTGCCTTGGGAGGTCATATATAACGCAATCCACGGCTGGCCATTCTAAACGGCGGTCCCTTCGGCGGATTCATGCGCAGTCCTTCTTAATTTGACCAGTTGTGATTAGGGGGATGAAAGATGTGTCTCGGTGGGTACATGATTCTGCTTCAAGTTGTGGAGGTGGTCTTCTCATCAGTGGGACAGGTTAATGATGCAAACCGTGGGTCAGCCATGATGAATCTGAAAAAATGTAGAAAATAAGCATTATTTCGACAGGAACTCTTAACTTTTTAAAGAAACTACAGCGTACAGAGAATTTATCTATATAGGACTACCTAATAGGACCAGTTTTCAATAAATTGGTTGAAGCCAAAGTCTTCGAAGCTCTCGATGAAATTCAACCGAAAGCAATAACGTCAGCACTCAATAGGCTTTGAATGGAAGGGTCTATAGTAGTCCCTACCCACGAGCTACTCAGCAATAAGGGCACTGCCTAGACAGACGATGTTGCTGTGGCTGCATCTGGAAGATTCATATCCTCATTCCGGGTTATACAGCATTCGGCGTCATCTGAACTGGAAAACTGCGTTTAAAAATTTGGCCTAGATGTGAATCAAGACTTCTGCATCTGACTGGCAATAATACATTTTTAAATAAACTAAGGCCGCGAAGGCTTTACTGAAACGCTCTTCAAATTTGATTTTCCAGTCATATAGTGGAGTGCACTTGAAACATGCCCAAAGAAACAAAATTATGGCCTGTATTAGTATCACAAGTATCACCCTGATTCCCGTCCCAGCATTGAATACACTCGATAATCGTTCCCCACATTAAATGAATCGACAGACATTCAGTGGCCAGCACTGTGGTTATGTGTATGTCTGGAAGAACTTTCGTTCCAGAGATCCATACCTAGAGTCACGAAAACACTGCTACCAACGCTAGATCTTAGTGGAAGCTTAACTTCCTGACATTGGTCCTCTGTGCACCACAGCGATTAGTGCCCAGCACTGAGAAATCGTTGCATCAGAAGGAAATCATCCTGAGCGAGCTCCTTGATATACAGGATGCGTTGAACAACGTTACAAACGATGCAATTCAAACGAGCCTCCATAAAGCAGGAGTCAATGTGGGACTCTACGATTGATGTTGCGATCGCAACTGATCAAGTCATCCCTAGACGATCCATATTGCTCACGAAAGGCTAACAGAGGGACATCCCAAGTCCCATCACCTCTCCTATGGAACCTAGTGGTTGACGAAATTGTAAAGACGCTGGAACACAAAGGATTCACCGTAGCTGCTTACGCAGACGATGTGGCCATCGTGGTATCAGGGAATTTTGCTTCAACGCTTAGTGAACGTCTCAGTTATGAACTAATGCTAGTCAAAGACGAAAGTACGGTGGCTAAACGTCAACCCAGATAAAACGGAGTTGCTGGTCTTTACAAAAGAGAGAATCATACCTGAGTTTAACTTTCCAAATATCAATGTAGTTAAACTCAAACTCTATACTCATACATCATGACATACTCCATCCCAAGCTCCTGTGAATGGCTAACATGGAGGACCACATTAAGAAGGCATATGTGGCAAGCATAATAAGAATAATATAGATAGCGCTACAACCACAGCCTAGCTTCTCAGCAACCACTCGTGTTGTGCTTACTATTGTTCTCTCACGAGTGGGAGGGACCTACAGTTTTATGCCAAATCCGAACGGCCAACTTTGAGAGGAAGAAGGTAGAGGTAGGGCCGTGAAAATTATTTGTGTCGCACAGACCAAGGATCGAATCTGCAACACTCGGCACTCGAAGCCATCCTATTCCTATTCCGGACACAATGTGAAGAGCATATGGTAAGCAACAGATTAAGAACTCTTCCTGTATACCGGCGAGAAACGAGTGCGGTGCAGGCGCAATGATCTTCAAGGAAAAATAACAGGCACTTAGAGACGACTCAGCGACATCGAAGCTGATGTGGCTGCGATACACGAAGCAGCACTCGCGCTACAATAACCCAACATAACCAACAAATCAATTTCCACCTTCTTCGACAGCCAAGTGGCAATAAAAACCATAGTGTTGGACATCTTGACTTCGAAGCTTGTCAGGTTATGCAGACAAAGCGTGAAATGTCCTTGTGGAACACGGTAACGCTGTGCTGGGTACGTGGCCATACCGGCATTGAAGACAACGAAAAAGCGAGGAACCTCGGGAGGATGGGATCAGAGCTTGGAGTATCACTGGCAGTTCCTTAAGTGCTCACGCCGCTTACCTCTATGAGAAGAAAACTAGAAGACGATGTCCTGAACAGAGTAAGAACTCTTCCATGTGTCCGAGGCTAAATAAAATCGAAATCACTGATCAGTCCTAGTCGTAATGAGGTACGAACACTTATTGGGATTCTCATTAGACAATGCGCCATAGGAATGTGTGCATCACGACTGAAAAAAACACACAATGACTTTTCCAGGAGCTGTAGAGATGAAGAAGAAATAGAATCTGCGAATGCCAGCACTGGCAAAGAGAAGGAAGAGGTACTTGTGCAAACACTACTTTGCAGAGCTGGTGGACTTGTGCGGTGGAGAGCTAAAAAAACTTCTAAAGCTTTTAATCGCAGTAGGATGGTTCCAGTAGTACAAGGGTCTCATGGTAGAAGTACACACAAAATCACGGGCAGAGTGGACCCAACTAGTTGTTCTAAGTCGACCGAGGCCGCAAGGGCACCCAATTACCTTCCCACCAACTTGCTGATGAAAGAACTGGTATCTTCGGCCGGCGTAGGCAATGGTCTTACTTTCCGAACATTCTTGATCTTCCAGGACTTTGACATTGTTGTCCAGTGTAGTACCCACAAAAGTGGCGGGAAAGCCCTTGAGGAATGCCCTTTGTGGCTACTTTGTAAAGTCGCTACCCTAACTGGCACTAATTATTCTCTTATTGAGCGAACTTCCGAACGCTTTCGACCACAAGTTTGCTATCCTTTTACCAGTTAATTTCCACCACAAAACGATAAAAAAAGGCAAAACTACGCCGCCCTTAACTTCCTACATCAACAAATGATCACCCGAACGTACCCAGTTTTCCCCAGAGCCAGCTTGATGATGCCCACAAGAACCAAAAAAAAAGCACCCACACCCGTTTACAATCACCATAACTAGCACAGCTCAGCTCAGGATAATCCTTAAATAATCCCGTTATTTCATCGCAAATATTTCCCTAATTTTTACGACTCCCACGCGTCCAATTAGTCGACAATAGGTCGTGTACGACAGAGAAGATGGCTACTTCCAGCAGCTGCTCCGTTCCGTCACTCGTCGCCGCCTTTGGTGTGGTACGCACGTGAAAGAGCTTCCACTTGGGCCACAGCCCGCAGTCAAACGTCGGAGGGGGAGTATCGCCAAGCGAATAAACCCAAGTGTTAATGTCAGAAATACCTGATGTCTGGTTGAAGGAGGCTCATCCTCGCCATCGCATGACTTCATTCAGCTCGCCCGTAACACATTCATAGGGATTGACTGGTTGGAATGCCGGTGGCGGCCCTAAGTAGCAATTTTCCAGCACGGAATATAAAAGAGAAGTCCTTCCTCAGCACGGCAGCGCGCCGCGCGCCCTTCCACATTCACCGACACACGCTGGCAAGAGTGTGTATGAGGGTTCCGCAGTCGGATTGCGTTTTGAGGCCAAAACTAATGCAATGAGTAAGCGAACGTCCTTGATGCGTCAGTTGTTTTGTGCCAGGACTACGGCAGCATTGTTAGCACGTTCCCAGCACGTGTGGGGGGCCGATTGTATGGCAGTCCATTGATGGAGGACTTCGAGCGTGTGGTTAAAGGAAATGCTAATGAGGGCAACAAGGCGAAGTTTGCAAGTCCACATGGACGAGGCGTGAGGAATTGTTTGAATGCTGCTGGCGCTTGGCAGGCGAGAGTGATGCGATTCTGTGTCGAAGTTGTTTCTCTTCGTGGATCCGGAATTGTGCGGCTTTTGTTTTTAGTCTGGGCTGCGTATTGAATTGACTTCTCGACCTGCATTGTAGCCCGTGGCGGGTTGGCTGTGTTATGGCAGTCATAAATCAAGAGAAATGAGTTCCGTCGTTCTTAGAGTTTTGGATGCATGCCTGTCACTTGTCCCCGGCGACATTGAGGGCAATTTAGACAGAGGAGTTATTTTTAATTTCGAGACATTGCTGAACTGTCCACACTCATCGATGACAGGAGAATATTGACTGTTGCTCATGGTCAGCCCTCGTTTTACTGCTTAATGCTGTTAGTTGAGAATTCACGAATTCTAGTTCTGAAGTTCCATAGGAAAGTGCTTTTTGGCCTACATTAAGACGATGTTGACTGGAGTGGTGTGCAGGCTCTAAAGCGGTTTTGTTTTTGTGACGAAAAGATTTCATAGTTATTTTTATGTCGCAAACCTTAACAAAAGGACAGGCGTGGAGCATGTGGCTTGCGGACATTTTTAAGACAGCCTTGAACTAGAGGCAATTATTAGTGGGATTATGTGCCCGACACAGTACGGGGTTCGACAGGGAAAAAGTACTAAGGACGCATGAATTTTAGTGAAAAGGAGTGTGTTCGATTCCTAAACTTAATACATACAAGCCGGGTATCTTCGTGCAATTGCATTCGTCAAAGGTGGCATTGAGAGCGTCTTTTCTAAGCTATGGGAATTTAGCACTCAAAGAGAGCTATTTTTTCGACAAAAGTGCTTGCGTGGTAAGCTCAGGGGGCCTTACCAATGTGGTCCATTGCCTGTCGGTGGGCCATTCATATGGAACCTCATAATGGATACTCTCTTGGTGCAGCTGGAAGCACTATGCAACCACTGTGTCTAAGTTGACGACTTGCTCTTGATTTTGGAGAAAAATACGCTCTGCTTTGGAGTGGTAGACCAGCGATGTGATGAGTGTGTATTGGCGAAAGTGTGCTGAAACAACATTTTTCTGATAACCCGGAATCTGTTCGCACATGTCAATGAGGCTCTCTTACGTATGGAAACGAAATTGAAGTTCCTTCCATATTGGCCTATTCATGGCTTGAGCCTTCGAAAGAAAAACGGAGTTTAGGGTGGTCGTATCGGCAAGGAGGGAAGGACAACATTTTACGAGTTGTTTGGAAGTGGAGATGTTTGCCGGATGGGGGACAATCCACCTACACATGTTCAGTCTCACCGAGCGCATGGACGCCAATGCTTCAGCTAAGAGGCTATTCGAATATTAGCTGAAGGAGACAGAAAGTCCGGTTTAAACACGAACTTTTAACGGACGCAGCAAGGACTCTCGACAATGGAGGGCATATATAGCTCAACCTCAGACCTTCCCTCGCAGATTCATAGTTTCTGTTAGATTGTGGTGGATGACTGATAAAGGCACACTTAGACCAGAATAGGTCCCTTGTGGTCCCACGAGGATGAACCTCTCCACCAGTTGATGCTATTTCATTTGCTGAGGTTATTAAAATATATCCTGGCACTAATGCCAAGTGAGTAATGTTCTAAGTGAGTGTCTACTTAGTCTGAGCAGCAGAGTGATCTTTCGAGATTTATGGCTGGCAGGAGGTGCCTTCTAGCCAATAACCAATCACAAGTTTTTTCATTTGTGTGAATCTTAAGTAAATAGATGGTAGGCTGTTACGATTGTTATAGAAGGAGGATATTCTCCTAGTGTTAGATGAGAGGTTGTGCAACTCCCAAAAAGCTTTGGAATTGCCGTGTATGTCACAATGTCACGGCACCCACATGCGGTGTATGTTGAAGCGGTCAGTCATCTCGTTAAGAGACAGCCAGCATTTAAGAGTTTATGTTTATTTATTAATGATGACAGTATCCAAGGACTTGATTGAGGCCCGACTATTCAACCAGATCGTGATATCTCTGGACAGTGCCTCTTTTAGTTCAATAGTTTCTGCCTTGAACACGCTGCAATAGTTAGTGAGATTCAATGAGAGAGGAATGTTGTGGTCTTGGGAGTAGGAAGTTCTATTAGTTTAGAATCGTTGGTAACCGATGGTAAGTTCGGACCAGATCTTTGGCTGGCGCTGCAGTTTTGTGTGGACCTGGGTCTAAATCAGCATTTCTCAACATCTTAGGCTAAGCGCCTCCAGATTCGTATACCCAGCTGACTAACGGTTCCTTCCAGAAGACTTTCCCAGCCGGAGTGTTAGTGTCCATTCTCTTTACATGACCTAGCCATCTGCGTTGAGACAATCGAATTCGTTTGACTAGTCTTCTCCTCCAAACTCCTTCTTTGCAACCGGGACCGAATATAATTCGAAGAATTTTCCTCTCGAAGCGACCAAGAATCTCTTCGTCCTCATTATGTCGAACCATATGCAATCGTTGTGTCTGCTTGTTACAGATAACACATTTATTTGGTGTTGTTCACTAAAATGAGACAATGCTCAAGTACAAGTCTTTGAGGTAAAGATGCAGCAAGCGATGCGTAGCTGTGGTCCCCATTTGCCAACAATGTCAACAATGAAACCCAGAAATTTGAGCAAACATGATTTCTAAGCCGACGCAGTCCAAACATTGGTTTAATTAAAAGATAATAACGGTCTACTTTCGCATCTAAGAGCGAACGTCGTGAAACAGACCATCGTCCAGACCCTAGGCACTGACCACACGAACACGAGAATACACTAATTGCACAATCTCAGCAGAAGGCGTTGCGTCGGCATGTCCGTTCAAGGTCATGTGTGTAGTCAATGTTGCAGGAAAGGTCTGTACTGCAAACTACTTTAAAGGGAAAAGTTCCTCTGACAGTCGGTATAATTTGCCTTAGATTTCATGGCCCCTACTATAGACAACACAAACTGTTAGACAATACTGCCATCATCGCTTGAAAATAGCACCTTCCGTCCAAAATCATGAATCCTTTTTTCAGGCTCTCCAACTACCCCAGAGACCCACATGCCACGACACAATTGTGCTTTAAATCACACCCCTTCCTTGCTGATTTCACACGTACGCCTCGACTTTCACTCAAACTTGGGACCCATTATTCAGCCGCACACACAACAACTGTCACGAGCAGTCCCCAGCAAATATGCGGCCAGTTGTCAGCCGACACACTAGAGACCTCATTACCTGGATAACACCCGTCACAGCAGACAAGCAATTCACTTGAGAATGAGTGTTCTCGGCCCTGCCATCTGGCACACCGTCCCCACAAGCCATCAACCGTCCGAACAAGCTCTCCCAACGCGACAATTTTTGTCAACGTTCTGGCGCATTCCAATCACATAACCTCCAGATGAAGTGCAAAGCACACACACACACGGAGAGCGACTAGAACCCCACCCTAACTGGGCCACCACGTCCGCCAGCAGCATGGCGTAGGCACTCCGAAATGGAATCACGTTTTCCCCCCCGATAAATCGATAGCATGTGAGCGAGTCTCCTGAGTGCCCTTTCGGCTTGTCACAGCCCTTAGCATTCGTGCATTCATGTTCCAATGCCAAAATATTCTGTTTGTCGTGTCTCAAAATAAACACAAACCCGACCTTAGACTGCGCTCCGTCCCGTGTCCCGGTCCGAGTGGACAAAGTGTGTGTTTACTAGCGCACTGCGCCTATTTGAAGCTAAGAATAAATTCTGCATCTAGGGGATGGGAGGCAGAACTCACCTGTTCGCCGCAACGTTGACGACAGTCTGGGGGCCGTGGCCGGCGATTTCTCGGTCGCCAGCCACAACAGCGGCGCGTCGCCGCACACGTTCCGATGCAATTAAAATTTTTCGCCAAAAACCATCCTCGATTTGCAAACGAGGATCGTTATTAATCATTTTTGGTTTGTCTCGTCTCGTGATGCACACAGTTATGTACGTTCGGCTGCCAGGTGTCGGTGAACTGATGTTGCGGCAACGTGGCGATTTAATTAAACCCGCCCGAGATCGTCGGGCGGTTGCATTGGCTTATTTTTGCCCTGGCCACGGTGTCGATTTTGACAGCGACATCGGGTGGATTGAACTGATCCGTTGTTCCGTAGGGGATCGAGCGATCAGTTTTTTGCCTATTTTTCGTTTTCCGGAACCGCAAATGAGCAGAGCAGCCTGCGTTTGCCAATGAAATGTAGAGCCTGGCACTTACACGCCGCGGAAACGTGTGCCATTGAAAATGTTCGGTACGACCGACGCACGATCTGGTTGGATTTGAAATACGGCCACTGATGTGAAAATAAGTGATTCCTAGGTCTTTGAGCACGTTTTGTCAATTTACAGACGATCGAAGAAGAATTTGTGGGAAATAAAGTGAGATCATCGAGAGATTGACAGAGGATGGGATCGCAGATTTTCAGTGACGCGAGACAATCAACAGGAGAGCGAGGAAGTCGATAATAAATTGGCGTCGATTCCGTTTCAAGAGTCAAGGAGGTGGTCGATAAGATTTCAGGAAATCACGGATCATGCAGGTTACTTGTGGTTCCACAATAAATATTGGATTTGAATTGACAAAAGATCGTGCAAGCTGAAGTCGGTGAAGGGGAGCTAGTGCCCTGATCGGCGAAACGATGTTTTTTAATGAAACGACGTATCATGCCAAGCTCGGAGGGTTTACACCTAGTTGAGGGATACACCTAGACCGATGGAACAATGCAAGAAATAAAATCATTTACTTTTGACCACGAAGCCTCCTTGGGCGATGAGCGATGTGCGATATTGCTAGCGGTGGAGATTGTGAGTCTTCCGAGAGACCAAGCTATGCCATTGGATCCAACCTAGAGCGACGTCTAAGGCTGTGGCTATGCCAAGACCGATCAAACGATGACTGTAACCACATACAGGCCTTGAACAAGTAGCGAGTCACACAACTGAGAGATGATTCGCATTCCTCACTCGATTTTCTTTTAATTCACTCATTACTTTACGACGCTGAGTTTTCTGTTTAAACAACGCCCAATACATTGCCACATATCGCGTAAGGGCTTAGTTCAATCGGTCAGCCACTTTCTGCGAACGCTTGCTGCCGTTGCGTCACATGAACATGAAACGTCCACACTGCCTTCACAAACTTTCTAGAAAACAGAAAGCAATTGATTATGTTGTGAAGCCTTCGTACAGCTGGCTTGGGTTGGTATTTGCCACAGCTTTCACGGGAAAAATACGTATGTCCTCCGACTGGGTAGTTGAACATAGATGTTGCATCAGTGATTCGATCCCTTTCGTGGATTCCTTTTTTATGTGTTAGGCCAGACCGCCTGGTCTAGAAGCCTAGAAGTGGGTTGCCAGTTTTGATGGAAAGAGAGAATTTATTTAATTTTGTATTACCTGTCCAAATAGCGTTATTACCTTGCTTTTCTGCTTCGTTTTCAAAGAAACGATGGTTAATGGCTAGTGGAAAAAACAATGATAAACCATCAATTGCTCCAATAGGAGGGATAATCGTCGAATATAACTAGTTCTCTGTCATTTTGTGTACTCGCCTAAAGCCGATCGATCATCCATTCCACCGGTCAGGGAAGTGCACACTACGCCAGATCTTCTCACTAAGGCAGTTCCTGGGCATTGAGTAAGAAAAGCGTTATATGGTACACCCCTCATTTGTCGATAGCGTGCATGTAGACCTGCTATACTATTTGACTATTCTTCCAAACTCACAAGGTTGTGCAGGACTACGCTCGAAGATTATCGCTTGTCAAGGTCGGTAACGAACTCACCATTGTCTCAACAACTGTCAACACCAGAGATACGATCTTCAAAAAATGTGTGACACATTGACATGTTTGGCAGATCACAGTGATGAAGCATTTGCTGGCTTTAAGGCGGAAGCGGCCCAAATGCGTTGGACGGTGAAGGAGGATAAAACAAAGTGTAGTCTGTTTTCACGAAAACACACAGCATTGGCGTCTTCTACAGAGTTTAACTATTGGCAGCTATGTATACCTTCGAGGTGGGTAAGCAGTTCGTCGTTATCAGCTCCGCCCAGATTAGTATTGCAACTAGCTGCTTTAGGTTCGAAAAGGGATTGAGTAGTATAGTCGAAGCCTCGTAGAACCAATCGGAGTCTTCATAAGTCAATGACCATTCCAGTCCTGCTGCTCGGCGCAGAGACATGGGCACTATCAAAAGCTGATCACAAAAGCCTTGGTATCTTACAGAGAAAAGATCTGCGTGTTATCGCAGGTTCAGGAGGATAAAATTCAACAGCGGTGTGATTTAAGGCAGCCATCTATGTCATCAAATGTGACTGGGCCAGCGTATAGCTAACTCAGCTCCGGCCCGAACAGTCTTTCAACTCATAGGACACGCCCTGGAAACCGACGGCGAACACAAGTGGAAAAAGATGTCAGCCAACATGACTGAAGTCCGAAGAGGCAGCAGAAAGCCGAGGTGGTGGAACATTATCAAGCACTGTCGCTAGAGCTTCTCTTTGCCCGTCAGCTTTCTAGGCACAAAACCACGAGCCTCTTTTTAAATTGACGAACCTAATGACTCGAGATGTAAATATCGGCAACAATTGCAGATCAATTGTTCGAGAATGCAATATAATTACGTCCTGATGAATAGAAGGAACATTTGAAACATAAAATTAGTCTAGGGTTATGCACAAGTAAATGACACTGAGTGACATTTTGATGCCACCACTCTCTATAGTTGAGGTCTTCGTAAAAGCACCCTGAGGATTCTATAAAGGATGGCTGGCGAGTGCCGGCCATTTACAAATGAAATGCAATAAGGTCTCCTTCTCATCAGTGTTGTTCCAGCTGCGACAGTGTGAGCTATGTGTTATACTCGAGCCATTTTTTGAATGTAGCACAGTTCGTACGTCTGGCCCATCTGAAGGAAGTGTTTGGAGATAGTCGCCTTCACTGCTTGTAGGTAGGTACAAATACTTCCTCTGCAAGTGAACTTTAAAGGGAGGAATCTTTCCTAGCCAGTTCATCCTTCCTACTGCATACTGTGAAAAAAGCCCCAGAGGCTCGTAGCTCAGTTGTGAGGTTTTCAAAGACCTTGCGCAAAACGCTTGGAACGAAGTTGCTAGTCGACCGTCTTTTAAAAACAACACATTTGATTTGAGTAACTAGCAACAGCTGTCTGTCGTCTTTGAGGACCTCATCGGGAGCCTTTCACTTGTCATGGTACACTCGATTTTGATACTTCGTTACCTGACCTGACACAACGTCGTCTGACTCGAAGTCTGGTAGAAATCTAGTCCATTTCATTGCATGATGTGCGTGGGAGTGCTTTCAGTCGTTAAATCGCCACTGACATTTACTATGTGTACTATTCCGTTCCACTGATCATCTGAAGGTCCTCCTGCGACTCAGTGGCTTATAACGCAGACTGTCTATGCATCCAATAGAATTTTGAAGAAAAAATAACCATCAACCACGGCAATGGATGCCTAAATGAATGCAATTTCTACATGATTTCACACATGGAAGCCGCTACAAGATCAACGGTCATAGACGTACCATCTTCCGCACAGCCATTTAGTCGAACAGTGAACATGTTCAGTGAATAGTTTCTTTTCGAATGATCCTAACATGTGTCTCTTTTTAAAATTCGTTTGTCCTTGCGTGTCTCAAAAATATATCAACAACGAGCAAATCCCGGTCAAAAACTACAGCTAATCAGATTGAATTGGACTTCGCTTGCCAATCATCCACTGAATTGCCTACATAATGTACTTTGACATTCGCGGACATGCCACTAAGATGCAATCAGTCATGAATGTCAAAGATACGTATGTCACAACTCACAGCACATGTCGCTCGATAAGATGTGGTTGTACAATTTTGATAATTCATGTCCGGCGCACGTTTGCCTTGACTTTGCCTAAGGGGGCGCATTCAAATTTCAATGAATGTGACGATTGGGCACAACGATGTATGTCAGTTTACGTTATTATGTACACAGGAAAGCTTTTGCAGTAGTGGCACTCGCAAGACATGGCAAATGCGAGACGATAATAATTCTGAACGACATGACGATTCACTGTTGTGTCATTGGTCGGTTACCGCATTTAATTGGCCAGATTCTTGTCTTATAGGAGCACCCGTGCTTGGTCCTTGATCTGATGAAAATTTGATCCTCTACCGACCGATCGATATTATTCGTCGTAACGTTTTTAGGGACACAATCACACGTTTACGTTAACTGTTCTGTAGGTAGGTTCGTATAATTATTTTAAACCCCGAATCGTAGACTAATCTACGATAAGGAACAATTTTCTGCTCCTAAGCCTGCTTCCTCATGTTCTTCGAAAGTGGCTCTAGCTGACGAAGGAGTCTTCTGCACAGTGCTCCTACCTCAATTCGACCTCCTATAACAACTATAAAGATACCTGATCAACGTCAAGACTCTATCCAGGGTACTGCTTGTTTAGTGTTTAAGTCCGTTTGGCACAGCACCAGTGCGGCTTCTACGCCGACTTCTTCTTCACACCCGTATATTTATGGCAACATTCATCTCTCGCAACTATTTGCAATAGGGAGCGGTTGGTTCCCCGATCTTGTTTTCAATTTTCTCTGCCGCACTTAATTGCGTACGCTGACGATTCAATGGCGTATAGATCAGGTCCGAAGATCGAAGAGCAATACCTTGTTACAACGTGACTTCGAACAAATTACGCGATCTTGCGACGACTGGAAGTTGATTATCAGCTTCCTGAAGTGTGAAACTATCCTATTCAGGACCCCGCTGTACATGGCATCATAGGATACGCGCATAGTTGACCCACAGGGACGACCGTTAGCTGTGAAAAGTGCAGTAAAACATCTTAGCATTTGGTTGAATCAAAACATAGTCAACAGCTCTGACAAAAGCTAAAAAGGACTTTGCTCTGGCAAGGTTGTTGTTTTATAGCAGCCAACTTGATACCAGGGTGAAGGTAATCTGCTACATGGCCCTCATCCGACCAATTATGGCATACGGTTGTTCTTTGTGGTTCAACGTGAGTCCTTTGGAGAGGCAGTGTCCTCGGACTTGTCTCCGGTTGTATCGTGCACCCGAGTCTGAGTACAAGAAGTTATATCCCAAAGAGGACCTGGAGAGCAAGGCAAGCTTGAGCAGGATAGCTAATTTAATTATTAAGCTGGCCAGAAGGCATATTGCACGGTTTATGACTACTACCAACAGTCTGATCATTGGGGCTTACTGCCAGGGTTGACAGGTTTCAAATAGCAAGAATTTTACTAGTCAATGGTAACTTACTGGCCCTTGTCGGTTGGAGTAGTAAGACCCAGTGATCAAATGATCCGTTGAGATCATTGCTGCCTGGCTACGAATCAACTTCGCCAGGAAAGGGTTGTCCCCTAGTTCTGTAAAGGCGAAAGCAGGCCCTAAGACAAGCACTCCCAAAAACCTGAATCTTGTCAATCAAGCCTGCACTCAAGAAGAACCACACGGCGTTGGCCGTGTAGCAGCTTACCTTCACCTTGGCATCGAGTTGGCTGTATTCCCACTTTGCAACTACTAGTCAGTAACAAAGGGAACTTCAGCCGTAGGCAGTGGGGTGAATCACAACATGCATTTACAATAATTTGTGTTGTTATTTGTTTAATATAATGGACGAAATATTGTTATGAACCATGACAGAGTGCGCCTTAAAGGCTTTATTCCTCCCGAGGCGTTGCTCTATTTCGACACAATTGGCCTCATACAGGATCCACACGGATGCCCTGTATTCTTCCACGTCGTACGCCGAAAAGTGGAAAGACAGTCACGAGGATTCAGTAGACCTATCTCTGGTCAAGACAGTAGAGAGTCTGCCAAAGAACGACAATTTTACAGGTGGTTACACCAAAACCAGTCTCCGCCGCCGAAGGCTTTTCAAAATGACCTGGTAGTTGACCATAGGGGTCAGCTTACATTGTTTTTAAGTAAGTCAGTAAAGGCGCTACAGCCCGTAGAGGGCCAGGGCCTAGTTCTCTCACGAGTGAAAGGGACCTACAGTTTTATGCCGACTCCGAACGGCCAAGTGTGAGAGGCTTTTTTCAGACAGAACTACTCTTTGAGCATCGTCAGTAACTCGAAAGGGGTGGGGCCGTGAAACCTACGACGTCTGGGTTAAGGTCGACGCACATATCCACAACGTCTTGTGCTATTGGATGGGATGACCGACTTCGACATTCTTGCAACATCGATATCCTTGCGCGTTCCTAATGTTCGGAGTAAAAAATTCGTAGGCTTTTGGAGAACGGACGGAATAAGGTGGTCTTAAGATCAATGAAGACAAAAGGAAGCCACAAAATTTGAGGTACAGATAGGGATTTTCTCGAGAAAATGAAACGTGAACTTAACAAATGACACTTAATCCAGAATCGGCCTTGGCAAGGATTGCTGCATAGATTTATCGAAAAACTAGCTCAAAAAACAATTGGGTTTCTGGACAAAGGTACCGAAAGGGGTTTTTGGACAAGGAAACCGAAACAGGTTTCTGTCGGAAGGGACTTTTGGACAAGGTGACCAAAAGGAGTTTCTGCACAAGAGAACCGAAACCCAAGGATGAACATGGATAAGAAACTTCTTCAAAATCTTCAAACACCCTGACATCCTGTTCCTTATACACACCTACTTCCCAACACACCTGATTCCTGCAATCCAACTCCACCACCACTGAATTGCCGCCATAATCGAGTCGTAATGCCATTCCCACGACAGATACCAATCAGCTAAGTACTTCTCATTCAGCTGAAGTTCGTTTTAATCTCCAATCCGACCAGCGACTGTTTATGGCCCGCTTCGGGAGAACTTCAAACGCGCTTTACAACCATTCTTTTGAAAAGTTCACAATTACAATGAATTCCCTCACTAGGCACGTGACACAGTCAAGTCATTACAAATTCCTGAGCCTCCCACTTATGAAACACCCTCCTCATCGATTCAAAAACTCGTGCATAATAAAGTGGAAAAACGATTCGCATTCACGGCTCGAGTCTATTGAACCGGAGGCACATCCCCCTCCCGTGCGGGAGCCTTTAATTGAAGCAATCAACTTCAATTTATCTGCGAAGTGGAGCAAGCAAGTCACGAGAGCCCCCAGATGAATCACTGACTCTGAGCACACACACGACGAGGGAGCAGCCACACAGACCGAGTGTTTCTTAGATCAACAGAGCACCAGTTAACACGAATCGCAACACACTTCTGAGGGTAAACAAACGAGACTTACCTGTTGTGTGGGATATCTCCGTGTCCGCAGCTATCTTCCGCGGAGGCATCGTGGTCCAGGGTGGAGCACAACAATTCAATTTACAGACAGACACGTCCGAGAGACACCGCGTTGGGAAGACAAATGCGAATTCCACTTATCGGCGGGCAGGCACTCGTGGGGCTTCTAAGCGAAGCTCCATCCACCACCTCTTGAGCTTGTGAAAGCTTCCTTGCGAATTAAACGTGTTTCTAGATCGAAGCGAGGCCGCACTGAGGAGACCAGAGCAACTGCACGAACGAATGGAAAGCGCGTCTGTTCTGTTCGTGAGGATCGTGATGATCTCCTGCTTGTTTACCTCCAGCATATTTGACGATAATGACGGCGAAATGATGCCATAAATCTTGCCATTTGCTTGCAGCTCGGAGCAGTGAATGCTATCGCTCTTGCGATGTATTTGTTCGCGTTTTGTAAACAATTCCTCACCGGTGTGCTGTAGATAGGTATTCTGAAGTGTTGTCGTGCTGGGAAATGGACAGTCAATGGACTCAAAAAAATTGATTTGGACTGAGTTTTCAATTGGTGGAGATTGCTGCTGCATGGTGAAGGAAGTGGAGCCGAAAGCTGGACATTAAGTAAGGCTGCAGAGCTGATTCTTGGTGCCTTCGAAAGAAAAATTCTACGTCGGATATATGGTCCCGTCTGCGAGGAAGGCGAATGGAGGAGAAGACACAACCGCGAACTCTACGAGCTGCACAGGGATGTGGATGTAGTCCGGAAGGCAAAAATCCGTCGACTACACTGGCTCGGCCACATCGAGCGAATGGACAACAACGCTCCAGCAAAGAGGGTCTTCGAATCCGAGCCTCCTGGTTCGAGAAGGAGAGGAAGACCGAACCTCCGGTACAAGGACCCAGTCATCGCGGATGCAAGACAGCTTGGCCTTGATGACTGGAAGCAGCGTGCCCAGGACCGTGACCGATGGAAGGCAGCACTTGCTTAGGCTCAGACCCTTCATGGTTCGTCTGCCTGATAAGTAAGTAAGTAAGTACGGTGAGGGAAGTACATGTGCGCTTGACACGCCTGGAGTAAACTGGAAGTTCAAGGAAAACTGAGTGAAAATCGGCACTATCGACACTGAACGACTATGGCAAAGAGCCCTGAAACCACATTGAAACGTGTGTTCATTGACTATCCATAAGCTACTGGTGATTACTCATTAAAGCATTCATCGCAAGAAGCAAAAACATCACAAAGGAGGAGCTGTCGAATTCGATCGTACATGTGTCCGATGGGCTAAGATGAAAAACTTGAAAGCACGCGACCGAAATTTCTTAAAAATAGGCAATCAAAGCTCTGCTTAAATTAGTTTCTCGGAAGACATGAAGGAGCATAAGAATTGAGAGAGCATGATGCTGCAATCCGCGGGACACTTGAGGGTAGCGTTTTGCAGGAACTAAGAGTGGAAGTGGCTGTATTGTTCCAATGTTCCACTCAATCTGGACGATGACAGACTCGAATTCCGTCCCACAGACTTAGAAGAGGTCAAGGTAGCAATATCAAGACAAGTCTAACAAGGCTGCTGGAGCGGACGTATTGTCCGCTGAAATATATTTATATAATCTGCCGTTTGGTGTACCCGCCTTAAGCCGTTCATTAATAATCTGATAGGTCGATATCAGTGTGGTCAGGCCAGGAAAGTCCACAACAGACCAAAACTTCACACTACGGCAGATCCTGGAAAAGACCCAAGAGAAGCAGATCGACTCTTGCCAACCGCTGTTTCTTTGGGCTCAAGAGGCAATTGAGTAACAGAGCCATCTCTCGAAACACCAAATTGACCTTGTATAAAACCCTGATCATCCCAGTCCTGCTATACGGCGCGGAGGCATGGACAATCTCGAAAGCGGATGAACAAGTCCTTGGTCTCTTTGAGAGAAAACTTCTACGCACGATCTTTGGTCCTGTTTGTGTTGACGGGTTCTGAAGGAGAAGATTCAATCACGAGCTGTACGGGCTGTACAGCGACATGAGCCTAGTTAGACGTCTACGGATCCAACGCCTACGGTGGCTAGGTCATGTAGAGCGTATGGACACCACAGCTCCGACCCGAAGAATCTTCGAATCCGAACCTGTCGGGAAACTCAACAGAGGATGCCCGCGTTTAAGGTGGCGCACACAAGTGGAGAAGGACCTCAACCAACTTAGAGTGCGAGACTGGAGACAGCTAGCCGGAGATCGCGCTAGTTGGAGAGGCATGTTGGTTGAGGCCCAGGTCCAACCCGGACTGTAGCGCCACACAAAGAAGAAGAAGAGTGGAAGTGGTCATCACAGTCGTTGGGTCCGGGGTGAGGCGATCATCAGCTTTGTGAAGACTGCGACGAAGAAGGCGACATGGATATGAACGTTGTGCGGTTATGACTGATGAGAGCTCCAACGATATATAGAAGCAACGTTTTATCGCTTTAAATGCGTGGAAAAATGTGACATTCAGGTTTTATTTGGAATATTTTGGAAAATGTGCATTAGTAGTGCTGTCCAGGCAAATTGGCGCCTGGAGCGGATTTACGAAGCGGATAAAGCGTCTTTCACTGTAATTCGATCCGGGGACCCCTCTAACCAAGCGCTGGCACTCAATCAACTGCACAGTCCAGCCATTTACCTCATTCAGTTCCTTCACGTTGCTACGAAGCACAACAACACAGCCAGTCACAGAAAGACGTTCGAGTAGCACTACTTCTGAGAGCCCTTTCAACAGCTTTGACAACAAAAGATCACCTCTCGAGCTCAAACTAAGGTAAAACAACACAACAACGTTGACGGTAAATTTTTCCAAACCTGGAATGCAAACATAAGTGCGAATTTGATTAAAGCTGTGAAGTACCACAGAGTTAACCAGAGTACTTTAGATAAGATAACACTACGAATCGGAGGAAATATTTTTATGGTATACTCGAACTGGCTTCAATTGGTTCCTTGCTCTCTAGATAAGTAGAGACTTTTTTCGCAAGTATCGGGCAAATAAACATACCCTTCACGCTTGCATTACGTTGTTTCACAAAAAGGCAATTTAATAATCCAAGTTCGAGATTCTACGTTCGAACCAAATATTAGAGAAGCAAGTTCATATACGCCCAGTACCGAGATCAAGCTTACTCTTGCCAATCGCTGTTTCTTTGGGCTCAAGAGGCAATTCAGTAACATAGCCATCTCTCGAAACACCAAATTGACCTTGTATAAAACGCTGATCATCCCAGTCCTGCTCTATGGCGCAGAGACATGGACGCTATTGAAAGCGGATGAAGATGCTCTTGGTTGTTTTGAGAGAAAAGTTCTGCGTGCGATCTTTGGTTTCATTTTTTCATTCAACCACGAACTGTGCGGGCTGTACAGCGGGCTGCGCGCAGTTAAGCGCCCTCGATCCAACGCTTAAGAGGGCTAGGTCATGTAGAGCGGATGGCCACCACACTTCCGGCAGGAAGAGTCTTCGATACCGAGCCATTGGGACGGAGCAACAGAGGACGTCCTCGAACGAGATGGCGCACAGAAGTGGGAAAGGACCTTAACCAACTTGGTGTGCGTAGCTGGAGGCAGCTGGCGAAAGATCGTGCTGGCTGGAGAGACATGTTGGTTGAGGCCCAGGTCCACCCCGGACTGTAGCGCCAATCAAAGAAGAAGAAGTTCATGTACGCAACCACTTTCATCAACTTTTTAAATGTCGGTATTTAGGGCTACATGGCTTACGCAGCTTGGTAGGGGTTCAGGCGCAACTGTGGTTGACAGATGCCAACAATTGTTATTCAAGGGAGCCTGTGTCCCCCATCATTTTCGTGCTGTTGTCACCTTGTTTGTGACTGTCTCGCGGTCTGGCAGTCCATAGTAAAAGAAACCCTGCCTGAATCATAAGACTACCCCAAAGTGATGTTCCCAACACAACCCAAGTGATGTCTTGTCCGTCTTGTCCGTCTTTTCCGTCTTGTCCGTCTTGTCCGTCTTGTCCGTCTTGTCCGTCTTGTCCGTCTTGTCCGTCTTGTCCGTCTTGTCCGTCTTGTCCGTCTTGTCCGTCTTGTCCGTCTTGTCCGTCTTGTCCGTCTTGTCCGTCCTGTCCGTCTTGTCCGTCTTGTCCGTCTTGTCCGTCTTGTCCGTCTTGTCCGTCTTGTCCGTCTTGTCCGTCTTGTCCGTCTTGTCCGTCTTGTCCGTCTTGTCCGTCTTGTCCGTCTTGTCCGTCTTGTCCGTCTTGTCCGCCTTGTCCGTCTTGTCCGTCTTGTCCGTTTTGTCCTTCTTGTCCGTCTTGTCAGTCCTTTCCGTCTTGTCCGTCTTGTCCGTCTTGTTCGTCTGTCTGCCTGCCCGTCGGTCTGCCTGCTCATCAGCGTTGGCTCTTGATTGGCTCTTGCTCTTCGGTACAGCCCAAAATCTAGTTTAGTAGTTCAACGCACCATAAAGCAGGTCTCGCATGAGTTCACAATCGGCTGACCTCCACCTCATCACCAACCGACACATCTTCCCAGAGACAAGTGATTTCCAGATTCAATGCCGCAAAAAACAATGACTTCACGCCAATTAAAAGCCACCACAGCACCATCGTAAAACTCAGCGGCGGCCAAGTCGGCCAGGCCAAGCAGAATGATTCACACGACGAGCGCCGGTCGCAGCATTCGCAATGACCCGGTCGTGCGGAGTGAAAAACTTTAAATTTATGTCTCCTTTTACTTCAAACTGCTGGCGCCTTCCCAATCCAATCAGTGCCGCCGGCCCAACTTTAACTCCACACGAGCACGCCAACGGCCCCGCAGTCCACGCGACCGTGCAGTATGCCCCAGTGGCCTATTGATTAACTACTGCGTCCATTCCATGCCGAAAACAAACAACCCCCCTGGGGAATGGGACTTAACGAACGCCCCCCTTGGACACATCGCGAGCGTCATAAGAGCCATCCCTGTCGTCGTCATCCGAAGTGGAGGCGAACAGCACAAGACGGTGACGGTAATGCCTCGAGATTTATTAAATTTGCGACACGACTGGAAGCGAGCGGCTGAAGTGGTGGTACCGAACTTCGTTGGACGGTCGTGTCGCTTCGCTGTCGTCAATCATTTTGCAGCGGAGAACTAAATCGGCGGCACTGTGGACGGAGAGTTCCATCGCATTGGGCACACCGGGCAGAAGCAGCAAAAAACGGAAGTGGAATGGAATAATGTCACGGTCATCCGCAGAGCACAATAGAAGGGTTCCCCGGGTGGGCCGTGGGGTGGCTCTTAAACAATGGCGCTGCTGTCCACGGCCAACCTTGACTTTTTACTTGTACTTGCACACTCCTGCTGGCTGGCGGAAGAACGAGCGCATTCCGTGCTTTGTGCAGAATGTGTACGGACACCGGGACACATGTTTAGACACACACGCAATCGGGCGGAGCGCCAGCGGGCATCGGCATTCGGTGCACATCCATCATCGCGGGGAGCTGTGCGGTCTGGTGTGTGGTGGTGGTCCTGATTGCCGCTAATTGACCTTCGGTCCTTCGAAGTGAAGACTCATGTTGCTGCTGCGGACTGGGTTGGGTGGCTGCTGTGCGACTTTGCGCAATGGAGTGACTACATTTTTGGGTTGGGCCGCCACGCCGAAGGGACAGTGATGGTGATGCATCCGTTGGAAATGGAACGTCATGTGACGTCTTGCAGCTCGCAGCAAGGTCGACAGATCGAACGCGGTATGGGAGAGGGGGGAGGAGCGGGGGAGAGAGTGACGACGTTCTTGTGGTAGCACTGTTTGCCTTGGGATTTGATTGATTTGTGAATGTTTCACGAAGACCCACGAGCTGTGGTCTTTCAGCGGCTTTGATGGATGTGGAGAGGATGGAAGGAGGGGCTGGACGTTAATCTTCGGCGGATTGTTGAAATGACTTGGCGATGTGCATATGGCGCCGAGGAAGGTGCGGAATCTATTCTGAAAAGAAGTCGTAGGCAAAATAATGTTCACCCAGACATTGTTTTGAGGGAAGTTGAACAGATTGATGGATTTCGTGGCCAAGACGTGGTGCTTGTCAATGCAAATTCCACACATTTTCTTGGAGGAGTCTGTGTACCTAATCGATGGTAAATTTGTGCAGATTGGCCATGATTAAATCAATCAAATTGGGAGCGAACGTGGGGTCCCTGATTCTGTGCTTGTCATCTGGGATGGTGAGGATGTCGATGAGTCACAACACACAATCTGCCTTGGGAATGGGAAATCAAAAGGACGGCAGTGACTCATTTATTAGTGAAACCCGCTTTGATGGCAACATCTCTTACCGATATGTCCAAGTATTCAAGCCTTCAAGGCGAACTAGCTGCACGAACTAAGCACTCCTTCCAAGCCGAAAAACAAAATATGGTCCAATCAAACCGCTGGACTCGGGCAATCGTTTTACCGTGATTCCGAAATGGACTTTTGACGGCTTCTTCTTGTTGTCTATGTTGCACCACAGGTCAGGGAAAACCTGGGCCTCAAGCACAAAAGTCTCTCTATACAGTGCGATCCTGGGCTAGGTGCCGCCAGCCCTTCTTATGAAGTTGGCTTCTTTTCCACCTTAAATGTGAACATTCATTGGTCCTGGGCTAGGTGCCGCCAGCCCTTCTTATGAAGTTGGCTTCTTTTCCACTTTTGTGCACCACCTTAAATGTGAGCATTCATTGGTTGGAAGCTAAAACCACGTAGCAGAGGTGTATTGGCTAGCCTTCTTAGGAATTGAATTTACGAACATCTAACTAAACTCTTGTTGGTGCACATCCCGTAAAGTTGGTAGTCTACTACAAATGGCCTTAATACGAGTCGACTGAAGATCCCATGCGAACATGTGAGAGGAAGATCTTATACACGAACTGATGCCTATGGATGGTTTTAGAACTAAGTGCAAATACTGAGTTTATGCTGCTGTTTTACGTAACGTGTGAACTCCTTTAATAATTCTCTTGAATGTCTTCTTTTTAAAAACGCTTCGTAAAAATAATGCACCAACACCCATGAATACGACAGATCTAGTTCAGTGCGCGGATCGTCGAAAGGTGGCTTGTGCAAATGCAGTATTTTGTCACATAAACCGCGAAATGGCCATTTGGTTCCGCAGACTACTCTGTGGCATATGTGCCGATTCCGTGCGGACATTGCCCGTGATGAACGTGGGTGCAGTTCACTCACCCAAAACAAGTATCCGGAAGATATAGACCTCGGACCAAAGCCTGCAGGCACGAATATAGACAACTAGGAGTAGAATTACAGTCGATGCTGACAATTTGGAAACATCATTTCTGTAGACTGTTAAGCGCCGAAGACGACACAAATTCCACTATCAGGCAGACTGTTTCATTCAATTTTCCCCAACTTAGACGAAGTCATGATAGCGATATCGAGCTGGAGCGGACGGATTGTCCGCGGAACTGTTTAAAGCAGCTGGAGATGACCTAGCTGGGCGCATGCACCTCATCTGTAAGATATGGTCGGGTGCCCGATGAGTGGAATCTCAGCGTCGTTTGACCGGTCTACAAAAAAAAGAGACCCCTTTGACTGCGCCAACTATCGAGGGATCGGCCTCCTTAACATCCCGTACAAGACACTCTCTGCCTCTGCTGCTCGCAGAAAATGTCCCTAGCAGTGTTGCCACAGGCTAAATTATTTATGAGTCACAGAAGCTTAAAAAACGAGTAATTCTGAAAAGAAATGAGTCCCAACAAAGGTTCTTGATAACAACAACGCCTCCTAATGTGAAAAAAGAAACTAGTGTGTTTTTTGGAGGACTGGTCCATTGTACTATCTACAATTCCTTCGGTGAACCAGCAGGCGCTTCTGTGCAGAAGTGCCTACAGAATCAGCTCTCACCACATCAGTGCAGAAGTCCTGCCACCTAATCCACGCAAAGTGGGAAAGTGGCAGAGGAAGGGTCTTCCTCCTCTCCACATGCGTTTCTTCGCACATTTAGGTGTTTGGCAAAGGTGTAGTGGCCCGTCATTTCGGCGGTATTTCGTCTGCAATTTTTTCTGTCAAGGGACAGCAAGAATGACGCGGACTTCTTACGGATGTTTAGCAGCAAATGCTTGATCTGTCTACGTTGTACAAAGTCATGCCATCTATGATTGTGCTCTCGAGAGGTCCAGCAAACACCGGTTCCTCTGATTCTTGTTTGGCAAGTTCATCGGCGATCTCATTTCGAGCGATTCCATGGTGTCCTGGGACCTAGATGAGTTCCAGTTCATTTTGACTGCCAATCAAAGGCAGATATAATTTGCATTCCTGAACTGTGTACCTTTGAAGTCGTTAAAGGGTTAAGTAAGGCATGAAGCATATTATGCCGGTCACAACAGACGCAGATACGTCGTCCACACCCACATTTCCGCTTGGAAAACGGTCGCAAATTTACCTAATGAGGTGTACAGGCTGATGTTGTCGTCCTGCTTGAAAACACCGCCGGAGCCATCTTCGGTTTTGAAGTCATCCATGAAGATACGACTACATTCCTTGCCTGCCTCGAAGTCTTACCAGAACCATTTCTGGGTGCAGTACTGTGATGTTTTCAGGCATTATAAATGAAATGGTAAAATTAAAGTGTAGTTCATATTTTGTTTTTTTTTTCTTGAAAAAATGAGTCAAATCTACAAATTATGAGTCCCTGAGTCAGGCTAAGAAAATTGAGTCCTTTTGACTCTATAGAGTCCTTGTGGCAACATTGGTAACTAGATAAAGGAGCTTGCTCTTTCGAATTGAAGCTTTGAAAATGTGGCGTAAAGTTGCGGTTTGCTGACCACTTTTGTTGCTACTTTTAAATCGAAGCCAGCGCCATCGGGAGAGAACTAGGAATACCACCAGTCGCCCACAGCTTTCAAGCTTTTCCCGTTCTCACAACCAAGTGGTGCGGGTCAAGGGAATACATGAGCTTAATGCTATGAACAAGTGAGGCACTGCCAGGTATTTGGTCTTGTACGTGGTCTTTCATCGTTAAAATAAGGAAATTTATAGCTTTGCATTTTTTTTTTCAATTTCCTGAATCGATTCAAATATCAACATGAGATATTCTTCTTCTTCTTTGATTGGCGCTACAGTCCGGGATGGACCTGGGCCTCAACCAACATGCCTCTCCAGCCAGCACGATCTTTCGCCAGCTGCCTCCAGTTGCGCACACCAAGTTGGTTGAGGTCATTTTCCACTTGTGTGCGCCATCTAGTGCGAGGACGTCCTCTGTTGCGCTGTCCCAATGGCTCGGTGTCGAAGACTCTTCTTTGCGTTGATGGCGTTTGGAGGAGAGATTCAACCACGAACTATACGGGCTGTACAGCGGCATGCACCTAGTTAAGCGTCTTCGGATCCAAGGCTTAAGATGGCTAAGTGATGTAGAGCGGATGGACAGCACAGCTTCGGCCCGAAGAGTCTTCAAAATGAGATATCCTCTTGAGTAAAAGAGAGAGTGGCCAACGATTGGGTGCATCGGAGAGGACATGCCTTTTGGCAATGATCTTTGGATCGCGAAAGGGTACGGTCGTTGGTTATCTCGTGGTGGAACTTCGGTCTAAAAATAGTAAACATGCTAACAGATCTTCAGACGATTGAGAATATAGTCCTATATTCGTCGGTATTCTCTTTCACCTGTGTGAGCTGCGGTTACTTACTTACTTAAATCATGTATTCCATTTCGGGTCTTAGGGCCTCTACTATGCCTACGTGGCATCGCGTACGTCTTCACGGAATGATTTTTAGCTCTCTCCAACTCTTTCCTAGTTGTTAGAATTCCTCTTTTTCTGTTCTGCGTTATGTACATCTCGGTAGATCGCATGTCTGGAACTGTTGAAACTGATCTATGAATTGCCACTTGCGCCGTTCAGTACTGGTGTCTATATGTTACTTGTCCGTTCTCTGATGAATCAGTAATATGTTTCGTACCTCGGGAAGGTATAACAAGCACTTCATTGCGAACCTACAACTGGCTCAATCCAATTTTTGAGCAATCAGTAACTCAACACAAGCCCCTACCAGCTGTGGTTGCTTTATATATTCAAGTTAAGGCAACGGCTAGGTTAGGGCATGATAGGCTAGGGGTCCAGGCTTTTCTCGTCTGGCTACCACATCACTGAGAAAAAGAAATTAAGGTTTAGCCACCAGTGACAATTTGCACCGTAGATATGGTACTATCACGGTTTTGACTAAAACTGGACACGACTTAAGAAATTACTTCATAGTCACGCTGATACCTCGCATATCCTGTATGGATTGTGGCAAAGGAATTACGTAGCATTGAATTATTTGTTGGATTTGTCGTTGACTTAAAAGCGTTTTAGACGAGGAGGTTGGTGATATGATGGTAACAGCACTCGACTGAACTCACATACTCATGATCAGTCACTGATTAGATTAGTTCATGGATGATGCCACGCATAGACCATCCTGGACAACAGTGGCACCACATTGCAGACTGCATCAAAGTGTTGACATTGTCCAGTTTGATTTTAATGAGTAGTAGTATAATGTCCCCATATTTTATGTCTGCTTCTGGCTGGAACTGTGTGGTGGCCCGTGGCGTTGTGGGTACGTGCGTCGACCCCAACCTCGACGTCGTAGGTTCGATTCCTGCTCTGTGCGACGAAAACAATTTTCACGACCTCACCTCTTTCGAGTCACTGACAATGCTCAGAGAGTATTTCCTGTCTAGAAAAAGCTTCTCAAACTTGGCCGATCGGATTCGGCGTAAAACTGTAGGTCCCTTCCACTCGTGAGAGAACAATAGCACGCACAACACGAGTGGTTGCTGAAAAGCTAGGCCTAGTGTTGTAGCGCCACCAAATTTCACTCAGGGAGAGTTCACTATAGTGCCACTTGCTTCGTCGCGTCATTTGGGCACCAGGCGAAGCTTACAAGCCTGAGCCTGGTGATCCATAGGACTATGCTTCGTAATATACCTTACGTTGCAGTTTTGACAGTGACGTTGATGAACGTGGTTGTATTCGTAGCTAAAAAACCTAAAGTCTGGAATTTGAACATTTTGTCTTTTCTCCTGTCTGCCTAGGGTATGCCAAGCAATGTGAAATCGAAGTTGAATCTGCAACTAGCAGTATGACGTTTTTCCTAAGAAAGTCTGTCAAGCACGTCATCTGAATTCATTTACAATAAAAAAAAACATGGAAGAAAGTGTGTTTCAAGACCAATCATCTCAATTACAACTTTTTCCGAGATCAAGAGTCGTTTATCTACAAAATCCACATATTTTCCGTACCAACAAGAAATCTGGTCCTAATTTTTCATCTTGCAGGGAAATTAAATTCCCCACCACCGACGAACACTAAAATAAGCAAACAAACCTGATTTCCCACAGATTGGACGTCCCTCTCTCTCCCTCTCGCACCATCTCTCTTACTCCTACACTCATTTCACGGCCTGTTCGTCTATTCATCTTCCTCTGCCACGAGACCACCACCACACATGCCACATCCGCACACAGGCAACGCCAACAAAGAGCACCCAGAGGGCCGGTGAAGTAACCGCACTGCTTCCGATGTCGACACCCGATGAACGTCAGTGAACCCGGCCAACCATGCGCGAACAAAGAAATCTCCACAGAAAAACAAGTTTCCCTGCATCATGTTGCCGGGGCGTGTGATGTAACCGGCAACAGCATCGCCGTTCCCACAGACTCTCGCGACCAAAGTTCGCGCTCTGATCGAGTGAGTCACCTTCTCGTGGATCTTTTGTGCCGACGTTCGTCGAGTTCCAGTGAATATCCAGCGGTTCATCCCCGGTGCACGAGCACTCAACTTGTACTCGGCAATGTTGTTGTATGCTCGGTGCACGAGCACTGGGAACTCGGTGGTACCCCATCGATGTGAATGAACTGGCACACCATGGCACACCACACGGATTAGTCAACCCTCGCCGCGCTGGTGTCTTGTCTCTCGCTCCGTTGGACGTGGCTAGGCCGTTCGCTTGAAGCAGCTGCTTGGCACGCCGCCGCTGGTGCCGTGGGCGGTGAGGGGTGGATGAGGCGGCCGCCGATGTTGCGGTAGGGCAGGGTCTCGTGTTTGCTGAAGTTTATCGGCGATTGACGCCACGATTTATCTGAATATTTCGGCTTTCAACACCAGCGCGCCGATGGGGAACATGCTGGCAGTTTGCCTTTATCTTTGTGAGCGCCGCGCCGCCCAGCGCTGGAGATTAGGGGTTCGTTGGGAGTTCTTTCTGCGACGCCAAAAGCGAATCGATTGTTTGTTTGGTTCCGCTTGTTGTGGCGCAGTTGTGTCCAGTGGTTGGGTTTTGCAATCGATGGCTACGGGCAACAAATGCAACCGAAGGCCGCACACATTCTAAGGAGTGTTTGTTGACGGCGTTAGCCAAGGCGACGGCGAACAGGAAATGTGTGCCTTTCTTTTCTTTGACTTCTGGGTGGTTTAATGCTGGTGGCGTAATTGTGCTCAGGCAGTCGAGAGTGTTTGTAAACTCATCTTAAGAAGAACATACCTCCTGCCAAGTAAAGCTCCGTCTTGTGGAGCTGACCCTAGGATTGTTGTTCCTCTGATTTTCGACGGGTTTTTGGCCTCCAATGGAGACTACGAAGTCTTCAAAACAATTCTGTGTGAGGTGACGACTGCTGTCGCTTCTGAAAATGCAGGTTCTTCCTACAAGTCACATCTTTTCACTTCACCTTGAAGACGAAGGAGCTAGAAAATGTCCAGAATCACGGTAAATGGCTTGAATCTTTTGTTTCGCTACGCTCGACATCCCCTCAACATGATTTATGCATTCCGCGAAGCACTCCAATTAGATTGTGGCCAAAGACCCCAGAAATTCAAACATCTGGCCAAGCATTCTCTATTAAATGTCTCATGTTTCTTCACGAGAACTTATTCAAAGGCAATCGTCTCATTTTGATTGTTCACTGCTCGGGCATTTTATCGCAGCAGTTTTGCGTCCAATTCGAGGTTGTTTTTGGTTTCATTCTGCCACTGACCGTATTTGAATGGGCAAGTGTGTACTTGGAGACACAAAAATGACTCACAAGCCAGAATTTGATGTGTAGGCGAACAAATGTGTGCCGCACAGCAATGGAACGAAGTGAATCCTTGAGAATAGTCGACGATCGCTGAGAATCATTTGTCAAGTCTACGATGAGGCTCTTCTGAATTAAGTGAGGCCAGGGGCAACATTTCTACTTTATGGAGCTGAAAGCTGGACATTAAGTAAGGCTGCAGAGCTGATTCTTGGTGCCTTCGAAAGAAAAATTCTCCGTCTGCGAGGAAGGCGAATGGAGGAGAAGACACAACCGCGAACTCTACGAGCTGCACAGGGATGTGGATGTAGTCCGGAAGGCAAAAATCCGTCGACTACACTGGCTCGGCCACATCGAGCGAATGGACAACAACGCTCCAGCAAAGAGGGTCTTCGAATCCGAGCCTCCTGGTTCGAGAAGGAGAGGAAGACCGAACCTCCGGTACAAGGACCCAGTCATCGCGGATGCAAGACAGCTTGGCCTTGATGACTGGAAGCAGCGTGCCCAGGACCGTGACCGATGGAAGGCAGCACTTGCTTAGGCTCAGACCCTTCATGGTTCGTCTGCCTGATAAGTAAGTAAGTAAGAGGCAACATTTCGTACGCTGTTGAAACTACCCACCCTTGGCTCTAAGAGAGTTTTGTGGTGAGGCTAAACTGATCTGCGCTTCCTTTGGTAGTTACTCCCTTGTGGACACTGCATTTTTTTTAATATTATAACGAACAGTCTATCACCCGTTTGGGCCGCAATTTCGCTACAATAATCCCGACTATACGAGAGCGGAGTCGGATAACTCAATTGACATATACACAGACAGCTCTAAGGAGCAACAAAAGTCGGTGCTGCGGTATAAAATGCATCGCAAGTCGTAAACATCTGCTACAAGCTTAACAAAGGAAGCAGTCACTTTTTCTGGCAGAGCGTGTTGCCATCCAGAAAGCTGGGGAATGCCTAATAGACAACACAAGCCGCACTCGCATTAATATCCAGTAGGCGGCGCTAAGGGCTCGTTAGGTTAGGGTAAGCTGTAGTGGCTGAGTGCTAAGGGCAGTCACACTTAGACCAGAGTAGGTCCATTGTGATACCACTCGGATTGACTTCTCCTAACACTGAACCAGTTGCTGCTTCTAGTGAAGCGATTAGCTGGTCTATGCTGGCGCTGTTTAGCTCATTGAGGCCGCTGATGTAGAAGCCCCGAGGTGTAGGCACCCACGACTAGCCAGAGCACTACAGGAGCAGAGTAGGTGATGAGTGTTTCAGGGCTCGTAGAAGTAATACAAAGTAAAGTCGAAAGCCGTACTCAATAACTTCGATGCGCTGCAGGTCTCAAGAAACAACGCAGTCTCCCTGTTGCGGGTTCCCGGGGATATGGGAAGCAGGGAAATGAAACAGCGGAAAAACAAGCGGCCGAAAGTTGAGCATTGCAGCTCCTAGAAAATGTTTCTTCAATAAACTTGACAATGAACTACTGCCAACAGCAAACGATGCTTGGAAGCGCTGTAATTTAATGCTTTACCAAAATCTTCTGACTCGATCACAGCACTGCTTGCTGCCAAGAACGAACTGCAATTTCTAGTAGGGATCATTACAGGCAACTGCTTGGTGGTCCACCACCAGACTAGGCCTGATTCCCACAGATAGATGAAGATATATGAAATTACACAAAACGGAAAGGGTCTAGAGCATCTTCTCAGTATCTGCCCGACCTTAGCGCTAGATCAAATTTAAATACATAACTAAGCGATGTAGCCACCGTAAAACCAAGACATCTCAAAGTACTCATGGTACATGTAAACAGACGTCTCTAAGCAGCAAGAAGGGTCGCTACTATGGTATATAATGCATCTCAAGACGTACAAACCTGCTTCAAACTTAACGAAGGAACAGTAAATCTTTCTGGCAGAGCTGATGGCCATCTAGAAACTGCGGAATGCCTGATAGACTGCGCAAGCTGTAGTGCAGATTCGAAAATCACTGTCCTTATGTCGTCTGCTATGGTCGTCAGCGGTAAGATCATCCACATCCGAGGCTTGTTGTTGCTTCGTAACTATTTATTTTTTGCACGGTGAGGAAGTTACTCCCACGCGTAACCACCGAACCTTGGGGACCGGGACCTAGATTAAGCCCCTGGACAAGGGGCCGCTGCATACATTGGTTCACCTCGAATCGGTTGCTGCAGAGGCTATCCAGAAGGCGCCACTAGGAGGCTGTATGTCAACATGACCTGCGCATTTACAGGGATTGCTGCTGCCATCTCACCAAGGCCCATGCCCTCCAATCGCATAAATATCCACACAAATAGTCAGACGGCGCTCAAGGCTCTTAAAAGTAATACAATAAAGTCCAAGACCGTACTCAATTACTTCGATGCACTGCAGGTCCACTCTAGTAACAACGCAGTCTTCCTCTTGTGAAACAGCTGAAGAACTAGCAAGCGTCCGAAAGTTGAGGATCGCAGCTCCGAGAAGATGTTCCTTCAATAAACTTGACAATGAACTACTGCTAACAGCAAACAATGCGTGGAAGCGCACTTATTTAGTGCTTTACCAAACTCTTCTGGCTCGATCATAACACTGCTAATCTCGCTACCAAGAACGAACTGCAGTTTACTAGTGAAGATCACTATAGGCCACTGCTTGGTGGGCCATCATGCTCACAGACTAGGCTTGATTCCTACAGATAGATGCACTAACTGCTACAAAACGGAGGTGGTCTAGAGCATCTTCTCTATAGCTGCCCGACCTTAGCCAAAACGCGTTATAAAATCCTAGATCAACTTTGTGTGATGCCATAAATCCAAAACATCTCATAACCTTTGCTAAAACCACTGGAACATTTTGCTTAAATAAGGCTACGGTGGACTTCAATTAGGTTTACTCCGATTCGTGGTAGCACTATGGACCAGCAGGTCTATGTTAGGCTACCCTGCCAACAACTAACCTAGTCTAACCTTCCCACTTACGCAAGGCGTCCCCTTACAGTTTAGGCGCCTACAGAAATGTCTGACAAGGGTTTCGCTGCTCGTAAGACGCCTGGAACATATATTTTTGTGATCAGGGCAATCTGTTGTTTTATTTGGTTGTTATTAAAAAAATTAAGAAATTGAAGGAAAATCACATATTTATCTACTATTGCTAACCTTATCCGCTATACCTTAATCGTCTAGGAGTAGACTTTGTCAAAAGCGGGCGAAAGGGCTCTTGGTTTCTTTGAGAGGAAAATTCTTCTTGAGACTTTTGGTCCCGTCTGCATAGATGGTGAGTGGAGGAGAATGGAAACCAATGCTCCTGCCTTGAAAGTCTTCGAATCCACCCCGAGGGACAGCACAGAAGAGGAAGAGGGCGAGTGTGGTAGCGCCCGCAAGTTGATAGGGACCTCAACCCACTTGGTGTGCAAAACTGGCGGCAGCTAGTTAAAGATACAACTGGAGAAGCTTGTTGGTTGAGGGCAAGTCCACCGAACGGCTGGATGGTTCGGTGGCGTAAGTGGTTGAGTGCCTACCCTTAATTATAGGGATCGCAGGTTCGAATCCCAGTGAAAGCAAAGTTAAAATGCATTTATGTGGTTTTCAAATCTGGTCCAGTCACCATTTGCCGTTGGGATCAAATTAAGGGCACTGGGTGTAACAATTAACCAACAGTGGTCTAAGTGTGCCGACGCCTTCCCTAACCTAACCACCCCGAACTGTAGCGCCACCTTAAGGAAATAAGATTACTAACCTAAGCCGCGACTAATCGTACGTTTACTGCAGGGAGACCTTTGTCTTCACAAATCAGTTTTTTGGGACTACTTTCACACCCAAAATTTGCTGTGGACCCTTGGTCTATGTGTTCATCGGCTTTAGTCACCAACTCGCAGCAAATTGATTGTCAACTTTGGCCCTTCGGAGCTTTTTCAGGTAAAATAAGTCACCCTTCGCGTGGTAGTTGCGTCGGATCAACTTGCCACTTTACCATCCTTCTTTCTTCTGGTTGACCGAGCGTTTTGCCTGTGGACCGTCCTTCTTTTTTATGGTCTTTGGAGATCGGATTTCGCTCTGTTCTGCCATCATTTTTGGGACTTTCCGTCCACACCTGCGAATTTTTGCCGCCGTATAAACTTTGATGCCCGATTTGTTTTTCTTCCACAATTACTGCTTCAAACAAAGAGATGTCTTACGTGGCAAGATGTGTTGATGACCTCCTTTTCTCTGTGGACATGCATCTCGACGGCCGACGGCTCATAAAGCACCTTGCTGATTTCGATGGCGTATCATATCCGTCTCCTACTCTTCTTCTGAAATTCCCACTAAAGTCTTAGTCTGCAGTTATAGTTTATGAAAGATGGATAATTGGCTGACTTTTCGTGAAGGCGTTGTATCGTCTCTAATCAGCCTGCAATACTTCGAGGCGTGGGTGTCTCTTTAAGTTGTAATCGCTTCATATTGCTATTTGTTTCCCCCAAAAATAAGACCTTGCAGGGCCCATGCAGCCACAGACACGTCGTTGGAAAGCACAATTCTGTGCATGCATAACTTCTCCCCATACGGAACAGACAATCTGCAATTGTCATTTCTTTGTATCTTCTCGTCGTGATCATCTCGATTCGTCGTATAACCGTAGATCGGATTGAAGCCACTGATTCCCTGGACGGCTCGGTGGACGTGTTGTAGGCGCTCACTCTTATTCGGTCACGAATGCCTCGTTAGTTAGTAGCAGAGTAAGCAACGTGCACGTTAGCATGGCAGTTTGTAGGTTGAATAACGCTTGATACCCCAACTCTCTGGTGTGGTCTTGTGCATATGTGCTTCGATGCCCAGGTTCGATTTCAGACACGACGACAATTTGACGGCTATGATCACCACACATAACATCTTTTAGTCCACTTCTAGAATAAGCATCTCAAGTGCCCTTATCCCGGCATTTACAAATCCAGAATAGAGACCATTCCAGAGGCGACCCTTCCTGGAACGATTCGTTAATACTGGGATGGACATCCCCAAACTCTGGAAATAATCTTTCATCTACCACCTCCTCCACACACTTATGTCCTATGTTCTGTAACGAGCCCATTGGCCATAACTCGTGTTCTGTAAACGGCTTTGGAGTTCGGTTCTGACTTTCATTCCTTCGGATACCCATAAAATGTGCAATCACATGGACTTGCAGCTTGCTTTCTCCGAGTTTCGTCACACCTTGTACTTAGAAGTCATTCTCGAACTGAACCAAACTGAAACGAGATTACGAACTGAATTTCCACAATTAATTGGTTGTGGTCAACCCGACCGTAAGTTGTGAGGTTGGGACCGTCATTCTCGAGGGTTGTCGAATTCAGGTCGGCCACTTTTCAGATCGTCTCTCGATTTCGATTCCTTAGAGGAAACTAGGCACGAATCTAATCTTTAATTAACGCCATTGTTGCAATCACAAAATCTTCTCAGATCGGAGGCACCTTAAAACACAAGTAAATTGTCTGTTCCCTTTGTCTTAAGTCCCTCTCGTCTCTTCCACGACGCTCCCTCCCTCCTCACTCAATAACACAAATTAAGGCGCACCCAGTGCCATTCCAACGGCAAACACGTTTCCCTCACCAGCTCGCAGCATTGAGCTTAAGTGGCTGTTGCACCAGATGCTGAAACCGCTCAATTTGGCTTTATCGGTCAACCAGTGCAAGCTGCGTGCGTCTGCACTCAGCCGCGCTAGTACGAGCCTCTAGTCTGTTCCCACACACACACACACGGACACCCAGATAGTTGCTCGGTACAAGAGATGAGCGCTGCGTTCGGCTTAAGTACGCAGATCAAATAAATTAACTCCCCCCTCTTCGTGCCAATGGGCCGACAATCCATGTAATCTTGCCTTGTCCCGGCCAAGCTGCCTCCGTTGTGACGCATTTAATGCGACGCAGATGGGGGCTAGGGTTGCCTTTGTTCACTTGTTCGGCTCGCCCGTGTTTCATTGGCAACAGAGACCACTATCTAGCGGGGAGTGTCTTTGTTCGATTTTTGTTTGTTCGGGCAACTACAGCGCTGATCGCGAACACTGACTGGCTTTGTTGTGGCTTCTAATCAGGCATCGAAGCGGGCAAAGTGCACTGCGACTAGAACTGTTGAGTAATTAGTTGATATTAAGCAGAATGCGATACGATACGATTCATGAGCATGACATGAGTACAAATTTGCAAAACGATTGCGAGTGTGTCTTCTTCTTGAAGGGCTTCGGTTGAGAACGTGTGGATATCTGAGAACTGGCATCTCGTGGCGTATGACTACGTTTGGGGAAGGCGCCAGCTAGCAAGGATTTTTTGTGATTTTCTTGCATATCTTCTAGCTGCCACAGCGGCCCTATTAGGCCTTCCTATGACCTCTGTACACCGTTGTCCATGTTTTCTCAGGTGTACTAACCGATTCTGAGACGTTGGCAGGCAGCCGCCGACATCGAAATTTTCACTCGAAAAAACTGACAGTGGTTAGTAAGGCATTTTTGTAGATTTACTTGCATATCTTCCAGCTGCCACAGAGGCCCTATTTGGCCTTCCTATGACCTCTGTACACCGTTGTCCATGTTTTTTCACGTGTACTAACCGATTCTGAGACGCTGGCAGGCAGCCGCCGACATCGAAATTTTCACTCGAAAAAACTGACATGTGGTTAGTAAGGCATTTTTGTAGATTTTCTTGCATATCTTCCAGCTGCCACAGCGGCCCTATTAGGCCTTCCTATGACCTCTGTACACCGTTGTCCATGATTTCTCACGTGTACTAACCGATTCTGAGACGCTGGCAGGCAGACGCCGACATCGAAATTTTCACTCGAAAAAACGGACAGTGGTTAGTAAGGCATTTTTGTAGATTTTCCTGCATATCTTCCTGCAGCTTGTGCAGTGCAGACTGGATTGACTGACCAAAAGTGATCCTCGATCAGTTGAAGTGAAACCAACCCTAATCCGAGGTATTCTCTAAGACAAGAGACCTCTTCAGAAGATCGCCTCAAGTGAACTCACTCAATCGTCGAGTGCCCAGAAGCACCCATGCTTCGGCACGTTTTCCGATTGCGAACGCCACCGGAGCGAGGAAACACTCATTCGCTTATCGCAGCCATTAACAAGGCAAGGCAAGCATCCGCGACTTGTAGTGCGCGATACATTGTTTCTCCATTTCCATGTACTTTCGATAAGAATCGTGAGAATGACGCAAGAGCACCGCTCGAGAGCTCTCGACATATTTTTGTTTTCCAATTTTAAAACCGATTTGCAGGCGTTTATGGCGATTAGCTCCCCGATTGTAGTCGAGTCTGGGATTTGCCTTTACAACCGGCTTACGGCGGCCGATGTGATTAGATTAAGCTCGAGTGGCTGACAGTTTGTCCGTTATGAGAGGTGATTTATTGCGACCTTGCTTAGGAGAGGGTCGCTGTATTGTGTGCGGCAGGAGGGCAGGTTTTACAGCACCCTTCAGGAGGCTACGGGTCCAAGAGGAGCGATGTCCGTGGGCAGCGGTAGCTAAGGGCAAGATGGCTATCTTTGGACTTGACATTGGATAATCTCGAGAGTGGCGGCTTGCAGCCACTTGAACGGGCACTATCGGGATGGTGGTCGCAAGATTAGGAGCAGGTGGCTAGGAGTCGATAAGGCACGCGGTTCGGATGTACCCTGGGAAGTCGAAAGACGAGGTTTCGGTGCGCGTGGGTGCTACGTGCACTTCGTCAAGTGGCGCACAAGAGGCACATCCGCGCGAGGGTGCTGACTCTTCTTGGAAGACCGTTAGTTCTTGCTTGATCCCTGATCGTACCGCCGACTGGATCATTAATCTGGCACGGGCTAGAACGTCGTCATATCGTTGCCCCCTTCCTTGAGCAGATTTTATTGAATCGACGGAGCAACCTCGGACGTTTGCCACATCAATCTACAGGCCAGTCATCCCTCCTCCGAGGTGTTTTCAAGATTTCCCTCCTCCCACCGACACGTGATTTCGTTGCACACGAACACACCCCCTTCGGTGGCAGACAACCCCGCAGGCGAGTGTGTTCTCGCAAGCAGTTCGCCACCCCGGTTCATGTGAACGGCAGCAATAGTCGTAATTAATTCTTGCTTGGCGCTGATGAATCTGCGGCGGCGTTCGAGGGGGTTGCATGGAGCAAGTAGGCCACCTCAGAGTGCTACTCGCCATGAATGCACTGCACAGTCGCCTTAATTTATGGGTTCAGAGGTCAATCCACTTAGACTCGGTGCCGAGCTGCATGCTGGCTGAGCAACACACCACCGATAGCTTCACCTTCCACACACAGGCACACGAAGCGTGGTTTTGAATGAGCGACAATAGGATTACCAGACATCCCCATGCACAGCACCCTCCGTCGCGACGTCGGCCGGCTTCCATCACCCGCCCTGGTGAGCGTGTACATCAAGGCTGTGAAGTGGTAGCAGTGCTACCGCCGATATCTGGGCCCCCGGGGGTGGCTTGGTTGGCTGCGACTGAGGTAAGCGTGCGAATGACGGGCGTAAAAGCGAAACGCTGTTTCGTTCGCATCCGGATACTGTGCGGCATTGTGGCGTGGCTGCGTGGCACAGACAGACAGACGCACGGACTGGCGTGAGAGGAAATTAAGTGCAACGACAGTAGCGCAGCGGATGTGGGTGAGGTATCTGTGTCAGCTGCAGTGCAGACTGCAGATATCACCGACAGCCAGTCGTGTGCGATGATGAGGGCTGTGCATCGAGACCGCAGAGTGTAATCCCCACATACTCGCAGTGCATGCGGTCAGACCTTTTAGAGAATGTCGGCCGCTTGCGATACGTGGGGCAATGCACCGCAATTTCGATCGAAATCGGGCAGGAAAGTGCTTTCAATTAAAAAAAAATGAGCAAAAGTGGTAATCAGTGTGAATCAGTTGGTTATTGATTACGCGGCAGAATGCGAGCCTGGAAATCCCTCAATATAGGAGGTGTTGCAGGTGTCAGCTTTTGTGGATCAGGACATGGCGACAAAGTACAGTGGGTTTACTCGATCATGTTATTTTTAACTTTCATCCACAAAAAATAGTCAACTTAGACTTATCATTCTGACCGTAGGAATGCTTCTTCTGGATTTACACATCAACATGCAGTGCCATCAGGCTCAGAGAGTCTGGGTGCTGGGCATCAAAACACTTTGGTAACACCACCGTTCCTTATCTGTTACTGAGAGATTTTGTCAGACATTGTCAACTGACTACACTGTCGCCAGGCTTATGATTAACAATAGGCGTCTGTGTCGGTCCGTGGTTTTTCTCTGAGCTCTGCATTTCCAAAGAATACAGACCGCTGGACAATTCCAGTGTGCTCCAGACTATCTGTATGCGGTTCGGAAAGAATGTTATCTAGTCAAAATACGCCCAAATATCTTCGCAAGGCAGACGTGTACTTAATTTTCTCACACAGTACGGGAATGCCGGGCTGAGTAAGCGTCGTTAGAAGGCCAGCTCCAGCTTATCTGCGTTCCAGGACACAGTGTCATCAAGGCAACGACTTGCCATTCAGTGCTGGCTTGCAGAGGAGGCGTACATTCACAACAAGCAGTCAAGACTAATATCGTTGCGTACTTCCTTGAAATAGCAACTTTCAGACGAACTGGACTGACAAACTGTTGAACAGTAAGCTTGAAAAAAGCGACAAAAACAAAATGATCTCCTCCGATGAATCCGTCGTGATATCGCCAGATTGGTAGCGACCTGTACATAGCACTGGGAGAGAGCAAATCAGACTCAACGCATATTGACATAGTTCCAACTACGTTGCTGAGAGAAAGAGATGAGAAGCAACAGTCTTAAACAAAACAAACAACTGAACAAGCCAAGCTTAACAAGCTGAAGAACAAGCTTGTGTCAGCATCACAATGGGAATAAGAACAACCCCGAAGCAGCGCTTCGAATGCTATCACACACATTCCAACCTTCGATCTACAGGTAAAGAAAGAAGCTATGATTACCGCCTACAAGCTCATCACAAAAGATGACTCCAATTACAGGTCAATCCACTCGCACAGACATGAAAACCAAAAAATATCTCTCGTCGACAGCTGACAAAATTATATGGTCACATTCCCTTCAAGACACACCTGGGAGCAAAACAGACCCACCAGATGGCTTTAAAAAAGACGGAGGCGTTGGGGCTGGAGTATACGGAGTCAACGCCAACACCCCAGCATGGACACTCACAACTCCGTATTTCAAGCAGAAATATTCGCTATTGAACTCTGCCTCAGAGAAATTATAGACGGAGCTATTACCAGTCTGCACATATATTTTTTCCTTGGCAGCAAAGCTGCGCTTTTAGCCCTCAAAGCAATGAAGTCATCTCTAAACTAGTATGGGACTGCCTACAACTGTTACACCACCTGGCCACACAAACAGAGTCCGCCTCATTAGGATACCAGGTCACAGCGGTCATAGACGAAAGGAAAGAGCAGACCATTCATGATGACAGGACCATTCTGCGGCATACCTGTGACCTGGCCAACCATTACTGGACGCATACGGGACGTAACAGAAAGACCAAAATGTTCCTACCAACTATTTCTCTCCACAGATGGAAACAATTCCTCAGACTCACAAGGAGCCAGATTCGTATAGCCACAGCTTTCTTTACTGGGCACTTCCCAGTAAGCGATTATCTAAAAAACCATACAGGCTAAAGCAAGGTGATATCTGCAGAATGTGTAACGAGGACGAAGAAACTGCAGAACACATCCTGTGTCAATGCCTAGTCAGGACACGCCATCGACACCTAGGCGGATATTAGGTTGAAGCGAACAAAATTGCCGCTAGTTCACTCGAAACTCACGAATTCAGGCTCCTGGAATTCACAATTGGCCCACCTGAGGCCGCAATGATCAGGCGGTCCCTTTCAACCAACATCTAGTATTCTAATTCTAATTCTATCTATGATTTAAAAGCGATTGAAAAACGTTATTCTGAACCAACATTTTTTGTTTAAAATTTGAGATTACAACTCGGTATAAGATTAAAGATCGGGGCGTTGGCTCATACGGACCCAACTGATTTACTTTCTTTTGCAATTAGATGTGTGTCAGTTCTTACATCGGGTTCGAGTCGACGTTTGCCAGGATATTTGAAACTTGACTTCCGTCAATCAGCACATGGTCGATAATTGGAGAGGGAAACTTGTGCTACTTATGACCATATTACGTGCTGTCGCAAGGTCTGTGAGTCGGAAGCTGTTATCTGTGGTGTCGGTGCTTTCCAATCACTCCGCCAAAAATGTTTTCCTTACCAATTTTACCACTGAAGCCTCCTAGCACGGGTTTTTAATCGTACTCTGGACAGGCTCCGGAGGCACCGTCCAAGATGTCATAATAGTCCTCTTTGACAGAGTCTTCAGCCTCGTCGGTAGAGCCGTATGCACATATGAGGCTAATGTTGTAGAATTTGCCTTGGATGCGGATCACAGCCAGACAATCGCTTATCGGTTTAAAGTCGATGTCATTCAAACTTTTCCCACAACGAACCCGCATCCAAATATGTGCAACCATGCTGTAATATTGGTCGCACTCTTTATTTTTCATTACTCCTTGTCCTATCCAGTGTGTTTCCTGGAGCGCAGTAATATCCGCCTTACACTGCGTGAGGATATTCCTCAGTTTTTGAGCGGCCCCTGGAGTGTTTTTACATTACAGGAGCGCACTCGCAAATCGTTGTCCTTTTTCGTGCCGTGTCATCGTCGTAGTTCCATCAATTGTTGGTTTTTTCTGTGGGCGGGTTGTTAGCCCTCCGTACAACCACAAGAGAACCGTTGCATGCATTAGTTCACCTTACAATGGGTGTTGGGAGAGCTATCCAGAGGGCGCCGTTTGGAGGCTGCATGTCAACTTGATTTATGCATTGACAAGGATCTTAGCTGGCATCCCGCCAAGTTGAGAACGATCGGCTACTTTGCCCTGTGAGCATAGACCGTGCCTCCTACCTATTTACCAACGCCATCGCCAAGGGACTAACGGCCTTGACCTGTCACGGTCAACTGCGTACTTCAAATAATCTGTTCAAATTCTGGGAATATCACGATTAAGGTGCACTTCATGTAGTAGCATTCCACTGTGATGAGGTGTACTCACTCACAATCAACAAGCCTCGATTAAAAAGATCGCAGACAAGCTCCCGGCTCGAACGTAACTAAAACATTCCTGGTTTGGGACAATAAATGTTCACCGACTGGTGACTGTTTCTCAAGAAGTGTTAAACTGAATCAGAGTTATGCAATCTTGAAGATAACGATCATGTTTCCTCGGTTCCTCGATCGTTTATCGCATCACTTCATGTAGATGCTCGCTTAATCGCTTGATTGCCCTCATTTTTACTTTACATTTTCGCTTCATTGAACCAGCCTCACGCCAGTCATCTCCCGGACGAAGTCAGAGGCACCCACATGGAGGAGACAAATGTCAATTTAAGCTAACATGCGAAATAAATTGGGCCACACGCAGTTATGTGTACATTTTCAATCAGCAACTCAATCGACAATTTCATGGTCTGCTGCCATCGCGCGTCTATCGCAGATTCGCACGAATCTACCTACCCCCAGGCACAACAGCTGCTACCGCAAACGTCGAATCATACTTCACTTGCCAACGTCCCGATAATTTGATGCGTGAACTATGATCCCAGCACTCGGAGGCATGTACACACGTACTGTTGGGCAACTCGCTCTAATGACTGCTGACTGATCGTAAACTTTTAGAAACACCATTCGTTAGGGGCTTAAAGTCAGATTTCTGAAGAATTATTCATAAGTGGCGATGTAAAGATAGCGAGTAACGAGCGATACTGAAGGCATGAGTTTCAGTTTGCCTTGCCTGATGGGGGGAGGGCGGCAGAAGTGAGGTGTTCACTGAGTTCACTTCCACTTGGAGGGCGTGGAGCACAGGTACAGCATTCGAAGTATCATCGCGTAAAGAAATAGAATCATCGCGTAGAATAGAAAATTTGCAAGGTCAGCGTGAGATCATCTTGATCGTATGTCATTGGACTAAGTGAGGCAGGAGTGTAAGAAAATCGAAGTTAAAGAGCCTGGTAGAGAAGGCTTGAAATGGCAACGATGAAAGCCACGTTGGCAGTCGTTTCTTCTGGATTTTTCCATCAAAGCCGACTAAACGAAAATGAAACTGTAGCCGTTTGATGACTTTTTCAGATCATTCCTCTTGGTATGATGCTACCATCCTAAGAGGACTCGAAGCTAGCTTCTAGAAAAAAGGATTCGTTGTGTACGGGGTGCTACAGTGTTCAGAGGAATAATCTGCATTCACTCACCAAAATCCAGTTGCTTCACGATAATATGATTGGGTGGCGCTACATCCCGAAGAGGACCAGCGCTTCTCAGCTCTCTTGGGTGCTATTGTTGTCTCACGAGTGGAAGGACCTACAGTCTTGTGCCGACTCCGAACGGCTAAGTTTGAGAATCTTTCGCTAGACAGGAATGCTTTGAAAAGCATAGCTTTAGGCTTGAAGGAGGTAGGGCCTGGATGAATATTTTTTTCGTGATGCGAACCTAGACACCGGGTCAAATGCGTAGGAGTGGACGTACAACGCCACGGCCACCACATGTTTCCCTCATTCCCCAGGAGCCGTCACCAATTCAAAGATTTTCTTAGGTACTGCTGTTTAAGCATTTGATGTGGTCGCGAGTATTTAGGCGACTAAGCTCGACTGCCTCTGTGTTTTATTGCTTGGTCCTTCATTCGTCTTCCTTACGAATAGTTCTGTTCCTTGATCGGACACCAGGATTTAGCTCCGCCACTCAGCTTATGGTTCATTTAGCGGTTTTCGGCTTCGTAGAGAGGACTGGCAGTTAATTTGATTATGCCAAGATATGTCTTTAGGGGGTTATGTTGGTCCATCCCATATTCCAAATCTCGAAATGGTAGCTGCTGATAGTGACTCTACTTTCTTGTGATGGAGCGCATTTTACTAGACAGGACATACTTAGTCTCCTCAAATTAATCTTGGCACCAGCTCGTTAAGCCTGTTCTTCAGTTAATTTGAAATGCACTTTCAAATGAACACTCTTCTTTGAAGAATAACTTGAATCTTAATCGTTTGCAAGTTAAAAGCACTTAAGACTCGAAACCAGCTGACCGCGGAATGCTTACAACTTATATTGGCTGCTTGATCGCTACTATTGTGTTTGGATGACCAATTTCCATACAACATCCCTTAGAAGTGAAACTGACTTCTTAATCGGTGTATAAGTTAACCCTCAAACCTGTCGCATATGGGAAAAGAAGATGTCATTGTCAGAAGATCATTACATCTGCACATTACACACCCCCTAAATGGTGTGTCACGTGTTGTCATTGGTCCAAACCTCTTTGAAAATGAGTAAGATTTAAAAGTCTCTACCCCGTTGCATTAAAAACTGAGTTATTAGCTGATATCCATATGTTGAGAAGCAATCGAAAAACACATTGTTAGGAACGACAAAATGGGCTACCTTCTGTGTAAGACTCTGCACCTACTTATCTCAAATTATGATACTCTGCTCCAGATGGTGAACGACGTATTGTTTCTCACTTGACAACATGGCGCGTGCTTTGTCTTATTTGTTTCACTTCTTTTCACCTGCTCCTCAATGACAGTGCAACATTTTACATCGTCATGCTGTGAGAACGTGCAATGATGTCGATGTTATTCACGTATCCTGACAGCTGAACCGAATGTTAGAAGACAGAACTGTCTGTGTTGACATCTGTCTGCTGCGCTACCTGCCGCGATGTGAGGTGGAAGGCGTCAGAGGACATAATGAAATCGTGTGACTGTATGGGAGGCGTTTAAGGCTCTAGTCAAGTAAGGAGTTGACTAACGCGTATTTTGTTTGTGTGGCGGAACACAGCGATACAGAACGTTATTATTGACCCGGGTGATCTCAGACCAAGGACACATAGTGATTGAACTTTTGGAGTTGAGCAACTGGACGTCAAGTCTGATCGAAGGATAACCCTATATTTAACTTCACCACTGGAGTGATTAGTTCTGGTCAAGAGCGCTGTTCAATCCAAAGTATCAGAGACAAAGCGTATGATTGGCCAATTGTTGAAGTGAAATGGGTGTGGATGACCGGGTGAAGTGCGCTACATTCAATCAGGCCGACCTGACAACGGCTCAGCCAGTCGTGACTCACTTATGTAAAGGCTTAAATCAATGTACACAATCGAACAAATGTACAGAATTGATACAATGTGATCACAAATTCACATTTATGACTTTCCTCACTTTCGTTAAGTTTCGTTCAATTTTATTTTAACGAAAAAAAGATTCAAGAATCGATAAAATGTGATCACAAATTCACATTTATGACTTTTCTCACTTTCGTTAAGTTTCGTTCAATTTTATTTGGCTCTGTGGACGTGTAGTCAGTCGCTCCAAATGTGCGAAATAATAAGAATGTTGTTCCCAGAACCAATTTATCATACTTCAACGATGATTCTGCCTACTTTTCGTTCTGTTTTAGCATGAGCTTGAGTTTACGAACATCTACTACGGAGCCGATTCGAAGAATGTCTGGGCAGAGGATTTGTTGGACGGGTCTGAGCGACACAATCTGTCTTTATAGCTAAAGTGGGTCTTACTTGGTCCTCTGAACTGACAAGTTAGCACTTGTTCTTTTCCTTCTATGCAAGCTCTGAGCAATGGGGTAGCAATTGATTACCAAATGACACACTGTCGCTCAAACGTGACCGCACCTTTCTTCATCGCTCAAGCTGCGTGGCCACAATCACACGATAACTCGAACAATAACTTGCCACCAAATATTCGAGTTGTCTAGACTTCCAGATATCGAAGATTGACTGTATTTTGATTACTTTGTGTCACTCAGTCGGATTCCTTTCATTGCATGGCGTCCCCGCAATTCCCGCGACGTAATCGTGAAATTGCTTGTAACATCTTCTTAAACAGAGAAACCATCGTCTCGACGGATGTCATTCGATACTCCTGAAACTGTTCATTTCCAGAGAATTTTTTTCGACACCCAATCCCCGCCAACCCCACCAAATGCGCACAATTCTCATTCAGCGCTCTTGAATCACAAACAAGAAAACAAACAGTTATCGCCCGTCAGCATCAACTATCAACTATCGCATTTCCAGCCTTGTAGACGCAAGCATTTCTAACAAAACAAAAAACAACACTTTCCATCCTGTTTATACGGCACACGAGCAGATTGACTCCCCTGCCGCGGGCACACGACGTCGAAGTAAACGAACTGCATCTTCTCGTGCTTCACGGCTAATTCCGGGCGCACAAAAAATCAATGACGTACTTCGTGCCATTTGCTTCGGTTCGAAGTCCATCCAGTAAACAAAAGATTCACTCCGTCTCCTCCCCCTCATCGCACCCACCCCCTCAAGCAATTACTTCCAATTGGAAAGTGCGACCAGCGAATTCATTCCACACTGTCGCGCAGATTCATCACGACGAATGAACACAACCGCCAGCAACACATCGCAAATTCATCACGATACGGAATGAACCCGCAGGGGCGACGGTGTGCTCTGGTCGGCGGAATGAGAACAGATGTTCTCGGAACAGATGTTAATTACATCCAATGCAGGGGGGAGATACTCTGTAAATTTCTCTCCTCATAGATACAGCGCAGCCAGAGATTAGAAGCACCACACACACGCACACGCACACACTCTCCCGTGCGCCACACAAAGGCACAATCTAATTTGAAAATGAAATTCATCCACTCGCTCACCCAGCTCACAGCCAGACCAGCCAGAGTACCCAACAGCCAACAGAACCGACCAACTTGAATTTATTTCCGAACAGTCTCTCAGTTTACCTCCGCATCGACGGTTGACACACAGTCTGTGTATATAGATACAGATAGACGTGTTCTACACGCGGTGTTGTTGTTGGTGTTGTGTTGTGTGCGCGTGTACCATTGTCGTTGCTTGTTTGTTGCAATCACTTTGTGAGATACATTTTCAGTGTCTTTCTTCGACTTCAAAAAATGTAATTACATATTTCTTCAAAAACGACAAAAAAAAAGTTCTTCAACGTTCGAACGAAGGACAAAGGAAAGAAGATACAGATACTATGTTGTATCCATTTCCAGTTCTGTGAGATACATTTTTCCTCGATCTCTCGGTCGGTCTCTGTCTGTTCTCCCCCCGAAAACGAAAGAAAAAAAAATTGTGTGTATGTTATGTACTTCTTTTGCTTCTGGTCGTCGTCTCTGGTCTGCGCTCCATCCTAATGCCGGATACTCTGTGCTGCTACTTCTGCTGTTGTTGTTGTTGGCCGATGTGTGCGAGATGCTGTTTTGCGCACTCGCAGACGATAAAAACCAAAAAAAAAAAAAAAACACTGTCGGCCCAAGTGTTGACTAAACAATTAAACAACAAGAACGCGTTCGATTTTAATTGAGAATCGGTTTCGTTTTTGTTTTGCTTATTTTTGCGAAATAATTCAGCGAACCCGTCCCCAATGTATCCACTGTGAGTGGTGTGTGTGCGCGAAATTTATGTCAGAAAATGGAATAATTCAGCTGACATTTGTTTATATCGTAATTGGGGTTGAAATCGTTTTCATATTTGCACCTCTTTCGAGGAAAAATCTGAATCTGTGTATCTTTGTGTAGCTTTGTGTATCTTTGAGGTGTTTTTCAATCAGATTTATTATGAGGAACTATTTTTGAAGAAAATTTTCCCAAAAATCACCGTTGAACTACTTGAAGATACTTGAAAACTGTGTATAGATACAAGTTTGTGAGTGGGCAAAATTCGCCATCCGATAAGATACATGAGATTTCATCAGAAATTTTCAGATATGAAGGAAAAAAATTAGATTGCAAAATGTATCTGTATCTGTATCTGTGGGTGCAAAGATAGTTTAGTTCAGAAAAATGATTCTATTTGATGAACTTTTCAGAGGCTCTTACACAGACGTCGTTGAGAAAAAGAACATGCCTCGGCCTCGTGGCACACTCATTGAACCAGTCAAGTAGCATCTTATCATAAAGACTGTATCTTCTTGTGTCTTCTTGTATCTTCTGTGTAGATTTGCATAAATTTGCATATATTTGGGTAGGTGTTTGGATGGAAATTTCGCGACGAGAATGTTTATGGATACATGAATTTTTAATTTGAGAGTGTGAAGTTGATGGAGGGCGGGGGAGGATGCACTTGTCGTGTTGAAAGGTGTGATTTTGTGACAAAATGTGTAATCTTCGTGTATCTTTTAGTCAAAGTTCGAATTGGACACAGATACACATCGTTTCCGCAGCACAACCCCCCCAGTTCCCATTCCATCAGCTCTAATCCAATCAATCCTAGACAGTTTGAGGTCAACTGCCCCCAATTCAAGCATCATTTCCCCAGAGTCACCGTTAGCTAGCACCAATCGAATTTTTGATATCATTCACAGACCCCCGCCTGCAATCAGTAAAAATTCATGCAATTTGTTTGCACTTATCTGCGTGAGAACTCAAGATAAACTCCCCACAGATACATGAAGCATAAAATTCACGAGAACTTTCCACCAAATTGATGCCGCTAAGCGACGGCAGGAGTGAGGGAGAGAATTCGGAAACCATGGTTGAAAAAACAAAATTCTCGCCTAGATACACCGAAGGATACGCGCTAGTTTCCCAACAGTTTCCAGGACATATCCTTGAAGTTCGTTCGTCTCGTACATACATACTTTCTCTTTCGCTCTTCATTCATGATTTCGGGGGGGGTGGGCGGCAGCCCCCCCCCCAACAAATAGGCCAGAGACCGAAACCGAAACCGAGACTGAGAATGTCCTCCGGGTCGGAGCAGATCCGAGAGATTTCCATCGGCGCGAGAGCGAGACCGAGAGAGAGCGACTGAAGTTTACAGAGGGAAAATGTATCTTGTGGCGAAGCGCCCGTGATTGTTGTCCGAGTACAGTAGTACTTAGATTCAACCTGCATCCACACATCGGGTTGCTTTCGCTCAATCGTCAATTAAAACGAAAATCTCTAATTTTTTCATCCATCTTCCCATCTGCAGCAGTGATCTGTATCGTGTGATAAAGATGCGAGTGGTTTGTTTGATAAATACTCGTGCAAAGTGAAAAGAGGTCTCATCCCCCCCCCACGCAGCCCCTTAATCGATTCGATATCGCAAATCGGCGAGTGAAAGTGAGCAAAGGAATAAAATTGCAAATCAAATAAGCCTTCAGTGCCCGAAGGAAGTGTTCTAGATAGAAATTCAGCTTGTTTTTTTGTGTGTGTCTTTCTGTGAAGTTTTATGTAACCGCCTGGTGGCTGAGAACGGGCAGGAAGGATATTCGGTCATCTTTCAGCGGCACATGTGGCTTTAAATGGTAAGTAAACAGCAGCTAGCTCGCTTGCATGTGTTCCATCAATCATTGCGGTGTTTGAGCTTTCTGGTTGTTCGTTGCTGTGCGCTCTCCCACCGCAGCATCACGTCGTGTCGATTTCATCAATCTTGGGGCATTGTCCTCCGTTCAAAGTCGAATATATGTAAATGGCTGAGGTGGCTCTTGCTCTGGAGATACTTCGAGGAGCGCGGGCGGTTCCGATGGAGAGTTTCACCGATGAAAGGAAGGATGCTGTGTGAATTCTAATTAAGATGTTTTTCACTTTTCCCCGCCAGCAAATTGATTCAAATGATGATTGATTGATGATGCTCCGTAGGTGTTTGAAGTGCCATGCTCGGGGGATTATTTGTAAAGAGTTGCTGTTCGTTAGATGAGAAGGAAGCTGTTTTTTTTTCTGGGAAAGTGAATTAGTTTCTCTCCATCTATTAAGGTCACTAAACGGAGCCTTCAGAGGAATATGAACCGTAAACCCTTCAAAATTAGTGTCGGACTGACTCCGAAAACTCGAATGTAGCGGTGGTGGAGAATTCAATGCAACGCACGACCACAAAAGGGGTTACTTACTTACTTATCAGGCAGACGAACCATGAAGGGTCTGAGCCTGAGCAATTGCTCCCTTCCATCGGTGACGGTCCTGGGCACGCTGCTTCCAGTCATCAAGGCCAAGCTGTCTTGCATCCGCGATGACTTGGTCTCTGTGCCGGAGCCACAAAAGGAGTAAAATGCTCGAAATATGTCACATTCTCAAAAGCACTTGAAAGTAACGCAATGCAATGAAAAACTGCACTCAACTGCTTTAAAGGCTTAACGCTAGATGCCGCCACAAACAGACTCTCATTCTGATTGGACCCGACTGTGCTTTGAATTGGCAGACTCATCGCAACATCGAATAAAGTTTGTAGGCAACCAAATAAATTAACTCCCACACTTGTCTCCTAATGGTTGCGTTCACGTTACACACATTATACTACTACTACTTATTAATAGTGGAAGAGGTAGGATGCAAAGTTTGCCTATGCGGACGATATTGCCAAAGCGGCATCTGGCAAATTCATCTCTACTCTAAGAGACCTAATTCAGAAAGCCTTCGACAAACTGGAAGCATGGACACAAACGTGCGGGCTCGGCGTTGACCAACAAAAACGGATATTGTACTTTTCATCAGAAGATACAAAATCCCTCAGTTTGACCAAGCACTGCTGTGTGGCATTATATTACAGTACGAAATTTCTGGGTCTCACGATTGATAGCCAGCTAAACGGGAAACTCGTGGCGTGACTGTGGCGTTGTGGGTATGTGCGTCGACCCCAACTTCGACGTCGTAGGTTCGATTCCTGCTCTGTGCGACGAAAACAATTTTCACGACCCCACGTCTTTCGAGTCACTGACAATGCTCAGAGAGTATTTCCTGTCTAGAAAAAGCTCTTCAAACTTGGCCCTTCGGAGTCGGCATAAAACTGTAGGTCCCTTCCACTCGTGAGAGAACAATAGCACGCACAACACGAGTGGTTGCTGAGAAGCCAGGCCCCTACCATCTGTAGGGCCACCCATATTATTTAACGGGAAACTCAACCAGGATAGGATCAACAAAGCCTCTTCTGCCCTTTTTAGCTTCAAAAAAGCCATTGGATGCAAATGGGGCTTACAACAACGCATCGCTCACTGCATTTTCATCTCGATTGTCAGACCGACACTTCTGTATGGAGTCTCAGTACGGTGGACAGCACTAAACAAGGCTATCAACTGGAAGCCACTCAATCGAGTACAAAGACTGGCCTGCCTGTGCATTAGCGGAGCACTGAAGAAGAAGTCCTCCGTCGCACGCACTGAATATTCTCCTCCACCTTCCACCACTGGAACTGTTTGAAAAACAAACAGCAGCCAGCACAGCCTTGAGACTCAAAACACTCCGATTGTGGTCCGAACTCAACATCGGCAACTTAACCATTCTCAAGGAATTCAACTTCCTTCCCAGCGACACTGACCGCCTAATACCCCAGGCTATCTTCGAGAAGAAATTATCGATCAGCATTCCTTCCAGATTGAACTAGATGTCTGATAGGCAGACGTTGGATGATCATCTGTGTATTTTCACAGATGGATCGAAGACTAACGAAGGGGTGGGTGCGGGTGTCCATTGCCAAGATCTCAACATTGCTATCTTTTTGAAGCTTCCTGATCACTGTTGCGTTTTTCAGGTTCATAAACAACGTGATTTCAAAACGGGATATCACCATCTGTTCCGATAGTCAGGCCGCCATAAAATCCCTGGACAATGTCATGTTCTACTCTAAAACATCCCTTAATTGCAGGCTGTCTCTTAACGAGATGGCCGAGCATTTTAACATTCACCTCATGTAGGCGCCGGGACACTGTGACATACCAGGAAACTGCAAAGCCGACGAACTCGCTAGGTGTGGTACAACCTCATCCCTATCGATAGCAGGGGTACCGCCTTCCATGCCGATCGCTACAGCTTACCATCTTCTTAAGATCTACACAACTAAAACCACTAATGACAAATGGCTAGAAGGCACCACCTGCCTTTAAACAAAAGAAAAGTGCTTGCTACTTAGACTTAGCAAGCACTTATTTAGGACTCTCATAGGACTCATAACCGGGCACAGTTCAAATTGTAGATTTCGGCAGAAGCTGCATGAGTGGTGGCCCGTGGCGTTGTGGGTATGTGCGTCGACCACAACCTCGACGTCGTAGGTTCGATTCCAGCTCTGAGCGACACAAATAATGTTCACGATCCCATGTCTTTCGAGTCACTGACAATGCTCAAAGAGTATTTCCTGTCTAGAAAAAGCTTCTCAAACTTTCAACAAAAACCGTTCGGATTCGGCATAAAACTGTAGGTCCCTTCCACTCGTGAGAGAACAATAGCACGCACAACACGAGTGGTTGCTGAGAAGCTAGGCCCTGGCCCTCTATGGGCTGTAGCGCCACCCATATTATTATATAGAAGCTGCATGAATGAAGAGAAGGAAAAAAACACACATCACCTACTCTGCTCCTGCAGCGCACTGGCTAGTCGTAGATTCCTACACCTAGAGGCCTGTCAATGAGCTAAACAGAAAAACAGGAAAACACACGGACTGCCACTCTGGCCATTCCGAAGGACGACGTGATTGGGAAATTTTAACAAAACAGGATTGCAGTCCACAGTCCACAGACTGAACAGCAAAACGCCACAAGCAGCAAAAACCGATGAAGGTACTGGTCTAGGTGTATTCGAACCTAGGGCAATGTACATACCATACTTCGAATCCATGGGCGAAGGCACCAGCACATGCGTTCCAGCCAGTAGCCATAGTAGAAACTAAACCAATTTTCTAATCCAATCCATTCCTTCGCTGATGACAGCACCCTCAGCTTTTCATATTCGTTCCAAAATTCACGACCCTGTCCTTCGGACGTAGTATTGGAACGGCAGCGTATGTCAAGCACATGCTTCTTGACAGCATGTATAACTGGGATAAGACCAATAGAGTGGAATTGAATGCCTCCAACACTCAATGCTGTCTGCTGTCTCTAAAGCGAACCCCTGATAATCAGCCATTATCCATGAATGGCGCATGTATCGACGAAACCGGAAAACTTCCCATCCTTGGTATGTACATCAATACAACACTTAGTTGGAACAATCACACATTCGAGGTCGCCAAAAATGCTGCGAAATGTTTAGGTTTCCTTAATCGATGCAAGAAATACTTCACCCCCTCTGATTTGGCTTTAATCTATAAGGCGTATATTGGCCCTAAGCTTGAGTATAACGCTCATATCTGGTCTGGTGCCCCCAAGACCACCCTGCACCTACTAGATAGAATCCAAAAGCGAGCGATAAAACTTATACGAGACAACGATATCGCGGGTTCATTAGACTCGCTTGAACATCGACGTACCGTGTCTTCTTTGTCCGTGTTTTATCGTCATTGTCTTGACCGGACAATTAAGGTTATTAATAACCGGAGCACGCGCAAATTATAAAAAATTATTTAATTATAAAATTATATAAAAAAAAATTTGCATCATAGCCGTAATGACAGACAGTTGAGGTGCTGTTATAGTACTGGACTCCTACATCATCGAATCTAAGCTCGTGTGGGAATGCTTCAGAAGCTCGAATATCTGTGTAGGGGAAACAAACGTACTACTCTGCTGGATACCTAGCCACATTGAAGGCAATAAAATGGCTGTTTGGCGAGGAAATAAGCACCGGGACCCTTCACAGATTCTCAGGCATTCTGCTCTGTGGGAGACAATATCCTGAGAGAAGAATTCGGGGAACTAAGAAGAAGGAACAGAACACATATTTGGAGGACCGCTTTGAGGCACGTAAAGGGTGATTTTCTAGCTATTATCTTTTTGGCAACACTGGTTTAAGCAGCTGACTCACGTTTCGTGTTCTGTTTCACTGTCAAACATCTTCAGTCTGGTCTATAATTTAACCATGAATCGTCTTACAAACGAACAACGCTTGCAAATTATTGAATTTTATTATCATGCGTGCTCTGTTAAGGAAGTTCATCGCGCGCTTCTTTTTCGTCGACGAAGCTCATTTTTGGCTGAATGGGTACGTAAATAAGCAGAATTGTCGATTTTGGAGTGAATTTCAGCCAGAAGCATTGCAAGAGCTACCAATGTATGCAGAAAAAGGCACAGTTTGGTGCGGTTTATGGGCTGGTGGCATCATTGTACTTCTTCAAAGATGATGCGAATCGTAACGTAACTGTGAATGATGAGCGCTACCGTGAGATGATATCCAACTTTTGTTTGCCCAAAATGCAAGAGCTTGACTTGCATGACATGTGGTTTCAACAAGACGGTGCCACATGCCACACAGCACGCGCAACATTGGACTTATTGAGGGGCGAGTTTGGTGAACATTTTATTTCACGTTCGGGACCGGTCAATTGTCAATTGGCCGCCTAGATCGTGCGATTCAACGCCTTTGGACTATTTTTTGTGTGGCTATGTTGAAGCTCACGCCTATACAGACAGACAGACCTTCGCATTCCTATCAAGCTTTCTAAAAGGGCACACTCCCTATGTTGCGTGAGTCCCAAAGCCAGCCCAGGCTGAAAAGTCAAACAACCACGAAGTTGTTTACTATTCCCTTCGAACTTTCCTCACACTCATTGTGCCCATGTTCATACTCATTACACAACAGTACTTGTCTATCCACAAGTTCATTTCGTAGTCATTCCTTAAAACCACAACAATTGCCTCTTCATCAGGTAAACCGACATTACAGTCGGCACTCACTGCATAGCTAGACACTCCCTAGGTAAGGCCATACCCATCTCCTTCGTCCATTGTCCGAAAGTAGACAGTTGCCATTTGGTCCTTAAGCGCCTTGATTGCGTTCGCATTCAGGTTTGAGTTTTCCCACAACAATATTTCCTCTGAAACCTCTCTGAGGTCGTCCTCTGCCATTTTTCCACTGAAATTCTGAGAGGATTTCCCTTGATTTCCTGTGAAACTATGAATGTTAGCTCAGTTGTCAAAATGAATACAGTGAAGTCCTCTAAAGAGTCCATCGAGTTCTCGGGAACTTGTCGAGAGCTGTCTGTTGTTGGGCTGTGATTCAATCATCTGCTGGCTTTCCTCCATTTCTGACCCCAACTGAGTCAGCACTTCATTATCGTCCTTCCATCGCATTTGGCCTGAAGGAGCAACAGCTCAAGTGAGGATTGAGTTCTCATTTAAGCGAGTCCCTGGCCTGAAAATCGACCTCAAACCGAGAAATTCCAAAAAAAACTGCCTACATTCGTGAAACTTTCAATAACATCCGACTTCGAAGTGCTATCTGATGGCACGTTATGAACGAATAAAATGCTGTTTTGTTTCCGCCACCCTCCCACACCCACTCAACCGATGAGACGGAGCCTCTATCTCGTACGTCTGCGAAACTTTTTCGCTGATTTGCTGATTCCCTCGACGTCCACTTTGAGCTCTGCCGTGCCCCCTCGACGACATATCTTGACAAATTAGCCATGAAATGAGATATTGGCCTCATCAGTGGCCACGGCATAGACCACCGATATCCGAGAGGCTTTCGCCGTGCACATCCCGCATCCACTCGTACTCGTGTGGACTTGACAGGCTTCGTTTTTCCTTCATTTTTTTGTCTGTCCTGGTTGCCTGGTACGGGCACTCGCGCGTGTGGTTTATTATTATCCTTGAGCTGTTTGTGCGTATATCATTTTCTGTTTGCGCTCGTCCTCCATTCACGTTTTCACGTCAATCAAGACGGAGCCCCTGAGAGCAGGTTGATCCACTCGAAGACTATGCGCTCCCTCCACACACACACGCGCACGAAGGACATCAACAGCTTAAAGTTTGCTCCACCCACGCGGCCATCCCTTCGGAGCGGTGTGTTACATTTTTCATGGAATCTTTCAAAACGTCTGAAGGAGAGAAGAATTTAATTTTGAAGAGAAGTCCTCTTGTTTGCCTTGCGTGGGTGTGGGTGGGGTGGACGGAGGCCTACACCTCTAGGACGGATGGCAATGCTTTCGCATAATCAGCGTGTACACTGTACAGGGTGGCGCAGCCCACAGTGGTGCCCTGGAGCGAGGCTTGTTGACCTTGTTCCGCAAAACAGTTTTCATGAGTATTCTTGGCTTGGCTTTTGAATTCGTTGTAAATCTGTGCCATGTCGTTGAATTGAATTAACAGTCATGAAGGCTTCCTCCGCGCAGAGGGAGAGAGAGGTGTCTCTTCTCACTTTTGGGTTCATTTATGCGTCGAGCGCGAGCTTACTTGTTGACTTAGGATTGCACTTATGTTGGACACATGAAGCGACTTAAATTGGGGACGTTCCAATATACGGAGCTGAACAGGGTGGGTCTGTACAGGGTTCTGGATAAAATGCTATTAGGAGATGATTGGAAAATGAGTCAGAATTGCGTTTCGGCTTATGGTTGTCTGTCTATGGCTGATTTCTAAATTCTGAACTTTTCCGCCCGAGAACGTGTATTCAAAATTCACGTGCTTTCGAGGCGTATGCCGAAGGATGGTGTGCTTACAACTATCCACTCGTTTTGTTGCTGAAACTTTGAAATTTTTGATCAAATAATTTATTAACGAAAGGAAATCAAAAAGTTGCAAGGATTAAAGATAATATTTGGACGCATTGGTCCTTAAAATTGTCAAATTTGCAGAAACGTGTAGCTCCTCCAAGTGTTTGGCAATATTCATTGATATTCAGTGGGCCGCATTATCCACTGAAGGGATCGCGGTGACTAAGTACACACACTAAAGATCACCAGACCACTCGATCCTCCGTCGTTGACTCTAACTTAGCAGTAGCTATGCTCAATCGTAACCAGTCGTGATCTTGGACTAGGCCCAGTAATGCGTTCGATCAGCTGATGGAATCGCATTCAGTCCACGCATCGGAAGTCTTGATGACGGGGGAGATTCGAGCCAAGTGACAGAACTATTGAAGCATAGTCCATTTCGGTCGTGGAAGCATCTGGTCAAAATTAAGTTCGTAGCGTACTGACGTGTTTCTTATGGTATTAAGGCGAGTTACTTGCACAAGAGTAATAGTCTTCTGGAAATAGTCTTCTCTAAGTTGCTAGGGCCGGGTATTTACAGGGCAGATGATTCACGTTTCTCCCTCTTCTTCTTCTTCTTTGTGTAGGGCTGCAGTCCGGGGTAGACCTGGGCCTCAATCAACAAGCCTCTCCAACTAGCGCAATCTCTAGCTAGCTGTCTCCAGTTTCGCACACCAAGTTGGTTGAACTCCTTCTCCACTTGGAGGCGCCACCTTAAGCACTGGCGTCCTCTGTTGCGTTGCCCCACAGGTTCGGATTCGAATATTCTCCAGGCCGGAGCTGTGGTGTCCATCCGCTCTACATGACCTAGCCACCGTAGCCGTTGGATCCGTAGACGCCTAACTAGAATCATATCGCTGTGCTGCCCGTACAGTTCGTGGTTGAATCTTCTCCTCCAGAACCCGCCAACACAAACATGACCAAAGATTGCATGTTCTCTCAAAGAGACCAAGGACTTCTTCATCCACTTTCGAGATTGTCCATGCTTCCGCGCCGTATAGCAGGACTGGGATGATCAGTCATTTTGGTTCTTCGAGAGATGGCTCTATTACTCAATTGCCGCTTGAGCCCAAAGAAACAGCGGTTGGCAAGAGTTATGCTTCGCTTGATCTCTTGTAAAATTTACCCCGGAGCCAAGGTAGGTGAAACCCTTGAGTAACTCGAAGTTATAGATGCCCATTGTGACGCTCTGTCCAAAACGTCGATGTTGTATGTCCTTTCCTTTTTTGAGGCATATACTTCGTTTTACCCTCATTCACCGCCAGACACATTTTAGCCGCTTCCGTCCGTTCTGCCAATCACGTCAATGTCATCGGCGTATGCTAACAATTGCACGGACTTCTGGAAGATCGTGCCTCTAGTGTTGGCGTGTGAGTTTCGCGCGATCTTCTCCAGGACGATGTTAAAGAAGTCACATGACAGCGTGTCGCCTTGCCTTAAACCTTTTTTGACATTGAAGGTCTCGGTGAGTTCCTTACCGACCTTGATGGAGCAGCGAGAGTTCTCCATCGTCATCCTGCACAGCCTGACGAGTTTGGCAGGAATGTCAAAACTAGACATGGCGTTGTATAGCTCGTATCTATGCACGCTGTCATATGCGGCCTTGAAATCGACGAACAGATGGTGAGTGTCGATTTGCATTTCTTGGGTCTTTTCCAGGATCTGCCTGAAGCCACACTGATACAGACCTATCAGATTATTAATGAACGGCATCAGGCGGGTACACAAAACGGCAGAGAAGATCTTATACGCGATGTTAAGAAGACTGATCCCTCGATAGTTGGCGTAGTCAAAGGGGTCTCCTTTCTTGTGGATTGGGCAAACGAATGCTTCTCCCTCGCTCTTGCAAAAGGAGAGGTTCTGTTTCGAAGAGGCCCTCCCTATAAGTCATACATGCATGCCTCCCATAGGCTCTAATGTAATAATGGGCGAGAACGGGGATAGGTTATAGAGCTCGCTTTCCTTTTTGACGTAACGACTGTTCTCCAAGCCTTAAGGCTTAACGCTGCGCGTTCTTTGCTAGTCCTTCCTTTCCTCTTCGTTGTTGGCTAGGGGTCCACTTCGTCTATCGTGTTTCCTTCTCTTCGAACTTGGACTGTCCCACTGGCCAGAGGACACTCATTGTTGAATCAATGTCTATGTTTAGCCATTGCTTTGGCTTTGCTGGACATTTGTCTAATTCGGAGCAGTCCTTCTCATGGACACTTGGACTCCAACCAGCCGAAGGTCAGAGTATTTCTGATGAATTTTGATCTGCAAAGACTATTCTGTTGACACTGCTCTCAACAGGAGCTGGTACACAAAAGCGATCAGTTGAGTGGCCAACGGGCTTTAGGTTCTAAATTCGCTGCTTCATTGAGGAGAAGCTAAACACTTAAGCTGAAAGGGCTTTTCCCAAGAAGTCCTTGCACTTGCCTGGAAAAACTATGAACGCAACTTTTGTGGAACCTCTTTCGGTTGGACAAGCGGTATACCCCTTTAAGGCACAAAGGCAGGCATCCTCTGTCATTTTTCGAATGAAAATCTCAGAGGATTTCCCTTGATTTTCTGGGAAACTGGTGAACGAAAGTGCTGGTGGACTCTGTAAAGAGTCCATGGAATTATCTAGAACTAGTCGAGAGCTGTCTCCCTGGACTGTAGCGCTATAAGAAGAAGAAGAAGAAGTCGAGAGCTGTCTGTTGGTATAATTCATTCGTCTGAACTGTTGGAATTCATCCTTTTCAGATCCGGAAGCTATCAGTTGTGTCCGTGGCCGTGGATGTCACCACTTAAGGATCATCTTTCTATTGTCATCGTACTCTCGTGCTAGAATGATCAATATTTTGAATCGATTTTTGTATCCAAAGTCAATGTGTGCAAGAAGTCAAGTGTGTTGCCCGGAGTAAAGGAATGGCAGCCGGAAACAGGAAACAGTTTGATTTCATTTCTAAAAGGGATTTTATGGGACTGTAACTTTTTCTTGGAATGTCGCCAACACATTTCTGACGTTTCAACTGAAACATGATGGAATCAATGGAAATTCTAACAGCTACCAGAAATTCTCTCGGAATGGTCGGAACATTCATCAATCTGCCTTTCATTTGCCTTTCATTAGTCCATCCCCATGGAAGTTCCCCGAACGTCGTACTGGTCTTCGTCGAAATAATTTGAGTGCGCACCCGAAAACCAGAGCTCATCATACATTAAACTCCAATCTCCCACCTCCATCCTCCCCACCACCCTCTAACCATAATTCTCCATCTCTCATCTTCATTCATACAAGCAGTCAATCACGTTACTCAAATAGATGCATTTAGACCGTGTTTACCGATCGCACATCACATCACATCATCACCCGGACACCCACTCCCAGCGTGCCTCGCATCGAATCTGCCGAAAAGGCATTATTTTGACGGGCTGTGAGTGTGGGGCTGGCGGTTGATAACCTCCCCCTATCGCGTGATTAGCGCAGGAAACTAAATATTTTCACTCGAAGCGGTAAGCACCCAGACCAGATTAGATAGACGAAAAGGCTTTTGTTCAAGATTTTGAATTAATCAGAAGTGTTGACGTGCCACTGATAGTGAGTGCCGGAGTCTATTTGCATCTGAATGCGGACGGATGGTGGGAAAATGGATTGGGAGACGGACGATAGACGCTCTGTGAACGCAAACAAACTAAATGCGATTTAATTCAGTTGTTTAATCTAATCTCATCGTTCGGGGTGGTGGTGGTGGTTGTCGCTCAGCTGGGTTGAGGCGAGGATGATGGGTGTCAAATATTTGAGGGGATTTACTAGTAGCAGTTTTGTTGACAAAGATGAATAGAACCTGAATCGATCATTATTTTGGAATTGCGTATAACCGATGTTTGCTGGTCAGGAGCATCCAATCTGTTATGATGCTGATTGGAGTGTTTTTCTTGATTATTTTCCCATTATCGTTTATAATTGCTAACTCAGTGGCTCCTAGGCACAAAGATGTAGTTTGTCCTACCTCTCTGCTTCACTGTCGAACACACATTCATTGTACAGCGACATGATCCTAGCCAGGCATTTGCAAATTAAACTGCTAAGGTAGCTATGTTATGGATGGACAGCGCATGGATAACCCTGCTCCATCTTGAAGAGTCTTCGACTTGGGGCCAGTGGAACAACGCAACTGCCACGAAGCCGATGGAGCACACAAGGGCGTCAATCGACTTGGAGGTCGGTGGCCAAAGATCTAGAGGCAGCGGCAAAGTCTTGCTGGCTGTGACCATACCGGGTCTCAGAAGTATCACAGTCGCATTATTCTTCCTCGACTCGTTAATTCCAGTGCAAGACAAGAGTTAACAGAAAAGAATACTTGCGAATGTGGAATAACTTGTTTAAGAAAACGGTTATCCTATGTTATTTTGGAGTGATTTGCTCTAAAACTAATGATTCCCAGTTTCGTTGCAAGCTCTGACTTAGATCCCGAGCCAGTACTGAAACAAATGGCAAACATTATTTTTAGGAGACTTTGTATTCCGTAACGCAACGTCATCGCAAACTGAAGAGATCTATTGCATCGAAAGGCTGGTTGGAGGATCAGTTATGAAGGATAGTCCTTTATAGTGGATTATTGTTATTTATTTCAGTTTTAATGTGAGACTAATGTAAATATCCCACGTTTCCTAAACCAGAGTAGGACTAGACATTCGCGCAAAACGCGTTCGGAAGTCGTATACTTTTCCAGGCACACCTTGTCTTGACACATGTTCATTTTGTTAAGGTGGTACTGCTGGCCGCGGTGGTCAGTGAGAAAGTTAGTCAGTTAGTCAGTGTCTGTTAAGGAAGAGGATTACCTTATAGGAATGAGGACTGATTACTCATTTGTTGATTGTCTAAGATTATCCCCATTACACTAGGAGATCTTTTCATATTCGCTAATCGCCATTGTAACTGCTATCCATTTGACATTACAGTACGGTCGGGACCTATGAACGAACATTCTGAACCAACGCGGGTTCATGAGACAGGCTTGAATACCGACGTACCGTGTCTTCTTTGTCCGTGTTTTATTGCTCAAGTGAGCTAGCCTTCTCCTCTTTATGAATTTACCTGCAATATCCGTCAATCAGTTTATCTTTAAGCCTGCTGTCGGACTCGCTGTCAAGTTTAGAATCTCGTTCAAGGTCATTACATATGGAATCATCTGCCTAGTCCAATATGTGGCCGCAAGCCACATATCATGTTCTTTCATGAGGCGAAAGAACTGGCACGTGGCTCGTGGCGTTGTGGGTATGCGTCGACCCCAACCTCGACTTCGTGGGTTTGATTCCTGCTGGCTAGAAAAAGCTTCTCAAACTTGGCCGTTCGGAGTCGGCATAAAATCGGAATGCTCTTCCTACCCCAATATTTCCATATGTGCACAGGTACCTCCTCTTTTTCTCCCTGTATACCTTCGGGTTGTGCTGTGGTTTGACCTCGAATACTTAATGCATATACAAAAACAACCCCCAGAGAGCTCATCTGCGGATTCGTTGCTTTCTGCATTTGACGTAGCCGTATGGAGTCTATTAATGTTCGATGATAATGCGCTAGCCCAAAGTGCTGCCTGCCTCTCTGAAAAGATTTGAGTTCTAACTGCCTTAGGACCTTTGAGGAGAATGTATTTGGTACACATCTTAAGCGTGGATTGAATACAGCAAGAATCGTCCCCATTGCTACGGAAATTCCTGTGTTGGGTGTTGTGTTGGCTCAGCTGACTAGAGACAGCTTTTGAAAGAATACTCAAGCTAGATGGGGTCTTTGTCCATGACGGATTGAAGAGCCACGCCAGTCGCATGGCGCAGTTGGTTAAGTGCCTGCCTTTGGTTATAGGGGGCCCGGTTCGAAGCCGAGTAAAAGCTAAGATTTATCTGGTCCACTCATCAATTGCCGTTGGTATACAATTAAGAGCACTGTCACTGTAGCTGCCGATCAGTGGTAGCGTCTGACTATGAGTATCACATTGGACCAACCAATCAGTTTAAATGTGCTGGCGATCTCGCTTGGAGCACACTAACCTACCAAAACCTTTGGCCATGTCAACTCGAAGAAACTGATCTAGGTTATTAGAGCTGCAGGTGAAACTGAAACAGGTTTAGTAAGGGCTTGTCCTTCGAGGATTCAGCCTGAAAGTTGTTTCTCCAGCTTTCTCTATAAAATAGGTGAGGCACTAGTGATCGGCCACCAATCATACCTCGGGTATTCCAGTTCTAATGGTAATTATATTAATTTAAGAAATGGTTTAAAGTGGTTGATGCCTAGTGCCTGTACTCTACATGGGCAGTACCTCTAGAGCTGGGCTAGAAGTTAAGCTCAGGGGTGGACTTACTTCAGCGCAAGCTAGAGACAGTCAGGAATTTCATTCGAATGAAGGTGACAAAAGTGCGTGACGAAGGAAGGCCACAACAATGACGGAGCAGAAGTAATAATTGGCCAAGTCATGAAATCTGTGTGGAAGCCGTCCCGCTCGACTGGAAGGACGACCACCCTTCAGTTGACGAGCTTTCCAAGAAATACGTCGAAGTCACTACGTAGCCAGTGAAATGCTGAGTCTTCTCCGCTAAGACATATCGAAGTAGACAATGCGAGCACCTTCCGCAGACCATGCGGTGGGAATCATATCGCTTTCTGGAAAAAACGTTCGTCGGATATATCCATCTCGGACTCATAATCGGCCCGGGATGCTCTTCGCATTGCAGTTCGTTTTCTCTCTCGTTATCTCGAAGTTCACGATAGGTGTTGACCAGTCAGTCAGTGACTTCTCCTCAACCTCTCCGTCTGTTGTCACGTCCCCCTTGTTGCTTTGTCCATTAGTCAAAAACCTTGAGTTTGTCACCAGAAGTACGCGTCCAGAACCAAATAATCGCACAGAGGCACATCATGACTTGCACACATGCCCGATCGGTCAAAGTGCTTGGAATCTCAACTAAATCCGTCTAAATCCGATCAGAAATCAGAGCACAGGCACTCGGGAGCAGGAAACGAGTTACACATGAACGCCTGTTTATCAGATGCATTTGCGTCGATAAGCGTATCGCGCGTCGCGCACTGATTTCACCAACATGTTGGTCATCGCGATAGGGGCCGTTGCTTTCGAGCAAACTGCTTTTCGATACCATCTGCTGGCTGGTGCTGGCTCAACCCATTCCGGCGGGCACATCGTCGATTTCCTTTGAACTCTCGAACAGCAACACAGGTCATTATAGCCAAACAATTGAACATGAGTGCGCGCAGATAAACGTAATTGAGGGGAGATGCTTAAAATAGGCGCGATAACGCCGTTGATGCCGTTGCCACAGGGAAGTCGTTCAGCTGCTGTTGGCTTGATTAGAGGTTCAATGGCATGCGATTTAAGGGATAAGGTACCATATCTGAATAACGGTGGTGGTGGGTTTGAATTTCATCCAACAAGAGGTTTGGACAGGAAAACCTATTTTTTCTCTATGAAGTGAGTCAGTTTGGTGACTCTGATGAGCCCAAAGCACAGCTTACGTCACCATCCCTCGCCCGACTGCAGAGGACGAGCGTGGAGATAGTGGTGCAACCTTCGCGCTGCGAGGAAGTGCCGCGTGTTTACTGCCGAAGGGCGGCCTGCCCGGGCACGCACGTTTGGCCAATAAAACGTAATCAAGGCCGGTGGAAGTAAAATGTGTCAAGCCAGTCCAGCGTCATAAAAATCATGCTTAATCATCGCCCATTCCGACGTTCAGCAGCGGCCGAGGACCGCACCAAAAACTACGCCGTGACCCGGATCCACACAAGGACTCCACGTCCTACATGGTCCTCACCGCATTGTCCAAGTACGAGCACTTCAAAATCGTCCTTTGAACGTGTTGCCTGCCTCTAATTAAAATAAATCCCCACACCCACTCGCTGTTTCAGAAATAACTACATCTTCCACAGTGGAGCTGTCGTGACAAGTGACTATTTCGACGCGGAATCCACTCTCGCACACTCGCACGCTCGGATGGGCATTCACTTTGCGAGAGAGACAGCCGAGGACACCGAGAGAGAGAGAGAGAGCGACACCAATGCCTGGAGGGATGATTTCGCACATCTCCCCCTGAACCTAACACAAGCTCCATTGAATTGTCGCCGCCGAGCGAGCGGCGGGAATGTGAGAAAAACTGCGTGCCAACTCCTAGATACGACAAAGGAGACGCACCACAACCCTGACCTATGCAGCGCGTCCTCCTCCTCCTCCCTGTTTGGTGTGTGCTGCTTTGTGCGCCGTGCGCGGGGTATTCCGGTGACAAACATCTCCGCCCGCCCAGCACCCTTGCGCGTGTATGTGTGAAAAATTGTCCTGATTGCCGGCAACCCACTTGTGCACAGCTACAGTCTCTCATTCGGTGGGCCGGGAGCGTGGGTGGAATTTGAAAAATGTCAACTCAGCAGGATACCGTAATAATCGTAAAACAAAGAACGACCGAATAACGGAATACTTTCGTGAGGATTTCATCTGAGAATTCGTTGAATGGTTCTTGTCTGCGGTAAGACGAGCGGCAGGTGGGCCGATGGAATCGATTTTTTTGTTCGTTTTCGTTTTCTGTGGAGAGGGTGAGGGGGGCGGCCCATCCCTGGAGTGTACCCTCATCTCGCGAAAGTACAGTTTGTCATGCAATGGCTGTTGATACTGTTGCCGTGCCGTGCCGTGCGGCGCGACTCGGTGTGGGAGATTTTTGGCCTCATTACGTGAGCGACAGGAGTGTAGGGACGACGCACTGGATGGCAGCAGAGGGTGGATGTGCTGGATAATTGAATATGTCATGGATGGGAGAGACGTGGATGAGTTGTTTATTTGTTAGGAAAATTCCATGCCCACTGCTGGAAGGATACGGGCGTTTGCTTTTGCTAAAGAGGATTAGTTTTGGTTGTGCTGCTGTTCAATTTATGGAGATTTTTGTGTGTTTTTCGAGAGTAACCACTCGAGGAGATACTAAAGCGCGTCTCAATGGGCATGAAGATCGAGTCGGCAGTCGTCAGTTTTTGAGGATTGGAGGCAGGTCAAAAGTTGCATTTGTCTGGCGCCCGGGCGTGGGCTCTGATGTGAGTGGGAGGGAATTGGAGTCATGAATCAGGGTCGCTTGTTAGGCATAATCATTCGCTTCGCTCGAAGATTGCTGCCAAACAACTGAAGCAGTTCGTCTTGGATGGCGATTAAATGTCAGAAAAAAAACTAAAAAAGGTATAAATTGCACTAAGCGAAGACTGCAAGTGTGAGTGAGTAACAGGGTGAAGGTTGGCATCGATATCAGCAGTTGTTCAGGATTGAGAAATGATTAGGGTCTAGGTTAGGTTAGGTTGTAGTGGCTGACTGCTGCAGAGCAGTCACACTTAGGCCAGAATAGGCCCATTGTGATACCACGCGATTTTGATTAGGGTCTAAAATAAGACCATTTATCGAAACAAAGGTTTCGCGTCTGCTTGATTCTTATAGTATTGGTATCCTCCGGCTTTCAAAGAGAACGAATTTTGAGTGCTGAGCATGTCATTATTCCCAGAAACTAGCTGAGCACTGAGCATGCTGGTATTTTTGCAATACGACATACTCTCTTCTTCGGGACACCCCCCTTAAGCGGACACATTTCTAAAGAATGTCAGTGGAGGCCTATGAGTAAGTTCATATTGGGTAGAAACTTAATTTCTCTTCGGACACACAATGGGTTTATAAGAACCTAAGCGAGACGTGCTTAAACCTAACCTGACCTAGTTTAGGTCTGTCAGTATGTTTTGTTGCACGCCTGCCAATGGCATGACTTTAAGCTGACATATTTTGAGAGTATAAAGGCTGCAGAAATGTCTAGAGAATCTGAGCCAAATAGCCGCCTCAAGTCTGCAATTCATCTTTGAGTCGTCTGTGTATAGACGCACACCCGATATGAAGCCTCCTTCTGTTGCGAGATGTGTACCGATAAACATATAAAATTCTACAAAATTTAATCCGAATTTAGTCTGCCCTTTCCTACCTAACGACACCGACCGCCTACTACCCCAGGCCATCTTCGAAAAGAAATTCTCAATCACCATTCCTTCCAGATCGGACTGGATGTCTGACAGTCAAACGCTGAAAGATCGTCTGCGCATTTTCACAGATGGATCGAAGTCTAACGAAGGGGTGGGTGCGGGTGTCTATTCTCAAGACCTCAACATTGCTATCTCCGTTAAGCTCCCTGATCACTGTAGCGTTTTTCAGGCAGAAACCATAGCGATTAAAGAGGCGCTGTCTTGGCTTAAAAACAATGTGATGTGAATTGAAGGGATATCACCATCTGTTCCGATAGTCAGGCCGCCATAAAATCCCTGGACAATGTCATGTTCTACTCTAAAACATCCCTTAATTGCAGGCTGTCTCTTAACGAGATGGCCGAGCATTTTAACATTCACCTCATGTGGGTGCCGGGACACTGTGACATACCAGGAAACTGCAAAGCCGACGAACTCGCTAGGTGTGGCACAACCTCATCCCTATCGATAGCTGGGGTACCACCTTCCATGCCGATCGCTACAGCTTACCATCTTCTTAAGATCTACACAACTAAAACCACCAATGACAAATGGCTAGAAGGCACCACCTGCCTTAAAACAAAAGAAATCTGGCCATCACTCAACCTAAAACGGTCACTCAGTCTACTTGGACTCAGCAAGCCCTCATTAAGGACCCTCATAGGAGTCATAACCGGGCACTGTGTAATTGGCACTCATGCTCGCAGGATGGGTGCTCCATATAATGATTTCTGCAAAAGCTGCATGTATGAAGACGATGAAGAGAACACTCATCACCTTCTCTGCTCCTGCAGTGCTCTTGCCAGTCGTAGGTTCCTGCACCTAGGAGTCTACTACTTCAGCATCCGTAACGAGCTAAAAAGTGCCAGCATTGGCCCACTAAATCGGTTCATCAGCGCACCAACTGGTTCCAGCGTTAGGAGAAGTCAATCCGCGTGGTATCACAATGGGCCTACCCTGGCCTAAGGGTGACTGCTCTGCAGCAGTCAGCCACTACAACCAAACCTGACCTAGTCTGCCCGCATCGAATTCAGATCGTATGATCTTGTGCCCATAGACGGGACCGTCTTACTTTACTGATGAATCTTGGTCAAGGCCGATACCTAGAATATGGATAATCAGAACTACAAAAATGGATTTGTCGTTGCGATTTACCACAAACGTCATACGTAAAATATACTCTGGTCCCTGGTCTCTGGTTCAATCTGACAGCATTTTTTGAGTGACGTGTCCGTGAATACGTGCGAGCTGCGTCAAACATTCGCAACTCTACCCTAACGAGAGAAGTTGGATCTTGTAAAAGTATGTGTGAAAAACAAGGGAATTCCACTGCAACTGAATGAGGTACACGTCCCACTGGAGATCATTGTCAACCAGAAAGCGATTATAATGCCATATTTCAACGATCGTTAATTTTTTTTCACCCTTGAATTTGAAGGGCCGAAAGTATTCCTCTCTGGTCTCCAAAGGAGAAACATAATCTAGACTGATTCGAAACCTTGAACATTGTGGTCGTCTTGTTTTTCAAGAACACGGTAGTTTGTGTCTTCGATCACTTGGACTATACCAGAGGCTCGGACATCCATTCTTGAACCGAGTGGATCAGACTTAAAGATCCTCTGAACTAGACGGATGGTAGTCATGCGCTTGCGATCGCCGAGCAAGTACAGTTGGCGGAATTTTTCTTCAGCATCTTTCTGCAGTTTGCAGAAGGCATAGTTGCCCCTTTTTCTAGTTGCCCCTTTTTCTCCCTCTTGGCAGACCGACAGACTAGCCGATCTTTGCACAGAACCGCCAATGATCTGCATTTTACTTAATCGCAGTTGTTTAAAACAGTGTGTGGAAAACTGAGATGATTTTCATTTGTTCTGCTGCTTCTGCTTATACTGATGAAAAAATCGCCAGTCACAGACGAAACAAAAGCACGCAACGATCCCTGATCAATTGCACAGCGGCTGCAGCTGTCATCGATTCATATTTTTACTTTGCTAATGCTTTTTATCAGCAACACAAGTCGAAGCAGCAGGAATGTGACGACCTCAGCAGTCGGCAGGAATGACAGTTCAAAATGGTTGCTAAGAACCGAAGAGGAAGACAGTGTCCAAGAAAGTGGCCCTAGCGACACTTACTCTTAAGAATCCCGTCGTCGAGAAGTCTCTGAACCAGCTCTGCGAGAAGAGGCCAAAGAACTTTGGGATCGGCCACAACGAACAACTCAAGCGTGCTTACAGATGGTTCAAGCAACGTGCAACGTCAAAAAGGCTGTCCTCCTCCATCCACCAATTCAGAGACCACCGCTGTCAACATGTTCAAGATGGCCCTGAAACCGCTCTGGCCAAGAGGCAGCGCTTGAAGAAACACGCCGAAGTGAGGTCCGGAGCCAACACTGTCACCAAGTTGGTCGAGCAGAAGAATGGTCGATAGTGGTCGTCATCGCTCATGATGTCGATCCTTTGGAGTTGGTGCCGTTCCTTCCAGCTGTGTCGCAAAACAGTCGTCCCATACTTCGCCGTCAAGGGCAAGGCGTGCTTGCAACCACATTCGCCCGGACCTCTGTCGCGAACAATGGCACGGCCAACTGAGGCAAGTCCCTGGACGCCGTCAAGACCAACTACAACAACCGCCAAGACGGGATCAAGAAACTCTGAAGAAGTTTATCTTGCGTTCAAAGAATTTGGAGCGCGCTAAGGCGAGGAAACTCACGCATAAGCAAGGACAAGTAAACGGGACTCCTAAGTGTTCTGATATGCTTGCTATAATTGCAATGTGCTCCACAGGAACATCCATTTGAGCAAATTTTTGACCAAGAGTGTCGTCAAGTTTCCAAGAGGCGCTAGGGCAAAAATGAAGTTAGTTGCTCTGGGTTTGAACCAGTTTCCTCATCAGATTTCCAACGGTTGTCCAATTAGCTTTCACCGCGTTCTCAGCTCTTAATTGAAGAACTAAATAAAGAACTGTCCTTGACTCCCATGACACCTGCCAGTTAAATTTGAGGGAAGCAATTGCATGCCACACGATTCCACAATCAGGCCGACATTGCAACACCCTCTCTGACTGGCCCTCCCAGCGACCCCAATTCTAGTTTCCAAGTGCGTGAAGATACAATAGGCCGTGTTATCTGAAATCAAAGTTCAACTGTTCTCACATGAAAAACATTTAAACAAAAAAAGCTGCTCGCACCCCTCGCACACGCAACGTCGCCACGATTTGATGAAATTCTTCGCACTCTCCCAGCGAAGCAGTATCTCGAGTGGAACCGCACACTCGCCTCGGCGACGGCGTATTTTAATCAACAACAAATGCGCCAGCCGAGTGGCCAGGGTCATGAACGCCGAAAATAGTGCTCCATGTGGGCGCTGTGTGACCACGCTGTAGTCCCCTTTCGTTATCAGCGTCACAACGTAAACAAAGCATGCACACGGCCTCTAGTCACCAATCGGCAGAGTGAACATCGATGCTCGTAGGAATTGTTTTATTTCCGCAAGCGATTGGAAATTCATTCCACGATCCTTGGTGGCTGCATCGCGGCAGCCTACGGAATCATGTCTCAAGGATGTGTCGGCCCCCGCCCACGGGCAGCGTCAGCGTCGCATGGAGTCGTAGTTTCATCATCGGTGGATGCCTACATAATTACGTGAGCGGCGCTCTAAATTGATTCGTTTTCCGACGGATTAGCAGATGGATGCTAACCATTTCGGTTCGGCAGAGTGGCGAACGCTTTTGTCACTTGGCCAGTAATTTGTTTGCCCGCCGATTACACTCGACTGTTCATTCAGTTCCGCGGAATCGATAGACGAAGTGTTGGCATTTGCTTGAGCGAAGGCAGAGAACAGGAAACTTAATCGAAAATGTAGCGTGCGCATAAGATCAGGTGATCGAACGTAAAATCCGAAGGTGAGTAGCTTAGAGTGGATGACAGACAAGCCACTTGTTGGCGCGAATGAAATACTTGGCCTTTCGAATTCGAACTGGAAGTGCTTGCGCTCCTGATGAGTGTTGTGCGAATGTCTGTAGTCATAGTCTTCAGTCGCACTCGCTGCAACAAGCGCAATAATCTCCTCACTGTGGTCTGGATGTGGTATACTTGGTTGCGTTTCATCCAATAGCGTGTGAAAAATAGTCTAAATGACTAACCTGTCCTTGCACCATTTGTCGGGCGAGTCATCAATGTTGTGTGTACCTTCTTGCAGGTGACGGGTATACTTTGTCTAGTGCACGTTTACTGCCAGAGCCATTTCCGCCTTTAATGCTAGCAAACGGTTCATTGTTGCCACGGCTGTGTTCCACCAGTCACTTCAATGGCATCGAAGAAAGCTTGAAGTCGTACAAAGTGTAGCAAGCAGTGCGATCGATTGTAGCTTTCGCACGTCAAGCAGTAGTGTCTTGTCTCGACTCCGTTGTTCTCTCGATATCCCAGTTCTGACCTAAGCTACAACAAGATACTGAGCCGAGTTGATGTTCACACTCTGGAACGTCGCAAACAATATGATCACACAGTTTGCAATATGATCATTCTGGTTGACGGTTGATTGATTAGGAGACCGCCAGCTGACTTAATGGATGTTTGAGTGTGGCAACCGCGTACTCAGTGTAGCGAGGTGAGGTTACGCCCCGATGTGAAATCACCGAGTCCGTTTCCGAATGTGTTGTCGTGTAGGCAGTGCTTTCCGATGGCTCTAGCAACGATTTCTTTCTTTCCCAGTTGTGCCTTGAAATGTCTTAAAATTATTTGGTATCGTAGCTGGGACATGGTACGTTCCTTCTAGAAGATCATAGAAGTCATCATAGCTGTTATCACTTTCTCCTTCGTCAAGTCATCTGCGCAAATAAGGTATTGCTGAATTCTGATGTTCCCGAATTTAGCCTTTACGCGGATTGTTCTCAGGCGTTCGTTTATGTAACCGAAGCTTAAGAATTTTTGCCTAAGTCTGGCTCTTACAACAAATCCGCATCCAAATAAGCGATGCCTTGTCTACCTTTAGCAACCAGTGTCGCAGTTTCTCATCTTTCTTTTGCCCGGCCCATCGCACCCCATCGCATTTGCCTTAAAGTCTGCTTTGTAGCAGTTCAGAGGATCCGCATGTTCATCGGCAGCACGAGGCCTGTGAAGGGATCGTAAATCATTGTTATTCTTTAATAATTCGCTGGAGCCGTCAACAGTGGAGCCGAAGCTTGAGATTAAGTAAGGCTGCAGAGCTGATGCTTGGTGCCTTCGAAAGAAAAATTCTACGTCGGATATATGGTCCCGTCTGCGAGGAAGGCGAATGGAGGAGAAGACACAACCGCGAACTCTACGAGCTGTACAGGGATGTGGATGTAGTCCGGAAGGCAAAAATCCGTCGACTACACTGGCTCGGCCACATCGAGCGAATGAACAACAACGCTCCAGCAAAGAGGGTCTTCGAATCCGAGCCTCCTGGTTCGAGAAGGAGAGGAAGACCGAACCTCCGGTACAAAGACCAAGTCATCGCGGATGTAAGACAGCTTGGCCTTGATGACTGGAAGCAGCGTGCCCAGGACCGTCACCGATGGAAGGCAGCAATTGCTCAGGCTCAGACCCTTCATGGTTCGTCTGCCTGATAAGTAAGTAGTCGTCAACAGTGAATGTGTCCATGAAAGAGCCATGTCGACGGTTCATAACTAGTAAGGGAGTTAACCTATTTATGAGGGATTCATTTTACCAAGAGTTTTACTTATCGAAAGTCGACTTCGTTTTGCCCTCGCTTACTGTCAAACCATTACCGACTCGCTGTTTTCGTCAACGATATTCCCGAAAGCTAGATGTTGTACGGACTGTAGTTGATCGTGCACGTAGTGTCACTGAGTTTCACACGATCGGCACAGGAGCACTGTTTAAGAAGTCACAGGCGTGGCCATAGACTTAAGGTTCGGAGGTCTATGTGAGTTTGTTATCACTGCTATTGAAGCAACGAGAATTGTCTATGCTTGAACGGCGTCGTCTTGCTGAAAATAACAAGCCCGTGTATAGCTTGTCTACATGTACGCTTTCAGACGCGGCCTTGAAACTGACGGAAAGTGAGTATCGATCAGTATTAGATCTTTACCAGGATACATCGCAATGCCGTTTACCAGGATACTTTACGGTGTTTCCTGGCCTGAAATACGGTGACAAGAAATGGACGTTTACAACAGAGAAGATCTCGTAAACGATCAAAGCCAGAAAAGTTTGCATAGTCCAAAGGGTAGTCCACTCTTTGACTACGCTTTACTCCGACCATATCTTAGGAATAAAAAACCCTTTTCAGAGGTATCTGCGTTCGTTCTTAGGCTTAGTGAATCATAGAGAGTTTTCCATCGTCGTCCTGATCAGATAGACGAGTTATTGTGTAACACTTGTCTATGCACGCTTTCAAACACAGCCTTGAAATGGACTGTAGAGGTGATGAGTGTCGATCCGGATTTCTTGGATTCTTACCAGAATACATCGCAGTGTCTATTGTGGGCTTCCATGGCCTAAAAACGAACTGACAAGCCAAATTACAAACGTTTTGGGCGTTTACACAAAAAGGCGGAGAAAATGTCACTATCGTCCTTCCTCCGCTGGACGGACACCTTGTCGTGATGCAGTGGCCTAAGCCTGCTGAAACGGTGACTCCGCCAGGAGGAGCAATGCAACCTCATGGCCAGAGGTATCCCAAACAGAAAGAGAGGGTGATCGGGTGCTGGCTCAGTCAACTTCTGTTAATCAGGAAACGACACTGAGCTTTCGCTTGTTGGTCATGCTGTCCACCGACCAATCCGGAGGAACTACCGGGATCAGAGGGCTACTTTGTCGGTTTTAAGGAGCTGACCCGGAGTGTTAACTGATCTGACAACTCTGTTCAAAAAGAGAGGATCTTCTTCCAGTCGCCATATTGGTCACATAAAGGCAGTGATGCAACTGATCACAGAGCACAGCCCGTCGGTGTCAAGTCAAAAGCATCATGAGTTCCACTTGAGCGGCCGTTAATCCCTTGCTACAGCACGTTGCTCAATTCACTACAAAGTGTTAACCGATAAGCTCCTCGAATCGACCCTCCATTTCCGATCAGCGTGATTATCGCGATCTTATCAAACACCGTCCAAGTTCATGGCACCCACCCAGCTGACTCGACAGACTTCAAAGTACATTCAAATCGTCAAAGTTTCGTGACAACAGTGCCGGGGGAGAGGGCGCCTTGTACGGGTTCTAATTACGCCTAAGTACACAATTACAGCGCTCTGTAAAGTGGGCTCGTTGACGGCTGTTTTGCTACTTGCACCCGTATACAGTCGTTAACGGAGACCATAAAACGTTATCGCGGGAGGCCATACGATTTACGGTCGTGGATTACTGCCTGAATCACCTCGCCGACGAGTGTTCGACTCCATAAGGAAGACACAAACTGCCAATTTGAATAGGTGGACGGGTGAAACGATGGAAGTTCCATGCCGGGAGTTGTTTTGATGTTTGTTGCGTCGAAGGGTACGTGGAAGCGTGTGGTATTCTGGAGGTGTTGCCCTTTAGTCCCCATGACTGCGCTCCTAAAGGTCACCGCAACAAAGGCATCTGAAACAATTTCCGAAGATCGAAAAGGTCAAACGCCGAACTTGATTAAAACTCCGAGACGACAACGTGCGGTGCTCTCGCAGTTGGAAGGCAAGCAATGACTAGAAGCAAGACATCACGATAACTTCATAAGTCTCAAGTTCTCCAAGTGCACACAGGATCCGCCGAAGGACGAGTGGCTGTGCCGCCGTTCTGTGGACTGGCGTAAAAGTTCGTTAATTCGATTGCCGGCGCAGCTATTTCCTCGTGTGCACACATCGGATGGAATTCGAAAGTCGATGGAAAACTTCGACACTGACAAGGGGAACAACTTTGCACCCATGGCTCACTTAAGAACCTAAACACTTCCCGCGATGGCTCACCACACAATGTCAGTGCATCCAGGGAACTGCGCTCAGGCACTTAGCAGCCCCCCGTGGGTACTGGCCGGATCTACAGGCACCCCCCTCCGAACGATACCGATACTGTTGCGGAAACTTTTCCGGCAATTTACTGAAAATCGCTCGTGGGAAACAGAGAGAGAGAGAGAAAAAAAACGAACTGCCACCACCCACACTCGACACGACTCGTGAGGGTTCATTAAATTTGAGCGGAACCGCATGGCAGTTGTGCCAAGCACACACTTTTCAAAATGTCCTAACGCTCTCCGTTCCAGTGGATCTGGGTCAAGTGCTGGCACTTGGTCCCTCCATCGGATCAGCGCTGGCGGGAGGATACGACATGATAACCACCTCACACACACGCCCCCGCCTCGGCGTCTGTATCTGGTTTCGCTGTCAAGCGGGAGGAAATATTAATGTTTTACATCGCACATGGGCAAGGTCGGGCGGTAGGCTTTCAGGCGACGGCGGCGGAGCTATGCCTCCAGTGGACCAGCCCGTGGGGGCGGGTGTATCGAGTGTCAGTTGCGGTAGAGATGTTTTGACAGCGACATGAGGTTAGCTGCTGTGTGTCGTGTTGAGTTATTAGTTTTATTTGGGCGGGCAAACCGGGGGGCGGTGATCGATTACAGATACAGTTGCTGAGGGTGCTTCACCGCAGAGGCCACTCGTGGCGATTGCTACAGCGCCGAGGGCTTTAATTGATATGTTAATGGCTGCATTCGGCCGGCAGTGACATTAATTGCCTCACAAATGGCCGCTGCAAGTGGTTAAATGAAGGCTGTGGGAAGTAGGAGCCACTAGTGGATTGTTCTGTGATCGTACGCGAAATTCAAAATGGCACTTCCGAAGTGACTGTGGATCAACTCATGGCGTGGCGCTAGGTCCGCATTGTGCCAGACGGAAGCTACGTGAAAGGGGTCAAGACGTACAACTGGCTGCCGATCACCGACTGCATGGCCGGAACCCCTCAGCCAGTGGCAGTGGCAGAAGGAAGAGTCGAAACAAGAAGACGGAAAAAACTATCGCTAGAGGAAGCAAAATCAGGTGGACTGAGTGAAGAAGACAGGTCAAAACTAGGGGCTTCCATCAACATGATGCGGGGCTGCATCGTCAAGAACGTGGTGGTTTGGGAGGAGAAGTCGTCCGCACAAGGACCACGGAGCACCAGACAAGAGTCGATGTCGACTGATTTGAGGTGCAAAACAGGTCCAAATAGTCAGCCTTGAGGACATCATTTTCCTTGAACATGGTATGAATGCAGTCTGGCCGCCGTGGTGTAATTCTTTGGGTTAACTCACATGCTTGGGCGTTTAGGTACAATTCTCTTAATGAACACTTTGCTTCTCTCGACGGACTGCTGACAATGTTCGGCAGAAATAAGTGTTTTACGTGATCAGCTGCCGTTAGGCTTATATCACGAAGACATTTAATCTTTGGACGCTGAACAGACGCCTTCAGCAAGAATGTCAAGTTCCAAATTTAGAAATAAGCTTATGGATCTATTTCTCCAACTTGGAAGTAGGTTCATCTAACACCGCTAACTACTCTGCTTTGGATCGTACAACCCGGTTGTTCTCTGCAACTGCACATAGACTTGGATCAATACCTTTCAAGTCAGAGAGTCGCAAATGCCCATAGCCTTAATAGACAAGATTTACTCCCAGAAATGCAGGTATATCTCAACTTCTCCCCGCGACTTTGGGTTTTAAACCACAGCCACCACGATGCTCCCACTTGAGGGCCAACCTCAAGTGAACAGGATGAAACGTATGCGGGTCTCACGGGCGGAAGCCAGATCTCGCGTGGCACCAGACTATAGCCTCTGGTCAAGCGACCAGTAGGATGCCATAACATCCCAGGAATGGCCGCCATTGTTATAAACCCAAGACTTTATTGTGCAGTATCTATAATAAGTTAAAGCATCTACCGTTCATTCTTTTGTTTGCGAGCTTGAAACCATCATTTTGACAAGCAACGGAGTAGGTTATTTCCTAAACCATTAGCTTTTAGCTCAGGATTTTAGTCGCCTTTTACGACAGGCATGCCTTACCTCGGGTATATTCTACGAGCCCTATCCGAAGGGGCACAATGTTCGGCAGTAAAATGGTCAAATCTTCTCAAATTTCACATTTAGGAGTCGAAACATCGAAATGACTCAGGTATCGGAAAAACGACGCGCGGCGTCAGCCAGAGAACGAACAAGTGACAACCGGCTAGTCGCGAAATGTGGAACCAAAGCACCTGGACCCATACTTCGTTCCAAAGACGGCACTCAATGCCAAGTATGTGGTGGAAACCATCAAAAGCTCAGCACCATCTTGGCATGCGACAGAACAAAGCTCTGATGTGATCTTTCATACGAAGGACAGGACGAAGGCAATAGCCAAATAGAAGGTTCCGACCTCTACTCGCTGAACATAGGACTTTTCCTTTTCATGGAATTTCAATGCTTCTACCAGACCTCATCCTAGATACTTTGTCTTTCATTTCTCTGGTTTCCGCATGGCCTTGTGGGCTGTGCTCTTTAGACCGCAGGTCTTGTGTCGTCCCATTCTGCTTTTTTTTCCATTCCATAGCTTGGGTGCACCCTTTCGTTGTGTGTGATATATCCACTGACGCTTTCGTAGATGTATACTGATGTCTGTTCCTGGTTCGTTCGCTGGTGTCAGACATTTCGTCACTACATTACGTAGACACCGAACGTACACACGAATATTTGTAACGTTCTCGTGATAGTGGCATTCACAGAGGAATACATGGTTCGGAACTGAAGCAAAATGGTATTACAACCTTTTAAGTTGATCCACACGCGAACCAAGCACAGAGCAGTTCAAAGATAACCAATTCGTTGACCAGTGGTTACTTGGCGCTGTTTCGTGACAGGTTGACATGAGGTTCTAATGTGGACCGTCGCGACTAGAACCCATTTCTAAGGATGGTGAACACGTCTGAATAAGGATTCCTTACGAGATCAACCCACAGCTGAGTCTCTTTCTCCTTCTACACACTATGAAACTTCGACGTCGGTATGCACGCTAGACACTTGCATACACACTTGTCTTTCTTCGATGCGCTAAAGGATACAATGAAACGAACTGAAGGAATACATTGACCTTCCAAATATACTACCAGCTCGTGCTTGGAGCATGCACGATTCGCTGACCCGAATATTTGGTTTGGGAATGGAACTACGTGCTGATCACTTCCTGCACTCTTCGACCACTCTCCCCGCGGAACTGACGTCAGGCGCTACTTTGCGTGGCTAGTTAGCGAATCAAACTTGATCGATCCACTGTGCTGTGCGGCTCGTTTTAAACGTTCAAGCTTTCTTAGTTCGATTTGCACATCTTATACGAAGGAACAGACTTCAACCCACTTCTCGATGATGATCGATTAGGAGCGCCTGTTGTGATAGGTTTATTCATGCTTTTTCTTCGGGCGTTCTGCGTCTACATCACCGTCCGCTCATTCTGCCGGTCTTTTCAATAGGCTCCGTGGCCCGATATGAACCGCGTAAGGTGCAAATTGCAATTTTCGTGTGCTCTTGTTGTTCATGTTTCTACTGTTGGAATCAGTCTGTGAGGCCATCTACCTTTGCTTGAGGTGCCCCATCTGTGTTACGCCAGTCTTTAGGCATCTCTTTGGCGAGAATGTCGATGGGGACCAAACCCGCTGATTCGCAGATTCCGCTGACTGTTCTTATGGCGCAGAGCCTGTGTGCTCTCGATAGCACCCATTATTGAGAGAGCATTCATCCCTTGTCGCAGCCACATTAATGCACCATGCACAGAAACCGCTCCGCATTCAAACCACTCCTCGTCCAATTAATCTCCCCTCATTCAGCATCCCTCGGGCAAACAAGAAAATATGCTCCTTGGGAGTAATTGCAAAAGTTCTCGTGGGACCGGTCTAAGTATTTAGTCAACACTTTGCCAAAATTAGCACCTCCCCGTGCGAACAATTTATTTATGCACCCCCGCCTCGTGTCGCCTCACACTTCGATTCGCAGTGCTGTCAGAGATATTTTCGAATTGCCTACCCCTGCGAGGGCACGCTTCTCTCACGCTCACTGTGCGAGAAAAACAAAAACAAGAAACATTTACACACGCCCTGCGGGTTGTTTAATTAATTAGTGGGTTTTACGAATGCTAAAACCAGACACTGGTGTCACTACCACCAGCCACCAGTCACCAGTGTTCGCCTAATTGCTTCGCATTCCACTCTCGATTTTCGCCGGCACACGTCTGCCCGCCGCTGCAGTGGCGTCCGCAGAGCAGAAGCAGAAGAAGAAGAATCGGTTGCCACGTGTTTGTCCTGCAACCTCTATTTTTAGATCTGGTGCAGTTGCACTCGGAAACTTGCCAATCAGACGTTGTGTCGTCGCCGGGGTTGCTTGCTGAAATGGAGGAACGCTCCGTTTCACAGCGGACACCTAAGGAGCACTGTGCGCACAGCTGGCCTGAGTAATGCATTCCCTGTCCCCGACGGGATATGGTGTCCTGGGGATGGGATATGGAAATTCTCGTACGCCCTCCGTATTGACCCGAAGCAGGGCACTCCACCGAGGAGCCAAAGGTACACGTTTGCACTTTTTGCAGTCATGCCTCACATTTGGGGCGATGCAGACTTTCGCACACAACGGAAATCGAGTTTCATTGTGGCCTGACGGTAATTAAAGGGTGTGTGCAGGAGCCCGGAAGTTCGCTGCATGCATGCATCTCTGACGTTTTTGTGTGCCGACCGGGTCACGTCTGGATGGGTTTTCACCACGAAATTGGTTGCAAATTTCATTTCGAAGCAGAAAAGGAAACGAAGTCGGTCGCAATCATACGGGCATCGGGTGTTGTTGCTTTTTTCTGCCGTTCGCTTTGAAATTCAATAAATCGATATGGGGTGTGATGACACTGATTTTATTCCTCTTTTCTCGTCTGTTTAACTTGAGCTTGTCATGGCGAGCAATGGTCGCTGATATGCTACCAGTTGACATCTGTCAGGTTGGCATCAGTTCAGCAATCCAATGCACACATGTCAGTGAAGACGCTTGGAAGACTCTCTAATCTGTGATCTAAATCTCAGTCACAATACAATCTGCCAAATCTAGGATTTCACAGAAACAGAATTCTGACACTTGCTGCAAACTATCCATTTTTTCAGACCGTAATGTCAAGAAAACGCTTCTTAAACTCGCACAAACGCCTGTGGGGTTTGGAATAAGATTCGAAGTCCCATCGACTTGTGTGTTCTTAGACAGCCCATATAGGACTGCAGGCGCCTTCACATTGGCCAAAATGGACATTGATTGGACTTCTTCATCAACTTTGTGTGTGGCTACAGACCGAGGTGAACCTGGGCCGCAGACAATGCGCCATGTTGAGGGCCTTCTCCAGTTCTCTACCCACCGACGAATCCGATTGAGCTGCGACTAGCTTCTGGTATTCTGGTCTCTAAATGACCACGTTAAGCAATCAGTTCAAAAAGACATGCAAACCCATTTAGCGACCTCGATCGGGGGGTGTCTGACCAGCCGTGGGGAAAGGCTGTGGTCTTGTTAATGGTTGATCTTTTATATGCAGGCCCCACGCGAACAATCTCTTGTATCGCTACAATAAAGTTGTGGTCCGCTTCTAACTATAGAATTTTTACTTAATCTAACTTAAATTTAATCTCCATTCAAAACAAACAAAATTCGGTAAGTAATTAAAAAAACAACAAATGGTCCTCGTTTCTGGGATTTAAAATTTGGTCGCTATTATATCATATTTCCGCGAGCATGAACGTACACCTGATATCCTTCGATCTTCCTCTCTTTCTCGAACCAGGAGGCTCGGATTCAAAGACGGCTGGAGCGTTGTCGTCCATTCGCTCGACGTCGCCGAGCCAGTGTAGTCGATGGTTTGTTGCCTTCCGAACTGCATCCACATCATTGTACAGCTCGTAGAGTTCGCGGTTGTGCCTTCTCCTACATTCGCCTTCCTCGCAGACGAGACCATATATCCGACGCAGAATTTGTCTTTTGAAGGCACCAAGAGTCAGCTCTGTAGTCTAGCTTAGTGTCAAGCTTTCGGCTCCATAAAGCAGGACTGGTAGAATAAGAGTTTTGTAGAACATGGCTTTGGTCGTTCGAGTCAGGAGTTTCGAGCCCAGTTGTTTTGACAAACCGAAGTAGCATCGGTTGCCAAGGGCGATTCAATGTCGGATCTCATCTACGATGTCATTGGTGGAGTTTACGTTTGCCCCGAGGTAGAGAAACTCCTTTACTACCTCCAAATTGTAGCTGGTGTGCGGCAGATCGTTTCTTGCTCGTCGGAATATTTGTTTTGTCCTCGTTGACCTTTAGGCCAGCTCGTTTCGCCTGTTCCTCAATTGCTATGAAAGCTTCTCCTACGGCGCGTTGGGACTTCGCGATAATGTCGATGTCATCACCGAACCCCACCAGCTGCGCTGACTTATAGATTATGTATTCCTTCTCTGTTTACAGTCGCCCGTCTATCTTCTCCAGTACCAAATTGAAGAAATCACATGACAGCGCATCTACTTGCCAAAATCCGGTGTAGGTTTCGGACGGTTTAGACGTTTACGAACCGAACTACACGGTGCGACACAACCGGATTAATTTGCCCGGGATCCGAATTCAGGATATTGGCTTTTTTGTAGAAGGCCCGTATTTTCTGTTTGTCTCTAGACTCTTCGATATCCTTGAGCTGGGACGTTGCGAAGATCTTTTCTTCCTTTATGCTGTGTAGAGAGCAATTACTCCTCAACGACCATTTGTCAAACAATCAAACACACTGTCTCCTGCCAAAACGAAGGGATTAGCTCCGACCTTTTTTATACAACATCCTGCCACTATCAAAGGTGCTAAGTCCTAGCTTCTCAGCAACCACTAGTGTTGTGCCTGCTTTTGTTCTCCCACGAGTGGAAGGGACAGTTTCATGCCCACTTTGAACGGCCAAGTTTGAGAAGCTTTTTCTAGACAGGAATACTTTTTGAGCATTGTCAGTGATTCGAAAGATGTAGGGCCGTGCAAATTATTTTTGTCGTACAAACCAGGGATCGAACGAACATAGTCGTCGAGGTGCATTGGGATCGACGCAACATACCCACAACGCCACGGGCCGGGCTGTAGCTTAAAGCTAGTCAAAGGGGTACTATTGTTACAAGGCGTTCCATCAATCGATGAGTCGAGTTGTATTGTCTTCGTGACTATTCGCAACGCTTCTTTTCCTCGCACATGATATTCATTGTTTGAATTCAGTCACATTCCTGCGAAGTCACTCTTGCATGCAAATCGTCCGTTCTCTAAATTTCTCATAAGTGACACTTCTTGAGTCTGCTTCAAACAGGAACCTTACTTGTCTGTAAAATTCACTTAAAACATCCACTCCATGACCAGATGACAGAAAAAACACCTTCAAATATAGCAGTCATGACAGTGGTCATGAAAAGAGTGAGATGACTTCAATTCTTCAAAATTTATGAATCCACCCCCTGCATCGGATAAATCCCTCTGGCAATTTATTCTCTCAATCACTTACTTTGTGAAATGTTATGATGTCCCCATGCACAAAACTGCATTACCACAATTCGATGTGCCTTTCAAAAAATGTCACATCCGCAACCAACCCGAAGTGTGTGACAGTTTGTGACACCTGTCATCTGTCACATCCCTTTGCACAAAATCCAACCAAGCCTACTCACATCATTCCCATCTGGTGAGGAGGAAATACCGGCGTGTATCCCCCGGTGTATCCTTGCATATATTTCCTTAATCCCAGTGCTTAAAATTTCATGTCAAATTCATTGCCAAGGTAAAATGACATAACTCATCAGCCGATGGTGCTAATTCGAAATGAATGCCGTGCGGGCGAATCATGCGCGTGTACAAATCCACTGGGGAATGCATTTCGGTGGCATGGCATGGTTTGTGTGCCTCAAAAATGTTGCAGCAACATTTTGACGTGACAGATCGATACCACTGTGGAGAGCAGTTAAAACGAAATGCCTCAGCTGTCGCCTGTGACGAGGCAGAAAGGAAGGGCATCGAATCGAAGCTGGATTGTGTTGGGTGGCCATTCGGGGGAAAGTCGTTTTCATCGAAAATGACTTGCCATTCATGTTGCGGACAATTATCGGCTCAGGGCGGGGGGAGGGAGTTAATAACCCACTCCTGACATTAAGCCTTCACATTCGCGTCGCTAATTTGCAGTCAGTCGCCGCTCGGCGAGCTGTTGTATAAGTCTGAACGTCTACCGGGTGCTAACGATGCACTGCGCCGTGCTGCTGCGTGTTGTGTAACGACATGATATCTCTGTTCGATTGCTCAGAGAATTTAATGGTTGTCAACAATGTAAGGTGTACATATGTCTGACATAAGGTACAGTGTGTCTCATTCGTCGGAGCTCTCCTTGAGAACGGAAGTCAAGTGGTCCGTGTAAAACTAAACTGGATTCTGACGTCGTGGTGACGCACGTGGGTTGGGAGTGGAGGACAAACGCTCTGGCATCGAGGTTGTCGCTTTGAATACCTGCGTCCGTTCTGTTGTTTCCCAAAACCAAGCCTGCTTTAGATGCATGAGCAACCGTCGTGAATCGTTTTCGCTTTTGTTGAAGATCACCGTCATCACCATCATCATCATGCTCACCCCTCTTTTCAAGTTCAAACACGAAGCTAATTTCCAACACTCATCTCCATTTCAGATTTCCCACGTGAGGACACATCCCCGAATAGCAGCGATTCGCAGGTGAACTACCAAACAGCATGGCATCAGCATAAGCTCGCGGTTCACGGTTAAAACAAAACAAACAAAAAAACAGCATTTTTCAATTTGACTCCTTTCCATTTCGCATTTTCGATATCAATTCAAATTCAATTCGCGATCGGTGTGTTCGAAATGTAAATGTGTCCAAGTGCGTGGAATGTGACATGACTTCCGACTGAACGTGCGATAGATTCATCACGAATCGAGGAACCGAAACGCGCTCCGATTACAATTTCAAATCGAATCAACGACGACGACGAGAAGAAGAACAATTGAAATACAACAAAATCACCGGACATAGACGAGAGAGCAAATTCAATCGAATACAGGCATTCGCATCGGATAAAAGCCGCACAGAGAGATATGGATGACGGGCGGATAAATCTTCCACTCGTCGGTAAGGAAAATACAAATAGCGCCATGATTCTTGCCGCCGGTACAGTTAGCTTCCAGGCAACGGCCAACTCAAATTCGAACTCGAACTCGACCTCGAATCAACACAGTGCGATGGCGTCGTCGGGTGCGCCGGTGGCACGGGCTCAAACCGATTTCGTTGGGAATAACCTCAAAAATGGTGCTCTCAATCATGGGTAAGTTGAAGAAAAATAAAACTCTTGTTAAATTGTATTATTGACGAGTACTTTGAACGTGAATGTATACAGGGTGTCATTCAAATTCGTTTTAAAAAAAATAATTTATTACTTACTTAGATGTCGCTACAGTTCGGAGTGAGCCGGGGTCTCAACTAACAAGCCTCTCCAGCTAGCACGGTCCATAGCTAGCTTCCTCTAATTCCGCATTTCAAGATGGTTGAGGGGGACCTCAACTGGTGAGCGCCACCTAAAGCGAGGTCTTCCGTTGCTTCCCTTTTTCATACGAATTAGGTCCGAAGACTCTGCAGCCCGGAGCTTTAGTGTCAATCTGCTCTACATGCTGTAGCCATCTTAAACTTTTTAAACCTCTTTTGACAGCTTCAGTTTCGATACTAGCGAACGCACCAGTGACAGTCCTCTTTATTCTGCCAATGATGTCAATGTCGTTAGCGTACATTAGTAACTGCACCAACTTTTGAAAGATTGTGCCTCCGGAGCTGGCGTTTGAGTTTCGCACAATTCTTTCTGGTACGACGTTGAAGAAATCACATGACAACGACCTTGTCACCTTGTTTAAATCCTCTTTTGTCATCAAAGGTCTCGGTGAGGTAGTTTCCGACGTTGACAGCGCAGCGAACGTTCTCCATGCTCATCCTGCACAACCTGGCGAGTTTGGCAGGAATGTCAAAACTAGACATGGCTTTATATAGCTCGTCTCTATGCACTCTGTCATATGGGTCTTTAAAATCGATGATTAGACGGTGGGTATCGATTTTGACTTCTTTGGTTTTTTCAGCAACAATTAAATCTACTGTGGACACGTTGATAGGAGCCAAACAGGTTGTTGATGACGTTCTTCTCTAGTATCTTGTACCCGATGTTCAGGCGTCTGATGCCTCTGTAGTTGTCACAGTTAAGGGGGCCTCCTTTCTTGTGGATCGGTCAAACAGTGCTGAGATTCTATTCTTTATGCATATACTCATCTGACCATACTTTTTACTAACTCATCGCCATCTGCTTTGAATAGGTCAGTCTGTAGGTCGTCAAGTCCGGCAATTACCACCGCCGGCATCGTCATCAGCAGATAACCTCATCAAATGCAAATTAAGTGCAATTAGTGTTTTTTTTTAGAATTGAACTCGATGCTTCTTGGCAATAATCGAATCAGTACTCACTTTGCATTCGTTAATTGGAAGCGATTTTACTTGGCGACCTTAAAGGCCAAAGAACGTCGGCATCTGCTGATAAAATTCACATCCGGCGACCCATGGAAGGTCCGAGTCTGAACAATGGCTGCCTTCATCGATTATGGTCCTCGGTGTGGTGCTTCCAGTCATCAAGGCCAAGCTGTCGTACTTCCAGGATGACTTGGTCTTTATACCGGAGGTTCGGCCTCCTTCTCGAAAAAGGCTCGGATTCGTAGACACTCTAAGCGGGAGCGTTGATACCCATGCGCTCGATGTGGCTCGTTCTACGTCGGATCTCCATTGTGATGTAATTTGTGGAGTTTACGTTTATAATAATATAATATGGGTGGCGCTACAGCCCGTAGAGGGCCAGGGTCTAGCTTCTCAGCAACCACTCGTGTTGTGCGTGCTACTGTTCTCACACGAGTGGAAGGGACCTACAGTTTTATGTCGACCCCGAACAGCCAAGTTTGAGAAGCTTTTTCTAGAGAGGAAATACTCTTTGAGCATTGTCAGTGACTCGAAAGAGGTGGGGTCGTGAAAATTGTTTTCGTCGCTCAGAGCTGGAATAGAAACTACGACGTCGAGGTTGGGGTCGACGCACATACCCACAACGCCACGGGCCACCACTGACCACCACCACTAGAACAAACTTCTTTACTACCTCAAAATTATTGCAGTCGATTGACACTGCCAAACTATAATAAATAGTTATAAGTTAGTTCCTCTTACAACGAAAGCGAGTTCATAGAGAGGATTTTTCAAAATTCTATACCCACTGTCCTCTGTCTAAACAGGTAAAATGGAGTCTCTTATGACATAGTCCCCATCTATGATAGTAACCACAAATATTAGAGGACTAAGCTGACTGCCTTGCGAAACTCCAGATGAAGCAGCAATGTGGGCGAATGTTGAGTGTCGGAGAAACACTTTGTAGTGGAGATTCTAGGTACAATTAAGGCCAAGCGATATTGTGGAACTTGAAACCAAGAGTCTTTAGTTTGAAGTAGATGGTTGGATGGCTATTGGGATGGCTATTGTATCAACGTCCATTTCGGTTCAGACAGCCTTGCTTTACTTTCGTTTTATGACTGACCACAGGGTATTGGCTTGCTATCCCGAAGTAGCAGAACATGTCTTCGTTTACCAACTTTTAACTGGAACGATTGACTTGACTGCCCTTCTAGAAGCTATCCCACTTAACTCCAATCTAGGTCAGCTTAGTTCCGAACTTATTTTCATAACCCCCTCCTCTGTACCAACTATGGGCAGTTTGGAGCAAATCAGCAGAATGTTGCGGTTGGTAGATCAATCACAAAATTTCCTCGACTTTTACTAATCGGTACTGTCTATTTTAAATTTGGACAATTCCACTGTCCCCTTCAGGCATTGAGTTGCATCTAAATTCATTTTTCTTTTTTTTTTCCTTTCGAGACTACAGTTCAGAGTGAACCTGTGCCTCAGCCAACAAGCATGTCCAGCTGACACGATCCTTAGTCAGCTGCCTTTAATTTTGCACGCCAAGTTAGTTGACTCCAGGGTTTCATAGACGTCCTCTATTGCGTTGTCTCACAGGTTGCGAGTCGAAGACTTTTCGGACTGGAGCAGTGTTGGGCCATTTTAGGCATTGAGTTCATAGACGCCTGGCAAAGCTCATGTAGCTCAGTTCGTGGCTTATTCATGCCCTCCTGACCCCATCAACGCAAACAGAACCAAGGATTGAGTTTATGCTTCTAGAAAATTAAAAGCATTGCTAACATCCGACGACTTTTAAATGCACTTCAAGCCAGTTCATTAAAGCAGTCATTTTCTCAACTCCGAGGAAGATTTATCGTTTTAACCTGCAACTGAGTACATTTGTTTGCATTTGTGGATCTTAATTGCTTAGCACTGTAAGCACAATTTATAGTCGCAAATGAAATTGATGAAGTCTAGCAAGTCTAAAGCGACGGTTGTAATCAGTGTGAACAAAAACGGAAAATGTGAACTTTGCTTCGGTTAGAGTGGTTAACAGCCGGCAAGCAGCAGTCACACTTGGGTCAGTGTAGACCGGTTGTGTTGATACGTATATCGATTCTACTCAGCAAACCAGAGTTTTTGATAAAAAGGCTGAAGATGACAGACACTAAAGCACAGGTTATTGGAAATGACAATAGTTTCCTCTTCCTCGTCGTCTTTGCAGCTGCTGCCGAAGTGAGCCGTAGGATACAGTGGCGCAGTTCCCAATAATAAAGGCGATAAGAGTTCTGAGACACAGTCTAATCATTCTGATCAGCGTGATTACACATCCTGTGTAGGGAGATCAGTGTGAGCAAGGATCTTAAAATTCAGTAGCGATAGAACCTGTATGCTTTCTAGTGAATTGAACCAACTCTTCGTTGTTTAGTCCTAATACCTAGTTGCTGTGGACTAACATTGGAGGATATGATAAGTGTAGTACCAGCAGTGTTATTACGGGGACTCTATAGAGTCTCATTTGTTTTAGCTTGACTCGGGAACTCGTAATTTTTTGATTTGACTCATTTTTTTAAGAACAAAACAACACATTTCCATTTTTATAAATTTGAAAGTGTGAACTACACCTTAATATTTCCTGAACGCTTTCATTTAAAATGCCTGAGCACATGCTAGTACTGCACCCAGGAATGGCTCTGGCCAGACTTCGAGCTAGGAAAGGAATGTAGTGGTATCTTCACAGATGGCTTCAGAACCTATGAACATTGGACTGTACACCTCATTAAGTATCAGTTTTCCAAGCGGCAACTACATTTGAAAAACATGTGGAAGGGTGATGGTTGGACCTCTCGAGAGCACGATCGTAGAGCATGACTCTTCAGGATGTAGATAGACCAAGCATTTGCTCCCAATTCCGCGGCATTCTTGTTGTCCCTTGACAGAAAAGACTGCAGACGACTTACCGGTCTGTAATGCCTGTGGAGAGAACGGCTTCACAGCAGATCACTTCCTCTGTCACTGTTCCTTCATTGATTGGATCAGGTTGCAGGTCTTCGGCGCTAATGTGGTTAGAGCTGATTCTGTAGGCTCTTCACCACAGACGCGCCTGCTGATCTTGCGAAGGAATTGTAGGTTGCCACCTGGTAGTACCATGTCTTGAGTGCGTGCTCCAGTGTAGTATCAAACCTCAAAAAAAAAACATTATACTGGTTTCTTCTGTGTTTTTATAGTTTTCAAATAAGGAGGTTATTAAAAAACCTCTGTTGGGACTCATTTATTTCTAAAATTACTCATTTTTGAACTTCTGGGACTCATAAATAATTTGACATGTGGTACAATGAGTACCAGTTCGATTTTTTGTTTGTTTTTTCCATGGCCACTGGTCACGCATGTAGTCTCGCATGGTTTTATTTGATTACTTACTTACTTACTTATCAGGCAGACGAACCATGTTGGGTCTGAGCCTGAGCCATTGCTGCCTTCCATCGGTGGCGGTCCTAGGCGCGCTGCTTCCAGTCATCAAGGCCAAGCTGTCTTACATCCGCGATGACTTGGTCGCTGTACCGGAGGTTTGGTCTTCCTCTCCTTCTCGAACCAGGCGGCTCGGATTCGAAGACTACCTTTGCTGAAGCGTTGTTGTCCATTCGCTCGATGTGGCCGAGCCAGTGTAGTCGACGGATTGTTGTCTTCCGGACTGCATCCACATCATTGTACAGCTCGTAGGGTTCGCGGTTATGTCGTCTCCTCCAATCGCCTTCCTCGCAGACGAGACCATATATCCGACGTAGAATTTGTCTTTTGAAGGCACCAAGAATCAGCTCTGTAGTCTCGCTTAGTATCGTAGTATAGTAAAGAAGGATTGGCAGCATAAGAGTTTTGTAGAACATAACTTTGGTCGTTCGAGTCAGGAGCTTCGAGCCCAGTTGTTTTGACAGACCGAAGTAGCATCGGTTGCCAAGGGCGATTCTACGTCGGACATCCACTATGATGTCATTCGTGTAGTTTACGTTTGCCCCGAAGTAGACAAACTCCTTTACTACCTCGAAATTGTAGCTGTCGGTATTGATTGAATATAATTTCTTTAATCCGTTTCTCCTTCAAATCTTCCCCGAACCCGTCCAAAAGCTCTTTATGCTATTCAGTGGTGATAGTTTTGCCCTTTAAAAGGCAACAGACGTTAATGACACCGCTCATGACGATCACCATCGTGCCCAGTACCTTGTTGTGAGTCATACTTACAGAGGCTGTTCAGAGAAAGCTACTGATTTTTCACTGCTCTCTGATGTGTTGTGATGGCCTTATGTTTGGGCCACGCCAACGAAACAGTTCAAAATCGTCAGGATTGCATCGTGAAACACTGCTTTAACGTGGTCGCAGGACTGTTCACTTATTGTTTGAACAAATCCGACATTCATGGTACTTCCATATCAAAATATTCTCGTGTGATGTCGACGGTGCGTTGAGATGTCTAAACCCTCAGCCAACTCATGCGCCTATTTTCTCTGTTCCGTCTAAAATCAGACGTGACATCGTCTCCAGTGCGACCTGAATATTCGGTGCCGCTCAGTCTCTGTAGAAGTGGACGAAACAAGCGACACTGAACTTTTAATTGACCCTTAAAATGTTTGATGCGGTGTCCCCATAGTTCTTATCAAGCTGACCTCGGGAATCGAGGACAATGTTTTCACGCAAAAAACCGAGCGACATTAACTTTCGTCCACTTTCTTGATAATTCACCATGTTGTTGCCCTTCAATGGGTTTGAAGCACAAAATAAGTGACGCCGGTTGCTCAAACGGAGTAGAAGCAGTAGCCAATGGCTTACTAAACAGCCCCTGTTCGAAGACCTAAGCGATCGGAAGGACATGGCTTAAGATTGTTTTCATGTAAATATTGAACGTTCCAACTGGTTACACGACGAAAACTAGTCAAACTGACTCCCACATCGACCCACGCGTCCTGCCCTGCTCCTGTCGTTACTCAACACACATCCCCAAATGCACCGACATCACTATCAAGCAGCATTAAGCCGCTTAATGGACGTCCGCATTCATGCCACACTCTGCACCGCTCCCATTCATCACAGCCCAGCTGGTGTCATTTGGCGCAAATCCGCCTCATAATCGCCGCCCAAGTCCCACAGCACAAAGCTAATGACTGACGACACACATATCCGCGTTTAATGACCCACAAAAGCCCCAGAAGCACCCACTTTCGAGACGCGTAAAAATCCTTCGCGATGATACCCAATCCGTCGCTCACTTCCTGCTCCAGACGACTTCCAGTGCAAACGACCTCTCACGACAGTGGCCCCATCAAGTACAATTCCCCACTGACGTGCCGTAAAGGACGTGATTACACCCACGATTCACTCGCAGCCACTCACAGTTCACTCGTGCTGTTCACCCGCCCATCTAGAGCTCTCTTAATCACACACTTGCCTTCCTTCTCTCGCCCCACTCTCCGCTGTCTTACCCGTCAAATGTCAAACTGACAGCAGTCGTGACAGAATAAATATTTCACCACCCACCGAAAGCCTTCGGCTGCTTGGGCAGTTGCACTCCTCAAATATTCATAGGCCCGCTCGTCGGCAGCCTAGTGCGACATCACGGTGACAGTGGCGGCCATCGCCCGAGGACCCCGCAGTCGTCAGCGCCCGCTCATAAATATGCATTGTGCCAAAAGCCAAAAAAAGAACCGACTAAACAAACAAAACGCTCGAAAATTAATTTCCCAAGGACCTTCGGACACGACATGGCACGACGCGCGACTCTGTGTCGGAGGAGCTTAAGGAAATGGCCATTTCAGCGCAGGGACTTGTGTAAGTAACGTCCGGCGATGAATAGCCGCTGCATCGACGATGCCCTTTCCCCCCGGTGAGGGGGTGTAATCGATAGTCCTGGGTTAAGTATTTATGAAAATTCACAAGGATTAAAAGGCAATCAGGAACTGCCGGCAAGGAGGTTTGCATACCCGATAACGGCAGGTCGGCCGGCCGGATGGCCGGATGGGGATCGAGACTTTGGTGCCGCCGCCGTGTGACCGGTGGGGAAAGAGTTGTGCACTTGGGGCGGCAGCACTTGGCTCGTGAGTGGCGTATTCACACGGCCCGGTGTGGCTCGAGTGGCACTCACTCCAGTTGATGCGATTGGTGTCGCTATCAGTGTGATGTCGGCTGTGTACGGACGGGGTGCTTAATGAATTGTGGATGGAGGGAGGGGAGCAGTTTTCAATTATGAATGAACGTTCCCGTGCGGCTGGGGGGCCTGTGGCTCGACATGCCCCGGTTTGCATTTTTGATTTGTGCCGAGGCTGTGCTGTGAAACTGGGTCAGGGGAAGCAGCTGAATGGATAAGTGGCGGAAACACGTTGATTGTGTGCATATGCCGAGCTGCATTTGCCGAGGGAGCGATTTTACATCTTCTCAGTGCTTTTTCGGAAAATGAAAGTCCTTGAACTTGTGCTGAGCATAAACATCTCAATTGGCGCTGAGACAGAAAAAAATAGCGAATCAACGACTGAATGAGCTCACGAGACAGATGAGCAAATGATGTCGTGCGACTGGAGGGGCGTCTCAACAAATGACTGATGGGTGTTCGTCGACGCTGTTACTCGACCGAGAATTAATTTCAACAGTCTGTTAAACCCTGGTGGTTGTAGACAGCAGTGTCTACGTGTCATCACAGACAGAAGCCACACCCTTTACACAAAAAAAAAATCAGTCGACGGTGCATGGATATCTGTACAATCTAGGGCCTGTCTGGGCCCCAACCAGATCCAATTGCTCTGCAGCCTGTCCCTTTGGTCGTCCCTTAGTATTGTTTAGGCACAGACTCTTGTACAACTTCTGAATCCAACATTGATTTGTCGCGTCACCAGAAACTGTGATTGACTGATCTTCGTTTGATCTCTCTGTGAACAATTTTTGGTTGCTGTAGAAGCTAGGCCCTGGCGTTTTACGGGAGCCACCCTTATCATTGTTATTTTGAACTCTCCCTCGAGTTGGAGCAGTCAACGGCATTCCATTCGTCAGGCATGCTCTTCTTAGGAAAGTCCTCTGACCAAGTTTAACAGAAAAACTGATGCATGTGGTCGGTCATACAGGTTAAAAGCATCCAGCGATCCAGCGACCATCCAAGTCCGCATCAGCAAGGCAGAGAACTTTCGAAATGCGAATGCTTAATTTGCTTATTTAAGAACAGTGGGTTCATTGTTCTTCAGATTGAAGGAAACTGAAGGAGACTCCGAGTGTGTTTGACTGACTGAAGCTCTCAAGACTCAATCCAACACTCTATTCGGTCTGGAGTCACTTAATGTAATAATATGGGTGGCAGCCCGTAGAGGGCCAGGGTCTAGCTTCTAAACAATCAATTGTGGTGCTATAGTTCTCTCACGAGTGAAAATGACTTGCAGTTTTACGCCGACTCCGAATGGCCATGTTTTGAAAAGCTCTTTTCTAGACCGCAGTCTCCATTAATAACAAATGCCGCTTGTGTCGCATGAGTGGTAATCTTCTTGACATAACTCAATTAAATTCGTACGAGGCTCATTCGACTGAAATGCAGCCTATGCTTGTATTCGTCAGACATTTGACCGAGCTCTAAATCCGTCATGTTGGGTCCATTAAGCGCCGTGATACCTACTTCAAATCTAAAACCATCCGCAACCACACATTCCAGTTCAGTCCTCTTCGATGATGTTTCTACCCAGAAACTACCTCTTTTTCTTTGCTAGGGCTGTACAGTCGCAGAGAAAATGTTCAAAATAGTCCAGGTGGCGCTACAGCCTTTAGACACCCAGACCTACCTTCTACAGCATCCACTTTTTTGCCTGCCTCGAGCAAGGCCTATGCTGTCAGTGTTTAGTCTTTCCTCAGCCTCAACCATTTCATAGGCTGCACGATGGCAACTAGTTCGCAGACTGGTCAGTTGGGAGACCTCATGGCATAAACCGAATATCGTCGTCTTCTCGGCAACAGCCATGTAAAAAGACGACCACTCGTTTTGTGTGTGCAATTGGTCTCTCGTGTGTGTGAACCTACACTTTTGTACCGACTCCGAACGTGCAAGTTTAAGTACAACTCTTTGAGCATTTAACTCCAAAAACCTGTTTTGGACAGATTCCATTTTTTCATCATCTCTGCAGGCTTCTTCAAAAATCGTGCCCAAGTCACAGTGCCGGGTAAGGACTGCTATTAGCAGGCGAACATCCTTGCAATTGAAACTGGTGGATGATGTTGATACATTTTTGCACAGCGTCGTCCATAGAGCCCTCGCTGTTGCTGCCAAAATAAGCCATCAAGCTCGAGCTCTAGCTAAGGCTGCGTCGCGTTGTTGTATTCTTATGAAGCTGATTGGCGAATGCGCATGCCTCCTAGAGATTCTTGCAAGTTTGTACCTCTTTTCGAGAAGCTGTCTGCTTTTTGGTTACCTTGGCTTGCAGTATGTCCCGGTATCCACCAAGGTCAGTAAGGTTATCTTCCTGATGCTCCGGCGACGTCAAAATGTCTGACACCATGGTCGGTTACTTTGTGATCTTTCAGCCTCAGTGCTGCCTCAATTATTGCAGCTACTTCCTCTTGAGCGACACTGCAATCACCACCTTATTCATCTAAACCAAAATGGCGTCTGCACAACTTCCACCGAAACCACAAATCGCATCACACCTCTTTCCAACATCCATCGAAAATGAAAAAAATAGCTCTTTGATGAGCAAAAGCATGACAAATCATTCAGATATTTCCATTAATCGGGCATATCAAAGGAAAACAGTTCAAGTGAAAGGAGGCAATTATTTTATTCTGCAAAATTAGTTTTTATGGTTAAACATAAACTCGTGCCTTTGACGTCACTTGTTTTCGGCCAATGATGCGAAATCACTGAAGAGAGAGGCACAGCAAGCAAATTCCTTTTTAATAGAATTCATTTAGCAGTTCGACGCACCAGGTAGTCTGGGGGCACCTACAATCGTCTAGAACATAGATTAGCACGTCAGTGGCATTTTGTGTATGATTTTACTGCACAAAGCAGAAGACGCAAATTGGGATTTTCTCTAATTAGCAGATTAATTTGATAGGTCGGTGCTTCGGAAACATGTCATTGGGCAGGCCCGAGTCACGCTCGGCTTCGGAATTGTCTCCAGCGGTTTTGGTCATATTGTGAAAAGCATTTAAAGGGACTATTAAGGCGTGAGAGATTTGTGACACTCATTCCCTGCGCGGATAGTGAACAGGCCAAAATCGTTTGATAATGAGCCATCCTGTGCCAGGATGAGCAAGCTTCATTAGATGTTTTGCAGTAAAACATGTGAAAAGATGAACGCTACTTTTTTTAAATGTTAATGTCCCAGCATCCTTTACTTACTTAAGGTGGCGCTACAGTCCGGGGTGGACCTGGGCCTCAACCAACAAGCGTCTTCAGCCAGCTCGATCTTTAGCTAGCTGTCTCCAGTTTCGCACGCATAGTTGGTTGAGGTCCCTTTCCACTTGCGTGCGCCACCTGAGTCGCGGTCTTCCTCTACTGCGCCGTCCCTCGGGGTGGATTCGAAGACTTTTCGGGCCGGAGCATTGGTTTCCATCCGCTCTACATGACCTAGCCATCTCAATCGTTGGATCTTCACTCTTCTGGCTAAGTCGATGTCGCTGAACAGCCCGTATAGCTCGTCGTTGTATCTCCTCCTCCATTAACCATCTATGCAGACGGGACCGAAAATCACCCGAAGAATTTTCCTCTCGAAGCAACCAAGAGCTGCTTCATCCGCTTTTGACAGAGTCCATGCCTCCGCGCCATATAGCAGGACTGGGACGATTAAGGTCTTGTAGAGCGTTACCTTGGTTGTTCGAGAGAGGGCTTTGTTCACCAATTGCTTTCTTAGCCCAGCATCCTGTCCCAGCATCCATATAAGATAAATCCTTTGTCGCTCTGGTAACTCGCCTAGTGGTCCTCGTGTAGCCAAGTCAAAGGTGGGCGTAAACTCTTCCTCTTCGTTTTTTGGATTCTCAACCAACATGCCTCTCCATCCAGCACAGGCTTGTGCTTGATCCTTCTAGCTACTGGCGTTCATCTGATTGAGGTTCCTTTCCAGCTACGTACGTACGAGGAGGCGTGCTCTTCCTTTACAGCGGTGTCCCTAAGGTTTTGAGTCGAAGACTTTCTGTGTCGGGGCGGATACCAAACACCTACCTCTACATGACTTAGCCATCTATGACGAGAGACTCCAATCCATCTCCATCTCATGGAGTGTTGCTCTTCTGGGGACAATCACTTCGACAGAAAGCAACAACTGTTCCCAAAAACGTGCCGCTGGTGACTTGAGAGGGACCTTTCACTGACACTGTGCACGCCCTCATTCCAGGCAGTCACCGAACGTGGTCTGAAATTAGTTTGCCAGCGGCGCTCTCTGTGAATTCAATTTGGTCTGTCTGTCTGCCTGCGAAGCGACCAATTCAAGCAGGTAATGCGCTCCCCTACGGCGGCGTCCCCTACCGGCAGAGCCGCCTCCACCCCACCATCATCGAAAAATCCATTAAAAAAAAATCTAAAAATACAACCAACTTGTCCACATTCGGAAAGCCCCGCCAGATACTTCGATCGAACTCCCTCTCGCACGAAAATAGACTGCCCCCGAAAAAGAAAGACGCCACCGCACTCAACTGCCAAAGCAGCACAAGACACCGAGTCGGGGCTGCAAATCGATGGCAATGCTTCAAGGACACTGCAAACATTGGTCGCCCATCGAGTGTGTCCTCTCCGAGTGGCCGTGGCCACGGGGGACATCGGAGCGCCACCGCACACCCACGCGGGGCTCGTAACGCTCGTGATGGCATTGTCGGGACTAATTGACACACACCACACTATCGTTTACGTCATTTACTTTGTGCGCTCGTGAGCACGAGCGCGCCGCCCAAGGACATGCTTTAGATTTCAATTTCCCTCTTGTCCTTGTGGCTTGTCATATCTTTTGCTCGGTGTTCGCTCCCCCCGCCTGTGAGTGCAAATGCAAACTGATGGCATTATCCTTGATTATTGGGTCGCTGACTTATTGGACTGTGTGCACACAAGTGGGCCGGCCCGAGATTCGGCCGTGGCGTGAGGGAATCGCTCCAAGTGCGTATAATCCTTCGATGAGCATAATTCCTTGCGAGGCCGATGAGCGAGGCAAATGGGATTTCACACATGGCTTGTCGATTGGCTTTGCAGGATACGTGTGTGCGGCCGATGGTGCTCCCTGCTGGCGATTGTTGGCGATGGTGGTTACTGCGGGGGAACTCCCACCCGAGGGCATTCGCGGGGCGAATCTCATTGATGCACGCATGTTAAGCGGGTGAAGCTTAAATTTCGAGCGGAGACAGCTTATCGGCTCAGCGTTGTGACAGGCTCACATGAGTATCGAGTCAAAGGACGTCATCAGCTTTGCCGGGAACGTGACAGAATTGAGTGGGAGATGGAAGGGAGATTCTCTGTGACGAGGAGGGAAATCACGGCACAGAAACAGGTGGCTTTTCATGGTATTGTGGGAGATCTGCGCGTTTTGTGTTTCAATCTCTTTCATCTTTCAAAAAATTGAAGGCAGTATGTGCTGATTGAGCGATGGTGGTGGCCAAAGCTCAAGGCAGTGGGTTCACACTCCTTTTGCTGATCACGTGCAGCCTATGAACTCATTCAGTCCGAAAAAAAGACGAAAGAGCCACGTACACGAGAGAGGACTTGACATCAAGCTGCATCAAGGCTTAATTGATCGACATTTGTCTAGGCTGCGTTAAGACCTCTCCGGCACACTATAGAACACATACGATCAATGCCTAACTGTTGACGCGAATGTTCCTTCCTGCTGCAGGAGACATAATATGTAAGGACTAAGCTGGGTACGAAAGCTGACGCCTTTGCTATAGTCATCGGCAACTACAACATGAAAATCGATATAGACTGATGGAGTCAGTACGCCTGCCTTGACCTTATTATCTACAAAGAAGCTTGCTGGTCGAGGGAGTCAACATCGACGATGTCGATAGAACACCGCAGTCCAAACAGACCAAAATGTTCTGACGTCGAATATGTACCATCGCAACAGATTGCTAGGAAATTTGGCCACCAATCTCCAAACGCTCTCAGAAATTTAACGCAAGCAGACAATCGAAGAGGAATGGAATCGTTCAAACATACTGTCGTTGTTGTCCTTGACTTTATCACAGCATATGGAAAAATATCTGGCTTGGGAACGAGTGCCGGTAGGCCCATGCACCAAAGTCAGAAGAAACGTTGCACATCCAACTACGATAGCTTTACACATCGCAGACTTCTCCCGTAGATCGAAAAAGACTTACAGGCTTTCATCAGTAAAAAATACACATCAAATGACCTTGCACAGCCTTGTTAGGCAACAAAACACATGAAATTAGGCCCAATTACATCGTTGGTCTGTGGCTCACTTAGACCAACAAGTTGGGCCTATTGTGCCCTTAAGGGTGGACTATCATTAGATATTCTATTATGCTGAAACCATCCTGCTACGATTGACATCGTTAGAAGGTTTTTTCAACTCACGTACGTGATGTTACCAAGATAGCAACGAAAAGGCTAGACATAGTGGCTTAAATTTGGTCCCTCTGTAGTGCCTCCCTACAGAAAGTTGTTGTCAACATTTATTTACACGTTTGAAGTTTTTCTGTAAGTTTTTTACATTTAAAAACCAAACAGTGGCTGACACTAATGCTGACCTAGTTCTGACAGGTTTTGAAAGAAGTAGGCCGCAAATAGAAGCTTATCCCTCCGTAGGAGAGGACAGACAACCGGAGGTGAAGTCTTCCTTCATCGCGGACAACCTTAAGGATTGGAATCGTCTCGGATCGAGAGTAGATCGAAAGTGGATGAGCAAGCATGATAGAAATGAATGTCACGAATCGACAAAAATTAGTTCTGCGACGCAAGTTCACTTCTGACGATTGGTTTTAAGATTTCGACTCCTTCTATTGACTGTAAAAACACTTGCTTCAGTGATAAGCGTTAATGGCAGATCTTCATCCGGAAAGAGTACTGAATTAGTGCCCAGTGGCAGAGCGTCCCCTCTTGCTCAGTGGATCCAGGCCTAACGTAGAACATCATCGCACAATATGTGCTTCAACCGAAGTGCCCCTCTATCCAACCCTGTGCTAAATTTCAGCTCCTTAGATTCAGATGAGCACACCACCGGAGGCGAAGTCTTCCTTTATTGCGGACAACCTCAAGGATTGGAATCGACTGAATGAACTTTCTGTTTTGAAGCGGATTCCAAAGACCTGCATTTACATGACCATCAGAGATCCCAGTTTAACCAGATCGTTGTCAGGGTGCAGTACATGCAGTGTGTCGTTCAGTCTCCTCCTCAGAACACCATCAACACATACGGGACCGCAGATGATATTAAGATGGTTCCTCTCGAAGCGACCAAGCATATCTTCGTCCGCTTTAGTTAGTGTCTCCGTCTCGGTGGTGTGATTGTATTCGCTTTGGAGTCTAGGTTAATAGTACAGCCTCCATCCCTTGTCGACGCCTTTACCCATCTTCGATCAATCTTGGTAGATTCGTAGAGGACCCTATGGGACTTCTGGCAGTATGCTCTGCAGGAAATGCTAGTTGAGATGGTCTTCTCGAAAAGGTGTTTAGGTGTTCATACAATTTATTTATAAATTGTGTAAACAATGGACGTCTAATATAACGAATATAGAAAACCGGATATTTCCTTATCAATGCGGTTTCAGGTCTGGGAAGTCCACTATCGACCAAATATTCACACTTCGGCAGATCCTGGAAAAGACTCAAGAGACTCAAGACCCACCACCTATTTGTCAATTTCAAGGCCTCATATGACAGCGTGCATAGAGACGAGCTATACAGCGCCATGTCTAGTTTTGACATTCCTGCCAAACTCGTCAGGCTGTGCAGGATGACGATGGAGAACTCTCGCTGCTCCATCAAGGTCGGTAACGAACTCACCGAGACCTTCAATGTCAAAAAACGTCTTAGGCAAGGCGACACGCTGTCATGTGACTTCTTTAACATCATACTTGAGAAGATCGTGCGAAACTCTAACGTCAACACCCGAGGCACGATCTTCCAAAAGTCCGTTCAACTGCTTGCATACGCGGACGACATTGACGTGATTGGACGAACACAGCTGTTTGCTGGCATTGAAGCGGAAGCGGCTAAAATGGGTCTAGCGGCAAACCATAGAAAAACAAAGTACTTACTGTCATCACGAAAGGACGCACAACATCGACGTCTCGGACAGAGCGTCATATTGGGCAGCAGAAACTTTGAGGTAATCAAGGACTTCGTATATCTAGTCTCTGGAGTAAATAGGAACAACACCACCCTTACCGAGATCAAGCGCAGAATTACTCTTGCCAATCGCTGTTTCTTTGGGCTCAAGAGGCAATTGAGTAACAGAGCCATCTCTCGAAACACAAAGTTGGTTTTATATAAAGCACTGATCATCCCTGTCCTGCTCTATGGCGCAGATGCATGCACGCTATTGAAAGCGGACGAAGAAGCTCTTGGTTGTTTCGAGAGAAAAGTTCTGCGTACGATCTTTGGTCCTGTTTGCGTTGAAGGTTTCTAGAGAAGAAGATTCAATCACGAACATAGTTTATATCTTTGCGCAAGCCAAACGAGAGAGAAGAATCCACATGTGTGCAATTTTGCGGCACCGCAGCGATATCGCTCGTCACAACGCGTACATGCACCGCGACATAATGAATGTCCAGTGTAACGAATCACCATTTGAAGTCCATTGATATCCCTAAACTGCGTATTATGAAAACCTGGGTGCATCAAAAGGTGAAGGTGGTGGCCCGTGGCGTTGTGGGTATGCGCGTCGACCCCAACCTCGACGTAGTAGGTTCGATTCCAGCTCTGAGCGACAAAAATAATTTTCACGAGCCCACCTCTTTCGAGTCACTGACAATGCTCAAAGAGTATTTCCTGTCTGGAAAAAGCTTCTTAATCTTGGCCGCTCGGAGTCGGCATAGAACTGTAGGTCCTTTCCACTCGTGGGAGAACAACTCTTATCAACATCAACGAAGAGGAAGATGAGAACAGAGGTCCTGGGGAGCATGTTCAAATGATCAAACACTCAGGAGCTGCAGTGGCGGCTTCAAAGCATGTATCTAATGGGTCGAAGAACACCAATAGAAAACTAGATTGGCTGAACATTATAAATACTGGACGTTCTGTGAACATATGAAAAAAAATTACAAAAATTGTGTAGCCACATCTTTTTGCTTCCTATTTAAAATTCCAGTGGTGTCTCATAAATTTTTTCAAACTATCTTGACACAAGCCTCCAAGAGACATTCGGTTTGTTTCCTCCTCGTTGTGAAGGCAGTCTAGATAGGTAGGGGTTTCCTTGCTGCGGCGGCTCATTTACGCCAACAAGTTGGGTCCATTGAGCCCTCAGGCAGTACAAGAACTCGCTTTGTTTCAAAATTGTGAATCCTTACAAGAAGGACAGCATGAATCCCGAGTAGTCCTTCGAGTGGCAACAGGTTCGACCTTCGTTCATCCCACTGAAGGTCACATCGACGTCACATTGATTTCTCAATTTCGAAGGACCCCGTCTGGCTTCTCCAAATAGAACAATAACCCCCCAGTTCCATCAACTGAATTGATTAACATCAACCGCCCATTGCTCGCAATTCCAATCCAAGGTGATCCGTTGGCTCGTGCCGGGAAGAACCTCAAGTCCTTCGGTGGTTACAATGCGTTGCGCTTTGCCATCCACGCCGGCCCGCGTGCACGTACACTCATCCGACAGTCGCCCACACAGGATTCTGCGGTTCTGGTCAAATTCAATCAACGTGCCAATTGGAAAACTCACCAACCACCCAGCCGCCCAACCGCCCAACCACCCCGCAATGCAATGAATGAGCTGAAGCGCCAGCCTGTCTTTCAATTTAAAGCGCCCCACCCCCGCGCGTCGCCACGACGTCCATCAGGCAATCAATGTCATCATCAGAATCCAATCGAATCCAATGTCAGAGAATTCACCTTCCCTTCGGCCAACCGTACAACAGCTACGAACAATGACTAGCGAGAGACACACTTCGAGTGTTGTTGTTGCCTTTCATTGACCTTTACATTGGAAGGTGCTTACTGGTGAGGCACACACACACTCGCACGCACATTGGCCGCGACTAAAAATAGCAAAAAAATCCATTTCGCCACCCAGGACGAGAGCACACCCGGCTTTTGGACAGATGATCAATGTCCTCGCCTCGACAATCACACATCCAATCCAGCACCGTCCGACTGGCCACCGTCCGCGCGTCTCCCCTCGCGGAGAGCAACGCTTTAAATCACTCCCCTGCCAACGCCAAGGCAAAAATCGATTCCGTTATTATATCCTTAATAGGAAAAACGGAAGGAGTATGCACACGATGTTGGGTGGGCTCTCCGTTGTAAAGCAGTAAAGCACTGACAGTGCCATACACGCCCGGTGGGTGGGAGGTGGGGAGGGGGACTCATGCAACAAACCCACCATTCATTCGCCGCGTCGGCCCGCCTGTTGGTCCATTTTAATCCAAACCCCGTCCGCAACCCGTTCGTCGTCATAACCTCCTTCGATCGGCTGTGTCGAGCGTCAGCGCCAGAGCCAGAGCCGGAGCGTTGTGGTGCGGCGTCGTCGTAACGGCCACGAAATGGGGCCGGAACACGGGATGTGGGCGGCCGGGAGGGAGAGGGTGAAAAGCGAAAAAAAAAAAAGGAAAACACATTCTAAACCGTTCCTTGCTGCTTTGCCTTACCCTCGCTCACTGGCACTGCTCTGGTGGTTGATACGTGGGCAAACGAGTTCGGCTCGCTCAGTCTTCGGTCGGTTGTACAGAGAGTATAACTCTTGTGCTGTGTGTTGTGTGGTGCAACGTGAGAGCCCGAACTGCGCGCCGGCTAGGGGCTGCCTTCCAAATCAAGTGTCACCCCAAATAATTAAAACAAAAAAAAAAACGTGTGCGGAGGTCTGTGTTTCTGTTTTTTTGTATTTTGTGATTATTGCACGGGAACGTGTGTGTGCTTGTGCTGGGGCCTTATCCGTTTAAACGCTTAACCGTTACGTAAGTGCAGGGCGATGTGCAACGCGTCCCCGCCGATGAATGAAATTCCACATCGTGCCGGCTTTAGCTGCCTTCGCCTTGGCTTTGGCTTCGGATTCTTCCGTTGTTCTGTTGTGTTTTGGTTTCCCCCTATGACGCATCCAACAGTGCACCAGCACCGAAGTCAACAACGGCGCGGCGTGCAGTGTGCAATCGGATACTTGTAGTGTAGTTTCGTGTATAAGGACTCGGATCGTTACTGCGGACGTGCTTGCCATCGCGCCACACACGTTCGTACCTTGTGCTCTGTGTGTCGCTGTGTCTGTGTTTTTGGGGAGTGCGCTGAGGGGTGGACAGAGTTCATGCCAAAATGACATGAATTCGCCGAGGGAATGTGTCAGAATCCCAAAATTACGGTCGCTGATGATGAAAAGGACTCGCAAGGATTGGATATTTCTCGTTTGTTTTTTATCTTGCATATTTTTTCCGCAGCTCCTCTCGATGTATTGTGAACCGTGTTTCGTTGAATCGAAACTCTCAAGGACGCGCTTGCATGCGCCCTGCTGCCGCGGGGGCCTGCTGGCGAAGACACCAGCCTTTTGTTATTCACCCTCGTCGTCACGCGAGTGAAATTCTCGCTCCTCGAGGATCAGAGGGACGTCGGTAATCATTGCTAGCAATTATTTTCGCCTGTTAATTGGGAGCAATTACGCCGTGTTCTGGCGATGACCTTCTTTCACTCGGAATGTGGGCCGTGGTCTGTTTCGTTTTGGATCGCTTAGCCGGATAATGACGCGCGCTGTTATGTGTGTCCTCTAGGTAGCCTCTGATTTGTCGAATAGGACGGCTCTGCCGGCCCAACCACAACAATGGGAATGCCTCGCCCATGAATGTAAGATTGCGTGACTCAGGAGAATGGAAGCAGGAAACAAAGGGATTCAGTGTTAGGGGGACGGGAGGGAGGGAGGCAGCGAAAAGACAACAGAGCCGGTAATACCCATTAGATGTCGGGGAGAGGGTGTGTGTGTGCTTTTTGTTTGTCTAGCTGGTGGGTCTTCCTCTGGGGGCCTTTGCACGGCCGACGTTAGAGAGGTAGGTCTTTGTTGGAACAAGGGGTCGTGAGTTGCTTCCTTGGAGTACTCATTTGAAATCATAGAAATGTAGCCGATCTATGAATAGTGTTGGTTCTTTCGGATTTCGAAGAGAGACTAGAGACCTTCCCCAACTCTTGACGGCTCCTTGCTTCAAAATATTTCGACTACCTTGCTGGTGTGTTTCGATTCATTGTCCTGTTGAAACCTCCATCCTCCTTAAGCAGCCCATACACAATTCAATTCGATTGTAAACTGAGTTGTCAACTGAATTGAAAGACTGCTTCTACTGTCAAAAATATTATCATTATTTTTTTGCGGTGCTACTATACGATGTGCAATTTTAAACGATTTCACAATGAATTTATACGTCAGATTCTTAAAGTTGACAGCTTGTCATTCGACTTGCCCACACACGATTCAATCAAGTTGAAAGACTTGCTAGTCAACTTCACAAAATCAAAATCTTTGATTTTGCATCAACCAAACCGTCAACCGTCAAATCGATCAAATGACAAGTCCACCACACACGAGTTGATTTTGGAAAAAAACCGACTGAGTTGAATCGTGTATGGGCTGCTTTATGAAGATTATAAGGCAGTATACCTGATTTCAGCATCTCCAAAGATTTAAATCAATCCACCTTGCTGAACCAGGGAAGCAAGGCCGTAAAGTTTGCCAGATCCTTCAAGCAGTGTTTTGCTTCCATCCTTGTACCTGCTGTTCTCCTTATTGGGGTGTTTCCAGCTAAACCTTTTTTTATAAGTGTTCTTTGTGCATTTACTCTAAATCAGGCTAAGTTATAAGGATACTTGACAGGAACTCGCGTTTGAGACGGTCTTGGCCGCCAGTTCACGTCGCTTTTACATCAGATGGGTAGGAGTGTCACATAGCGCTATCCTGTTGAACAAAGTCGTTCACGCCGAACAGTGCCATAGATTGATGGTGACGCAGTTCTATCGCCAACGTTTCTGCTAAGCAGTGACTTTCTTCGGTTTTATTGTCACTCGGTGGAGCTCGAGTGGATTGTCATCGTCCCGAATCCTCGGATATTCATCAGCTCTCTTTTGTTCAACACCACTTTCTAAGGTGAAATTTTAATCGTAACCCCAACTGTCAGACAAGGTGGCTTTGTTTCACGTCCAAATATTCCTGCCTGCATTCGCAAGCAAAGAGTGCTTCTCATGGCACCTGTCCGACTATTTCCTTCGGCACCTGTACGAGTTTGCTTGTGCGTCGTCAAATGATTTCTAGGAACCATGTTTGTTAATACTTGGACAATCTGGAAAATGGATGAAGAAGTCCTTGGCCTCTTTGAGAGAAAAGTTCTGCGTGCGATCTTTGATCGTGTTTGTGTTGACAGGGTTCTGGAGGAGAAGATTCAACCACAAACTGTACAACGATATGAGCCTAGTTAGACGTCTACGGATCCAACGGCTACGGTGGCTAGGTCATGTAGAGCGGATGGTGAATTGAATTGAATTGAATCACAGCTCCGGCATGAAGAATCTTCGAGTCGAAACCCGTGGGGCAATGCAACAGACGAGGCGAGCGTTTAAGATGACGCACTAAAGTGGAGAAGGACCCCAACCAACTCGTTGTGCGAAACTGGGGACAGCTAGCCAGAGATAGCGCTACTCGGAGAGGCTTGTTGCTTGAGGCCCAGGTCCACCGTGGAGTGTAGCGCCACACAAAGAAGATGAAGAAGAAGAAGACGTTAGTTAATACACCAAAAATGGACTCAGTTTTGGTTTATGCGTGAGTTAGGATCCGCTGGAGGCTGCTTCATGGTCAGTCGAGTACCCTGCGGATGTAGTTTGATTATCTCTGCGAAAGAACGGAGTTTTATGAAAGCATGTTTTAATGTGCAGAAGTTGCCAGTTTATCCACTGAACCAGTTGATTTGAATTTGGTCAATACAGATTCAATACTCGACTTGGAGGGACGACCCTGTTTACACATCTTGCAGGCCTGCGCTCTATGGCCTAGCCATCTTAGGCTTTGAATCCGTAGACGCCTGACTAGACTCATGTCGCTGCACAGCCCGTACAGTTCGTGGTTGAATCTCCTTCTCCAAGAACCTTCAACGCAAACAGGACCAAAGATTGAACGCAGAACTTTTCTTTCGAAGAGACCGCGTCTTCATCCGGTTTTGAGATAGTTCAGGCTTCCGCGCCGCATTGCAGGACAGGGATGATCTAGGTCTTCTATATTGTTAGTTTGGTCCTTCGAGAAAGAGCTCTACTACTCAATTGCCTGTTGAGCCCAAGGAAACAGCGGTTGGCAAGAGTTATTCTGCATTTAATCTCGGTATTGATGTTCGTACCATTAACTTGAGAGCCAAGGTAGATGAAGTCCTTTACTACCTCGAAGTTGTAGCTGACTATGGTTCTGACTGAGTCGTCGATGTTGTGTGTCCTTTCTTGATGATAGCATATACTTCGTTTTGCCTTCATTCACCGCTAAACACACTTTTGCCGCTTCCCTTTCAATACAAGCAAACGCTTCAATGACGGCTCGCTGATGTCGGCCAATCACGTCAATGTCGTCTGCGTATGATAGCAATTGAACGGATTTTTGGAAGGTCGTGCCTTTGGTGTTGGCGTGTGAGTTTTGCACGACCTTCTCAAGTACAATGTTGTAGAAATCACATGAGAGCGCGTCGCCTTGTCTAAAACCTCTGTTTACATTGAAAGTCTTGGTGAGTTCGTTACCGACCTTAATGGAGCAGCGAGAGTTCTCCATCGTCATCCTACACAACCTGACGAGTTTGGCAAGAATGTTTAAACCAGACATGGCGTTGTATAGCTCGTCTCTATGCACGCTGCCATATGCGGCCTTGAAATCGACAAATAGGTGGTAGGTGTCGATCTGCATCTCTTTGGTTTTTTCGAGGATCTGCCGTAATATGAACTTTTGATCGATGGTGGACTTCCCAGGCCTGAAACCGCACTGATAAGGACATATTATGTTGACGAATGGTTTCAGACGCTCTCACAGAACGGCAGAGAAGATTTTGTAGGCAATGTTAAAGAGACTTATCCTCCGATAGTTGGCGCAGTCAAAGGGGTCTCCTTTCTTATGGATCGGGCAAACGATACTAAGATTCCACTCGTCGGGCATGCTTTCCTCCGACCATATCTTGCAGATGAGCTGGTGCATGCGCCCAACCAGATCATCTCCAGCTGCTTTAAACAGTTCCGCTGACAATCCGTCCGCTCCAGCAGCTTTGTTCGACTTCAGTCTCGATATCGCTATCTTGACTTCGTCTAGATCGGGGGCACGGAATTCTCTTCTGTCGTCGTCCATTGCGTGGAGTGGAACATTCTGCCTGACAGCGGTATTGGTGTCCTCTTCGCCGTTTAACAGTCTACAGAAATGATTTTTCCAAATTCTCAGTATCGACTGCGACTCTACCACGAGTTGTCCCTCTTCGTTCCGACAGGCTTCTGTCCGATGTTTGTACCCTTTGGATAGTTGTTTCACCCGCTGGTAAAACTTTCGGACATTATTTCTGCCGTACCACCTCTCCATTTCCTCGATCGCGCGCTTCTCATGCTCCTTCTTTTTCTTTTTGAGAAGCCGGTGCTCTTCCCTTCTTTTAAGTTCGTAGAGCTCACGAACCGCTCTCGTCCTTCTATCCAGCGACGTCTTATAGGTGGCACTTTAAAACCCAACACACCAGAGGCAGCTTCTCTAATGGGGTTTTACGAACTACGCTGCATGCTCCAGCAATATTCCGTCATATTTGAATTCTAGTAGCCTTGGCATCGCTCTTCCATAGTGCGAATATCCTGCTGACATCGTTCGCGTTGCTCTTTGATTAAATCACCCAGACTTAATCTGGGAAAACGACTGAAGAAAAAATGTAACTTAATGCTTATGCTGCATCCAAATTGGTGAAAGAGCAACATTAGTTGACCGAATATTTAGTGAAATTTATTTTCAGCCTCTGCGGACCACCAATGATACCAGCTTTTGTATTTTCAGTAGATACTACGAGACTAGTTTTGTTAAGGACTTGCACATACGGTTTTATTATGTTAGGTTAGATTATAAGGCTGCCAGCGAAATTGCCAGCACACTTCGACTGTTGTTGGTCCCTTGTGATACCTAGTAGAGCTTTGCCACCAAATCATACCCAAGTGTGATGTGACACTCCAAAACCATTGTGCGCACACAAAGTCCCAATAGCTGTTTGTTTTTACATCAAAAACAGTGTTGAGAAAAAGTATACTAGCATGGATATGGTTTGATGCCAAACCTACCCATTTCCGTGCTGTGTGTGAACGGTATTGATCTCTTGTATGCCCATGCGAGAGTACCGAACGTACCGATATCGGTCGTCTATAGTACATGTGATAACGATACCATAATGGTAACGACATTAATTGAGCTGTAACGTTTCGTTGCACGGTGCTTTATTGAGTACTCGTTACTAAGTAACGAGAACATGCATATTGCTATAGCACTAATACTCAGTGCCGATCCTGGATTAGATTTTGATTGAGATTAGACTGGACTAGATTTGAAAATCCGATGAAAACATATTAACTTTTGCTTTCACTGAGATTCAAACCAGGGCCAAAGGCAGACATTCTACCAACTGCGCTATCTAGCGGTTACTGTTTCATTAACCCTAATTTAACATGCAAAGGGTACCTGGGCCTGGAACACTAGGCTGGATGTACTGGGTTGGCCGCCTATGCCACTAAATGGGAGGAGCAACTCATACCTAGTAGATCATTCCGTGCTAATACCACCGAACAGACAACAAAACGTTCCTAGCCGTCAAACTTGGCTTCGTAACCGTTTGCGCGTACCCTGATGCTGTGCAAGTCTTCGTCGCGGTCAGGAAACTCGTCACGAAAAGTTATATCTTTAGTTGGCCCGAACTACCAACTGTCAAGTGGTTGTAGAACTTCTTGCCTGAAAAAGACTTGCCAACACTTTGAATGCTCCCCTTCTCAGGGTTGGTTGCACTACACTCCGAGTTGGATCTAAACCTACTTTTTACCACAATTACTCGTCGCATGGTGTCTGCTAATTTGTCGCGTGCGCCGCAAGGCCTTTCCTTGTTTTGGCAAAAAATATTTCTAAAAAATCCACAATCAACCATCGTTTTAGACACGTTTCGGGGGCACCTTCCCCACGACGCTTACACTTTGTGCTCCCATACTTGTCAGCCGTCAATGCCTCGCCCGTCAACGACAGCAACACCGCGCCGCTCCGTGACATTTCAGACTCAATTATCTGATAGCATCGGACCTGCGCTCTACTAGAATGTCCAATTCCCCGAAATGCCCTTTCTTTCGCGAATCTGTTCAAATAGGTACTCCCACGAGGGGTCGAGGGATGCTCATTAAAATGAACGAAGGACCTTTATCAGAATGACACCATGTTCGGCTGTGAATTAGCAATGACAGGGCAATGATATGCTAATTAAGGGCACAGAGACACGACCTTTCACTAGGACGGAGGGACAGGCGAATTTTGCCGGAAATTAGAGGGAATCTCAAACAAAAGCCGCGCAGATCAAGGACCCACGCAGCCCACCCACACGTCGTCGCATTTTTTTGAGTTAATTTCACGCGACGGACATCAGATGCTATTGGAAATAATTTATAATGCGCGACGAAAAGACACACACAACCAGTGGCAAGCAGGCAGCGTCTGGTGGCAGCAGGAGAAACGGCGGAGAAATTATTAATGACGCAGGAAGTGAAAAACAGAATTTCGATATCTTGATTAAATTGTATTTACTCACGCCACGGGGATGGGCCCAGTGTGCAGTACGCAACGGATTGAAAGTTTTTCATCGCCTTTTTTTTCTTTTTTTTGTGTCCTTTCTTCGTCCTGCGCGAAGGGTGTTCGGTGGGCAGTCCTATGTCGGGTACACAGACGTCAGCTGGCACCCGCGAGTCTGATTCCGTGCGGACTTTAATTAGCCACGAATTACTGCGGAGGGGTCGAAAAGGACGCTCGGCAAGGGCTGTCGGAAATTGCGTGAAAACTAATGTCGACGATCTTGGGCGGGAGTTCGTCAGCTGATGGCATTTATTTCTAATCAATTTATTTTGTGTGATTTGATGACGATCTTTGGACATTCAATTGACTGGGGAACCTGTTGCGACGGGTGAAGGACGAAGGGAGTGGGTTGTGCGGGAGAATTGGTGCTCGCGCTGGGCTGTCACTGAGGGAATGTTATTAAGCTGTTGGGCTTGATTAGATTGAAGCACGTTTAGTGCCCATGTAGGGAAAATTCCCTATTCACCGACTTAACTGGTGTCTGTCCTCTCGCGTGGTACTCCTCCACAAACCCATAGACAATCATGTGTGCAAAATTCTGCTTCGTATGGTCCTACAATTCAGAGAAGACGTGGGCCTGACCCAACAATGCGCTTTTAGCCTACTCGTGGCCACATCACGTGCCATGTTCATGATCGCACACGAGTTTAATGAACATCCTTCTCCATCCTTGACACCTCAGATTTGTATTCTGCTGCCTTCTCCTCCAATTGTAGGAAGGGATTTATAATCAAGACGCTGTGCATGGTCCAACTAATTTGTTTGAGTCCCTATGTCTGGGCAGATCTAGAGTCACTGTTTTTGGGCTCATTTACCACAATTAGCTTGACTGCTTCCATGAGAGGCATTCCAGCTATGACCGCAGTGGCGCACTGACTCCAAAATCTCAGGTGTCGGGAACAAATTCGAATCAACGGATCAACATTCGTTTACACGGCCACAGCTCGTGGGGGCTATCGGAAAAATCACAACAGATTTTGTCACGACAGTTCTGTCTTTTTGTTAAGGACTTTCACATACTGTTTCTTTAGGTTTGGCATTTGAGGTTGGAGAGGAATACGTAAGTGAGCGAGTTGACTAGCCGAAGCCCTCCACACTTATGTAGGTCTTTGTAGACTAGACACATTGTGGAGGAGGCAATATTCTACTGCAAGCGCTTGGCTGGAGCAAGAATTAGTCCAACACTAGTGAACCTTGCCAACTACATCACAAGATTGGCTGGGAAAATGTTTGGAGATTTGATCCTTTATAACGAGCTTAGGCACAAATATGGAGGGTATGGGATAGTACGTAGGCGTAAGCCTAAAATCGAGGACTTGGGTTTGCTATTGCCTGGGGCTCTTAGTATCTTTAGAAGATTGCCACATCCTTGAACGTAACCAAAAGGAACGGCAACAGATCTCTTCTCGGCGTGACCATAGGGTGCCTTGAAAAAGTTCTCACTCTCATCCCCGGTCACATTAGTACCTCGATAATAACTTGAAGACACTCAGACTTAACAAAGATGTCTGGCAGACTAGTTTTCTACGTGCATTCAGACAGAGTAAGGAATGAGTGTCGGCATCCCAATATTTCCCAGGTCATTGCTTCACATTACAGGCAGAGAGATCGTGAAGAAAGAATATTGTTTAGCCATCTATAAATGTGTTGCTTTTTGATTGGATTTAAAGTTCTCGGAAAAACATAGTAGATAATTAGTAGAAATGCGTTTGAATCAAACAAGAAAGGAGACCCTTTTGACTGCGCCAACTATCGAGGGATCAGCCTCCTTAACATCGCGTACAAGATACTCTCTGCCGTTTTGTGAGAACGCCTGAAACCCTTTGTCAACAGCCTGATAGGTCCTTATCAGTGCGGTCTCATTCCTGGGAAGTGCACCATCGACCAAATATTCACGCTTCGGTAGATCCTGGAAAAAGACTCAAGAGATGCAGATCGACACCCACCACCAATTTGTCGATTTCAAGGCCGCATATGACAGCGTCCATAGAGACGAGCTATACAGCGACATGTCTAGTTTTGACACTCGTCAGGTTGTGCAGGATGACGATGGAGAACTCTAATTAGTGTTTTATTCAAAAAACCGCAGTGTTCAGCGATATTTTTCACTCTGTTTTCTGCTGCTTCTTGTCAAGAACTCAACGAGCACGCCTTTGAAGCTACAATTAAGACTGCCTTAGACGACTGAGCTATAAGACTGCGGATGTCATGTTTCATGGTTGGGTTGGGTTGGAAGGTTGGGTCCGGAGTTCTGAGGTCCTGAATGGTCGTTACCGTCGAAGGCTGTATTCTGGCACTACGAGTGATCAAAAGCGGTTGAAAGATAGCAGGATCTATGTACCTACTGCATTCTGGAAGCTTTGCGGACAGACAAAAACTGAAATTACGCGAAGAAGCGTCTTATTATGAAGTTCATCGTGACTTAATTGCAGCTAGCTTTGTGCGATGGCGAGACGTGGATGGTATGTGATTCGAATCGGCGTAGAGTTGCTGTGACCGGTCAATGACCAGCAAGAGGGCTTAGATCAGCCTCGCATTTCCCCAAATCGAGCTTGTGGCGCGCCTAACTCAAGGTGTTCGGTGCTCTGGCCTCGTCGTACAAGCCTTCAGGGCGGGAAATCGCGTTAATTGTGCATTGGACTTATTTCTTGACAAACTTAGGGTAAGTGAGTAAAGAGACAAATTTCGTGTGCAGGACGTGAGAATGTTTATGATTCACTTATGACTAGATGTCCAGTCTTTTTCTCAAGCGATTCTTGGTTCTCAAGACAAGCTTGTAATTTTAAACTTGATCCCCCATTTGTCGTCTTTCAACTAAAAACTTAAAGACCTCTTAAAGACCACAAAAACAAATCCACTGTTCCCAGAAATCACCACACGAAGTAATTTCCGTGCAAAAGTCGCACTGGGAGAGACTAAGAGGAGGACACACGTAGTCTTCCTCGTTCCCCACACGCAACACCACACATTCCACGCTCAAATCGACTCCTGTTCGTGACATCCACCGGCGAGGCCAATAAACATGAATTTATTGATGGCGTCGATAATTCCCCATTCAGGCTGTCCACCTCCATCGCGAGTGCAGACCAACAGCATCATTCCATTGTGTGTGCGGCCAGCACCGCAGACCGAAATTATTTATTTATCTACACCCACCCAGGCGCACACATGACCAGCCCCGTTCATGCATCAATGGCCGATGATAATTCCGAGTCCATTGAGCTGGACATGGTTTTAGCCAGAGCCAGAGCAGCAAAAAAAACAAAGAACATAATCAATTTTTGCGGTCGGCGCCCACTTCCAGCGGGAGCGAGAGGGGAAGGCCCAAAAAGCGGTTCGTTAGATTCGCGGCGTTTCTCATATTCGGCTAGTTAGCCGTTCGAGCACGTCCCATGGAGGTGGGGTGTTGAATTTTAATCAAGAACCCGCGAGGCGCAATCGCTGCGACAGTTGGTGTGCGGTGCGACGCGCCGTGGCGACGTCTGGGTGTGTGAATAAAGCCAGGGTGACTTGACGAAAATTTCGGTTCGACTCTCAAGGCCAGTGGGACTTGGGGGCTTCCTATTTGTTAGTTTGGTCAGCCACCTTGTCGTTATGTCTTGAGATAATGGCAGTTTGCTTGAATTCGAAATGAGGCAACGACGCAGTTGACCGCGGCTTCAGTTGGTGGGTTGAAGGAGAACAGAAGGAAATGTGCGCCGAAAAATCAATCGACTGTGGTTCTGAGGCACAAGTTGTGAGAGGTACCAGCTGCACATTGCTGGTGGATCTCCTGATGCACCCTCAACTGCAGTGTCCCTTCTACTGGTCGCTGGTGTCAATTTGCCATGTCCATCGGTTCATAATGAGCCATCTCCTTGTTTTCCCAAACTGACCCCGAACTGAACTCATTATCGCTCGGAGCAAATGTAAACTAATTTCAGGACCTCCTGCTGACACCGCTTCATTCAAGCTTTGCCCTCAACTCCACATTTTCCACTCGACTTCCGCGCAGTAATTGGATCGCCATTCTCCGCCATTTGACAAGCAGCACTCTGCCGTCGTCGGACGGACATCTCCTCCTGGAGAATCGCAATTAAAAGCTTTAAACGGCAGCCACCCGCCCCCACCGACTCCTGTCATGATTCACTCGCCCATCCGCTGACTCCTAATTAATTTCTCAACATAAACTTTGTTGTCCCTGCGCAAATAAAAAGAAAACACAATGGCTTCCTGTCGTAACAGTGCGCCATTTAACAATCTATCCGCCGACAATAACACACGCCAACCGAGAACAGTGTTCGTCAATAAAGATAACAGTCGACCCCAAAAAACGAAGACCCGACGACGAACCTCTCTCAGTGCGCCATCGGAATGGAGTGCATGTTTAAATGTGGGCTCCAGCTGTTCTGAGGGAGAGACAACTTCGAATGGGTGGCGCGGGAGTGACTCCTGCTGAGATTTGAACGCAATCCCTGACGCGGAGTATGAACAACTCCTCGGGGAGTTGTTTTTTTTTTGCAAAGAAAGCACATGTCTGTTGGTTTAATTAACTTCATCGCTGCTGCTGCGTGCAGTGACAGATGTCGCGGAATTTTTGATAAACGTCAAGCAAATGTCACAAAAGTTCAGCTACACGCACACTAACGACTGATTACGTAACGCTGATGCATTAATTGCCGAAAATGCCAAGCTGATGAGTGGCTAGTTTAATCTGTCAATTGTCAATTGCTTGATGCTTCGCCGTGACCGCTGATGGGTGACAATTGAAAGATGTCACTTGGATGAGTGATGGATGTGCCGATTGTGGGCGTAATTGATTGGAAGCTTAAGGGACGTTTGCCTTAATTTATCATGTCATTTGTATTCCTCTGGTGACGTTTTAGTTCTTTCGTGGGACTAGATGAGTATGAATTTGACAGCTGTCACGTAATAAATGGTGCGCGTCTTACGTTCGTTGAATAGACTTTGGCTGAGAATACTCTTGATCTTCGGTTGCTCTGTGAGACTCGTTCTGATTGAAATTCCAATAGTCAACTTTTGGGCATCATTGACTTGGTTCAGGCATCTTTTTAAGACGGTCTTGTAGACAAACCTAGTAAAGGGAAATCTAGACTTCTCGAGACAAAACGGATTAAGGGACAGCAAAAGAATGGTCTTTGCGGTGATGCCTTGTCAAGAAACAACTGTCGCCTGGTTTAAGCACCTTTATGTGATCTTATTCTTGAGGAAACCCTCGGGGAGGCAAGTCCTGAATCTTTGAGTAGCATTGTCTACACAAATATTCCCTGCATAAGCCATTTCTTTGTCTTCTGTGTAAAAATGTGCATTCCTTGAACGACTTCACAAGGAATGCAGCAGGATAGTCAAAATCTGATGGTAAGACTAGTGTAGTGGCAGGTCTACCGAGTTGAGCCGATTTAGAATGCAGTTGTGGTCAGGAAACATCTCAGGCGTATGTTAAACTGTTCAGACATAGAACAGGGACATCGAGAGTGGCTCGACAGTCTGTTGGCAATTGCTTATCTCTTCTGCATCTTCAAGTCTTTTTGATTGGCGCTACAGTCCGGGGTGGACCTGGGCCTCAACCAACATGCCTCTCCAGCCAGCACGATCTTTCGCCAGCTGCCTCCAGTTGCGCACACCAAGTTGGTTGAGGTCTTTTTCGACTTGTGTGCACCATCTAGTGCGAGGACGTCCTCTGTTGCGCTGTCCCAATGGCTCGGTGTCGAAGACTCTTCGGGCCGGAGCTGTGGTGTCCATCCGCTCGAAGAAGTCCTTGACTACCTCAAAGTTTCTGCTGCCGATTATAACGCTCTGTCCGAGACGTCGATGTTGTGCGTCCTTTCGTGATGACAGCATGTACTTTGTTTTACCCTGGGTTATCGCTAGATCTTGTACGCGATGTTGAGGAGGTTGCTCCGTCGATTGTTGGCGCATTGGTCTCCTTTTTTGTGGAACGGACAAACGATGCTGAGATTCCACTCATCGGGCTCCCGACCATATCTTACAGATGAGCTGGTGCATGCGCACAACCAGGTCATTTCCAGCTGCCTTAAACAGTCCAGCAGCTTTGTTCGACTTCAGCCTATCGCTACCTTGACTTCGTCTAAATCGGGGGGACGAAATTCGTGTTCATCATCGTCCAAATTGAGTGAAACATTCTGCCTGACAGCGGAATTGGTGTCGTCATCGCCGTTTGACAGTCTACAGAAATGATTTTTCCCAATTCTCAGCATCGACTGCGATTCTACTACTAGCTGTCCACTTGCTCTGATTAACTGACTTAAAACGTAATTCGCCGAATGGACCATTTAATACGTAGTCGGTGTCAATTCAATTCATTGTCAACCAACCCGACAATGCTCCGCTTTGTTTTTGACAATTAAATAAGAAACGCACACAAAATCGCCCAAGAAATGCAGCAGACAGACGAACGAAATTTAAAATCACTCAAAGCCGAAAAGTCTGCCACAAGGCAGCACAAACATTTTCCAAATTCGGCCAAAACTTGTTGCTGTGACCTTTCCCAATTCCAACCAACTGCCGTCAGATTTATTGCACTACATGTTGCCGCCTGTGAGAGGTGTTGTTTCTTAGCAACAGCATAACCAGCTCGACCGCTTTCAACTTGGGTTTGTGTAACTAATTTGTAGATTGACGCCAAACAACGTGTGGTAGTGTTCATGAAAAAATTAATTTACAAATGTACAGTGTTGAGTATCTCCTTACCTTTGATTATCTGTTAATGGGGCTGGACTGCGGATGGGAGTGAAGTTCATAGTTTTGGGTAATTTATGTCAGTAAGCTGTTGTGCATGTCAATGACTCAGTCATGGGGAAGTTTTTTTTGTTTTTGACGCCGTCATGGGCTTGGTTAGTATGGAAGAAGGACTGTGCATTTACCATTATGCCAGGCCTTGGGAAATAAATATGATCTTTTGTAACATCTTCCAAACTAGAACGCCTTCTAATCCTTGTGCTTCTAAAAGAAGATGTACATTATATTGAACTTCTGATATAAAGACTAGATGATGGCGGTCGCTTTACAATTTGATCCTGGCTATCAGAAACAGTAGAACCCTGAAAGATGGAAGGCAAGGTTGAGGCTTCGTTTGGGAACCTACAGGTCATCAGCGTGAAAATAAGGTTACTTGTATGACAGGGGCGACTTGCTCAGCACCAAAAGAGCATGGTGGTGTGGGAAACAAGCTCTATAAGGCCGGCAGGATGTAAGAGTTTGCTGAATTGTTTCCGCTGTAACCACCCCAGAATTTAATACAGTAACGTGACGGTTGGAGAAGACATTAAACCTATAACTTCCGCTGCTCCTGTAGTGCTCTGACTAGTCGCAGGTTCCTACACCTAGGAGCCTACTACTTCAGCGGCCGCAATGAGCAAAACAGTGTCAGCATAGGCCTGCTAAATCGCTTCTCTAGAAGCACCAACTGGTTCCTGTGTTAGGAGAGATCAGTCCGTGTGGTATCACAATGGGCCTACTCTGGCCTAAGTGTGACTGCCCTTAACAGTCAGCCACCATTACCTAATCTAACCTAACCTAAAACTTCCGCCATCGGTAACTAGCCATTGTTGATTCTAGCAGTCTACTCAGCACTGCAAAAGCTGCCAAGCACCAGTTGAGACCCACAATGATTAAGGTGATAAACTCACAACTGTTGTGAGTGCTATTATCCTCTCAAAAGTGGAGGCCTGCTACTTTTATAACGACTCCGAAAGGCGACCTGTTTGAGAAAAATTTACTTTCTGAACATTGTCAGTGACTCAAAGAGTTAAGCCATTGTCGGCGCATTGCACCACTAGGCCAAGGGGATTGCATTACCGGTTGTTGCTCAAAAATAATACCGGGCGAAGATAACTGCCTGCAGAAATAACTTATAATTTTGATCAATCATGCTGGTGTTGATTGATTCGTATTTGGGTTTTAAGACAGACAAACGACAAGCCGAACTAGTGGTTATTCTATGAAATAGAAAAGTAGCCTCTCACTCCTTGAGTCTACATCTTACCCGCCGGTGCCAGCGCATGAAATCAATGCGCAACGGAGGCAGATACCTGGAATGAAAATGCAGACACAAACTGCCCCAAGAAACGATGTGGATTTACAGAAAGTGAAGCAGATATAAAAAATATGAAAACTATCGAGCGCACATTCGACAAAAAACCCATATTTTGGTCGTACTGGAACAGAACTTCGCAGATTTGAGTACTGATTATTTTGGGTACGGGACCAGACCTTATCTATTTATTTGAAAACTCCTTTATAACTACCACAGGTGCCTTCACGATGTTGCCAAATAGTCAACAAATCCTCGCCTACTTCTGAAAGTATTAATTTTCAAGGCAAAGACGGAGTCCAAGAATGGGCGGAGCCGGTTCCAATGGCGTCTTGGCTATAGAAGAGGTCTTACAGAATTAACTAGATCTCGAGGATGACTTGAGCAACCACCTAGTCTTGATTTTTGGACGTACCTATCCAACCAAAAATAGGCTTCGTCGCTGAACACAAATTCTGATAAAAATGCGGTTCGCTTTTGCAATGCATCCTAAAAAGAATCAAAATAAACGAAGTAGGTTTTTACTTCTACTACTAAGTTGCTAGGTAGTAGATGCATGCAAATTAAATAATGAAATAAATCTACTACACATGACGTAGATTCTCATCTCTGGTAGATAAATGTTGGATATCTTCTTGCTCTCCTATTTCCTTCTTCAAGTCTGATCATTTCCTGAGTCCCACAACGGCAAACCGAGCATGAAATTACTTGTCTTGTCACACGCAATAAGAGGTGTGGTTTGGAATCTAAAGGAAATCGCAATAATTGTGTAAAAATCTGCGTCGTCTTAGACTCATCATGTTTGTGGTTGCATTTCTTTTAAAACTCTCAGAGCATACCCTCAATCTTTCCGCCTTGCGGATCTTCAGTAAGGAATTTATCCCCGTGGATCACAGGTTGAGAAAAGCTGTCGTTGCATGAGAATCAGTATTAAGGCTATTTTCTTGAAATCTTTGTGTCAAGTGGTAAGTCCATGCGCTTATCAACTGTCTGACATCTGCTGAAAACTATCGTCGTCCACATCCGTAGCATTTACTTGTAAGAAAAAGTAAGTCAATCGCGTTCGGTTAAGGCCCATTCATATGAGGTCGCCACGAACTGCGAACTTCGCAAACACTAACAACTCATTCATATGGAGTTTTCTCATTCCCAGAGAACTACGGGTGCAAACTGACACTTCCTTGTGAGTTTATTGGTCGCGGATGTTGTGGATTGCTCTTGAATATTTGTGTATTACGAACTCAGTTTGACAGCTCACGAGAGAATGATTGATTCGCAAAGAAAAACTTTTAAATTGGTATTTTTGTCAATGAAAAAACTCGATAATTTAGTTACAATCTTTTCGCATACCAAGAAATGTATCTTTTTGCTTGTATTTTCTGGAAAAGGGTTGGTTCCTTTCCAACTGCGTTCGCAGTTCGCCACTCATTTGAACGGGCCTTAAAACTCCTAGTCCACCACAGTTCACCTCCGGTTCTGACGTTTGTGCTCTTATGTCACTTATACTACTTTATTTGTACGCACATTTGTTAGGAGTACAGAGCAGCGCCCTCAATTCAATTCAAACGCAATTGCTGCAATTGCTCCTCCATTATCTCTGACGATTACTAAGCCAGTTGCTTGAGTGTTATTTTCATGTCAACGTCACTGTCAGTGTTGCGGATTGAGATGTTGGTTCACATGTTTGCAGCAGTCTTGTGTCACAGCAATCAAAGTAGCCCAGCTAAGGCTGATGATCTCAATATGTCCCCACCTTTACCTCCTCCTTCTCGCATAAAATCACGCAAGCTCCTTCAAATCTCCAGCAACGACTTTCCCATAAGTGTCATCAGTGATCTTATCCACGTCGCCATAACTTAACCTTTAAAACTTCGCTCGTTAACGTGCGACGTTTGATATCCGCCCTAAACCCATTAATCAACGAAAGTTTTGTGCTGCGCTCATAAACTGCAGTGTAATCAGCCCATAAGTCTGCACAGACGAACGAACAGGCGAACGAGCAGTCGTTCGCATAAATGTCAAGTGAGTAGTTTGTCAAGTGAATCATCAGCGATGCGAAGTCGATTCGAAGTGGAAATTTCTTCAAACAATCAAACAATTAACGCTTCGAGCTTAGGTGACTATTTACAAGAACGTGACTTGAAATGACAATGACACGTCGTCGGGCGTCGAAGTTGTCACAATTATCCGATTGCCTTGCCATTTGTGTGGCATTCGAAATTGAAAACAGGCTTCGGTAAATTGTTGACACCCATGAGGAGACTGTTGACCAGGAGAACACTGAAAATCTGACACGCGTCTCCTTCAGACGCCATGACTAATCGGACCCCTGTCCCAAGTTTGCAGTCAGTTGAATTATTTAACAGACATTCTCTGATTCACTGTTTGTCAACCTCTTTGTGTCAGTCCATCTCCGCGACAGCTTCGCCTCTCCGAACGAACACAAGTTGATTTCGTTCTTTGTCCCCGTCACTACACACAACACACAGCACTTGTGTGTGCCTCCAGCACTGCGATGACCCTCGAGTTCTCATCGAACGAGTTCATTCCGTTCATTCTGAGTACACTTGCACCGAGATTGGAAGTGTGTGACACCAATGAGCGCGGTCGCCTTCCAATTCCGGTATTTGTTAATCTTTTGCAACATGCTGTGGATAAACACATATTCCCTTTGTTCCATCGTCACTGGGGCTGGTTGTCTCTGTCTGGCACTCAGCTGATTGAAAGTTGCTTGTGCGCATGTGTGGGACGGGGGAGAATTGTGCTCTCTCTGTGTGGAGAGTTGTTCATTTTGCTGTCGCTGTGTTGCCGGTGGGTTGCGCAACATGCTGCTTCGAGTTATTGCCTGTGGATGGAATGATAGCGACGTTGATGGTGTGGTTTGGGGAACGCCAAGTGAAAGGAAATCGAAGGATAAGTGGCTGTTTTTTTCCTTGTCCACCGCAAAGGAACGTGAACAAATTGCGAAAGAACTGCAGCGAAGCATGACATGAGGGAATAGAAGGCACGGCCATTAGCTGCGCCAGCTTGGACTGCAATGGACAATAAATCGCGGAAATGTGTACGTAGGTCTGCCTCGATTTCTGGGTGTCACAACAAGCTGGGTGGCAGCTCAAGATCTCTGTACGGAGTGTGTTCAATGAGAGTGCCTTGACAACTCTTCAAAATTCATTCCAATTTCCAGAAGCTGTAAAAAAGTCTCTTCAGCAAAGTGGACAACCCTTCTCGAAAAAAACATCAATTCGTTTGACGCCACTTTCACGTCAACAGAAATGAATAGCCACACCCACACCCACTCACTCCCCACGGCGCTTCATATTTCGACAACAAGTTCCACATGAACGCACTCTCCAATTCCAATTTTAATGAGAAACATCGCATAGATTCGTCGTCGTCCTCTGAATTCGATAGCAACGAACGAACCAAGGTCAAGTGGGGTTTTGAAATCAGCCCACACATTCGGTATACTTGTCGACTTTCTTTCTGAACACATCCCTCTCCACCCCTATGTTTCCACTGTGCACACTTGAGAGTGCATTTACGATACTGTAAACTGAAAACTAGGTAAGGACTTCATCCTTTGCTCGGCATTACATGCCAAAGGATGTCAAGTTTCTGCTGATGGCTGAAGTATAATGTTCCGGCAGCGGGAAAAGGATCAAAAGCGCCCGCGGGGGGCGAATAACGAACCGATTGACTTGAATCGCAATCTGAGAAAGATGAAAGTGCACAAGAGCGTGGCTTGCAAGTGACAGGAAGTGGCCTTGGAACGGGTGAAGGTGAAGATGCCGGAACCTGAGTGCGTGATGGAGCGAGTAACATGCGAGGATTCAGGTGGAAATTCTTGAGCAAGGGAGTGCCGTGCGATGGTATTCTTGGACTTCAAGGCAGACGCGGGTGGATCCTTCTCATTACACGTGAGCAAGTGTTGAAAATGAGCGCATTTGATGAAATCGGTTCTGTTCAAAAGTTCATGTGAAAGGTAGGTGGGTAGATGTGGGAAATTGCCTAACTTGGACCTCAAAGGTCCTTTGTGTTGTCATTTACGTCGAGTCGTTTACCCACGATACCCTTCCTACCCCGTTGCTGCATCCAGTGATACTTAGAACCTTCCACTTCTTTGTTAGTCCAGGATAAACCTGAGCCTCAGCCAGCTAGCCTGTCTAGTCAGTGCGATCTTTCACCAGCTGCGCACGCCAAGTTTGTTGTGGTCCTTCTCCACTTGTGTGCGCCATCTAGTGCAAAGACGGCTCGGAATCTAAGACGCTTATAATACTTTGCTGGTGGTTTTTTAGAAACTTAAGGATGTCCTTATGCTTATGCTCGCTGTGTGCTCAAGGCTGTCTCGAAAAATGCAGCCTTAGTATTTTCTTCTTACTTCTGCAAGGGCTGAGCAGGTCCTGAGGCAATATAACAATGTTCCTCATCCTCATCTCTGCAGCTTCAACAGAAGTAGGGCGCTGCTGTGATTGCCATTTCAACCACTGCGTAAGCTTTTTCTTCTATCCTACTCAGGTTCAGGTCTCTTTCTGAGTAGATGGAAAACAGCATTTGTCCAGCCCGTCCCTAAAAAGGAGCGTCACCCACCTCGTACCGACCCATAGCACTTACGTCCCTTCTTTTTGCAGTCATTGAAACAACGCTGATAAATCGTCAGCTCATGAAATATCTTGAATCGCGGAAGCTTCTTAATGACCGACAGTATGGCTTCCGCAGCAACAGGTCCACTGGTGATTTGATAGCTTATCTCACCGAAAAGTGGAACCAATCTTTGCACACTTCTTTACAGGCGAAAGCAAGACAGTCGCGCTTGATATTTCTAAAGCATTTGACAGAGTTTGGCATCAAGCTCTTTTGTCGAAAATGCGTGCTTATGGTGTTGATGAATCTCTGCTTCTATGGATTAGAAACTACCTTTCGAACCGTTCAATCCAAGTTGTTTTGGATGGGTTCAAGTCTGATATTCAAAAAATAAATGCTGGTGTCCCCCAAGGCTCTATTCTGTCTCCGACACTCTTTCGCATTTTTATAAATGACCTCCTGTCTGCCACTTCCAATCCAATCCACTACTTCGCTGATGACAGCGCCCTCAGCTTTTCATATTCGTTGCAAAATTCACGACCCTGCCCTTCGGACGTAGTATTGGAACGGCAGCGTATGTCAAGCACATTGAATTTCGATCTGGACAGCATAATTAACTGGGGTAAGAACAACAGAGTGGAATTCAATGCTTCCAAAACGCAATGCTGTCTGCTGTCTCTAAAGCGAACCCTGATAATCAGCCAACCATTATCCATGATCCCATCCTTGGTATGTGCATCAACACAACGCTTAGTTGGAGCGATCACATATTCGAGGTCGCCAAAAATGCTGCGAAATGTTTTTATGTTTCCTTAATCGATGCAAGAAATATTTCATCCCCTCTGATTTGGCTTTAATCTATAAGGCGTATATTCGCCCTAAGCTTGAGTACAACGCTCAAAATTGGTCTGGCACCCCCAAGACCACCCTGCACCTACTAGATAGAATACAAAAGCGAGCGATAAAACTTATAGGAGACAACGATATCGCGGGTTCATTAGACTCGCTTGAACATCGACGTACCGTGTCTTCTTTGTCTGTTTTTTGTTTTCGTTATTTTAACAAACGATGCTCAAGTGAGCTAGCCAACTGCATTCCTCCTCTCCTTAAATTCACCCGCAATACACGTCTCGTTAGGAATGCACATCAGTTCACCCTTAAGCCTGCTTCCGGTCGCACAATGAAATTTAGAGACTCGTTTTTTAGCCGCTCCACACGAAAATGGAATGCTCTTTCCAGCTCAATATTTCCCATAGACTATAATCCGTGGCGTTGTGGGTATGTGCGTCGACCCCAACCTCGACGTCGTCGGTTCGATTCTTGCTCTGAGCGACACAAATAATTTTCACGACCCCACCTCTTTCGAGTCACTGACAATGCTCAAAGAGTATTTCCTGTCTAGAAAAAGCTTCTCAAACTTGGCCGTTCGGATTCGGCATTAAACTGTAGGTCCCTTCCACTCGTGAGAGAACAATAGCACGCACAACACGAGTGGTTGCTGAGAAGCTAGGCCCTGGCCCCCTACGGGCTGTAGCGCTACCCATATTATTATTTTTATTACTATAATCCGCACAGGTACCTCCTCTCCCTCTATAACTTCGGCCCGTGCTGTGTCTTGATCCCAGACACTTGAGGGTATTAGTAACCCCTTGAGCAAAAAGTAAGCTATCTGAACTTGGTGATTCGAAAGAGTCAAAGCTGTGCACTGTCCAGTGTAATTCAAGTGGATTTAGTAGACCCGATGGTACCGACTGGTTCGGTTCCTCTAGTCTCATGTCTCTTGTTTCACCATTTCATCACTTTTTGTTCGTCGGGCAAAAGGAGTTTGTTAGGAGCTGAAGGGTGTCCTCGAGTCGGCCCATGTCTACGATTAAAGTGAGTACTATCTACACACTTTCAAGAAGCATTTGAAATTTTGTAAAAATGGTAAATTCACGTGTAATTTTATTCACGTGTAATCAGATTCACGTGATATCAAATTCTGGTTAATTTAAATCACGGATAGTGCGTCCTATTTCACATGATCTATCTGTACGCTCGGTAAAACTTCTTGAAAGTCGTGGAGAGCGACGATACGATCGCAGCAAGATCAGCAAACCACCTGTAGAAGCAGAGGAAGCGGCAAACAGATGCGATAGTCCTCCCCACAGTCAGCCAGCCAGCCTCCCATCAACTCTCTACAAGCCGCTTTCAAGCTTCAAATGAGATCACTGATCACTTTGTTCCTTCATTCCCATTCCATTCCGCATTCGAAAAAAGCTCGCCCATCCCCTACGAGTCCCGCATTGGGGTAGGTTCCCCAACCGAGTGCACCGAGCTGATTCACCATCCCAACCCCCCACGGTCATTCGGTGAGGCAAAATGCGAGCGGTCCTCGGTGCTCTTTAATTGTACTTTGTCCATCGTCCAGACGGTGCGCGATCTTTTGTTTCGATTCAAATCGAATCAATTACCAATTAAGCTCCGCTCAGATCTGCGCCACTATCGGCGCGGTCTTTTTTGGTCTTCTGTTCCCCTTCTCACACTCGCTTGAACTTTTTAATTGAGGCAATTGGTTGGAAATTCGTGTCGCATTCCTTAGCGTAGCCGTGGTGTGGGCTTCAGAAGTTTGTTCAACTTCTGTCATCTGGACGCGGCAGTCACTGGCTCAGCGCCGGTGGAGGGGATGCACTCGAGCAGCGCAGCGCAGCACAGAGCACAGGCGAGCGATGGGAGCAAGCTTGCGCTGTTCGGTGGGTTTAGTTTGTGATATCTTTCGACCGCAGGCAGATGCAAGAGCAGAAGACTGCTCCCGGAGCGATGTTTGTGTTGACTTAAGTCGAGTCTTGTGTGTTTTTGGTGGACAAGCGATAGACATTCAGAGAGACAATGAAAAGCGTGTCGGGCTGCAGCAGCCTGGAGGACATCAACTTCTCGGTCGCCCCGGGCGCCACAGCCACGCGGACGAGCATGTCGTCGTCGTTCGGCTCGATGCCGATGCAGGAGACCGGCCAGCACATGAAGCGATGCGACAGCAGCTCCAGCAATTTGGTCGTGAACATTTACAAGAACCCTCTGGAGAGCTTTCAGAGCACGACCGTGTGCGGCTTCCGGAACTCGGCCTACGAGGGGGCCATCGTAAACGACGTGACCACGGACGCGGTCGCTGCCGGATGCGGCGCCCTGGATTGTGACAGCGACTTCGCCTGCAGCGGCGGTGGGAGTTGCTCAAAGAACATCGCCTTCGTGAACGCGAGACTGAACAAGAGTGGGTACCTGAATGCAGGACATCCGCATTCGCGTTCAAAGTATGTCAGGACGTTCTCTTTTTTTGTTTATTTTTCTCTCTTTCCTTTTGAGTACCCTTTGAGTAATCTACTTGTTTTTGTTTTCTCATTGCAGCTCACAGAACAATTTGTGCAATGGCAGCATCGCCGGGAATCACATTCTGGCGCCAAAGGTGCACAACAACAGCCCCAATGGCCAGAAGAAGGGGACGGTGACGCTGACACATCTGCCGCAACGACCACCTGTGGATATTGAGTTTGTGGACATATCGTACTCGGTGTCGGAGGGCAGACGGCGCGGATTCAAGACAATCCTGAAGGGCGTGACGGGAAAATTCCGAAACGGTGAACTGACTGCGATCATGGGCCCCTCGGGGGCGGGCAAGAGTACGCTAATGAATATTTTAGCGGGATACAAGTAAGTCATGTGAAGAATTTATTTTATTTTTTTTTTCGAGGGGAGCGTATAGGTGAGGGGAGCTTTTGAGAGGCCATCGACGTTCGGTCGTAAGGCTTCGATTTTTAGTCGAGTCTGGCTGCCGACGTGAAACTCGAGACAAATGAATAAGCCTGAAGAAAATTTAGTCAAGCGAACCACGGAGGAAAACTCACATTTTCATCGAAACCCAAGGGTCATCCAACAAGAGGTGTTATTTTGAATCCGTAGGCGAATGCAAATTTTTTGGTGGAAAGTGGCGATGTTTTTATACAGACATAAAGTAAAAATGCTGAGGTTTTTAATGGAATATTGGGTTTTGGGAAAATCCTTCTTAAGTCTGCCTGTAAATATCCACTCTTTTGATGCAACGTTTTCGCATTTCCAATATGAGCATGTTGGTAGAGCGCTGCTCTGAATTCACGTAGGAGGAAAGAGGAAAAGCTAGTTCTCTTAAACAGCAAAGATTCCGAGGTTTAGTGAGGTCTCCATTCCCCCCAAGCTACACATCCAGTCAATTTGTTACGCAAAGGACCCATTGTTTCACCATCAGTGTGGCATGTGGTGTGTGTTGTCCTTCTGGACACAAGTGCCACCCATTTCGAACAAAATGTCGTGGGTATAAAAAAAAGTGAACCCCATGACGCCGCCAGTCCCAAAAGCACACCTAATTGCGACTCATTCTGGTTTAAAAAGTGTCTCATCCACTTGTCTTGACACACTCAGCGAATGTAGGGCCTCCTGTTTCACCTCTTCGGTGATCAATTCGTGTTTTAGTTCCAATTTGTCAGAATGGAGACGAAGACAAATGATTTCGAACAAAAAGTATCCCACTTCTGGTAATCACTTCGAAATGGACACATTTGAGTTTTTCAGGGGATCAATAGGGTGACCAGATAAGAACGATAGGAGGAGAAAATTTAATAAAATAAATATGGTGTGAGGTGCAAAATTGGTTCTGGCTTTATTTGGAAGCTATATTCATGCCATTTTGCTTAAAATGACCGGCTCAACTTCGCTAGCAACAAATTCTTCATGACTCGGTTCAATATCTGCGGCGTTGTTCAGTCATCATCGTCTCGAGTGTTAATCACGAGGTCATCCAAAGTTGTTGGCTTGTTAGCATTGACTAAAAACTACACGTAGCCCCAGAACAAAAACCAATAAATGATAGATTTAACAGTGCCAGCTCCAGTGCCAGGATCAAGAGCAGAATTACTCTTGCCAATCGCTGTTTCCTTGGACTCAAGAGGCAATTGAGTAATGGAGCCCTCTCTCGAAGAACCAAGTTGACTCTATATAAGACACTGATCATCCCAGTCCTGCCATACGGCGCGGAGGGATGGACAATCTCGAAAGCTGATGAAGAAGTCCTTGGTCTCTTTGAGAGAAAAGTTCTGCATGCGATCTTTGGTTCTATTTGTGTTGACGGGTTCTGGAGGTGAAAATTCAACCGAACTGTACGGGCTTTACAGCGACATGAGCCTAGTTAGGCGTCTACGGATCCAACGCCTACGTTGGCTAGGTCATGTAGAGCGGATCGACACCACAGCTCCGGTCCGAAGAATTTTCGAGCCCGAACCTGTAGGGTAACGCAACAGAGGATGTTGCCAAGTGGAGAAGGACACCACAGCCAACTTGTTGTGTGATACTGAAGACAGCTAGCTAGAGATAGGGCTAGTTGGAGAGGCTTGTTGGTTAAGGTCCAGGTTCACCCCGGACTGTAGCGCCACACAAAGAACAAGAAGAAGAAGGCTTCAGCTGTTCGAAATGATTAACCGCCAACAACCAGTACAAACTTCATGAAACATTTCCAAAACACCTTCATATTGTTTTACAAAATGTTTCCTATTCATACACATCGTGTGAGTAAAATTCGATCCATCTTGGATAACGTCCTTATTTTCACTTTCCAAAAGCATTCAGAATGAGAGCTGGATGCTAATAGTTCGTCAACGACATGATGTCTAAATTGACACCTCTTATTGGATGATCCTATGCGATGAGAGATAGTGGAGAGTAAATGGTATCATGTACACTCCGGCCACATTTTCCCCCATCGTTGACTTAGGATTTGGGGGCTATTTTTAGAAACATGATAACCCCACAAATGGCATGTTTTAGTGGACAATGTCTCTTGATTTGTATTGCCTTACTGTGCCTTGACTATTGAATTACTGATTACGTGCATCAGGTGGTGACCCAGTTGTACATCTACCATTTTGACGCGTAATAATTGGTGCTTCTATTCTGAACTTGACTTGCATACTAGTTTACTCGCTTTTACGTCCTACTGTTCGTTTTGCCCAGTCTACGTGCGAAGCAATGGACCTCCCGTTTATCGGATTCATTGACAGTAGGAGAGCTGCCTCTTGAAAATCGTTTGAGTTGCGTCCGGCGAAGTAGCAAAAGCTTCGGCTTATATCTGGCTACTGCTTATGATACAGTCGGCAGTCGGCAGCAGTCACACTTTCTTGTTTTCTGATTACTCTATACTTTCTCATAGCCTGCACAATTTTTGTGATGTGTCAAATAAATCAAATATATCATAAGACATACCTGCATTGCCGTCCATGCTATTTGGAAACTGAAACTTACGTCTTTTGGAAGGTTACAACGCTTAGGCTTTGGCGCTATCAACCGCTTCAAAGTCGACGTTGGTTTATGTATATTCCATCATCTGCTTCTTGCCTTCAAGTACCAGAGAGTGGAGTGATGTGTACGTTGAGTGCGACATTGTGTGTTGCTTGCGGCTGTCAAGGCTCAGGCGCATAGAATACTTTACATGCGTAGCGTCAAAGCATCCGTTCACGGTGAAGTACCCGAAGGAAGGGGATGACACAATGAATACTTCAAGGCACAGCTGATTTCATTTGACAGTAGCTTCAAATTCAATTTCAAGCGATCTGATATTTATTTTGCAAAAATCCCTCCAGACGAGTTACTGGATTTACTAATGTGACTGATGATACTGCTCGAACTTAAAGAATATATTATATATGGGTGGCGTTACAGCCCGTAGATGGCCAGGGCCTAGCTTCTCAGCAACCACTCGTGTTGTGCCTGCTATTGTTCTCTCACGAGTGGAAGGGACCTACAGTTTTATGCCGACTCCGAACGGCAAAGTTTGAGAAGCTTTTTCTAGACAGGAGATATTCTTTGAGCATTGTCAGTGACTCTAAAGAGGTGGGGTCGTGAAAATTGTTTTCGTCACACAGAGCAGGAATCAGAGCAGGAATCAGAGCGACATCGAGGTTGGGGTCGATGAACATACCCACAATGCCATATTAATACAAAAAAAAAAAACAACAGTCGATTTTGCGTCCGGACTTTATATATAGATCAAGATGAGCACGGCTTGTTTGCGTTAAGCTTTGAGAAACTATACAATGACCAGGTATACAATGAATACAGGTTGACTGGTGCTCATTTGATGCAGCGCTTCCAGAGGCCAGTTTCTTGGACGCTTCCTCTACATACCTATACCTTAGAGATTTCCACCGCTGTTGGCAACTTAAACTAAAATGTGAGAGAAATATGAGTAAGTCATAAAACTTACTCATACATTACCGCTGCACGCTCCCAGCCTTTTTGTTTTAATAATTTGTTCCGGTACGATGCATGGCGCTCGAAAGCGCCATTGAATTTGTATTTTATTTAAAACTTGCAATTACAAACCTTTTCAAGAGCACCGGCTTCTCTGAAAGAAAAAGAAAGAGCATGAGAAGCGCGCGGTCGTGGAGATGGAGAGGTGTTACGACAGGAAGGAGGTCCAAAAGGGACGAAAATGGACAACTAATAGTAGAATCGCAGTCGATGCTGAGAATTTGGAAAAATCATTTCTGTAGACTGTTAAACGGCGATGACGACACAAATTCCGCTGTCAGGCAGAATGTTTCACTCAATTTGGACGATGATGAACACGAATTCCGTCCCCCCGACTTAAACGAAGTCAAGATAGCGATTTCTAGACTGAAGTCGAACAAAGCTGCTGGACTGTTTAAGGCAGCTGGAAATGACCTGGTTGGGCGCATGCACCAGCTCATCTGTAAGATATGGTCGGAGGAAAGTATGCCCGATGAGTGGAATCTCAGCGTCGTTTGTCCGGTCCACAAGAAAGGAGACCCCTTTGACTGCGCCAACTATCGAGGGATCAGCCTCCTTAACATCGCGTACAAAGTCGTCTCTGCCGTTTTGTGAGAACGCCTGAAACCATTTATCAACAACCTGACAGGTCCTTATCAGTGCGGTTTCAGGCCAGACAAGTCCACAATAGACCAAATATTTACACTTCGGTAGATCCTGGAAAACACTCAAGAGATGCAGATCGACACCCACCGTCTATTTGTCGATTTCAAGGCCGCATATGACAGCGTGCATAGAGACGAGCCATACAGCGCCATATCTAGTTTTGACATCCCTGCCAAACTCGTCAGGTTGTGCAGGATGACGATGGAGAACTCTCGCTGCTCCATCAAGGTCGGTAACGAACTCACCGAGACCTTCAATGTCAAAAAAGGTTTTAGGCAAGACGACACGCTGTCAGGTGACTTCTTTAACATCATACTTGAGAAGATCGTGCGAAACTCAAACGTAAACACCCGAGGCACGATCTTCCAAAAGTCCGTTCAACTGCTTGCTTACGCGGACGACATTGACGTGATTGGACGAACACAGCGAGCCGTCAATGAGGCGTTTGCTGGTATTGAAGCGGAAGCGGCTTAAATGGGTCTAGCGGTAAACCAGGACAAAACAAAGTACATGCTGTCATCACGGAAGGACGCACAATATCGACGTCTCGGACAGAGCGTCATACTGGGCAGCAGAAACTTTGAGGTAGTCAAGGACTTCGTCTGCTTCTTTGGCCTCAAGAGGCAATTGAGTAACAGAGCCATCTCTCGAAACACCAAATTGACCTTGTATAAAACCCTGATCATCCCAGTCCTGCTCAATGGCGCAGAGACATGGACGACATTGAAAGCGGATGAAGAAGCTCTTGGTTGTTTCGAGAGAAAAGTTCTGCGTACCATCTTTGGTCCTGTTTGCGTTGATGGCGTTTGGAGGAGAAGGTTCAACCACGAACTATACGGGCTGTACAGCGGCATGCACCTAGTTAAGCGTCTTCGGATCCAACGCTTAAGATGGCTAGGTCATGTAGAGCGGATGGACACCACAGCTCCGGCCCGAAGAATCTTCGACACCGAGCCATTGGGACAGCGCAACAGAGAACGTCCTCGCACTACATAGCGCACACAAGTGCAGAAGGACCTCAACCAACTTGGTGTGCGCAACTGGAGGCAGCTGGCGAAAGATCGTGCTGGCTGGAGAGGCATGTTGGTTGTGGTCCAGGTCCACCCCGGACTGTAGCGCCAATCAAAGAAGAAGAAAGAATTACAAATCTTTATTTATATTTCTGCGTGTTTATGATTTCATTTCGACGAGAACCAACCTAACTCTAACAAACGTTAATTTAAAGTTTAAAAAATTATTTTGAAATGTCACATTGTTTCGCTTGTCAACGCTGAAGAAGAGAGAAAAGTTAAAAGCTGAGCAAATACATCCGTCGCGTGAGCGGCAGCGTTGGTCTATGTGCCACCTCCCATAAGAACACATTTTTTTTATGTATCTGTCAAAGTATTGCTGACGCTGACGCATGTATCTGTCAAAGTATTGTTGACGCTGACGCATGTATCTGTCAAAGTATTGCTGACGCTGACGCATCTATCTGTCAAAGTATTGCTGACGCTGACGCATGTATCTGTCAAAGTATTGCTGACGCTGACGCATGTATCTGTCAAAATATTGCTGACGCTGACGCATGTAAAGTATTCTCTGTACCGGAGCCTTAAGTCCGACCTCTTGGGGTGTTGTCTTTGTGCCGTGCTTAAGACTCTTCGCGCAACTTGCTTGAAACAGTTGCCTAGGTGGAGTTCGATTCATCTGTTTCTTCCAGACATTATTTATCAATCCTCGGATACATGCTCCAACGCTAAGACTTTGTCGTGAATGCTCCCTTTATGTCCGAGAAGTCCACCATCGTGTACTAGTTGTTTTCAAGCAGTTTGCGCAACAGAGAGTGAAGGGTTGCTTGCATTGGTCATTCATCAGTAAACGTTGAAATCTGGTCACAAGTTGGACATTTCGACAGTCTGCCAAAAACAATTTATTTTCCTTCCACAACCACTGGATCTCTGAGTGTCTGAGGGTTTCTCACAGTCACTAGTCAAACATTTGGGTATCACAAGCACAACTCCGTAGCGTCGTTCATTTGCATTAAGTCAGCTTCACCACCAATGTGAGAAATGGTCTTGCAATCGTCTTCACATCAAGCCACACTATTCCCCGTTCCCTCGCAGTCGTTGGCCTCTTTGACTTCATTCCCAAATTCCTCTCATTCAATTCTTTCGAATCATTTGTCTCGACTCTCGGCATCTTCTTAATTGTCGTTCCATTTACGGCGGAGCCATCCACGTCTGATGTCACTGCAATTGACTCGCACCGCAGCCGAGCGATTGATTAATTAATCTCTTATCTGATCCCATTAGGGAGCTCTTCAGAAACGAAAATCGCACTAAATCCAAGACTCCTCTCGGTTCACTCGCCAAGGACAATATCCATCAATCGACACTCCCTTAGTCAATTTGGGATAATTACAGTCACCCACGCCGCCGCTCGGGAGCGCCATTTGCTAACTACCTCTCGATCCATTTTGCCTCCGCGTGTGATTGATTCCCTTCAACGTGAAGCGTTTCCTTGCGCCTGCACACGCCTGCATTCCGCGACGCGGCGCTCCACTCAATCATCATTAGCCCCCGTCGCGTCGCAGTTTCCCGTGAACCCGGCTCACCTTCCACAGAATCATTTGAACGCGAGGTGAATTCAAATGAGTTGTGCGAACCTCTCAAAGTGCACATCCATCAGAGGGGGCTGCTGGAGGTTGGTGGTGGCGCGCTGTAGCACATCAAGTGAATTCAATTAGGCCCGTAGGGAGGACGCCGTCAAAGGATCTCTTTAATGAACCGGTGTAATGGAATCAAGCTCTCCTCCGACCATACGTCCGTCTCTGTGACATTCCCTGTGTCGGCTGTGCACTCTCCCCGGCCGCAGGGCTCGTACCCTTTTACTCCCCGTCGTCACTTTGGAATTAATTGGTCACGTGGCGTACTGCCGACGGCGCCGCGGCGTTCTTTTGGCACTCGCTTTGCAAAGCTTGTCAGTCGCATCAATGACCGGCCTCTGTTATCACGTCTCTTAACGCACGCCTCCCCTCTCTCGTTGCAGGACTTCTCAGCTGAGCGGCTCGGTGCTGATCAACGGCAAGGAGCGCAACCTTCGGCGGTTTCGCAAGCTGTCCTGCTACATCATGCAGGACGACGTGCTCATAGCCAACCTGACGGTGAACGAGGCGATGATGGTGTCGGCGAACCTGAAGCTGGGCAAGGACATGAACCGCGAGGCGAAGCGCGTTGTGGTGGCCGAGATCCTGGACACCATCGGCCTGACAGAGTCCGCCAACACCAAGACGTACAACCTGTCCGGCGGCCAGCGGAAGCGGCTCTCCATCGCCCTGGAGCTGGTCAACAATCCGCCAGTGATGTTCTTCGACGAGCCGACGTCGGGCCTCGACAGTTCAACGTGCTTCCAGTTAATCTCATTGCTCAAGTCGCTGGCGCGCGGCGGACGCACCATTGTGTGCACCATCCACCAGCCCAGCGCCAGGCTGTTCGAGAAGTTCGACCATCTGTACATGCTGGCCGAGGGGCAGAGCATCTACGAGGGCCGGGTGCGCGGTCTGGTGCCGTTCCTCGGCTCGCTGGGCTACGAGTGCCCCAGCTATCACAATCCTGCCGATTACGTGATGGAGGTGGCCTGCGGCGAGTACGGCGAGGCCGTGCACAAGCTGGTGCTGGCCGTGAAGAATGGCAAATGCAAGAAGTACAGCCAGAAGGACTACGCCATCGATCTGGTGAACAACAAGACTATTGCCAACGATCTGATAAAGGGCAGTGCACCGGCGAACGGCAACGACGCCCTTTGCGAACTGAAACCACCGAAGCTGGACACACAGCCACAATCACAGCAACAACCGCAACAGCAAAGCGAGCCACAGTCTGAGTGCACTGTTATCAACATGCCAACCACAAACACCACCGCCAACGGGGACGACAGCAGTATGTCGTCGAAAGCGCCGGCCGGTGCAGCGGGCTGCACCACATCCCTGCTGGACTCACACGAGAGCGTCATCACCCTGCCCAATAAATCAGGCTTCCCCACCAGCGGCTGGACGCAGTTCTGGATCCTGCTGAAGCGATCATTTGTGACCATCATGCGGGACAAGATGTTGACGCACATGCGACTGGCATCGCACATCATTGTCGGCGCGATAATTGGCATGATTTACTACGACGTCGGCAACGAGGCGTCCAAGGTGATGAGCAACGCGGGCTGCATATTCTTCACGACGCTCTTCACCATGTTCACGGCAATGATGCCCACTATCTTGACATGTGAGTAATGGGTGGGAGTTCCACCGTTTGAGGGACGACGGCTAATTTGTCTTGTTCTCTTTGCAGTTCCGACCGAGATGTCGGTGTTCGTGAGGGAGCACCTCAACTACTGGTACTCACTGAAGGCGTTCTACTTCGCCAAGACGCTGGCTGATCTGCCCTTTCAGGTGAGTGTGTCATTCGTCGCTCCATGACCATCAGCTTAACTCGTTTCCCCCGGCAGATTGTGTTCTCCAGCGTCTATGTAATCGTGGTCTACTACCTGACGTCACAGCCGATGGAATTGCAGCGCATCTCAATGTTCGTGTTCATCTGTGTGCTGACATCGCTGGTGGCCCAGAGTCTCGGCCTGCTGATCGGCGCCGGCATGAACATCGAAGCCGGCGTATTCCTCGGTCCGGTCACCACAATTCCAACGATCCTATTTTCAGGTTTCTTTGTCAATTTCGATACCATACCCGGCTACCTGCAGTGGGTCACGTATGTGAGCTACGTCCGATACGGATTCGAAGGTGAGTCCAATAATGAGCCCCCATCTGAGCCCCACTCATTGTCGTTTGTCTTCCAGGTGCCATGGTCTCCATCTACGGCATGGATCGGGCAAAGCTGAAATGCTCAGAGATTTACTGCCACTATCGCAGTCCGAAGAAATTCCTCGAGGAGATGTCAATGGACGAGGCCGAGTTCTGGGTGGACAGTGTCGCATTGATTGGCACATTCTTGGCGTTGCGCGTGATCGCGTACTTTGTGCTCAGATGGAAGCTGCACTCCATACGTTAAGCGCGTGATCGAGAGATTGCATGGATGGTCCGTGAGGTTTAAGATGGCATTCAATAGTTTTAAGGCAGACATTTTTCATTTGTTATTCTCTTCTTTTTTTTGTATGCATACATGAAATAATTTATGTGAAACACAGTCGAATGGAAGGACGCATCTATTGTTGACTTATTCGATTTTTAGTTTTCTAAGTAAGGCAACACAAAAATTGTATAAATCCAGTCGATATCACGCGTCCATTTGGAATTGGTTCCCCCCCTGAGAGGTGGACACCAACAAACAGATAGACTTGAGCCATAAGCAAGGATATTCATCAAATCGTTTTAGTAGTTCATTCACAGAGAGATTAGGGAGATCCAGGCTGGAGGGAGTTGGATCGGGATCGTATGGCGTTTTCAGTGAAATGTGTTGAAAGAGGGTTGCAAGCAAGTGGCAGGCGGGTTCATTTTAAATTGCATATTTCTAGGCTGAGTTTTTTTTTTATCGAGCATTGGAGTGGGTCGGAAACAGATCGTCTTTCAGTTGAGTTCATCATTGTTCTGGTGACTTGTCTTGGTGGTAATCTTCAGATAGCACTCATCTCCTGGGGGAACAACGACCTGGTCTAAATTTGACTACTTTTCGTTGGCAAGTTGTATCCACGTAGCTTCCTTTTTCCCGAAACTCAACATTCTGGCTATACCCAACTGTCTGTGTTTAAGATGCTTCACCAGAAACTCAACCACGTTGGCTCACATCAGAGATCTGCAGCGATGCACCGCAAATATTCCCTCAATACATGTTCTTTGGGTTGTTCTACGACTCTCACTCATAGGCCTTCCATGAAATGTTCATCCCCATCTAGGGATGGGCATGTACATGTGTCTGGCTTGTACCCTGTGCTGAGTACAATGGGTTAAAACCTGAGACACCTCCCTATCCCCATCGCATTGACTGCAAACACTTGTGGTGTGGCATTCATGTCGTCATATTTATCGAGGCACGCGACGTTTGATCATTTTTACCCCGATCATGGCGATGATGGAGAAAGGTGCAGCAGCTACCACGATAGCTTTGAAAACGGTTCACTTCTTAGCTGAAGCGTTGGCATGTGCGGTCGTAGATGAATAACAAAAATACCGCATCAACGCTCATTTGTTCCCACGACTTGGAATTTATCTTACTCAGACCTACCACAGAATCCATTCGTACGAATCGAAGTTACGATACGAACTCCGAAAAATTGATATCACGCAATCCGAACGGAATCACAAACTTGTCGTAGAAAAGCATTCCAATTTCCGTTTCATTTGTATTCAGTACTATCACAGACTCACGAAACAGATTTTTCAATAAGATTCTATTACGCATGAATTCCGTGATAGATTTTTCGGAGTTCGTACCTAACACATTTTCAACACATTTAGGGGCTTCGTTGACATTTTTTCAAATGCGATCGCAGTCTGTTTCTCGCCACTGGTAATCAAATACTCGCTCTGCCGCTGCACAGCTAGCAGGAACCGAATGAATTTGCAGTTTTGATAAGCGAGGTGAATTGATTTACCAGGATCCAGTTCACAGACATTTCCAATGCTATCTCTTTGCTTTCCTCCTGTAAAACAGTTTATCTTGTGGTGGAACAAAAAAGTGTACAATAACAAATTTAAACAAATTCAAGCAGAACTAACTTTTTTGACGAATAATACTCAAAGCAGAGCGAGCGCCACCATACATCAGAACACTTCAAAGTTTGTCACAGAACTGAAGTCGTGTTGACGAATTGTGAACACCGTTAATCACCTACGATTGCACATACCACAGTGCTGGCTAAGTGAACATGAAAAAACGACACTCGAGTTTATGTGAGAGAACCAGACCCAATCGACTTCATTATGGAGGGTAGAGTAAACGCACTATTGTACACACCTGTACCCCATTTTGTTTCTTAGTTCTAAAATCTGAAGTCGTAGCGATATCAGCGCAAGCCAATAGGGGCGTTCACATTGTACAAAATGTGGTTCAACAGCGTCGAATGACAAAAAATGCTTCGCGTTCACAGACTGCATTTATGGGCGTAGTGTCGTGGCATGCTTGAAAACAAAAAAACAAATGAAAATGTATACTACAGACATAGCAATACTGTTCACATTGTACTACATACGTACGATCAAGGGAAAAAGTTTAACTTCCATATGACTGCCAATAAGACCATCGTATGGATAGCACACACTTCGAGGACCTATTTTGTGCACAAATTGGAATATCCGACGCGGTTAAACTACAAGTACTACAATGTGAACGCCGCTAATGTCTGGCTCACACATTCTTTCTACCAACGCGTGACGGTCCAGCATTCGTTTGATTTGATGTAAACTTTGAGTCTTGACGAGAGACTGAGGTGAGAGCAGGGCAAAGTTGTGCATCAATAACAGTCTTTGATTGCAAAACTAACCTCGCGAATCGAAAAGGGTTTGAGGACGGATTGAGTTTTTTTTAAGATCAGCAAGTGCCACGCCTAAACACTCATAAGTCTCAAAAATGCAAAAAAAAAACAGCATTTGATCGGTCTCAAGGATGAAGTGATCCGAGACAGGCTGTAGGTCTGTATTGCTTGAGGTCGAATCGGCAAACAGTAGGGATGCAATAAAGTGGGAGAGCTATGATCCCCATAATTCATATCACAACCTCGTCGAAAAAGAAGTAAGCTTCAAGTCCTGGACTTTATGACGAGGTCAGCAAGAAAATCAACGCTGTGATCGTTCCTTGATCGTAACATAAGCTCAGCATGATCAGCGGCAGCAGCTGTGATCGTTTCTTGATCGTAACATAGGCTCAGCATGAGCTCGGCGCTTGATGTCATTTCGCTAACATCTGCGTCTGCTAAAATGTTCTTCGAAGCCACTTATTGGGGCGATTTTCTAGGACGAGCCAACCAGCGATCGTGCCCATTCGCGATCCAAAGACCATTGCCCATGGCATGTCCCCTCTGATTCATCCGATCGTTTGTCACTCCGTCCTTTACTCAAGAGGGTAGCCCTTGTTGCTATCTGCGTCGATTGAGGAAAGGGATCAGTTTTTGTTTTTATTTCTGGTGCAGTATCGCTCAACAGAACTCACAGTTGTTAGGGATTTGGAAGAAGCATAACCATACAGGCCAGAAGCACATGCAGAATTTAGGGTCTTTGAAATTTCGAGCGATTGAAGAGCCGACGGATCAATAAATGGCTTGAGTCCACTCCGACTAAAGTACAGCAACTAGTTCTCGCTTGTTCAATCTTTAGATCAGTGGCACTGTCCTCAAGTTTGAGCAGTGCTCTGAATTCAAGTCATTGCCTTGGTAGGGTGCAATACCTACATTAGATCACTTGATGAATTGCATTTCAAGAACGAGAGAAGTGCAGACAGACAGACACCAGATAGCTTCCATCACAAGTTAATGATACTTACCTACTTACTTAAGTCCTTTAACCCCTCTAGGGGCGTAGGGCGTCAACCACGCCTGCGTGCCATCTCGTTCGAATTTCTGCAACGCGGAAGCTCTCTGGAGCTCCCTTCAACTCATTCCTTATGAACTCGATTCCTCTTCAACTGTTCTGCGCCGTGTTTGCCTAGGGCGTCCCGCTGTTCTGCCTGCCTGCGTAAGCGGAATAGTCTCCGCGCCGTTGGGTGTGTCCAATCCACTGCCACTTTCTCCTTCGTATTGTGATGTTTATAGGTTCCTGGCCCGTTCTCAGGTACAATTGTTCGTTAGAGTTTTGGCCAGAAAATCTTAAAGATGTTTCTTAAACATGTGTTTACGAAAGATTGCAGCTTTCGCGTGGTAATGGTGTCCACTTTCCAGGTACTGCATCCATATAGCACCACCGACTCTACGTTGGACAAGCTAAGGATCACCCATCAGATGAGGGCACACTTCATTTGAGTTTCTGTTTCGAATTCAACACGCATCTGCTCCACATCTTCACAAAGCCATGCCACCGATTGAACTCCCTCAGCGATCAAACCCAATACTAGAGTAATTAAATGTCCGCATTTATCTTGCCAGCGAACACATGAAAAGCAATAGGAAATGTAAAGATAAGACAAAGACACACGGAGAATAATTCATAGATCCTGCCTTAGCAAGATTCAGGAAGCGAACACACACACACCCACATCCAACCAACAAACACTTTAGAGTTGAAAAAATGAAAAATTGCATCCAAAAATTTAAGAAAAAAACACACGAAAAAACAAGCTTCCGTCCTTGCGTGTCTAGGATTTCACAATTGAACACAAAAATGATTCAAAGCGTTTAGACAAACCTCTTAGAGAAGACAAAAAGAATAAAAGAAAACAAATCATCATTTGAAAAGAAAGGAAATACAAGTGAAGTTAATCTCAAGAAGAAAATGAAAAACTTAGCATTTCCATTAAACATTTAAGGCTTATACAATACGATACAGAAAACCACGAGATTTATTTTGCTAATAAGTTCTGAAGGGATAACCTAAATGAAAAGGATTAGTTCTAAGCAATCAATAAGTTTAAGTTAGAGTGTAAGAGATTTTTGAACATTTTAATTGTGTTTTTCTGTTTCTCTATTTTTGGTGAGGTGGGGTGTTGAAGGCGGTGGAGAAGTTTGACGGAGAAAGCTTGTAAGTTAGGAAAGTAAGTAAGTGCTGAGGGTTACTGGTCAGACTGGATTGGTGTCTGGGAGAAGGAGAGAACGGGGGGCTTTTAACAAGAGATTCAGCAACATTGGATTCGTCATCAGATTGTGGGGCTTGATTGTGCACGCCTTGCAATAGGTGGTGCGTGAATCAAGTCTACGAGTGGTTAGGTTAGGTGAGCGGGTTGGCGAGTCGAAACCCGCAACACTTAGGTCTTTGTGCACTCATTGGGATGTCCGTTTGAGGAACAATAACCCATTTCTCGCCCGATGCCTTCGGTACCTCTTCCGTGTTGAGCCAGCCCGATGTCCTTAAAAAAACCTGCAGACAGATTTGATGGGCATACCTTGTAAACTGTGTGTGGTCTTGGAAGAAGCGTTCTGCTAGAGATCTGTTCAATGACAGTTAGTGAGGAGTGTCCACTCTTTTTCCTCGTCTGCACAGTCCCCACAAATGTTGTTACGGGTATGCCCCATTTTTTCCGATGGTTAGGACCCTAATTCTACAAGTGATAGACTTCTGCATTCTTCATCTCCGAGGTGGACCTGTGACTCATCCAACTCCATCACATCCTAACTCCAGTTCTTGGACTACCTTTGCTCGTAGTTAATTTCACACAACATATGGAGTAAGGTTGGGTATCGCTTTGGAAGGGGAGAAAGATCGTGGACCATCACTTCCACTCCAAGACCAAACGGTCCATTGTAAAATCCTTCATTTGTGGAGTACACAATTCTTCTGTGAGAGACAGAGACGACTCTGCAGACAACAACTTCTGCATTATTCAGTCACACTAAGGGCCGTGCTTATGGAAGTCAGCGTATTTAAATAGAGATCGAACAAAGGATTGGAGACATCGCGTCATTCACCTGATCAACTGAGTTCCACAAAAATTGACGTCACTTTATAAATATTTCTCTCTCCTTCTAACCTGCCAAGTCGCGCGGAAGTTCCATACTCCTTACGAATTTTACACGATCCAATATATCTACATTCACTATGTCCGCAGTCTCCGTGAAGAATCTGTGACTCAGCGAAGCTAAGCGCCGATCTCGAAGAGCTGGGCAAAGCACAGGTTGGATTGCCTCACTTTCTCAGATTCCTGAGTTTCTGGCTCCGTTTTCGAAGCTCGAGTTAGTCAGGAATTTCTTTTAAGCGAAGGCCACAATAGAGACGAAGGCCATGACGAAGGAAGGTCACTGGCTGGCTGGAGAGGCATGTTGGTTGCGGCCCAGGTTCACCCCGACTGTAGAGCCAATTAGAAAAGAAGAATATAGTTAGCCGTCATGATTGTTTACATCAGGTCGGGAATCCATCAGGATCAGTCGAATCTGAACCAATTCGCATCGAGGTAGACAATCTTACTTCCCTCCACGAATAACGAGGTATCGGTTTCTGAACATCTGTCCGTCTGATAAGTAAGTGAGTAGCTGACGGTGATCTTCGCATCGCAGTTCGTTTTCTATTTTGTTTGAACAGAACTCATGATCTGTGTTAAGTAGTCAGTTGATTTTCTTCAATCTCTGCCAGTTAATACGTCCTTTTTAATTTTGTGTCCATCCGTGTCTGTCACAAGAAGCTAGTTTCCAAAACTAAAGAAGCATCAGCACATCATGACTCGCGCATTGACGAGCGAGAGTGCAATAAGGGTTAAAGTGGCCCATCACTAGTGCTGTCCATCAATAAAGTCTGCGCCCCGAACTGAGTGCAAGAGCCATGCTGTGTCTCATCTTGTGTCAACGAGCCTCTCCTCCATTCTTGCTGTTGACGCACTCTTGTCCACTCCTGTTGAAGCTGAAGTATAGGACATCGTCTGGGAATGAAGTTGATTCATTTCAATGCAAGGCTGACATCGTCAACTGGTCCTAGGGTTCGTATGCCTCCTGCATTAAAATGGAATCTCTGTCTTTTTCTACCGATAAGAGACGCGTCTTGTGTTGAAAATCTGCCATCAAACAGTTCGAACTCTCTGTCTGTTAACTCATGCTTGAACTTACTTGGGTTTTCTGGCTAAAAGCCTCTGATTTTTGGCACTTCCTACGACGAGCTCAAATCAGCCTGCGTTTAAGGTTTTGAAAGGCAATGCCTTTAAGTGACACATCTCGTGAATGAGCTTTGAAGGAGAATTCAAGTGAATCTGGAAAATGGGATTCTGTGCTGTGCTCAGATCAATTCCGTGCTCAATCCGGCCATTCGTGTGCTCCATCCTTGCCAAGCGGAGTACTAACTTGTTCTTCTTTCAAACAACGCACTTCTTGACGTCCAGTTATTGTGATCTTCATTCAATTGAACTTGCCGCATACATGTCGACGCAATGCGATGAACCTTGAATCACATGGAACATGGGTATCGTCATCATCATTCTCTACTGATCTGCATGATCCACTAAAGAAGTCGCTGCGGTGAAGCACGCACTAAAGATTTCCATGTCGCTCGATTCTCCGCCATCGACTCAAACTCATCAGAATTTACGCCCAGGCGCAACAAATGAGTTCTTGGACCAGCTCGCGCTTGATCTGTCAAGGGGTCGCCTTCCCGATGAAATCGCATGTAGGGCACGTCTCGGAAGAAGCGATGATGGGAACACTCGTGCCACGTGGCTAAACTATCGAAGTTGAATACTCAAAGAACATCTTAGAACTCTCTCCCTCTGCCTCAAATCTTTCAAATCCACAAACTCACTCACATTTCGTCGACTAGAGCTACAATGTATTTTAATGCATCCCACATTTGTTTTTTTTTTTTTTTTTGTTTTGTATGTGATATTACAGTATTGGTTCGATTTCTATCACCAGACCTGATACATGATTAAATGCTGTTCATTTTAATTTAGTTTACTTAGTGCAACATGCACATAATTTCTATACACGTTCGTATTTTTATTATCTGTCTGTCTTCATTTGGTGATATTTTTACGATGATATTAGAGAATTTACATTTATGGTAGACGTTGTCCTCGGGCGGCATTCATTTCGTATTCGTTTAGCTAATATTTTCGATGAATGGGTTAGTTTTAGTTTATTGATTGTACTTGAATTGAATGGAGTAGATAACACATTTATGTTTTTTTTTTTATTGTTTGTTTTTCATTTTGTATGATTTCGATTAGATGCGTAAGATTTGATAAATAAATATATATTTTTGGTTTTTTTATACACGTTTTTTGTTTTATTTTATTTTTGCATTGCATGAGGGTGAAAGTTTGATTGTCTCTCTATTAGAACTCATTTGACATTTCAGTGCGAACCACGGATTGGAACTCTATACGCTTGTTAGGTTTCTTCGCATCCTTCTTCTTCTTCTTTGATTGGCGCTACAGTCCGGGGTGGACCTGGGGGCCTCATGCCTCTCCAGCCAGCACGATCTTTCGCCAGCTGCCTCCAGTTGTGCACACCAAGTTGGTTGAGGTCCTTCTCCACTTGTGTGCGCCATCTAGTGCGAGGACGTCCTCTGTTGCGCTGTCCCAATGGCTCGGTGTCGAAGGCTCTTCGGGCCGGAGCTGTGGTGTCCATCCGCTCTACATGACCTAGCCATCTTAAGCGTTGGATCCGAAGACGCTTAACTAGGTGCATGCCGCTGTACAGCCCGTATAGTTCGTGGTTGAACCTTCTCCTCCAAACGCCATCAACGCAAACAGGACCAAAGATCGTACGCAGAACTTTTCTCTCAAAACAACCAAGAGCTTTTTCATCCGCTTTCAATAGCGTCCATGTCTCTGCGCCATAGAGCAGGACTGGGATGATCAGGGTTTTATACAAGGTCAATTTGGTGTTTCGAGAGATGGCTTTGTTACTCAATTGCCTCTTGAGCCCAAAGAAACAGTGATTGGCAAGAGTAATTCTGATATCTTGATATCGGTACCGGTGTTGTTGTCCCTATTTACTCCGGAGCCTAGGTAGACGAAGTCCTTGACTACCTCAAAGTTTCTGCTGCCCAGTATGACGCTCTGTCCGAGACGTCGATGTTGTGCGTCCTTCCGTGATGACAGCATGTACTGTGTTTTGCCCTGGTTTATAGCTAGACCCATTTTAGCCGCTTCCGCTTCAATGCCAGCATCCAGTCCAGATCAATTCAATGTTACGAAGTGGATATTTTTACGCCAAGTAACGTGGATTCTCCCTAAGTCGAAGTTTTTGACATTGAAACTCACATAATTTTGACGGTAATGTTTCGATGAGATTTGGGACATGTGAACCCTGTGGCATGTACCCACCACGTAGCTTACGAATCACAGTACACGAGAGTCTTACAGATTCACAGCAATAGTCATGGTGACCACGCGTCGAATGTTAGCTTCCAAGTCCAAGTGCTGCCAAAAGATTGGCTGGCAATCACGTCTAATTATATATTCTGACTGTTTCTACCATTGACTGTGAAGTTTTTACGATCACATCATTCATCACTGACATAAGGGCCAATGTGTCAATCGTCTTGTCGCATAAACTGTACAAGCTCCAACTTTTTCTTCGAGGATGACTTTAGTTTGAGTTTATCGATCGCGCGCTTCTCATGCTCTTTCTTTGTCTTTCTGAGAAGCCACTGCTCTTCCCTTCTTTTCTGCTTGTAGAGCTAACGAGCAGCTCTTTGCAGAACCGCTTTGTATGCTTCCTGTTTGGCTGCATGTGCTCGCTGACATTCTTCATCGAACCAGGGGTTTCTTTTTGGTGACAAAGTAAAACCTAGCACGCCAGTTGCGGCTTATCTGATGGCTTCTTGGCAGTATTGCCACTAGTATCCCCACTGGTGAAGGGAGACTCGATCGGCGAATTCATTAGCGATCCTCTGCGATTATAGCCGTGCGTCGTTAAATTTCTTGGCAGCATCCTCATCCTCATTCAATCCTCATTCGGATTTTGGCTACACATAGCACTATCTATCCTTGCCCAGCTTTTCGTTAAAGTCACCAAGGACGATCTTGACGTCAAAGCTAGGACATTGCTCGTAAGTTTTGTCAAGGAGCTCGTAGAAGCAGTCGTCGGGGTGTGCGCACATATGAGGTTTACAAACAAATCCGCATCCAAATGTGCGCTGACCACGTTCTTTGTAACAGTCACCGTAGTAAATATCATAGTTCTTCGGCTGCACGTGGTCTGTTAAGCGTCCTGACGTTTCACATGCAGATTCGAAAATCATTGTCCTTATGTCGTCAGCGGTGAGATCATCCATATCCGAGGCTTGTTGTTGCTTCGTAACCATTTCTTGCACGGTGCGGGAGTTACCCAACCGAACCTGGTGGACTGGGTCCTAGATAAAGCCCTTGGACAAGGGGCCGCTGCATACATTGGTTCACCTCGAAGCGATTGCTGCAGGGGCTATCCAGAGGGCGTAACTTGGAGGCATTATGTCAACTTGACCTGCACTTTTACATGGATCGCTGCTGGCATCTCGCCAAGTTGAGAGCGACCATTAGTTTTGCCCTGTATGCGCAGGCCCATGCCCTCCCACACGATCTTCAGGCATCGAATCTAGCTCATCTTCGAGTTTATTGACTTGTTCCAGTTACCTCGTTGTGTGTCACATAACATATCCAATCTCATTCACGGCATGCCTCGAAAGTGGTAATGATGGTAACATTCGTGACACATGTTCAAAGCATAGAAGCATAGCCGCTTTTGTTCGAAGAAGCAGTGCTCAATTCTCTTCTTTGAGTTACTCGCTAATACAATCTTTGTTCCCCCATCAAGGAAAGTTACTCCCACAAATGCAGGAAGAAGTCATTTCTTGGCAGCTTGTATCTGCGGTCTTATTCTTTAGCTTATTTCCCAAATCCACGCAAATGGAGAGAATTGAAGCAATATATAATACTGAGCTGAGTTGAAAACCGCGAACTTAGCCTTGACAACTTCTGACGACCGATCTTCTAAGCTGTTTCAAATTCACCCTGCTTGATCAATTCTACAGGAAAGCTCAGCATTCCTCCTCCTTAAATGGGACTCCACATTTAGAGGGCTTTAAACAATGTTTTTCAAAACAAATCTAACAATTTATAAATGTTGATCCGGGTTGAGTCTACAACAAGAATTGCCAAACCAGCTGTCTTTTTAAGGTTCTGTCTCTAATATAGTCATCCATTGCAAGATGTCGCTCATGGTGGCAATCTGCGACTCACACACTGACAGTGAATGGCATGCAGCTTGTTTGGATAGGGTTACCACAATCAGCTAGCGGATGGTCTCTGAGTCAAGTTTGGACCTTGGTCTTGCTAGTTAGATTCAACATTATGTGAGCAATTCGTACGTGAAGGTCTCTAGCCCCGATCCAACCAGCTCATTGAAATATTTTAAGCCGATTGTAATGCCATCGTATTCAATGACGGAGGCTTTCAATGTAATGTACTGTACCAGCTGAATTACATGTGCAGATCAAGTAGAGAATGAACACTTACTTGACGGGCCATTCTGATTAAGCAGAAGTGGATCTTGAAATTCGGTGTTCAAGCTTTGCTATGAATCGAGTGCGCTAACGTTACTCAGGTGCTTTCGAAGCACTTGAGTTAAACCAATTACATGATGTTTTTTGTTGTAGGTAAGGACATGCGGATGTTGCGCTGAAAGTCTGTGATTCTCGCGCACACCAGCAACTGGACGAGAATATCACTCTTAGACTTCACTGTAAAGAAATGGGCGCCAAATATCCCCAGTGCGAAGTCACTACTCACAGGAAAACAATTGCCCAAATAACAAGTGTTATTGTTTGAGCATAAGCGATTGAATTAGGAGAACAAGTGAGTGTTTGGATTAACGTGATCACCTGCCGCGAAGGCTTAATACCACGGGGTCCTCACACCCAGAGCCAAGAAAACGCCGACCAACGCCTTGAGTTTGATCTCAAGTACCAATTGAGTTCATATCTTAAGGTATATTCCCTCCCCTTTGGTAAGGGCGAGGCCTATCTAACACCTCTGCTGCTCTGTAGCTCACAGCGCCAGGTTGTAGTGCAACTCCACACTGAGCTGGGTCATAATTCCATGCACATCTCTTAGTCAAGCACGATCACCACAAATGATAGTCGTTATTGTCTACAAGGTGCGGTGGCAGTTATCGCCAACACTCCCGGCAATTTGGGTTTACACCACAGCCACCACGGCGCTCCCACAAGGGGGCCAACCGCTTGGTCAGGCTGAAATTAGGTTTCAGGAGCACTGACCTCCCGTGGTACCGAATATAGCCTCTGGTTAGGCTTCGCAACCAATGGTTACTACAGTTGGGCTCCTTAATGCCCAGGACTGCTGGCCGAACTACTTCTTCTTCTTCTTCTTTGTGTGGCGCTACAGTCCGGGGTGGACCTGGGCCTCAACCAACATGCCTCTCCAACTAGCGCGATCCCTGGCTAGCTGTCTCCAGTTTCGCACACCAAGTTGGTTGAGGTCCTTCTCCACTTGGGTGCGCCACCTTAAACGCGAGCGTCCTCTGTTGCGTTGCCCGACAGGTTCGGATTCGAAGATTCTTCGGGCCGGAGCTGTGGTGTCCATACGCTCTACATGACCTAGCCACCGTAGGCGTTGGCTCCGTAGACGCCTAACTAGGCTCATGTCGCTGTACAGCCCGTATAGTTCGTGGTTGAATCTTCTCCTTCAGAACCCGTCAACACAAACAGGACCAAAGATCGTACGTAGAACTTTTCTCTCAAAGAGACCAAGGACTTCTTCATCCGCTTTCGAGATTGTCCATGCCTCCGCGCCGTATAGCAGGCCTGGGATGATCAAGGTCTTATATAGAGTCAACTTGGTTCTTCGAGACACGGCTCTATTGTTCAATTGCCTCTTGAGCCCGAAGAAACAGCGGTTGGCAAGAGTTATTCTACGCTTGATCTCGGTACTGATGTTATTAGTACAGTTTACTCCGGAGCCGAGGTAAGTGAAGTCCTTGACTACCTCGAAGTTATAGCTGCCCATTGTGACGCTCTGTCCAAGACGTCGATGTTGTATGTCCTTTTTTGAGGACAGCATATACTTCGTTTTGCCCTCATTCACCGCCAGACCCATTTTAGCCGCTTCCGTCTCAATGTTAGCAAAAGCCTCACTGACGGCTCGCTGAGTTCTGCCAATCACGTCAATGTCATCGGCGTATGCTAACAATTGCACGGACTTCTGGAAGATCGTGCCTCTAGTGTTGGCGTGTGAGTTTCGCACGATCTTCTCCAGGACGATGTTAAAGAAATCACATGACAGCGCGTCGCCTTGTCTAAAACATTTTTTGACATTGAAGGTCTCGGTGAGTTCGTTACCGACCTTGATGGAGCAGCGAGAGTTTTCCATCGCACAGCCTGACGAGTTTGGCAGGAATGTCAAAACTAGACATGGCGTTGTATAGCTCGTCTCTATGCACGCTGTCATATGCGGCCTTGAAATCGACGAACAGATGGTGAGTGTCGATTTGCATTTCTTTGGTCTTTTCCAGGATCTGCCGTAGTGTGAAAATTTGGTCTGTTGTGGACTTTCCTGGCCTGAAGCCACACTGATATGGACCTATCAGATTATTAATCAATGGCTTCAGGCGGGTACACAAAACGGTAGAGAAGATCTTATATGCGATGTTAAGAAGACTGATCCCTCGATAGTTGGCGCAGTTGAAGGGGTCTCCTTTCTTGTGGATCGGGCAAACGATACTGAGATTCCACTCGTCGGGCATGCTTTCCTCAGACCATATCTTGCAGATGAGCTGGTGCATGCGCCCAACCAGATCATCTCCAGCTGCCTTAAATATTTCAGCGGGCAGACCGTCCGCTCCAGCAGCTTTGTTAGACTTCAGTCTTGATATTGCTACCTTGACCTCGTCTAAGTCTGGGGGACGGTATTCACGTCTGTCATCGTCCAGATTGAGTGGAACATTCTGCCTGACAGCGGTATTTTGGTCCTCATCGCCGTTTAACAGTCTGCAGAAATGATCTTTCCAGATTCTCAGTATCGACTGCGACTCTACTACCAGATGTCCATTTCCATCGCGACAGGCTTCTGTCCGAGTTTTATATACATTGGATAATTGTTTTACCCTTTGATAAAACTTACTACTTCTACCTACGTCATATATATTACTCTCTCCATCCTTTTCCTTTCGGTATATCCCTAAACGTGACTACCTACCTGGACGACCATTCTGTTCTGACGTCTGGTAAATATTTGCTTAGCAAATATGCCGAGTCTAATGGTAAACTCGTGAGATTGCAGGACCACACACACAATCTGAGTGGGTCCTGGTAGCTACTAACTAGAGTAGTTGATTTATCGGTCTTACCCGGACTGCGCCATCATTTAGAAATGCGATTGCTACTAGACTCTGGCCTACAAGCTTTGATGGAAGGCGATATTACTGTGGAACCCAATGAACATAAATAGAGTACGCAGCGATCGAGAATACGAACGGTTTGGCTGTCAAGAATTTCGTCGTTGGGCGACAGTGTTATTAGCTGAAAGGCTTAGCACCTTGTGGTAGTCGATTGCCAATGGAGATGTTAAGCTCCTCTGTAGCTTCCTCTGAATCTTCTTGTGTGAATACTTGAGTCAATTGACTGCAAATACAAATGTAGAAATGCGTGCGAGGGAAGACGAGGTTTGGGAGAAAGGTATTTTCAGTGATTGTCTGACAGCGTGACTTTTTCGAACTCAAAGCCCTCAAATATGCTGCTATAGCTTCATCCTATTGGCAATCAGATCTTCTGAGTTGGGTTGAGTACTTTGAAAAGCAATGACAATTGGGAATTGAAACGAAAAATCACTGCAGTTGACTTCTGCCAGCAACCCGAAGCAAGTTTTAAAAATGCATTCAGTTAATTTCCTTATTTCCGGACGCATTAAATGATTTAATTTCTCTATTTTACTCGTCAACCAAATACAACAAATTAAGAATAGACTCTAAAATATTTTAAGACCATTCATTATACCAAAAAATGTTTGTTTTTTCTCGAGAGATTGTAAGAGTATAGACTAGAGTAGAGGTAAACTAATTAATTCAAATATTTATTTTTATCAAAAAAATACATAATAGTTATAACACATGTGTTCAAGCAATTATGTTAATTGAATCCGAATTAAACCGAATAACAACAAATCAAGAGAAATAGTATGTATATTTAATTGAACCGTTCTATGATTTGTTATTTGTAGCAAGGACCGTGGTGTACTCGAACATACATATTTTTTCATAGAAATAAGAAGAAGTGCCAGCGCGTACTTCATAAATTAAGGTTAGGGACTTTTGTGAAAGCTTTGGATTTTTTGTCTGAGATAAGCAAATATTAAGTAGCTTGGGGTTTTATATGAGGGAGATATGAAAGTGGAACTAATGAAAGGGGATGAGAAGGCGGGGTCTTTTTAGGAGAATTCGATGGGACAAGACGGAGAGAATGTGATGGCAAATGGAATGCAACATAGCTGCCCAACTTGGCAGTTTTGAATAAACAGAGGAAATGTTTGTCTTTATTTCGTGGTGATTCTAGTAAGGTCTGAAAGCAAGATTACTGGCATTACATTTACGACGGCTAGTGAGTAAGTCAGAAAAAATGGAACCACTGCAAATCATACAAGCTGTTTCACCAAACCGAGTCGCAAGTAGTGGTTTTCACTTTTTGCACAAAATGCGATGAAATCCTTACAGAATTTGATTGTGGTACTCATTTGAAGAAATGTGGTAATTGTGGTTGGTCATAGACCCATGGAATGAATTATTTTTTAATGTCTCGTCCTGTGCAACCAGTTCGGTGTTCAACCAGACCTATGTCTTGATGAACCTGCAAAGAGATTTGCAATGGCACATCTTTTAGCTCAGGTAGGTCTTGGGAGAAGTGCTCTTCTAGCGTTATATTCCTTAATCGGTAGAGGCTTGGACAGTGACGGAGGTGGTGAGGAGTGTGATCTCTTTCTTCCTCGTCGCCACAGCCCCTACATATGTCGCCATGGTCATGTGCTGTATTGTTTTCATGGTACTTCAGATGGCTTGTCCGTTTTTGCACCATTGTACTTGAGCCATAACCCTCGAATGTTTTTGCAGGTGCCTGGATTTCCACCGTTTCTATTATCCTGTCACCTACACTCTTCTTGACGTCTGCCAGAGGAGGACTAATGTCAAGGATTGCCTTGTTTGGGTCGATGTCGGGCCCCTTCCTAGGAGACCTTTCCCCCTTCATCTGCTACTTCGTTGTGGGTTATTCTATTTTATTCCTGAACATAGCAAAGAGTAATCGAATGCTGGGTCCTAAGGACCTTAAACTCTTGAAAGCTTGGACTGTCTATCAAAATTGTTATATTAGCCGGTACCTCCACCATTGATATCATTTTGGCCGCTTCTTTGACTGCCAGAACGTTGGTACCTTAATGATGTTGGTATCTAATGGTTATGGATGAGAATACATTGAACCAGCAAATTGATGCCATGATGACGGTCATGGTCAGAATTGCATTTCGTGTATCAAAATCACTGGGATTATTTTTTCCGATGATCGTTTACTTTATTTGAAGCAAACTAAAGTCCAGCATTTTGATGGCAATTATTGCCCTAATTGTGGTTAATTTTTAGAAGCCAAACGTCAAACATTTTTTTGACTTGACTGAATTTTAATCCAAGTCAAATTTTTTACTACTTATGACTAGAGCTTTGTTTCAAGCTCACGACTTTTAAAAAAATGTGGCTCTCTCACTTGTTAAAAAAAAACTTGTGGTTTGCATGTTTCTTTGGTTCGTTGCAAGTAGGTAGTATGTGTAATACACAGGCATTTTGGGAGTCCAGCAGGATAGGTAGTCCACATCGACCTTATGTCCATACTCAGCATGGACCACCAACAAGTCAAGAAAAAAAATCAAAATAATTTGGTCGATGGACTGCACTTTTTATAATAATTTGTAGAAGATCGAGAGATGCCCTCTTTTAATGGCCAAAGCTTGAAGGAATGCATGTTTCCATCTTCTATCAGTGTTCGTTGGCATCCATTTCGAAACAGTTCGTGTTTAGTTTTGAGGGTAACTTGACAGCTGAACAAATAATAGGTTACCCTCTTGACCTGATTCGGAAGAGATCCTCTTAAGACCTCTCTTGTCTAACCGCTCGACATGGCCAAACTTGTGTGGACCTCGGGTATGAAATCGTTAAGAGGTGCACATTTCCATACAACTCATTAGACTTACAGGAATTGATCGGTTTCCATCCGAGTTTCTTATGTGCTGAACCAAGTGTCTGGGGGGGAAGTTTACTTTCAAACAGGGCCAAGATGAACGATAGTTCTTTCTTCATAAATCAGGACTAGATGAGGTTAGGCTGACTATCGCGGGTAGGCTTGGCCCCATTTGACCTTAGTCTGCGTACGTCTTGGTGCCTCTCAGCCTCTCGAAGTAACCTTAGCAACTAGTTACAACCGACAAATCTCCAGAGCTGCATAACGTGGGCTACTGTAGTCATCCTTCTTCTCATCACTAACTCCTGCAAACATCATCCTACGACGCTTCATTTTTGTCTTCTTTTTAAAAATGAGGCAGTGGTCTGTAAGAAATTCCATCACTTGTCCAATGTCTCTCCCTCATTCCAATTGCAACCACTCCCAATCGCCTATTACTAGTTCCACCAACATATCTCCGAATGAATTTAAGATCATATAACTTTAAACAAAATAAAACATAATCATAGACGAATAGAAGCGAAACGCGAACGAGAATGATTCGACAGTAGATTAGGAAATGGCAATAGAGCAACCCAATTGTAGAGGCACATTCCTTAAGGATGTTCATAAATTAAACAAAAACTTGAATTAAGAAATAAATAATAAATCACTCACAATACTCAATAGACATTTAAGGATAAATATTTTTCATTAAAAATAACATACATTAAACAACGGTGATTGCCGAACATTTTGTAAACATACGCACCCCCTCACACGGTGGTATGTGCCACGGAGGAGATGATGACTCATTCAATTATGTATTGTACTCACCATCAACTCTCTACGGGCGTAAGCAGATTTTATATATAAAAATTTAATAAATAATTGTAAACAAATTCATTTTGCTATATCCACAACTGAAGAAAATAAGAAAAACTTACATTCAACATCCCCCATGAGGAACATAATAAAAAAATTCATCAGAAAAGAAAAAAAACAAAATATATAAAACATTTTGTGATACGTGATAATATTTATTAGTGACAAGGAAAAAATTCAATTATTTCTAAAATAAAAGCAAAAACAAAAATTAAGCTACACCAATCATCAACAGCTCTATTGACTTGAAGTTTTTCGTTTTTTGGAAATTTTCCTTAAGTATCCTGGCTTTGATGAAGAGCTCTTGCCCCGGAGCCTAGATATACATTTGTATGCTAATTTAATAAGAACTCATATTTTTTTCAAACTCCTATCCACACAAATGAGTTTTTGTTTTCCTTGGGAAAGAAAAACTTTAAACATTTTGAAAAATAAAAACAATGATCCAATTTATTAAAGCAGAATGCGAGCATACTTAAGGGCTTGGTGATTTACGAAATTTAGATATAAAAATAGATTTAAATTTATATTATAATGTAATGATTAATTATTATACATAATGATATTATTTAATCCACATAAATATACTACGTAATTTATTTATAAAAAATATTCACTTGGTTGTGTGTTTTGTTATTTGAGGGGAGTGCTCGAAAGGCAGATCTGGAGAAGAGGAAGTACTCGTAAAAATATGATGAAGACAGGTGTCCGTGGTGAGACAGTGGCCTCTCATCTGGAATGGGTTTGTAATTTTATTTGGAAAGAATTTAGCGGACACAAGGAGTGTAAACATATACATATGACTCGATAATGTTAAATCCTTAGTAGAATCCTCGGCATATGCTGGATTCAACATCGGCTGGATTCAACATTCGCTGGCAATCCTTCAGTCCAACATTCGATGACTAGGTTCAATGTGTTATTTCGTTACTTGGCCTTGCACTCTCCCATAGTGGTAAGTTTATTTGCTCAGATTAAGGACTTGATGTAGAATCAGTGCTGCCAAGTCGCATGATCGCAGGGGCCAATTAATGAACGCTTGCCGTGAAAGGACCCTGCAGTCAAATTTTGCCCGTCTCCTTAACGACTTCGAGTGCTAAAGCGCTGTTCGGAGATACATGTAGATGTTGTCCAGTTCGGGTCACAGAAATTCGGTTAACATCGATCTATCCATGAGTCCGTTGACGATAAGGTCCAGTGATGGCAACGTCGATGATGGGTGGTGGTTTAAAGTGTGTTATACTGAATCAAGATGACGAACGTTGTTCGTGTCCGGAAATTAACAGAAAACCAGAAATTGAATTGCCAGTCTCACAGGTTTTTTCTAAAAGCAGACCCGTTTTTAGAGCACCTAACGCCTCAGATGGTTGTCAATTGGACTGGCAGTTTGACGAATACTGTTTCTTAAGCTTCGCTATTCGGCAGAACTATTCAAGAGAGTAGCAGCCAGTTAATCCTGGAGAAGACCAGCGAGTTTCAAATCTATACTCACCATCTGTTCATCGATTTTAAAGCCGCATACGACAGCATTCATCGCAAGGAGCTATTCGAAGCGATGGCCGAATTCGGGATCCCGGGAAAACTGATCCGGTTGTGTCGCACCACGCTAACACATACGCGATACACCGTGCAGTTCGGTTCAAAAACCTCTGAACCGTTCGAAACCCGCACCGGATTTCGGCAAGTAGATGCGCTGTCGTGTGATTTCTTCAATTTGGTACTGGGGAAGATAGTGCGGCGGGCAAAAGTCAACACGGAAGGCACTATCTTCTACAAGTCAGTCCAGCTGTTGGGATACGCTGATGACATCGACATTGTCGCGCGGTCCCAATGTGCCATAGTGGAAGCTTTCACGGCGAAACGAGCTGGTCTTTAGGTCAACGAGGACAAGACAAAATATATGCTGTCGAGCAAAAAACGATCCGCCGCACACCACCTAGACCGAAACGTCACAATCGATAGCTAAAATTTCGAGGTAGTACGTAAAGGAGTTTGTCTACCTCGGAGCAAACGTAAACTCCACGAATGACATCGTAGTGGAGATCCGACGTAGAATCGCCCTTGGCAACCGATGCTACTTCGGTCTGTCAAAACAACTGGGCTCGAAACTCCTGACTCGAAGGACCAAAGTCATGGTCTACAAAACCCTTATCCTGCCAGTCCTACTTTATGGAGCCGAAAGCTGGACATTAAGTAAGGCTGCAGAGCTGATTCTTGGTGCCTTCGAAAGAAAAATTCTACGTCGGATATATGGTCCCGTCTGCGAGGAAGGCGAATGGAGGAGAAAACACAACCGGGAATTCTACGAGCTGTACAAGGATGTGGATGTAGTCCGGAAGGCAAAAATCCGTCGACTACACTGGCTCGACCACATCGAGCAAATGGACAACAACGCTCCAGCAAAGAGGGTCTTCGAATCCGAGCCTCCTGGTTCGAGAAGGAGAGGAAGACCGAACACCCGGTACAGAGATCAAGTCATTGCGGATGTGAGCCAGCTTGGCCTTGATGACTGGAAGCACCGTGCCCAGGACCGTCACCGATGGAAGGCAGCAATTGCTCAGGCTCAGACCCTTCATGTAAGTAAGTAAGTAAGCAGTCAGTTAAGCTCGGGAACTAAAAACACATGTGACCCTAATTCTGGTCTCTCAAACCACTCTCAACGATTTCAACCTCCTTTCCAAGGACACCGGACGGGGTATCTGACAATCAGATGTTGAATTATCGCCTGCTTATCTCGATAGACTGAGGGAGGGCGAATGAAGGAATGGGTGCGAGTGTATACTCCAATGACAACAATCCCTCTCTCAACATACCCTTTTTCTGGCAGAAACCATTGCACTGTTCTAACTCAAAAACAAAAAAGAATTGAACTCAACACATATATTGATTGCACAATGTCTCTTAATGGCATGGCTAAGCATTTTTCAACCTCATGTGATTTCCGACTGCCTGAACACTGTGACACATGGAGCACCTAGCACCAGGAGAAAAACCAACTTCTATGCCGATCGTCACAGTCTACCGTCTTCTTCAGACTCAGCCAACGAAAACAACCAACAACAAATGGCATAGATGGGACCATCTGCTTTAAATCAATGGAAATATGTATTACCACCACTAAATCTTTAGCGATGCCTCAGTATGTTCAATCTAGGAAGACCTTCACTCTGAACGCTGAGCGGGCCAAAACCAACTTTACCCAGTTGGCCTACAGTTCCCATACATTGATTTCTACAAAAGTTGCATGGATGAACCACCACCTACGCCCAATTGGCGGTCTGTCAACCATGGTGCCTACTATTTCAATAATCTCAGCGACTTTAATAGCTTAAGCATAGCCAAATAAACCGCGTTGTCTTCCAAGTCTGGGAGTAGTCAATGCGTGTGATATCACAACGAGCCTACCTTCGTCTAAGTGTGACGGCCATCGGCAGTCAGCCACTCCAAATTGTCCTAACCTTTGCCGTAACATGGACGTGGAGGATGGCTGAACAGACTTTTGTGTTCTACTCTGAATAAGTGGAACGGTGTAATACAAGACGATTGCTATAAATTTAATGCACAGAAGTTCGGGATGAATTCAACTTGTGTGGAAGATAAAACTAACTCAGTCAGCCCATGTCCACACAGGACTGCATAGCCAGAGTAAGAAGAATGAACCAGCAACAGAAATGTCTTTAAGATAAAATTGTAAATCTAATTAGCCGCAAGTCATTGGCTATTGAACTCATAAGACCATCTTGCAGACTTCAGATCAATGTATACCATACGTCCCACAAATATATGGCATATTTTTTCCGCTGTCAACGCTGACTCGACTGTTTATCCAAACACAAAACAGGAATAATAAAGTAAAGAAGTGGAGTTGAGTAGTCGCAGAATAAATGTAAAACTGCACTAAGCGCTCAATCTTTCGACCACCAATCCGCTCAAAAAAGACAGTGAGCTGAGTATCGATAACAACCTCAAGGCTGTTGCTGTTCGAGATTTTTTTCCAGATGTCCGAGTTTCCCTACTCTAAGAATTCGAGTCTTGCTTATACAGCAATGCGATCAAAATCCAGCGACTAAAGAAGACCTAGTCGTCAGAAAATGGTACCCGGTACAGACAGGAACCGTGGTCTATTGCAATTTATAGAATAATAATATGGGTGGCGCTACAGCCCATAGAGAGCCAGGTCCTAGCTTCTCAGCAGCCACTCGTGTTGTGCGTGTTATTGTTCTCACACGAGTGGAAGGGACCTACAGTTTAATGCTGACTCCGAACAGCCAAGTTTGAGAAGCTTTTTCTAGACCGGAAATACTCTTTGAGCATTGTCAGTGACTCGAAAGAGGTGGGGTCGTGAAAATTGTTTTTGTAGCTTAGAGCTGGAATCGAACATACGACGTCGAGGTTGCGGTCGACGCACATACCCACAATGCCACGGGCCACCACCAAATTGTAATTTACCAGTCTTAAACATTCAGTAGCTAATGTACTTACGTATTTCTTACCCCAACTATATGGTACATGTGTGAATTCTGCTCTGACTTTCTGCTTATCGTCTCCATATACTAAGGCTAGCAGAACAAACGTCTTGTAAATCATGTTTTTGGCACTCTGAACGACGAGTCTGTCCCAAATTGTATGGGCAGTACTGTAATAACTACAGGCAGTAAGACAACAAAAGCTATCTTCGGCCCTCAATTCCCGTGATACCAGCGTGTTTCACACGTATTTCAATCGCCGTGTAAGTTTCCAACGCGCCGCTTTGGGAACTCCTGTCGATGTCGTTGACAGCCGGAGAAAGAAACTCGAAAATCGCTAATGCTCGTCAATCGACATCATTTGATTACGATTTCAATACAACTCTTGGTCAGATTATTCAATCTGTCTCCTTTCTTCCTAAAACCACATTTCAACCCTACAGACACCACGTCTTCTGCGAAATCCACACACAAACATAGTAAACAATCCCCACTGAGAGAATATATGTACGAATACAATGGTACTCAAAGCTGCAAGCACTTACCTACACCACACTCATTGTGCTTACGAGTGAATTTCCCACGAACTACACAGAACACTTGTGACGAGGAAATTGCATTCAACAAGCCCCATTAAGTTCAATTTAGGTGCATGCCAACAATTTATTCACGTTCTGAGCAACAAATGAAAGCTAAACCCGCTGACAGGAGAAACTTTACCACAATTCAGCTTAACCATTTGAATTGCTGAATATGACGTCGCGACGTTCCGTCAACCGCTTGTTGCCGGTGTTACCCAAGGGTGGTGGTAAATGTTGCGACATGCGCGGTCTTCGAAGTTTCTGGTCGATTCGAAGCATTCGAGTACATACCCTCGAACAGCGGTCGAACTGCAACCAGTTTCATTGCTCAGTCAACACATGAAACCAATCAGTGAACGGATGGATTCAATGATGGCAGCGGCAAAGGAGAAAATACAACAACAGTGGAAGTGGAAGACGAAGAAATGCATGCTGCATGCAATTGTGTGGTCATTCACAAAGCATACGGAGCACAGCCGGACTTGGTTGGGAAGGGAAAGTGTCTTGGGGTTACATCGCACAATTGTACGTAGCACTATTATACGTTGCACATTTGAAGTCTCCATGTAGAGAGAAAGAACGTGATGAGGAAATTTGTCATTCAACAGAGTTGATGTTTTACCAAGTTATTGGGATGCAGCACCCTACTTAATATGAACGCTCTAGACTCTGCAAAACTAGTTGGGGTCTAGAGGTTGAGTGAGGTATTAAATTCTAGAGAATTCAGTATCCTTCCAAAACAGGCGTTGATGGACAAGACTTCCGCCTTCCCGACCTGAGTGAAATTACGGCAGCAATCGACAAACTAAGGACCAACAAGGCTGCTGATGCCGATAGACTGTCTAGTGAACTGTTCAAAGGAGATAGAGATGTTTTGGCAAAGTGCATACACTAGCTCATCTGTAAAATCGGTCGGATGAAAGTACGGAGGAAATCTCCGCATCGACTACGCCCATTACAGAGGGATCAGTCTCCTGAACGTATCGTATGAGATCGCCTGAAACCCTACGTCAACAGCCAGATTGGTCAATATCGGTGCGAGTTCAGGCCGCCGAAAAATACTATCAACATAATATTCACATTATGGCCGATCTTGGCAAAGACAGAAGCTTCAATTCGATATCCACCACCTATTCATCGACTTTAAGGCCGTGTATGACAATATTTATAGAGACGAGCGTGTGTACATTGTCTAGTTTTGGCATTCCTGCAAAACTCGTCCGTCTTTGTAGAATGAGGAGGGCAGTCTCTAGCCGTTGATCCATCGAGGGCGTTAAAGATTTTACCAAGTCTCCTTTGATGTCAAAAAAGGATTTTAACAAGGCGACGCACTGTCATGCGACTTCCTTAACAGTGTTCTGGAGAAGATCGTATGGAACTCAAACGTCACAGCACGATCTTCCACAAATCTGTAGAATCGCATAAGTCGATGACTTTGGAAGAACACAACGGGCAGTCAATGGGGCGTTTGCAAGCATCGAGAAGGAAGCGACTAAGATGGGGCTTTCGGTCAATAAGCGTAAAACAAAGTATATGCTGTTTACCGAAAAAAAATGACTTTTTCTACCTGGACTCCGGTTAATGGAAGTAATGAGACCACCTTGGTTGCTAATCGCTGTTGTTTTGGTCTTGGAGGGCCATTGAGCAATACAGTCCTCTCTACCGATATATCCCTATATAAGACCTTGATACTCACAGTCTTGTTGTATGGCACTGAAGCATGGACACTAACTAAAGCGGATCTGGTCGCTTCGAGAGAAAAGTCCTTCAAATTATATTTGGTTTCGTATGTTCTGACGGTGTTTGAAGAAAGGAGATATACAATACGAGGTTTGGAGCAACATCGATCTGGTCAAACGAGTTTCGGTCTCTCGGCTTGGATGGCTATGTCACGTAGAGCGAATGGACACTAACCAACACCAGCTCTAGTGACAACACGGTAAATTCACCACGCCTCCAGTGCACACGCAGCTGGAAAATAACCTTGTTGAACGTGCGTGTCTGGAAGCAACTAGCCTAAGACCGTGCTCAATGAAGAGAAATGTTGGCTGAGGCCCAGACCTACCCCGGACTATAGCGCCAGCCAAAGAAGAGGAAAGGAATTCAGTCTGCAGGATAAAACGCCGAAGCTATAGTTTTTACAATATTACCGTCTTTTAACCCTTTCTTCTCTAAGTAGTTTCAGAATGAAGCTGTTACCCGGGTTAATCGGACGCTCTGTGCCTCAGTTTTGATTATAGTTCTTAGAAATGTAGCGCCAGGTTCCAGAATATTCAGCTTTAGCAGTAGAATCAGTTGACCAGTCGAACGAATCTCTTTACACTCGTTTACTAGTGACCTCGTTTCGGTCGATGACAACTCTTGACCAACCCAACTAAGCAAATCAAGAAAAAAAAATTAAAAATGCCAAGCCAAGTGGCTGTAGACCCGACCAGGAAGCAGGCAAGTGCCAGCGTTGTCGCATGACATCATGTTCAGACTCAATGGCCACAATGTTACCGCGAACAACAGAGGTCCCTCACCATTGTTGCCAAGGGTGGAGCTGAAGGCAATCTTAGAACCCTTACAGAAGAAGTCGGCCAGGTTCTGCTACATTGTGCCCAAGGATCTTCTTCCAAAAGTGGTGGAATGATTCTTCATACCCGTGGAACTTTCGGTCAGTCGATCTCAGCAGGGTATTCCAGAAAGTGGTCAATAGAGGCTGTTATTCTGGATTACTAGTTCGGTTCAAGGTAAAAAACTGTCTATCGTGTCATGTTCGCAGATTGAAGAGTTGCTCAGGGATCACTGACCAGTCCTTTACGAGGAGGCTCTGAAAATAAACGAGATTTGGGATCGTCTACAGATAGGGGGACGTCAAACAGTAGAATTTTTGCATTGGTAGGGTGAAATTCATAAACGACTGACTCCCTCAGGGCTCTGCCTTCGGTCCTCCAATTCAAAAAAAGACGGGGTTCCTCAAAGATCTGTCATGGGACCCCCAACTTTTCCCCAATTCGTCTTAACTCATCCTCCCGTCTCCCATTTTTCAGGCAAACTCTAAATCGGCTTAACCTCAGCTTGACTTCTTGTTTGTGTCAACTTAAGCGTTGGATCTTTGTACACCAGGCTCGACTCATGTCTCTGCACAGCCCATACAGTTCGTGGCTGAATCTTCTCCTCCAGATGCCAATGCACATTCGAAGAGGTGAATATTTTCAAGACCTTCCACTCGCTGGCATCTTCGCCCCAACAAAACTGACAAGTGCACATCTTCCAAGCCAGAGAAAGGCATTGATACTTCTCCAAATGACACCACCAGTTGTTCATACTCATGCCTTCAATTATGAAAAAGGCCATCTATCAAGCTCTTCTGCCGCCCCGGCACCGAGGCCTTGGATCATCCACCCGATCTCCTACTCCGTCGCAACGCATCACGTCCCACTGTGTGGAGGATGTTCGAATGTCGAAGTCCTCTCCTGACTGCAACCACCAACCACCAGCCGCCTAGCCCCTCTAACCGCCAGCAGCACACACTATTTTCCGTCAAACATCAACACAAAACACTCGCAACAGCCACGGACAGCTGTCTCACTGTTGCTCCTCGCTCGAGCAGTTAGTTTGGTAACGGTGCTCAAGGCGGGTGGTAGCTCTTCATTTTGTTGGCTTAGTGGATGTCGTTATTTGTTTCATTTCCCGTTAGTTGGCGCGTACCTGAATAGTCACCGAAGTCTCCCGTTCTCCTCGTTTCTCTCATTTCCTTTTTGTTCGTTTCTATCGTTTTGTTTTTTGTTTTTTTTTTCTTCTTCTTCTCTTGTTCGGGCTTCCGCTGCAATTAGCGGTTTTCCATTCGCCGTCATCGTTGGTCGTCGCGTCGTCTGTGCGTTATTACGCCACGAGAGGTTTTTGCGTTCTCGTTCTGGTTTTTCATCAATTTTCTTCTGCCAAACAACTGACAAGGCTATAATCTCATTTTATGTCAAGCGAACACGGTGCATAAACAAAATCGGAAACCACGGGCAATGCGAAACGTGGGTGCGCGCTGGTGAGGGCTTGGCTTGCAACTTGTTGATTCGCGGATTCTCGCGTCGCACAGTCCGCCTCGAGACGGATATCCTTTTGGAATTTAATTTATCATTTTGTTTTGTTTTCGGCTTTGCCTTGTCCTTTGTGCGCTGTGAGAGATGGAAAGTGACAACTATGTAGAGAATCTATTGGATGCGGATGACGGGTAAGATGTGACGAGTTTGAAAGGGGGACGTTATGTACTTAGGTGTAGGACTAGAGTGTGACGCGATTAGGAGTCTCTTGCTGTACTAGTTGCTAAACCAGAATGGAGTTGTAGCTGGGAATCCGGTTTCGCGTTTGATGGACCGATAGTTACTCAATGCTGGCAGTTACTTGCCATGACAAGGCAACGTACGTTCGGTTTAAATGCACACATGTGCGTCCACGTTCTTGAGTAGCACTTGGAAGCGACTGCAGACCCAACGACACTGCTGTTGGCTGCATTTAAAGTCAACGACTGTGTGGTATCCAATCTTGAATAGATGGTTGCCATTAAGACATTCCCAACAATGGACCGACACCGGTTTCGTCGCATTCTCATACAGTCTCCGCCAGGCTTAAAGGCTACTAAGCAAGCACTCGCTGTTTACCAAGCAGCTGCACTCAAAGCTTTCGTGATACGGAGATCTGTGAAAGTGGTTACAAGAGGGACCCCGCAACGTGGTGCACTCACGCTGTTTCTTTTGAAGAATGACAATAAATGAACAGCTGGTAACAGAAAACAAAAATGTTATCAGTTGTAGGAGTTCACGAAAAATGAGCTCTGTGCCGGGGGCTCACATCTGAGTTCTGTCGTCTAGTTTCTAAATCGAGACTCTATCGATGGAATCGACCTCGATTGACTACAAAAACACTTGCAGGCCTAATGACACAAACAAGTTTGAACTCTAAAGTCGTTGCTGCTAAAATTTCCCTCGTGAATTAAGCGAGGTCATAGAACACTGATCAATTATTATAGCAAATAGGGGTATTCAACACCTAGAAGTATGCTACAAATTCTACCATTTGCTAATTCAATGCTAGGTCCAATTGTGATTTTTAAGGCGCTTGGTTGCTGGTTCTTCAAGAAAAAATCAGAAAATTTTGCAAAAATGAAAGCAAATTGCATTGGAGTTGATAAATTAATGCTTGCCATTTACTTTGCGAAGGTTATTTCATATAAATGTTGACCATGACTACAATTTAAATGGTCCGTAGAGAGGATCAAATTTTGTGTCACTTTTGCGGGCGTATTACCGAGTATACACTCGGTAATGTTGTCTTTTGTTGCTAACAACACGTGTAATGTTGTCTGTAAAGGCTAGAATTGACGCAGGCATATCACCACAACAGATACTGATGACAAATCGCACGCTATCAGTGAACCGAAAGGAGAGATATTTTGCTCACCGAATGCATTCAATGACTAATTCGCTAACTGCGCGGCATATGGCGCAGTCTTGTTGAAACCACATATCGAGCAGGCACAGATTGTGTTTTTTGGCAGGACCCACTGAAGGCAACGCTGTAATTTTTGAAAAAAAAAATCGAGCCAATAATTTCGCTTTGCCATATACCTTACTATAAAGAGTGTAGTCTCCCGATCAGTTGGCAGCTTTTGAACTGCCTGAGCTTGCTCATGTCAGCATATATTGATGTTTTGTTTTTAAACATACCTCTTCCACCCGAGATCCGTTTCTAAAGAGCACGCATTTTCGTAATTTAACAAGTCCTTTCATAATGCTGGGTTAGGCTCGATTAGCTGTGTAGATGCAAGAGCCGCGTCTCTCCTAGGTTCAAATGGACCCATTGTGATGCTCTAAGAAGGAAAAATTTCCTTACATCTTCCTCGTACGAATAATGGCCGCTTGACTATCAATTAAAGAAAGTAACATCAGCTGGTGGTATTTCCAACACTGATATCATACTGACCCCTTCTGACTGTTAAGACCCCAACTTGAATAGCATTCTCAGAGAGATCAATATGTTCAATTTGAAGAAAATTGGTACGTCCAGTTGAGCTTGATAACCAGATCTTGGATTGGATTATTCTAATGGTACGCAGCGACCAACTGCAATCAACTCGATATAAAGAAGGTTTTTAAGGACACTCAAGAGTAGTGTTAATTGCTCCAGTAGTACCAATGCATGCAAGTTATTTGCATTTTTTTTTGCATGCTATTTTTGCTATTTGCAATGCATGCTATTTTTGTTAGCAACATGCTGCCACCATAATACACTGCAATATGTAAATATTTGCCTGACCATTGCTGGGTACGTCCATGGGATAATTATGTGCTAAGGTACAAAATTTTTGCTGTGTTGCTCAGATGTAGGGTACAGGCTGATTTCTTGACTCTCTAGAGTACGTTTAGTTCCCAGCTAACCTAATTACTGTCTCCAAAAACCCTAGGTCGTACTAACTTTTTCACCCTCGGCTAGGTTTTTGATGAATTTGGCCAACTCAATTTTTTGTGGTTCAATTCTGAGACCTCAATATTTTGCCATACTGATGAGAGTTTCAATTGCGCCTTCAATTATGTCACTTAGATTCGAGAGCAATTTACAGTGAATCAATTATTGGGTAGGTGAGGTTAGGTTGTTGAGTTGCCAGCACGTATTCACCAGTGCCGTTAATTTGATCCCAAGGACCGACCGTTTAATGCATTTGCTTGGTTTCCAAATATTTGAGCTTGTGTAGAATTTCGTTAATGACTAACGCCCACATAAGGGGAGTCATTGCTCCATTTTGTGAAATGCCCGTCGAGGCAACATCTTAACGTAATATGCCACCAGGAGTTGCATTAATGATTCTTTTATTGATTAGATTTACATGAGGGAGGGTTTGTTATATTTCTGTAGCATCTGGAAGTACTTGACAAGTCCTAGGGACATATTTTTTAAGCTCTTATCAACAGCGAAGGCTATTCAACAGAAGTTCTCTTGTGGACTCAAGAACTGGTTGATATTGCAATTCAATTATTCATCAGTTGTTACTAGTCATAGTCGTCCACTGAGAATTTGTACAGATGGATCGAAGATGCACGCAGTGTAGTTGCTGGCATCTATTCCAAGGATTTGAAGTACGCATAACACGAATGGTTCCTGAGTAGCTAGGCCCGAGCTTTTTAGGGACTGTAGCGCCACCCATATCATTATTATATTATAATCCTGGCTAAAAATTAATGTCGTAGTAAGAACAGATATCGTCATCTGTTCCAACAGCCAGACAATAATAAAATCTCTGAGTTTATCTTCACTTCCCTTAACTGCCACCTGTCTCTTAACGAGATGACCGAGTTCTAAAATATCCCCCTGATCTGGGTGCAGAGAATTGCAAGGCGGACGATCTCCCTAGAAAGGGTACAATTTCTGTACTCCTTCCGGATGGCGATCGACAATCCATGCCTATAGCTAATATCAAGCATCTACTGAAGCTGGACACGTTGGCTCAAGCAAATCTTAGATGGTTGACTGGCAAAGGATACCTCATAACCAAACAACTCTGTTGACCTTAAACGTTGTCTTTACCTGTTCAATATAAGCTTACCTGATCTTGGAACTTTCATTGGCGTCATAACAGGTCATTTCGACATTGGTACTCACATTTTTAAAAAGGCCTCCTTTGCAACAACTTCTGCAGAGACGACGATGAGGAAGAAACTATTGTACACTGCTATGCAACTGCAGTGCTCTCTCATCGCGTAGAGACAGACTTCTGGAAGCTTAACACTTCTTAACTTGGCTGAACTAAGAAACGTCGCAAAGTCGGCAACAGTCTTTGTCTCACCAAAAGCACAATATGGTGTCCGGAATAGGCACAGAACTGCGTGGAAGCACAATGGGCCTCTGTCTGCCAATTTCCCGTACAGCAGTCAGCCACTTCAACCCAACCTAACCAACTGCCAGCGGCACATCATTTGAGAATTGTGGATAGAATGCCTTGTTATTGCACACTCAATAGGCCCAGCTCTTTCAAAATGTGTGAAAATGCATGGTTCAAATTCAAAACCAAATTTGTGTGTCAGCAATATAGAGACATCCCCTTCCTGTTTCTCCTGTCCACTGATCTCACGGACCAGCCATAGTAGCCGAAACCATTTCCACAGTGCAGTGAATAATTTGTACTAAAACTCCGTCACTGTCTGTCAAATTGGTCGCAAGTCAAGAGTTTTTAACGGCTGGCAACATAATCATCTCGTTGAAATTGATTTCGGCTCCACAGCAACTGTTTATTTAAAAGCGAATTCAGAATCTTGTGGTTAGCTTTCACGGAGACGTCGTGTCGAGTTACTGTGCCTTGACTTTTCGGCAATGACCAACAAATCAGAACATCATGCCTCTTGTTGAATGCTCCTTCACTTCATAGCGATTACAGGCGTCAAACGAACAAGAGTGAGATCCGAAGTCACAAATGGTTAACTTGACGTTGCCTCTATTAAATTTATGAGATCTGTCAACATTCCATAAAAAATGACAGACTCGTTAAATTCCATTAAAACAAACCATCCCCAAGCGAGCCCACTAACAACCGCCGCCTGCACCCCAGTGCATGTGCATCAAGCCCCCCATTTTTTCCCAGCTGTCACAGTCACATTCAACCAGTCAACAGTACAGCAGAGCACACAGTTCGCAAGTTGAGACTCCTAATTCGAATCAAACACGCCATTATATGTTATGCAGCTACACTCACAATTTTATTAGACATCCCCGCAACACGAAAAGAACAACAATCCACGTCAGATCATACACTCCGTCCGACTGTCATTATCGGGCGTAATTAGTTTTAATTCATGTTTTGACAATTATATCTGTCCGAACTCAATCGGTCATTGTTTCAATTGAAATTGGACGTATCGCATGAGTAATTTGCATGAAATCAAACAGCAAACAACCGGGTGCCGTGTCAACTGAAATGCGCATGCAACATGGAACATTCGGATCGGCGCCATGACACTTGCAATGCAAACAAGACCATAATATGTCACTGTCAGTGGGGGCATCATCAGGCGCGCGGTGGCAGTGCTCATCTATCTGCTCTGGCCTTTCCGGGGTAATTTAAATAAATTGAAATAGATTTGCAATAAATTAATTTGTGCCCTCAGCAGCGAGATGGAGAGAGAATGGGTGGATGGCTGAAATTAATCAGTTTGACAGCAATTCGAGATTGGAAATTAAGGAGCGACGAAAGAGTTTTAGGCGATGAATCGAAGGAGGTGTGGCATTGCCGAGGCAGATGAAAGCTTACCTCTTTTTCATTTCTTTCACTTTCGGGCAAGACATGAACTTGTCAAGAAGCACCAGAAGAATTTAAGAATAATGTGGGTGGCGCTGCAGCCTGTAGAGAGCTAGAGCCTAGCTTGTCAGCAACCACTGGTGTTGTCCGTTGTGTTGTTCTCTCACGAGCACCAGAAAAAAATGGTCTTAAAAACCAAAAATGAGCATTTCATGGTTGCAGACAATTTTTAGACCTCGTGGTGAGCCAGGACCTACACACAAGTAATCACTATGCCCGGCACATGGTATAGAAATGGTCTGGTCCTTTCATTTTTATGCCACCAAATTACCTGGACTCGGTGTTGGCATACTCAAGTAAAAGGCTGAGCTAAATTCGATTCTTTGTGAAGTGTCACTTACTTGCTTACTTAAGGTGACACTACAGTCCGAGGCGGACTTGGGCCTCAACTAATAATGCTTGATGCCTCTAGTTTCTCACGCCAAGTTGGTTGAGGTCCATGAATCTTCCTCTACTAAGCCCTCTTTCGGGATGTATTCGAAGACTTTCCGCGCTGAAGCATTGTTTTTCATCCGCCCTACATGATCTAGCCATCTCATCTCTTGGATCTTCAATCTTCTCGCAAAGTTGATGTAGCTGAACAGCTCGTAAAGTTCGTCGATATATTTCCGCCTCCAACTCTAAAACATCCCTTAATTGCATGCTGTCTCTTAACAAGATGGCCGAGCATTTTAACACGCACCTCATGTGGATGCCGGGACACTGTGACATACCAGGAAACTGCAAAACCGACGAACTCGCTAGGTGTGGTACAACCTAATCCCTATCGATAGCAGGGGTACCGCCTTCCATGCCGATCGCTAACGCTTACCATCTTCTTAAGATCTACACAACTAAAACCATTAATGACAAATGGCTAGAAGGCACCACCTGCCTTAAAACAAAAGAAATCTGGCCATCACTTAACCTAAAACGGTCACTCAGTCTACTTGGACTCAGCAAGCCCTCATTAAGGACCCTCTTAGGAGTCATAACCGGGCACTGTGTAATTGGCACTCATACTCGCAGGATGGATGCTCCATATAATGATTTTTGCAAAAGCTGCATGGATGAAGAGGAGGAAGAGAACACTCACCACCTTCTCTGCTCCTGCAGTGCTCTTGCCAGTCGTAGGTTCCTGCACCTAGGAGCCTTAGCTGTGACCATTTCGATCATGGATATCTTATGAATCGTTGTCCATTAAGTTCCGGAAAACCATTAAGTTGAAGGCTGTTGCTTGGAAGTAAACAAGCTTTTCTTTTTCGAGTGAAAAAGATTGCTTGCGTCTTAGAAGCGTTAATGTTTATTTTCCAATCTTGACAATATTGAAGGACAGTATTTATCCCAGATTGCAGATTGGTTTCAATAATGGAACCAGTTGCATCCGAGGAGTAGATACATGTATCATCTGCATATAAGGCAATATTGCAATTATTTAGATTTGGGAAATCAGATGTTTATATATTAAATAGGACGGGCGCTAGGACGGAGCCTTGAGGGACACCGGCGCTAATGATTTTGTTGTCCGAGAGGCTCTGATTTACAGACACTTTGAAAGTACGGAGAGATAGAAACGACTGAACGATTTTAATAAGATACAGTGGAAGGTTATAATTGTCTGAAAATATAACTGTCCTGAAAGAATCCACACATTCCATGCTCTTTAAGCCACCAAGTGCATCGTATGCGTAAATCCATAGTCTATGCTTTGTTCCTACCTCCGGCAAGAACTACAGAGGTATATCCCTGCTCAATGTCGCCTACAAGATCCTATCCAGCGTACTGTGTGAACGTCTAAAGCCGTTTTGCACCGCACTAATCGGCACGTACCAGTGCGGCTTTGCCATAGTGGAAGCTTTCACGGCAATTGAGGAACAGGCGAAACGAGCTGGTCTAAAGATCAACAAGGACAAAACAAAACATATTCCGACGAGCAAGAAACGATCTGCCGCACACCACCTAGGCCAAAACATTACAATCGACAGCTAAAATTTCGAGGTAGTACGTAGTAAAGGAGTTTGTCTACCTCCGACGTAGAATCGCCCTTGGCAACCGATGCTACTTCGGTCTGTCAAAACAACTGGGCTCAAAACTCCTGACTCGAAGGACCAAAGTCATGTCCTACAAAACCCTTATCCTGCCAGTCCTACTTTATGGAGCCGAAAGCTGGACATTAAGTAAGGCTGCAGAGCTGATTGTTGGTGCCTTCGAGAGAAAAATTCTACGTCATATATATGGTCCCATCTGCGAGGAAGGCGAATGGAGGAGAAGACACACCCACGAACTCTACGAGCTGTACAAGGATGTAGTGGATGTAGTCCGGAAGGCTAAAATCCGTCGACTACACTGGCTCGGCCACATCGAGCGAATGGAGAACAACGCTCCAGCAAAGAGGGTCTTCGAATCGGAGCCTTCTGGTTCGAGAAGAAGAGGAAGACCGAACCTCCGGTACAAAGACCAAGTCATCGCGGATGCAAGACAGCTTGGCCTTGATGAATGGAAGCAGCGTGCCCAGGACCGTCACCGATGGAAGGCAACAATTGCTCAGGCTCAGACCCTTCATGGTTCGTCTGCCTGATAAGTAAGTAATGCTTTGTTCCAGATGTCTTCAATCTACACAGCAGCCATGATCAGGGTTGTCAGGTTTCAAGTCGCCAAATCGGAAATCGCTTAAGATCGCCAAATTTTTAAATTTTCGACATCGTAATATCCACAAACAAACGAAATAAATACTTAATGTCAAAAGTAAACAATCAAGAAACATTTTTTTAAAAATATTAAATACTAGTCAATGCTAACTTACTGGCCTTTGTGCGTTGGGGTAGTAAGCCCCAGTAACGAAGATATCATCATCGCTCTGGTAGTATGACCTCGAATAAACTTCACCATGAAGTTGTCCCCTGTGTAGGACCTATTTGAAGTAGAATTTTCTGTATTGGCACTCTGCCGTTCTTCAAAGGCAAAGGCAAGCCCTAAGACAATATATATATATATATATGGGTGGCGCTACAGTCCGTGGGGTGCCAGGGCCTAGCTTCTCAGCAACACTCGTGTTGTGCGTGCTATTGTTCTCTCACGAGTGGAAGGGACCAACAGTTTAATGCCGAATCCGAACGGCTGTTTGTCAGTGACTCGAAAGAGGTGGGGCCGTGGACATTATTTTTGTCGCTCAGAGCTGTATTCGAACCTACGACATCGAGGTTGGGGTCGACGCACATACCCACAAAGCCACGGCCCTCTCAAAAACCCGAATCTTGTACATCAAGCTTGCACTCACGTTGAATCACACGGGACAGCCATAGGTGAGCATTGGCCGCATTTGACCCATGTAAGAGATTTCCTTCATCCTCGCATTTAGTTGGCTGTTGTAAAACACTCTCTTTGTCTTAATACCTAAATATTGACAAAGGGAACTTCAACCATAGACTATGAGAGGCTTGACAATTAGCATTGAGTTGTTTATTGACTTTCTAAGTTATCCATGCTTTGAGCCGTGAAATGGGATCAGTGTCTAGGGTGAGGTTGGAGACATTTTTTTTTTAAATTAATTCACTCCTCACCGCAAGACACTGCAGTTGGCGAAAACTACTTTGCATTTGATCCAGGTACTGATGTTTAACTTCACAACAGCTACATCTTGGACATGGCTAGTCAAATCTTTTTTAAGTGGAACCTGAGTGCAATGAAGTCGAACACAGACTTAACTTAAGTCTGTCTTGATGAGTCTTAGAGCATAATTTGAACCAGAATTCATGAGGCTCCAGACTTCACAGAAAACCCGATTGTGAAGGGGTCTCAGAATTGGATAGAGAAGCGGAACAATCCGAGGAGGGTCTGGGCTTAGCCGTTTCTGCAGACACTCATTTTGTGCGTGATATTGTCCACTCTTGAATGGAGGGGATGATATAGATTAATGCCGACTTTTAAATAGGACAACAATAGGACTTTAAACAGGGCCGAAGCCCTACCACGAGATAATCAATGACAGTACTCTTTCGTGATCTAAAAATGAGTCCGATGGCATGTTCTCTGTGAATCACCCGATCGTTGCCCACAGCTCCTGTACACAAGAGGGTAGGTCATGTTGATATTTGAGCTGACGTAGGAAAGCTATAATTTCTATTCCTCGCGCAATATTGCTCACCGCAGGCATACGCTCTAAGCATTTTTAGTGCCTCAGCAAGATGGAGCCTGAATTAGACCTAGATGCGCAATGGAGAAGGCGAAGCGTCTAGCCACTACATCAATGAGTGGAGATCCTTCGGCCATCCTTCAGCCCATGCTGACGCTGCTCAATGAGTCGAGAACAGAGTAACTCATTCTCTCCAAGATCAAATCTCTCCACTCTTATCAATGCACTTAGAGATGTTAATTTCCTTCCAGTGTCCATTGGATTACCTGGAGTAATCCATCCTGAGCTTGGTTTTCCTGATCAACTTCGTTCTTATTGCGACGAAGGCATACTTCGAAAAGGTTTGATATTTGCTCTAGTTGCAGCGGTTTCATTTCGCCTTGGTTGCTGGCAGCAAGACTGTCGTCGAGGCTGTATTCCAAAACTTGTTGCTTGAACACTGAATGAAGTTGCTAAAGTGATTCGATTTGTTGAAGGTTTGCTTCTTCTTCTTTGATTGGCGCTACAGTCCGGGGTGCACCTGGACCTCAACCAACATGCCTCTCCAGCCAGCACGATCTTTCGCCAGCTGCCTCCAGTTGCGCACACCAAGTTGGTTGAGGTCCTTTTCAACTTGTGTGCGCCATCTAGTGCGAGGACGTCCTCTGTTGCGCTGCCCCAATGGCTCGGTGTCGAAGACTCTTCGGGCCGGAGCTGTGGTGTCCATCCGCTCTACATGACCTAGCCATCTTAAGCGTTGGATCCGAAGACGCTTAACTAGGTGCATGCCGCTGTACAGCCCGTACAGTTCGTTGTTGAACCTTCTCCTCCAAACGCCATCAACGCAAACAGGACCAAAGATCGTACGCAGAACTTTTCTCTCAAAACAACCAAAAGCTTCTTCATAGGCTTTCAAAAGCGTCCATGCCTCTGCGCCATAGAGCAGGACTGGGATGATAAGGGTTTCATACAAGGTCAATTTGGTGTTTCGAAAGAGGGCTCTGTTACTCAATTGCCTCTTGAGCCCAAAGAAACATTGACTGGCAAGAGTTAAAGGTTTGCTGCATATCGTCATAAAGACAGAAGAAATGTTCCCATCTTGACTTGCGGTTGTTGATGGTCAGTGCGTCCCAGTCACTCCTAGGTCAGAGTGGTCTTAAAAATCTCGTCTCTCCCCAGAGTAGCCTAGTGTTCATCGCCTATCACTCCCATCGTTCCCATGTCCTGACACACATCTCTGCCACAGCTTATTTTTCCCATGAACATCTACGTGACATCGCTTCAATCTTCCATCGCTGCAGCTCGAGCCATAATATCTGCAGAGGAGCTGCCCGCCTGTGTTCTCAAACCGGCCCCCAAATTCATCGCGTTTTATTCGCAAAACGACAAACCATTTCCCCGAATCTCTGGCCTCAGTCGCTCCAAATGCTTGCGTAGAAAGTCCAAATGTGATGCCATGTCACTCTCAATGACTGCTGTCAGCGTCGAGGTTATGTGCCATGTTCAAGTTCAATTACAACGCACGGTTCACGTATGATTTCGCAAGTTATGTGTGAAGACGACATGAAAACATCATTTTTTGCCCGCTCTCTAGTGACCCACTTGAATTTGAGAAATGTGGTAATAAGAATAATTGCAACAAGAACATGAGCAGATGATGACTGAAAGTGCGAGAAGCTCCATCACGGAGCTGGTTTAATGTTCGGGCAGCAACGGAGGAGTGTTTCGATGACCAACCACAGTGGACTCTCCCAGAGTCAAACTCCGTGACGTGACAGATTCTTATTGGCATCTCCAGGACAGAGGAAACCATGTCTCGTCCAGACCCGATAACTGCTCCCAGAGCACAACCAGCAGCCATGACTAGCTGCCACTGAACTTGTGACTCACTCCGTGTGTCGCTTTAAACGCCAGTTCAGAGTTCAGACGCATCATTAAAAGTCGCCTTCTCCTCATTTACTGGCGCACAATCACTCATTTCAGCTGACATTGAAAACACTTCCAATTAAACCGTATCGTCGTCTGCTGCTCACCTGAATCCGGAGAATACTCACTTATTGCTTTTTTCATTTTCTCTGTTCATTAAACTCACTCACCGACTTAACTGCAATCACAGCCCCAACAAGCTACGGCCCAGCTGCGGTTTCAATTAAAGAAACATCGAAACGCGCAATCATAGCGAATCATGCCCGAGAACGTGCGGCCCGTTCCGGGTTGGCACATCCAATTTTGATGAATTACCCGGCGTCCATTAATTAAATTCGCAATCACAATTAGTGTAGTCGCAATCTCAATAGCGCACAGTCAAAAGGTGAGCCTGGAGAACGCACTTGCCACACAAAACGGGCGTTACAAGGCGACAGCAGCGGAGGACTTTGCACTTGAACTTTGCCTCCGCGGGGCCTTATGCAATACGGCAGCAACGTCAACCAGATACACACGCAAACGCGCACACAGCCGCCACTAAGTCGCGCGATTAAAACAAATAAATACCTACTTGCGGTGTAATAAAATAATCAAACTTCTGTCAAGAGGCAAGAGGCGGCTCCCCTCGATTTGAGGCAACCGCTGGTGATAAGAAGTCCGTATCTAGATACCTTGTACATTTTGTTCGCTCGTTGCTTTCTCATTTTGCAACATGATGAACTTCAGTGGGATGTGGGGAGTTGGTTTCGTCTTCTCTCGTAATTGGATTCCAATGAAGGCGGCCGAGTGCGAGTGGCTTCCGCTTTCTGCGCTTCACAGCGCCGCGTCGGAGTCCGATGCAAGGCATGAAGTGGCAGTAAAATTACGAGGAAATAAAAGAAAAAACCATCATTTTCTGCGCTTCAGGCGTCGGGCTGCATGTCTGTGGCTTCTTTATCTGGGCCGGCTGCGGTTAGGTAATCGTGGTGTTTATGTGCGAAGGCTTGACTGGAAGGCTTCAACGGGGCTTTGAGTTTTGCAGTCGGTGGGAGGCATTAGTCACTTGAAATGAAGTTGTGGTAGATTCCGTCATCAGTTCAAAGCTGGAGGAGTTAATGGCAGACCTAAGACCTAATCCATTTGGATCCACACACCCTCTTCTCTCCTTCGCATCGGACGTTTGATGGAATAAGCCTTCGAGTAAATTCGTAACTGCTGCCGCTCACCTAACTTCCAAGAAAGGTCTGTCTCGACTGCATAGGGCTCTTGCCCAGTACACCCGACTCTGCATCATGGGGATCACTCTGAAGGCCATCCTCCGCTTAAAAAGATGTCGTCTTTGGTTCAACTCGCACTGGATCGCCCACGAATTTCATTTGATCCGAGTCTCATGGATATGCCTTCTAATGGAGAAACATCCCAAATTCTGCTGCGACGTACATAAAAAGTCGGCTTCTGGCCAGAAAACATGCCAAAAAAGGATTGTATTCGAAGCTTCACGGATGGCTTCAAAACTAAGGCCTTCGTGGAGACCAAAGGCATTAAACTGTCCACATTTGTGGGCCCATTTGTGATCCTAATAGCCACGAACTGTGTTCTGAAGAACAGGTGGAAAGGGCGAAGTATCTGCATCTAGCTAGCTCGTCGGCGTAGCGTATGGTAAGGTTGCATCAAACCGATGTGAACGGAGCGCTTCCGTGATACAGATAAACGCTGATATACGCAGATAGTGTCGTGACTGGTGTATAAATTCTTCTTCTTCTCCTCCTTCCTCTAATCTACAGAAATTATTTTTCCAAATGCTCAGCATCGACTCTGATTCTACTACCAGTTGTCCATTTTGGTCCCTGCAGGCTTCGGTCCGAGGTCTAACATGCACCTTGGCCTCAGCCAACAAGCGTCTCCAGCCAGCTCGATCTTTAGCTCGCTGTCTCCAGTTTCGCACGCATAGTTGGTTGAGGACCCCTTCCACTTGCGTGCGCCACCTGAGTCGTGGTCTTCCTCTTCTGCGCCGTCCCTCGGGGGTGGATTCGAAGACTTTTCGGGCCGGCGCATTGGTTTCCATCCGCTCTACATGACCTAGCCATCTCAATCGTCGGATCTTCACTCTTCTGGCCAAGTCGATGTCGCTGAACAGCCCGTATAGTTCGTCGTTATATCTCTTCCTCCACTCACCATCTATGCAGACGGGACCGAAAATCACCCGAAGAATTTTCCTCTCGAAGCAACCAAGAGCTGCTTCATCCGCTTTTGACAGAGTCCATGCCTCCGCGCCATATAGCAGGACTGGGATACTTGTTTCACCTTTCGGTAAAACTTTCGGACCTCCTTCCTGTCGTAACACCTCCCCATCACCTCGACCACGCGCTTCTCATGCTCTTTCTTTTTCCTTTTGAGAAGCCGCTTCTCTTCCCTTCTCTACTGTTCGTAAATCTCACGAATAGCTCTCGTTATTCGATGCAGAGTTCCCTTGTAGGCTTGCTGTTTGGCTGCATGTACCTGCCTGCACTCTTCGTCAAACCATGGCTTTCTTTTTAAAAGTTTCGTTAAGCCCAGCACATCAGTGTCAGCTTCTTTGATGGCTTTTCGACAACGTTTCCATTCTTCTTCTATTGAACGTGCAGACAGCGTCGAACTTTCAGAAGGTTTAAGGCAGACTCGGTCGGCAAAGTTCCTAGCGGTCGATTGCGATTGTAGCTTTCCGACGTCAAACCGTAGTGTTCTTTCTCGACTCCGTACTTCTCCCGATACCCTCATCCTAACCTTGGCTACAACAAGGTCCGAGTCCTGTCTGACGTCTGACGTCGCAATGTGATCAATCTGGTTGACTGTTGATTGATCAGAACACCGGCAGGTCTCTTTATGGATGTTGAGGTGTGGGAACCGCGTGCTCATCACAGAGAGGTAACGCCCCGAGGCGAGCGATCTACCAGCCTGAGTACGTTTCCGGATGTGTTGTTGTGCAGGCTGTGTTTTCCGATGACTCTAGCAAAGATTTCTTCCTTGCCCAGCTGTGCGTTGAAATCTCCTAGAATGATCTTGGTGTCATTGCTGGGGCATCGATCGTATGTTCTTTCTAGGAGATCATCCTTGCTATCGTCATCCTTCTACGCCGTCGGGGCGTGTGCGCAAATCAGGCTGATGATCCCGAATTCAGCCTTGATGCGGATTGTTATGAGGCGCTCGCTGATATATGGTAATCAAAATTTAAGACTTTTTGCCTCAATCTGCCTCGAACAACTAATCCGCATCCAAATAAGCGCTGCCTTACCTCTTTGTAGCAATCAACGTAGTAGATGTCGCAGTTTCTCATCTTCCTTTTGCTCGGCCCATCCCATCGCATCTCCTGGATGGCGGTTGTAGCAGTCCAGGGCCTGCGCGAGTTCATCGGCTGCAGGTGGTCTGTTCAGTGATCTCATCTTCCACGTGCAGAAATTCCTTTAAACGTGTGCCGTCGTCAACTGAGAATCCGTTCATATCCGAGGCATGTTGTCGGTTCGTCACCGTGGTGAGGGGGTTAACCTCATGCACAACCTACAACTGCTTAGCCAGGCCCATTATTTGACCCTCGGGCAGAAGGGGATGGCTGCATACATTAGTTCACCACACAACGGTTGTTTTGGTTGGCTATCCAGTGGCACCACGTGGAGGCTGCATGTCAACTTATGCACAAGCAGAGATCGCGCTGGTATCCTACCATATTGGGTGCAGTCAGCAAATTTGCCCAGTGTTCATAAGACCATGGCCCCTTCCTTCTTATCTGGTCACTCTTTAATAGACATGGCCTTCAGCCTCGATGGATGATAGGTTAGGTTAGGTTGTAGTGGCTGAGTGCTGCAGAGCAGTCTCACCTAGGCCAGAGTAGGCCCATTGTGATTTTATCCATTGTTTGATATCACATTGTTTTTAACCCAAGACAGCGCCTCTTTAATCGCTATGGTTTCTGCCTGAAAAACGCTACAGTGACCAGGGGGCTTCACGGAGATAGCAATATTGAGGTCTTGAGAATAGACACCCGCACCCACCCTTCTTTTGTCTTTGACCCATCTGTGAAAATGCGCAGAGGATCTTTCAGCGTTTGCCTGTCAGACATCCAGTCCGATCTGGAAGGAATGCTGATTGAGAATTTCTTCTCGAAGATGGCCTGGGGTAGTAGGCAGTCGATGTCGCTAGGTAGGAAATTGAATTCCTTGAGAATGGTTGAGTGGCCAGTGTTGAGTTTGGACCACAATCGAAGTGTTTTGAGTCTCAGGGCTGTACTTGCTGCTGCTTGTTTCTCGAATATTTCCAAAGGTGGGAGATGGAGGAGAATATTCAGTGCGTCTGACGGAGTACTTCTCAGTGCCCCGCTAAACAGACTGGCCTGCCTTGATACACAGGCAGGCCAGTCTTTGTACTCGGTTGAGTGCATTGCAGTTTATAGCCCTGTTTAGTGCTATCCACCAAACTGAGACACCATACGTGTCGTGTGTCGGTGTCGGTCTGACGATAGAGATGTTAGTCCAGTGAGCGATGCGTGGTTGTAGGCCCCATTTGCATCCGATGGCCTTTTTGCAGCTAAAAAGTGCAGAAGAGGCTTTCTTTACCCTTTCCTGGATATTGAGCTTCCAGTTTAGCTTGCTGTCGAGAGTGAGACCCAGAAATTTCGCACTGGTGGTTAGCTGTAATGTAGTGCCGCACAGTAGTGGGGGGTCGAATTGGGGGATTTTGTATCTTCTGGTGTAAAGTACGATATCCGTTTTTTGTGTGTAACTCCTCTATGGATCTTAGCGTCTCCAATCTGAGAGTGTATTACTCTGCTGTTGAGTAGCTGATGAATGAAAGCCACTAAGGGCTTTCCGATCCCGAGGTGACTGAGCGCAAGTGAAATTGCTTTCGGGTTGATATTGTTAAAAGCACCTTCGATATCGAGAAATGTCACAAGTGTGTATTCTTTGAACCCGAGAGATTTTTCGATGGTGCCAGAGATGGTATCAGAGAGTGGAGGTCTGTCTGTCTCGCTGGATGATATATTAACGCATTCCTTGGCTCGGATTAATTTTGAATATAATTGAAGAACCTGGTGTGTGTCATGCAGATACCAGCACTGTGACCATAGATATCTGTTGTGTCCATATCTTTTGTTCTTGGATGTAAATACTGCCTTGATAGGTCTTCTTGTAAGTATCTCCCTGTCACAGATGTGCTATTTATTATTTCAAATATTTCTCGAACATCACGTCACTTACCCCATTTAACGCCACGGAATCTTTCGTGCCTGCGAGACAAAGTCCTGATTTACTCTTCAGCTGACTGCTTATTTTTGATTAAGCCTCTTCATCAGCGGAGTCAACACTTGGCACACAACCCAACTCTAACGGAGTCCATCGAGTGTTGCGGGTTGGAATGGGATTTTGTTGGCCAAATCGCTAGAGTGTGGTTAACTCTCTGTCAAATAATTCATTTTCCCTCTCCATTTTTTCATTTTCATTTCTTCTTGCAAAAATGCAAACACAACCTAACTGAGTCAAGGCCCCCCTGTTACATAATCATCGCCATCATCGCCACAATCGTGCACTCGACTCGGTCGACAGTCAGTTGAATCCAGTAACATCGTCGCTGTGTCGCTGTCTCATAAAGATGTCGCCCCTAATGAGTTATGCGACATCTCTCCGGCAAAAAGCAAATTTGCATCGCTATTCAATGCCGGCCTGCACAATGTCGCAAACGCATATTTGCGGATGAAATTCGCATCCACACACAGACAGACACTGAGGCGGTGTACATCTTGTCTTGGACTGTCAAGCACACAGCTCGCATGACGATGCAATGTGCATCGAATGAATGCTGCCGAGTGGGATGAATTTATTGGCCATTGTCCGCTTAAGACGGTTTGACTTGCTGAAAAAAACAGCAAACGACTTGGCGGTAGGGGCGCCATTAGATGGCTTTATTTTGAAGCGAAGTGCGAACGCAAGCAATGTCGTTCAAGGACGAGACCAGTGTCTAGACAGAGGAGGGAGTCAGTTCAGTTCACCCATCAAGCAGTCTTGAAACTGTCCTCAGGTCACACTCCCACCAGCCCTAGTTCTCGGAAGCATTCGATTCAATTTCCCGCATTCATTTGACCACAATTCGTGCTTAAACCCCTCGTTTAGTCGAATCTTTATGAGCGTCCATAAACGGCCAAGGTTCCTTAATTGCTGTCACGGACCGACCAGATACGGGCAGCCGGCAAGACGGTCTCTACTCGAAGTTAACGACTGAATCGTTATCGCCTGGTTTTATGCTGTTCGCCTCTAATCATCATCGGCAAAGTTAAGACACAGAAACGGGGGCATAAACGCTCACCCATCCGGCAATTTGGTTATGTTCGAATGTCTGGCTGGGCGGTGGGGAGCGGGTGGATGGTGCCTTCAAGACGGTGAGGATCTGGGAAAAGTTCCTCTGCAGCAGAGTTCCAAGGAAGTGACACTCACTTCGGCACTGAATTCCAAATGAGCATCGGAATCTATTGGAAAACTTAGCTTTTCCCAGATGCTCGCGCTGATGGAGCGACATGTACTTCATTGTTAAATGCTTAATGAAATCAATTAAGTTGAATGGAGTGAAGGTCTGTGAACTGCGCACCTGTGGAGTTCACTTGAAATGGCATGAATGGAGGTGGGTTAGCCGTGGTTGGCAATGGGGGGGATTCCAGTTGTTCCGTGTGTGTAAAATTCGCATGTAACATGGGCAAGTCGAAGTCGGAATTCTTAAGGCAGCTGGTGGTGCTTGAATGGGGCGCATGAGAACGACTGGGAAAATACTATGTAATTGACAAGCGCTCAGTATGCCATTTCAGGTAAAGTTACTGCTTATCTTACGAAGAGCAGTAAGAACGGAGCTGAACAGAATATTCTGGACTCCTTAAAAGTCTTCCTTTGCAGTCTCCTAGAAACGAGCAATGAAAGAGACATTGATCGGCACTTGCTATGTCATAGGATGACATCTAGAGTTTCACTGAATTATGGCTTTTCAATAGAAAACCACGACAGTGGTGCAGTTGGAGTAGAGACTAAGTAGAAATCAAAAATTCCTGAAATGTCACTATAGCCCTCTGTTGGCGACGAAGCCAGCATTATTAATATTTTTTACTGAATATGTAGTCTCCATCAGTCATATCGCTGCCAGGGAATAGTGACTTAAGGTCCTGACTCTGGATGCCGAGGTTCAATTGAAGATAGGAACTTGATTCAACATGCTGAACTATACAGCTTTTGATTCAATGACAATTCTTAGTGAGTTCATGAAAAGTCTTCTCTAACTTCTCAGTTCACAGATGGCAAAAAATCTGTATGTGCCCCATCGCACCAAACGTCAGTTAGACACAGGTCCACTTCGAAGTATAACGCCATCTATCTTACGAGTCACTCAGGCATGCATCGGAGTATTAGTAAAGCCACAAACCATACTCTGCACTGGGCATACATTACTGGCTCCAGTGGCACATCATCTTATAAGCGGCCTGAGCACGGCTGCATGGCGAAGTTAGTTGTCCTTGGTTAGAGGGGTCCACGGTTCGAGTACCAGTTCAAGAAAAGTGAATACACTTTTTGTTTTCAAATCTGGCCAACTACCACTGTATTAGTATTAGTTGTCTGACTATGGGTATCGGACTGAAACAACATGGCCTAAATGTGGTTGTTTTTTTAGCAGCTTACCCAACTTAATCTACCAATCAGCTCGAGTCTGTTACGCAAGACAACAGAGGATGTTACGCTCAGTCTAAGGTGACTCACGCATGTGAAGGAGGAACTTAACCAACTTAGACCTTGGGACTGGAAGCCATAGCTCGAGATCGATGTCCCATTAAAGAAAGAAGATTTTTAGACGGAGCTCTGGCAGCGATCGATTCTGGTTCTGCCATGGTTCATCCGAGAAGATCTCGAATCAAATCCTATTTCTGTCTTCCACAGTCTTTTTCGTGCGATAAATTTTGACCGGGTACTCAGAATCTATGGAAAATGTCACCGAAGTCCATCAAGGAAGTGCGCTTGATCCTACTTTATTTATAATGTACCCAAGGGAGTGCGCTTGGTCCTACTTCTGTGCTGACCTCACTGACTGTACCCCAAACCAAAAGCACATTAGTAGCTACGATCGCTGACGATAGTTCTCAGTCAGAGTTAGCAACATAAAATCTGAAAGGATCTCTAAAAAGTTTGCGACCGACATCTCCCAGGCTCCTCGCACTTAAAGAACTAGTAATTTATGTGCTTTTCTTGACGTGATACGTGGACACGGAGTTTAATGATGACTCTCTGAACATTGTCAGTGATTCAAGAGAGGTGACGCATTCTGTATGGCGAGTGATGAGTCCATGGAGACTTGATTGTGGTGCCTTCGGCTTAGGCGGTCGATGCTTTTAAGGCAATTAAATTGAGGTGAAACTAATCAGAAAGAGAGAAGCAAGCTCCTTCAACAAGCACTGACCAGCTGTAGCCAATTTCATACAACATGTTGGTTGAGGGATTTTTCCATTCGTGTCAGCTGTCACCTTAAATACCAACGTTTTCTGAGGCGAAACCTCTGTCGGTCTGAGCAATGGTCTTCCAACGTTGGATCCATTGACTCGAATACATCGTCAACTGCGGTTAAGCTTTGTAGGAATGTCATCTGGCACAGTCTAGCGTGTAAAGAATACTGTCGATGTACAGTTCTAAGGTTTCTTCCGTGGTTGGTGGCCGCAAGAATGAACGTTGAATGACCACCAGCTAGGCTGATCCTCTGTACGGCTCTTTTGACATCACCGGAGGAACGGAGGATACGATGGATGATAGGGTATAGTGATGACTGGATCTTAGTTCCATGTGTTCTCACTGGGAATACATATCCAAGAGTCACTCCAACACAGGAAGAGGATTCATCAAAAATTTCAGAGTACAAGCAATACAATAGGAAGACATTTTAAGCAGCATAGAGGATCACGTTCCATGTATCCATGAATATGTTCCACTCTGTTTAAGCATACAAGTGGTACTAGTAACTAGACTTACTTACTTACCTATCAGACAGACGAACCATGAAGGGTCTGAGCCTGAGCAATTGCTGCCTTCCATCGGTGACGGTCCTGGGCACGCTGCTTCCAGTCATCAAGGCCAAGCTGTCTTACATCCGCGATGACTTGATCTCTGTACCGGAGGTTCGGTCTTACTCTCCTTCTCGAACCAGGAGGCTCGGATTCGAAGACCCTCTTTGCTGGAGCGTTGTTGTCCATTCGCTCGATGTGGCCGAGCCAGTGTAGTCGACGGATTTTTGCCTTCCGCACTAAATCTACCGCATCTTGGTACAGCGCGTAGAGTTCGCGGTTGTGTCCTCTCCTCCATTCGCCTTCCTCGCAGACGGGACCATATATCCGACCTAGAATTTTTCTTTCGAAGGCACCAAGAATCAGCTCTGCAGCCTTACTTAATGTCCAGCTTTCGGCTCCATAAAGTAGGCTAGTAACTAGACACTAGCCTGAAGTTCGATGCTCTTGACTTGAGGGTCATCAATGTCGACCATTTACCGGCGAATACGTGTAGAGTGGAGTGTGTAAGAAAAAAAAACGCCTGTTATGCCGCCTTTTTTTTCAAAGGCTAAGTTCGACTGGATTCGAGTTATTGTCCGTACATGCTCAAAGAGCATATCTGTCAAGAGAGAGCTGCTCAAACGACGAACTTCGATGTTGCATTACACTAGTTTCAGCTAATCTCTCGAAATTCTTGTAAATCGTTTTGAAGCACAAAAAACTAGACGGAAGTGGGTCGTCTCATGTGAAGAATGAACGAACATTTTTTTGCTGGTGTTTCTAACCGCCAAGTGCTCCTCCTAGAAGACAATACCATTTGTTCTTCAAAACGCCGAGAGTAAGAGCAAAACCTTCCCTCCGAGCTCATTTCCACTTAAAAGAAGAATTTCAGAAATTGAAACCGAGATTTTCAGAAAACAAAACAGCTCCAGTGACACTTCCTCCGATAAAAACCACGATTCAGCGTCGGCGATGTCTCCTTCAAACCCCTTGACTTTTGCTCTGACAAGACTCTGTCAAATGCACATTTTCTTTCCACTGCGACTAACTGTGTTGTAATCCTTACTCCGATTCCCGAATATCAGTGCTTACACAGTCAGACATGCAACCACACACTACCACAGCTTGACATTCACGATTATCTCAACCAACCAAGCAAGCAACCAATGACTGCCTGAACTTTGATCGCTTGAGTAATTAGCTGGAAAATTATCAAAGTTTTATCTTTTTTCATTTTATTCTGCATTAAAAGCGCGACGTCAGCATATTGGCTCGTTGCTAACCACTGCCGGGCAACTCTGACACACGTGACACTGAACCCTCTTGTTAATGGAATTTACGAACGTTTTTTTTAAATGCTCTTTAATTCCTGAATGCACTTATTGAAAGGCATTCACAGTGTGAGTCAGTGATTGCTTTGTTAAAAAAGGTGTGAACATTATCAAAAGCATCAGCGACTGAGATTAGATTTGAGTGCCGTGGTTTCTGCTGGACGATCGACAGATTACTTATCGCACCCGACGTTGGTTCTCAGAAAAATGCAGTTTTGTACTCGTATGACTGACGTAATCCACATCATTACGTCTCTCTTGCAATTAGTATTGTTCAGGGCATTGAAGAAAACGTTGCTTACAGTATTTGAATTATAGGGCTAAGGTCTAGTCGACGGTGTCACTTCAGACGTTGAACTATAGTGGATGTTTCTTCGTGGCCGAGATGCAACTGAGTAACACGGCAAGACATTGACGTTGAGACAGTCAAAAGTTTGATGAGTTTATTTTATGCGCCTTTGGTGGTGGCCCGTGGCATTGTGGGTAGGTTCGATTCCAGCTCTGAGCGACAAAAATAATTTTCACGACCCCACCTCTTTCGAGTCACTGACAATGCTCAAAGAGTATTTCCTGTCTAGAAAAAGCTTCTCAAACTTGGCCGTTCGGAGTCGGCATTAAACTGTAGGCCCCTTCCACTCGTGAGAGAACAATAGCACGCACAACACGAGTGGTTGCTGAGAAGCTAGGCCCTGGCCCTGGCCCTCTACGGGCTGTAGCGCCACCCATATACCAGATATATATTGGTGATCCCCACACTGGTGTCCCGCAGTTGGAGTGTCTTTATTGTGAAATGCTTGCAGTTTCTCCTTCCCTTGGTATGGTTCTTGAGTGTATTTCTATTGAGGAGACATGGCACTAAGATCAACCCATCAGCTCCGTCGTATCGACTACAACCGATCCGTGTAAAAGATAAGCCTGCCTGTAGGTCCGCTTAATAGAACGGAAGGAATAACTGACAACTCTCCAAGTTAATTAGCCTTAATCGCGCATTATGAATTACTTTGTGTCCACATAAAAGGAGACCCCTTCAACGCGTCCAAAGCTGTATCATGCCTTTATCAGTACGTTTTCAGGCCGGGGAAGTCATGAAGCTATACAGCGCCATGTCTAGTTGTGACATTCTCGCCGAATTTGTCAGGTTGTGCAGGAGAACGACGGAGAACACTCGCTGCTCCATCTCGGTTGAAAACGAATTCACCGAGACGTCAACGTCAAAAAGGTTTTCGGCAATGCAACGCGTTTTCATGTGATTTTTTTAACATCGAACTTGAGGAAAATTCGTGCAAGACTCAATCGCTATCTTCCAGAAATCGTTTCAATTTAAAAATTCGAGAAGAAGGGTGCACAACGTGAATAACCCTTCACTTTGTGCTTGGGAACAACATCGTTAAGGTCCATGGAGTGACTAGTTCGAAGACTGACCGCTTATCCCGTGGGACCTACATACCTTCACTGTTTGTCCAAGAAAAGGGAGTCGAAAAAGTGTTTCCTACGATACTCTGATCTATGACAGACACACTATAGATGGCGCTACAGTTCGAAGTGAACTTAGGTGGTCTACCACAAGTAGGGGGCCCTATAGATTTTGTGCCAACTTCGAAACGAAAAGTTGAAGATATGTATACCCTCTAAGAAATGTTCGTGACTAGAAAGGGATGGAACAACTAAACTTCTACATAGGTTAGTTTAAATAAGTGGGCTGCCAGTGAAGTCACCATTCAAAGACAAATGTTGACTACACTGGACACTAGCACTCGAAACGGGGACCCGCCTATGTTGAACGAAACCAGGTCGTTTTCTCCATATCCGGTATGGTTATTTTTTGAAAATAAAACGCTAATTATTAAAAGGAGAGTAAAAACATTTTATTCGAAGTATTGGCCATTGTTTTCTACACATTTTGATCACCTTTCTGGCAATTTGTGAATGCCACGCCAATAAAATTGTTCGTCTTTTAAAGCAAACCAATCAGACACTCAATTTTCGACTTCTTCATAGGAATCGAAGTGCTCCTCAGCCAATGCGTGTCCCATCGATGAAAACAAATGGTAGTCGGAAGGAGCCAAGTCTGGTGAATACGGCGGGTGGGGTGGCTGCACCCAGTGTGCAGGTGCATTGTCATAGAGCAAAATTACCTTGCCGTGTCTTCTAGCCAATTCTGGTCGTTTTTCGATCAATGCATGATTCAGGTCCATTTCACCAGGTTTTAGGAGCTCGTGGTACACCACACCTTTCTGGTCCCACCAAACACACAGCATTGTCTTCTTGCCGAATCCATCTGGTTTTGCAGTCGATGTTGATGGTTGTCCCGGATTAACCCATGATTTTTTCCGTTAAGGATCCTTAAAATAAATCCATTTTTCATCGCCAGTAACAATCCGATGCAAAACCGATTTTCTTACGTGTCTTTGAAGCAAAATTTCACAAGTGTTTTTTCCGCTTTCCATCTGCCTATCTTTCAATTCATGTGGCACCCATTTTGCACACTTTTGGATCTTTCCCATAGCTTTTATGGTAAACGGTCAGAAATTGTTTGTTGTTCAACATTTAACATTGCTGCCATTTGCTTTTGACTCAAAGTGTCATCTCCATCCGATATAGTTTGCAATATGATATGATTTTGTCTGTTCAATGACTTGATGTACCATACACTAAATATTTTTCACAGATGTCATAGCAAACAAACAAACAAAAATAATGGCTCGTTCACAACAAATGTTCCCTATCGAGACGTTTGTATCTTGACGCTCATACCGGCATACACGGGTTCTTAGGCTAGCTTGATGTAAATCGACATCCGTTAGCGCAAGCAGTCACTTTTTGTGGACATCGAAATTCGAACTCTTGCATGCACGGAGACGAGCTAATTTCTTTTCATTTGACGTGAGCATTGTGCCCAGGGCATCGATTGGACATAATACGGTCTCTTCGATTGGAATTTGTCTTAATTCTGCTTTCGGACAAAAGGACCGGGTGATTGACAGCAGAATGTGTCAAGTGAATCTGAAAGAATCTATCTCTAAACACAGTTCTCTCAGACTTTAAATGAGGTCACATGACTTGTCATCTATCAACAATCTCTAATAAATATTGACCGCAACAACATCGATCGACCTCTGTTCCCAAGTCAAGCTTATCGGAAACCAAATCCCCAAAACAAAGCACATTCCACGGCAAATCTCGCAGGGCACAAGTAAATATTTGCTGTTCGACCAGTAGTTCCAATTCGTCAACAGTCATTCCATTTTCCCTTCCACGGCAGAGTTCTCCTTATCGAGGTCCTCAAGTTCACGCCGGTGACGGCCGACCATAAGCCCGGTCATAAACACTGTCATTGAGCGCAACTCCCTCCGGCCCAGCTCCTCTTCAAGACACAACCCAGCGGTAACCTCGCAATATCGTCGATAAGATAAACGCAATCGAGCCGTTCGATTAAGTATAAGTCTTGAGGAAACATTTGTACTCGCTCGTCAAAGCAATTATTGCCCCGTCGGCGATAAGCGGACGTTTTTCTTCGATTTCAGCGCCCCTATCAGCGCGCTCAAAGTTCATCGCCTAAACACAAAGAACTTGGCGTGACGAAGCCTCCGGCTGATAAAGATGTGGAACACAATGTTTTTCTTCCCCCAGTTGAGCGGCGGAATTAGTCACTTGGCCGCGGAGGAGACGCACATATTCGGCTTGTGAAACTGGCGCTGGTGCGGCTTGTGCGCAGCTCCGAAGCGCCCAAGGCCAGGGCTGGTGTGGATGTGCTGTTATCGGGGCAACCTGATAGCCGGCCCATGGGTTCGCCATACCTTTCCCGTCTAATCAGCGCGTTTTGAGGACGATAACGATAGCTTCGCCGTCACCTGAGTGGCCAGCAGCTCACGTCGATTGAGAAATTTTGCAACATTCTAAGCGCGGCACAGCCGATCACGTGCGAGTGCAATGCGCTAGAGCGCTGGTGTTTGCGAAACGACGCGAGTCAGCAAAGATCTCGGTCACCAAACGGAGCTACGAAGCTGCCGTCGCCACTGGCAGGCGGTACAGGCAAGTGGCAGCAAGATTGCTGTTTGACAGCTGCTGCCGGTTGCTTTCGTGGTCGTTGCAACATTTTTAGTGTTCGCAAACAAATCGGGTGAATTTGGGGCTGTGTGCGGGAGAGTGGCTATACTCCGTGGAACCGGCTGCAGAGCTGGTGGTTATGCAACGCGTCCTTGGAGTAGACGGAGTAAATGCGGCGGTTACTTGACTCTGGTGGCCTTGTGGCGTGTAATGGGTTCTTCTTTTGAGACTCCTTTCGATACCACTTTTTGAGAAGACTGGTTGTGGTTCGATGCTGCTGCGAAACTGGATCTTTGAATGGGGTACAGGCTTAGCTTCTCTTGCTTTGCGTGTCAGGAGAAGGCTTGGGACAGTTTCGAAAAAGTGGTGCGAGCGAGTTTACACACCTTGGTTAAATCCGCTAAGAATGCAAATAAAGCCGAAATCAAAGGATGTGCAATATTGGCAACGACAGAGACTCCATCCAAAGTAAATATGTCTTAGCTCTCGACTCAAGAGGGCTTTAGTGGAACAGTCTCCACACGCTACCACAACTATGATGCGGTAGTGGAAGGAAATGAAAGTGGAAACAAACATTTCTTTGAACGGTCATATTATGGCATTTGGATTCATTTCAGCCATTTTAGCGACAGTGTCCAGATGTCCTTATCGCCGACTAATATATTGTGGCTTGTCATCCGTCATCGCAGTGACCTTTGAAGAAATAAAACACGCAACAAACTTGCCCTGTCTGGGCATACAGTTGTCAGGTGCGCGAAACTTTCACTCACTCGGGATGGTGATCATGGATCATCTTGTGTCTGATTTTGGTCATCGCTCTGCACATTTTCTCGCCAACGTCGCAAGGCACACAGTGGGGTTCAATCTCACAAGCGCTTATGTTCCATCAAGTGAAGAAGTACCTGCTGCAAGGCACATGTGAAAATTTGGCGTCGTAAAGCCACTTCGTGCCTAGGTCTTCGCCGAGCACTAAGTAGAGTACAAACCTGTACCTTTCTGATAGTCCACAGAACTACATGTCTTGCGTCTCTTACGCATGAGGAGTAATACATTTCCTGGTTAATTCTACTTTCTAATGTGACACTTCAGCGAAGTCAAGGTCTAATGCGGCAAAGTCAACGTTCATGTTAACAAATTCATGGCCGCCGCAAAAAACAAGTGTTGGAGAAAGGAAGGAGGAATGTCCTGTTCTTGCACCTATTCTGCTACAACTTACCCATGTTTTCCATGTGTTATGACCTTCCCATGGTGTTGCATTTAGTCAGTTGCAGATGTAGATTTCCTCAAGTCGGAATATACATAACAACGAACACATGTCGAGCACAATCTGCGTTGGTCGTCTCAAAGTGGTTTGGCTTTCGGTCGGGCTTATTATGTTTCTGACAACAATTGCCTGTGTTTCCTTCTTCGCCATTGCCTTTGACTCGAGCTTGACTTGGAACAGACTTAGAGTGTCCAGGTTCACTACTTGTATTCGTCTTCAACGTACTTTCTAGTTATTACGGAGAACTGATTTGCTGCAGGCTGACCAAAACAACTGGTAAAGAAATTTAAATTAAACAAGAACGGTATGGGACAGAAAATTGATTCTGGTCTTATTTTGAAGTTACACTTATGCCATTTGGTATACAGTAGCACATCATTCAAACAACCGCCTGGGCTTGAATGGCAGTGATTAAAGATGTCGGACCAATTTTTGGCGACTAGTTTCATTATGTGCTGCTCGACAAGAGCGTCTTGAAAGTTTGGTCGCGCTCGTCCAAAGTGATTGGCTGGTTAGTGTGGATTGAGGACTGGATTTAACTGCAGAAAAAGTAATCGAATCCTGCCAACCACATGGTAACAGCGCCCAATTGAGGTCCAGTTGGCAAATGGCATTTAGGTCTTATTTCTTTCAACCACAGTTCGGCTATATGCTACTTGTCAAGTTCTGGCAGCCTTGGTTTACATAATTCTGTGCAGGCCATTTCCAGCAACCAGGTTTCCTTCGTCATTTCCAATGAAATAAGGTCCACAAGACGTCAGGCCATAAAACCAATCAAACTGTTTTTCGAAACAACTTGTCGAACATTTGTGTTCGCTCCAATAGCAGACTTTACAATATTCGTTAACATAGCCGCTGAGCCAAAAATCGGGACTAGTCCGATGACTTGCCTCTCATCTTTATCCGAGAGTTCTGTGCACAGTGAAGAAGAAGACTTACAGAGTCCGGACATTCTTTGAAGACTCCGCTTCTCGTGGTCGTTACACTGAGGCGCGAAGAACTTGCAAAGTGACTAAAGAGCAGTCCTGGCAATTTTGTGACAGCAGCCTAAGCACAGTGACGAGGAGAAGGACGGCTAAGTTCGTGGAACGGAGTGGTTCTTGATCCTTTCTGCTCCCATTTTCAGAACCCATTTACAGACAAAAAATATCGTGCTTATAGCTAACTTCTTTGTCCTCCTCCATACTGACTATTGTAACAACTTACTTTCATCATTTTGCATAAGACTCTCCTTCGCATAAACATCCTTTTTTTACAAAATACAGATGAAGTGTTTATTTTTAATATCCAAAAGTGTCTAGTTCTCCTTCTTCTTCTTACTATGGCGCCACAGTCCGGATGAACCTGGGCCAATTTTGCACTCAAACTTGGTTGAGATCCTACTCCACTTGAATGCGCCATCGGCTTCGCGGTCGTCCTCTATTGCGTTGTCCAACTGGTTCGGAGCCGAAGACTCTTCGGGCTGGAACAGTGTGTCCATGCGCTCAATATGGCCAATCTTATGCGTTAAATCCGTAGACACCTGGCTAGACTCATGTCGCTGTACAGCCCGTACTATTTGAGGTTGAATCTTCTGCTGCAGAAACCTGCAACGCAAAGATTAGGTTGGGTAGTAGTGGCTGACTGCTGCAGCGCAGTCACATTAAGGCCAGAGTAGACCCATTGTGATACCACGCGGATTTACTTCTCTGAAGTAGTAGGCTCCTAGGTGCAGGAACCTACGACTGGCAAGAGCACTGCAGGAGCAGAGAAGGTAATGAGTGTTCTCTTGCTCCTCTTCATCCATGCAGCTTCTGCAAAAATCATTATATGGAGCACCCATCCTGCGAGCAACAGCTCTGTCCTCTGGCTGTTCGATCCTCAACCATTTTGCTTACGCATCAAAGGCCTGCAGACTGAATGCACGATGACGAACAATCTCTGCGCCAGGAGTTGTGTAGTTACAACTGAGCCAAGCGATAGCTGGATCTAATTGGTAACCTTGGCAGCTGCTGCTCTTCTCTTACTTTGGCTAAATACTTCAGCTTCCTATTCCACCTGTTTTGGTTTAATAAGTTTCCTCATTTTGCATTTAAAAAATCATCGCAGTAGTAACAGCCCCGAAACGTCAAACTACACCTCCCCTTGGGTGAACTCAACATCCTCAGCAACAACGACATGAACGGAAGCTCCTGAAGTTTGGGAAATTAGACATAAAAGAGAAGTCGATAGCATCTAAAACATTCACGGTTCCGCTTAATTGAACACTCAGCTAACACCTTGTAACCAAAAACGTTCCATAATCGGGTTCGAATAAGACTATTCCCCATCAAATCTAGACCATATATATTTAATGACTCAAAAGCGGATGTGGGAAACACACCGCACATCGCCAGAATATCAAGCGTGCATCAAGTTCACTAGTCGTTGTTGGAAAGTCCTAGAGTCGATCACCCTTCCAGCCTCGAACCAGCAACCAAGTCCCATTTAACGACAGTCGAGTGGGGAATTTTTAAGTTACTACTTCCACACGAAATCCGAAATAAAACACCCCCCATAAGTGAGCAAAACATCAGCCACTCGTTCTGAACAACATGCCCGCGACGATAAGATCCGCGGCACGTATCGATCGTAAGCAATCAAAAATATTTACCCCACGGCCCACTCCACGGCTTCAAGGCACATCGAATTGCGTCTCGCCGCCGAAGTCGACTCGATTCGTCAACAACAACAGCGAAGCACCCAAGCTCGATCGTTTTAATTTACAAGACCAAAGAAAGAAAAACATGCAAAATTCATAACTTTTTTACGGCTCATATCAGCGTCCATAAAAATGAGTTCAGTTCATTATACCCCACGTTGGACGCGGGGGGCCAGTGCGCATCGACACTGGGCATCATCGCGCAGTCTGCCAGCAACATTCAGCGGGTTCCACGCCATAGACACAAATTCAGCGGAGCAATTCAATTCTGTCTATCCGCCCGCGGTGTGTGTGTGTGCAGAGACCGTAAGCCCCAAGAGGCGTGTGTACTAAACAAAACTCGCTTATCACGGTGAGTGTGCGTGTGTGCGGTGCACTCTCTCAGCTGTTTTTAGTACAACCTGACAGCCCGCACGATCACTCGAAGCACTTGCTCTGCTCGGGGCAGACAATTCAGTCGCGATCGTACTTCTGCTGGCGTCGAGTGTTCGACCGCGTTAGCTCCTCCAAACTGAGAAAAACAGCAAACAGACTCGCTCGCAGTACTTTCGATATTTTCGGAGAGTCTGACAGATCTGCCGTGTTGCTGCTGATCGACACAAGGCGTTTTATTTAAAGACGGCTGCTTTGCCTTCCGTGTGCCAAAATTCAATTGCAATTTGGCCCTGTGGTGGTCCGTCGTTCTCGGGCGTTGTGATATTCTGTGATTCGAGTTTTCTTCTTCATTTTCCATTAAATTTTCCCACCCCAGTGCGAGCGAGCGCGTGCATGTGTGTTGGTGTCAGTTCTCTAATTGGAGTGACAGTGACAAGTGAGGCGATACCTGTGCGCCAGTGGCTAGACGGAGACGGATGCAAGATCGAAAAATCTCCATCCACTAGCATGATCTGACAGCTTTGTTGTTCTGTGTGTTTCTGTTTTCTTTTTTCCTTCGCTGTGTTCTGTTGAATATTCGTTTTTCCCCCCCACAACCTGGATTGTGGTTTTTGATGAGAAAATACTTATAAAATCCGAATCCGAGTAGAGACCGAGAAAGGGATTGAACACCGAGTGTAGATTCTAAGTGAAGCAACGAAAATGGTGAAGAACGATACTGGATCTAATAATTTGTTGAATGACAACAGGAATTCGGGGGCCGTGATGAAGGCGCAGATTGTTCCAGCGCAGCCGAAGACCCTGCAGCACCTGCCCAAGCGTCCGGCCGTGGAGCTGGGCTTTCACAACGTCTCCTACGCCGTCAAGGAGGGAGGATCGAGCCGTAAGTATTGCCTAGCTTGCTATAATCTCTATCGTCTTAATTGAGTTGACACTGTGACTGTGTGTGCAATGGACGGGCGAGTGATATGGTCGCCTACGAATTGATAAGAAAACGTATTCTTTTTTGTTTAAATTCCTCATGTTTTCTTCGCGTTTTTTTCCGTCGATTTTTCTGTCCGCGAATCGCGGTGAAAGAAAATACGAGTCAAGCGAGACAACGATCGCGATCGGTCAGGGTTGCCAGATGTGCTGGGGCTGGCGTGAGAATGGCTGGAAGTGATTTTGTAAATATTGTCCCGTCGTGATTGAGGTTGATTAGTGGCCATTCTGGCTTAACGAGATCGAGAATCGCATGCTTGGAGTAATCGACTGTGGAGAGTGGAGGTGGTTGGCTAACGACGCTGGTACAGAGCAATCTTTCGCAACAATTAGGTTTAATTAGTCGAAAAGTGAGGATTCTGGTTGAGCCGTGAGTCTGGAGTATTTTTGCATTTGTGGAGTGGATTTTGTTCAATTAACACGAGAGGAGGGAATTTTAGAGTCACGCGAGCGCTGTGGAGGACATCAGCGAATATGGATGGTGTTGGATGTGTTATGAGTGAGGTTTTAGAGGTAGAATAGGCAGCTTGTAAATGAGGAGTGTAAAAAGAGATGTTACAAAAACCGATATTGTCGCCCTCAATAGTTCGCTCGAGAATGCCCCCAAACGCCAATCCACCACAGCACCGAGCTACCCTTGAATTCTTTATTTACTCAAGCAGAAGAGGATCTTGCACAGAGGCCGTTTTCGCTCACTCTTCACTAAGCCCTCCGCCGATCGTAGATAAGAACCACGGAAAAGAACACTGAATGCCACTGAACATCCATGATCGTTTTTTTAGTGGAATCTCCATTTAACAGGAGTGATTCTTGATTGGCTCTTAAAGACTGAGCCAATAAATTTATGTGTTCGCGCTGAGGTATTGGGTGCATCGTTTCCTACGCTGGCATCACTACGTCCAACTCCCGAACTAAGGTACTATCGAAATTCAGGGATTCAACTTATTCGATTTACAGACAATTCTGGACAATTATGGAGTTTTCTGTAAGACCCACACAACTCGTTGCCTTAAGGGCACCGCCTATCAACCCGCGCTAATCTCAGGCACAACTACTGTGTTGGATAGTTCATTTATCGACAGAAGGCTTTAAGTTGTATTACATCATGCTGTGATTAAAAAGAGCGAAAAATCAGTGAAAAATGTGGAAAAAATTATTTCTATCTGAGGGCTTCCGTTGCAATGCTCTTAAAAAGCATGCATATATGATGAATTTGTCCCTCTTTCAAGTTATAAAAAAGAAGGTGACGGCATATGTAAATCTATTGAGATTGGCCTACAATAGGGCTTTCCAATAGAGACTTGACAACTTTTTTGTAAATAAATGTACGTCGTTTCAAGTAGTCCCTCGGCTTCAATTCTAGAACCAGCTTGGTCTATGTATGGGTGTAAAGCGAGATTTTTGCGCAATATTTGCCGTAATGAGATCTGAGCGGTGATCAATTCTTGAAAACGGTTTGGAATTGACTGATTGGCTGCGGAAGCCTGAACGGCAGCGATATTTTCGACAATTCAATCAAACCTTTGTCTCACTGACACGGCAACATTACACAACGGAAAAATAGGCTGAAACTTTTTCACTAAACTTGTTATTGCTTGTCTACCAGGGCGAGAATTACGACGGAGTAAACGGTCTTTAATTTGCGGTCACCGACTTCGAATTTCTGTAGAAAATTTGCAGACGTTGCTCGTTCATGTAGTTAAGTTGAGTTGAGTTCACTCAATAAATAGACGGTGACAGTTTGATGATTAGTGAGAGAGTGCGTTCACAAATTAAATTCAAAGTTGTATTATTATCCATCCTCTATAACTGATTTCATGCGGACGAGGTCGTGGGTCACAGCTAGTCATAAATAAGGCATAAGCTCCTTTTACACCACACTTCAGAAGCAAATTGAGCCTAGGTCTCGATGCCCACTCTGTCTCGAGCGGGCGGTACTGATTTAATTACTGTTATCAACGCAGAGGATTCTAGTCAGAAAGGGATGCTCTCAAACTCGTAGCAGTTTAAAGACTAAACATCTGCTATTAACAGATTACTGAGTCTCCATGGGCGTGTAACATCATGCAATACAGAAGTGTTCTTTCAAATTTCAAATAGACTAATTAATGTATTGACACACATGATAACACAGCTCATTGTTCTTAAGAGTTATCATGCAATTGGACGGGCGACAATATCAGCAGTTTACACATGTGTACATAAGGCTTTTTATAACTATCTCATATCCAGTAATTTTGAAGTCTAACGTGCTGGCCCAAAGAAGTAGAAATGCCTACAAGCTCACGGCCCACTCCGCCTTCAAGGCACGTATATCGCAATCAAATTCGAAGCGCTTCAGCAAGTGCTCGACAGCAGCGAAAACTCGCACGTTGGCTCTTTTTGGTACTCGGGACTTGAGAAGCACTCCATTATCAACGTGGCGCTTCGATTTGACTTGATCCATGTCTGAGTAAACAGAAATAAAACAATTCAGTTGCTATTTGCTGGAAGTTCGTTTAAAATTCCTTTGAGGTCGTTGTATGCCCAGCACAGAAATGGACAGCTATTGATGGAGTTACTAACCAATTAACAGGCTACTAGAAACTGTAGCTATTTTTAAAATAATTATACGAAGCGTAACAGCACAGCTTCTCACCCCGCACTCATTTTACGCATGTCCCACGAATGGAAGGAACCTTCATTTTTATGCCGATTCGAAAGGTCAAGTTTGAGAAGCCTTTTCTGCACATTTGTACCCTTTAAACACTGGCTGTGACTTGGAAGAAAATTATTTTGGCCGCCATATGAATGAAACTTATGCACGCAGGTTTAAGTGCGTAGGAGTCGACGAAAATACAAACAAGAGCTGCAGATAATGCAATACAAAAATTCTCTCTTGCTCCCGTGCTGTTTTTATATTAGTTTCCCTTCCACTAACTTACAATTGACTGAAAGCGAAGTGCAAGCATAGCATAATTAACACCTTTGCAATTTGTGGTGATAAGCAACAAGTCTGCTAGTGTAATCGATTTAACCCAATTTTTTTTCTTTTGAAGACATTTGAACGGCAATCAAATCTCTAAGTGCTTACGTAAGGAACAATTCGAACAAACACTTAAACTTAACCTGAAGTGCGCAGAAGTGCATATATAGTCACCACAGGAGCTATGATATCAAGTCCTTCAAGTGCTCTGACAATCATGCCCCATCTTCTGCTACAAAGGAATAGCAGCGCGAAGCCTGGTTGGACATGACTGTAGACCGTATTTCCATCCTTTTATCACTGCTTGCTCCATCACGAGACCAAGTTAAGCAGAGCTGCTTCCAATTAGTTTTCGAACAACCATATAGATGAACAGTTCCCAAGCGAGTTTTGAATGGAAAGACAAGTACAAGCACACTATTCATATCATACGTGCTCAAATTTACTGACGGCTCAAAGACAAAGTGCGGAGGAAGTGCATACCTTTTTCATGGTGTAATCTAAGAGCTGAGCATGACCTCACTTTATACATACGTAGGAGCACATGTTCATAATAAAATAGCACATTTTCCAAATTTCCGAGTTTGCGCGAATGAAGGCATAAAACTACTAAACTTTAGCTCTTGTCAGAACCGAACGAAGAGTTTGAGATTTCTTTACGTACTTTTCGTTCGGTTCGTCCACTTAATTAAGGAAATGTAAAAGAAATCTAACGAAACTGAACGAAGGGTTATATAAAGTTAGTTGAAGGAAGTTTCTTAAGATACATTTAGTTAGACTTTAACAACGAACAGTAAAAGGAACTGGCCTATAAAGAATTATGCACCAAGATTGAGCATGCTGTAGTAAGACCTTCTGGCGACGTTAAAAAAAATAACTTTGACGTAGTAACCTCATTTGTAGCTATGCGGTACTGGCAGGAGCTAGTTAAAGGGCACTAAGTAAACTCTCCCTAGACTGATTCATCTATAAAGTGATAGGCACACCACTACGGAACTAAACAGTTTCCTAAACTTAAGAAATCTGCTGACCAAACAACAAATATATGACATACTCGATGAAGAAATGATTTTCAGCACAAGGAACGCACTAGACAAACGAAGGAAAACCCAAATTGTCAATTCCTCAAACTGGGAACGTCTTCCACGTAAATGAGAATCAAAAAGAAGGAACGCCGCAGTCATCGATCGTCACACAAGGACGCCCCCATTCCAACAGAATTCAACAAACGTCCGAACATTTGAATTGTCCCATAAAACCACAGTTTAGTCGCCCTGACAAGATCATCAGTCTAATCAGGGGATTTTCCACCGTTCCAGCCAACTCATCGCCATTTCCTTTGGAATCATTTTTAATTACGTCCAACTCAATATAAATCATCGCGAAGTCGACTTAAGAATGCACGCGGTATCGTCGGTCACGTTGATCGCCTCACCAAACAACCTTGCGTGCTGTTTTTTTTTGCTCGGATTTCAGCTAAAACTGTTGTGCAACAGTCTCGACACCACGTTAGAGCGCTGCCGATCTGGCCAGTCGATAGCTCACCGTTCGATTGAACCTTTGCTCCTATTCACGATTCACATCACAATCGCTGCGCGCTTCGTGTGATCGCAGTGGGACGTGATAGAAAATGAAAACGTGGAAAAAGCGATCTGTGTCACCTCCGAATGACGTCACTGGACGATTTGACAGACGTCACTGCAGGTGATCATAAATGCTGATGGGGTATCTGTGGCAGGAATATCTGAAGGTATTGAGTGCGTTAAACTCGAACTGGGTGGGGAAGGCGAACACAAAAGCGCGCCGCCATCGATTGGGCCTTGAAGGGTGGCGCATGAATCCCCTCAAGAGCCGGCCTGCTTCTGCAGCCGCAGCAAAAGACAATCGTTAAGCGGATAGCCGTCATTCATGTTTGCACTTCCTCGTCTGAATCACTGTGCAGTGCAAGTGTCAACCGCAAGTTGCGTCAAATCCCCTGCCCACCCAGACGGGTCGAGGTGCAGGCCTTATGCTCTTATGCTAATGAATCCCGTGCAGTTTTGTACAACCTGTTGCAACCACCAGCGAGCGGTGGTGTTTTGTCTCTTCTAAGGGGCTTGTGTGCGCGGAAACCTCGTGCTAATTGCTTTGAAATGACGCCAATTACGAAGTCGGGGCGGCGATGCGGGGCGACGATTAGCGATAAAACATGCGCGAGATTGCCATCAGAAGTACTGTCACGTTCCAATTATACTTATGATATGCGGCTTGTAACTGCGACCTGTTGGAACTGAGTTAGCGAGTGCCGCAGTATGCGAGGTACGAGGCAGAGAATGTCGTCGAAGCTGTTTTCACGGCGACCGCGCGAATTTCACGAATTAGCGCAACTCGCCAAACCAGTTCCAGCTGTTCCCCGGCTTGTACGCAGTTGAGTAAAGGTTGCGGCTGCGGAGAGATCCAACTGGTGTTTGTAAACAGAGCCGAGCGACAGGACTGGAATTATAAATAGACCGTCGGACTTTCCAGGGGGATGTGGCGCTTAATGCCTTTCATTCGCCTCGTTGGCTCCACACCGAGACGCAGATTGAGTTCGTAAATCCAGATTGTCCAGGTTTCGCGCTCGCTTTCGCCACTGAGTCATAAAGCGAAACCGGATTCACTGGTTGACTCATCGTCAAACACACTCGCGATGACCTCGGCAATCGATGAGGATTATCCTCGCGGATAATTGAGAAGAAATCCATCGCCTCACGAATGATGGACGAGCTGCAGACAGTCGCAGCTAATTGCCCGTGCGTCGCAGAGGTGGATAAACATTTCCGTACACACGCACGCACACCAGCGCTAGTCGACACTGTCCAGAACTTCCTGCTGCGGTGTTATTTGGAGCGCTGTGCACACCGCGGCGCGCTGACGATGCACGCGCGTTCACACATTTGGTATTTTCGGAGTGACCAGGTTAACGTCCTCTTAATTGGCTTTGTTTCGCGGTGAGTGTTGCGACATAATCTGCAATCTCGATTGGATGTGGACTCCTTGGTGGGGGGGCGAGGACGGCTGAGAAAATCCGGTGGATCTTGATTGGGCAGCTGAGAGAATTCGGGTCAATGTCGTTGGTGGGAAGTTTTGCGAAAGGACGAACGCAATGAAATGAAGAAACTGGTTCGCCAAGGCTGTAGCTGGACTGGGTTGATGTTGCGTAACGATTTTTGGTGAATTTTGAACGAGTTTGTCGTGGCTTTGTTTTGGGATCTCCCTTCTGGAGCTGGCCTTCTCGTGGTCTCTCAACGTATGGGAAAATTGAATGCAGATGTGTAAGCAGTGACGTGGTCTTTTTTCCCAAACCGGACAACAGAGCACGTAAGCTGCCGAAATCCTATACACCCATCTAACATCATCATCAACTCAAGACAATGGAGAGACTTATTGATGTTCATTGAGACTGGTTAGAGTTGTTGCCCTGCACTATCTTGTCAAGAAGTGCTTTCCTCGACACCGAGGGTACTATCGACAACACCGGCTACGACTTGATCACAAGGACGATCAGTAGCCGATGTATTGAAGAACCGACCAAGCGATGAACCAGAGACATTCTGGAAAGACAGGGCAATTCCTCTTCCGTATGAGTGTCGGTTTCTGTAACCGCAGTATACCCCGAAGCAGGGTTCTTCATGTGCGATCCTTAGTTATCGACAACCTGCTGACAGATCTTTACTAATCTGGTTTTACCACTATGGGATGTGCTGATGAGATTGCGACTACTATTAGGCCCAGCACGAAGCAACAATATCCAGTGTAATGCAAAATACGCTGTTACAAGTCGTGGAATGGTGTAGCGCAGAAGGATTATCCATGAATCCTTCCAAAACGTTCTAAATAGTTACCCAAGGATATTGCGAATCAACCTTGATCCCAAAATAATCAATAACACCACTCTAGTCCATTCCAGCGATATCATTGAGTTATCCTGGAAAACCACACAACTGAAAATCACATACTAAGTCAGTCGTTGAGTGTGCTACCACTGTGCACTGTGGGCCAGTGGACGTCCAGACTGCATGTCTTGGGGTCTTTTGTCCCAAGATTATCCATTCTTATACAAAAGCGTACATTGTGGTCAGGCAGCATTGTTTCGACTGGCTTTTTGAGGTAGAAGCATTGGAAATGGTCCAATAGTCTCACAGCACTAGGACCCTAGATGGAAAGATGGTTTCTGAAGTAGGCGTAGGAGGCTTTGCGTCAAACACATGGATTTCCGTACCAGTGGGGTGCAGTCCTGCCGTGTTCCAACCAGAAATCCACACCATCGAGATCTGCGCCAGACAAAACATCCGCACAGGAATTAAGATCGCCATTATTCAGGTATTTTCTGACATGGCACAAAAGGCTCTTTCGTCCAACCTAATGGGAATGCATGCATCGATTTAGCTAAGACTGACTCGGCAGCTGCGGTGATCTGTCCTGAACCGTTTTATAATGCCAATTGGATAGCAATTTCCAAATCGGATTACCGTACAAGAGGAAAAAAGAAAGAGCCGCTTTCCTTCCTTTAAAAGGCTCAAGAAGCTCGACAGTGAGTGGCTGTCTCGTCCTATTCAATAGGAAGCATAGAATTTTTAGTTTCAACCCGCCCTTACTATCTGAGACGCCTTTAAAGCTGAATAGCAGCGCAAAATTCCTACTTTATAAACTAGACACAAAACGGAACTGAAACCTGAATATCCACGAACGTGTCAGGCAGGCCTCAAGGGCTCTCTACCGCGATCGGGTGCAAATGGAGACTACAACCTCGCATGGTCCACTTTCCAATTGAATCAGTAGTCAAAACCATACCGGTGTATGGCGTCGCGATTTGTTGGACCGTAATCGATTGGAACATCAACATCAAACCGCTCGAAAGGGTGCAGAGTGGAGCAATACGAGTCACCCCCTCCGCTGATTTAAGCATACTAATCAACCTCTCCCACCGATAGGCCTAGTCGATGGACAAAAAGCAGCTAAGACGGCGATCAAGTTCCGATCGCTGTGTTTCTGGAAAGAATTTCGATCTGGACAATCTAAGGCATAACTACCTGGAGCCAGAGATTTCATGAAGACCTGAACTCCTCTTCGAGATGGATTTCTCAACCAGCATCCACCCAGGTCTTACTGAGAGTCTAAAAATCAGACGCTGGAGAGTTCACTGCGATTTTTCGCAGATGGGTGCAGGCGTTTATCAAAGACATTACAAATACAATATTTCTAAACCTAACAAAGTCCAAAGAATTGCATGCAATGCGACTACACGCGATCTAAAGACAACTTCTTCGGAAGCCTTGACAGTCATGCTCCATCCACTGCCTGCAGACCCTAACAGGCATACATAACATTATCACATATGGTGCTGTTAGACTCGGGGAATCTAAGCTATGGAGCTCCAAACCACAGTTGTATCCTTGACTCGATACCGCGGGGAATGGCTCCAAATCAGACAGAAGAACTTATTATAATTTGACGTGGTACTTCCGACAAGAGATGACTAGGATAGTTAATTTCATCACGGACTTGAAAATCTACACAGACCGTTCCAAGATGGTTTAGAGTCAGGACAGGTATCTTTTCAGAACATTTGAACAAGCGTACAGCCTTGGGACTACCGAAAGACTGCAGTGACTTTTAGCAGAAATCTTTGCGATCATGTCATATAGTCAGATCAATCGAACACACAGGCTGTATACACAGAATAGCTATCCTAATGGAGAGCCAATAAAGCTAAAACATCTACCACCATATCCTCAAAAATAGTTCAAGTTTGCCGAGTAGAACTTGCTAGTTTAGCAGAAACATACAAGATAACCAATGCTTGCGTTACCGAGCACAGAATGAGGGGAACAACTGTACTCTACAGCTCGTACGCCGTGGAGGTGCATATATCATTAGGGCTAGTCAAAGCTATAATCGATTCACATTGCTGGAAAATGACTGATCTTAGGTAACGTCTCACCAGTACCAGAGACATGGCCTGTATATAATATTACTCGGACTGAGGATATTCTAAGTCGGACGATGACGGCACTGGTGGCAGATGGGAGCATTCCCTACAACACACATTGCCGCAGATCTAACGACACTTCACAAAATGAACCATGAAAATGAGTTTTCTGTACAGTTGCCAGTTCTGGCTAGAATCAGAAAGCGAAACAAGCCATTTTCGAATTTTTCGATGAAATATGTAACTAACTGTTCCGACAGGCCGACAGGGATGCCGCGACACTGCGACCTTCCAGAGAATTGGCCAGTTTTGTCAGCAAATTTTCCCAGTGTATTGACTGGTTAATTGCTGAGATCGGCTATCTTATTTGAGGCAGTGCATGACCGTCGTAGAAAAGGTGCTGGATGCTTTCCTCTTCGCCCGCAGGACCGTCGCAGAAAAGGTGCTGGATGCTTTTCTCTTCGTCCTCGTCGTGGCAACTTCTATAGAAATCATTGGAGAAAAGGTGTAGTAATTTTTCGTGATGGCCTACTAGGCAGTGTCCGGTGATTATTCCCACTGGAGTGCTAATTTTTGATCGATTTAAGGAAATCAAGCTAGTTAATCTCTTTGGATCGAAATGAGGCCAGATTTGTTTTGTTGTTGGCAGGTGCTGCCTGTCAACCATCTGACCTTTATTTTCTGGGGTAATTACGGGTAGTTAAAGCGGAATCTATATGACAAGAGATTCAATCAACAGACTCTATGTTCTGGCACCTACCACAGGCGATATCGATTGCTCGGTTATCTCATTAAGAGATGCACGACAGTCGATTACTATTTTTGAGCTTATGGAGAACGATGCCAGGGATACGATTGCGGGTGAATATCAATTCCCGCCTTAGCCGAGGTAGAACTTCGCTACAAACTCTGAACTCTTTCTTGCGGAATAGGCCTAAATCCGCGTAGTAGCACAATGGGTTTAATCTGGCTGAAGTGGGGCTGCTGTCCTCTCGTACAGCTCTTCAACCCACCCAAACCTACACTTCGCACACCTCACTCTGGGTTCTGCCTTGCCTGGTAATCTGCTCCTCCTCTAAACTACAGGCTCATCGGTTTGCCTGACAAAACCAGCACATCCATATAAAACTGACTCAGTTTGATAGCACATCAAAGTATCAGAAGCAGGCGCTCGGAAAACGCTGTGTCACAAATCGGCGCTCTTCCCCCAACTCCGACGAGCGATCACGACTCTATCTCGCTTTCTTTGTCTCGTTCCGCGCCACCGCCTCTGAGTCGAATGAAAAGGCAAAGTCTAGCTCATGACTAAGCCCTGATTGTCGCTCCAAAGTCCACCAGAACTGCAGCCCCATCACCTTCACAATCAATAGCAGCGCTGTGCAACACGCAAGCATGCATCCACAGCCACCCCCCTGGCACAGAATCTGACGAATCTATTCAGGTTTATCCATCACGTAACGCGCTCGTATCTTTATTACATCTCTCGTCGAGAGCAAGTGCTCGATGTAAATGAAACGGCCGCAACCCCACTAACCTCAATTCCAGTCGGGTTGGGCTGGTTCTTCATTTCGCACTCGAAACTTCAATTCTATCGCGACGGGCGCACTATTCAGACGTGACCGAGGTACAAATGGAACAGCCCAAGTTGACCAAGCACTGTGACCAAGAGCGCTGTGCGACTTCGATTGCAAGGTTTTGTCAGCGAATCACTGAAGTTTGATACCGCGCCTGACCTCTGCGACAAAGCACCACAGACAATTATTCAAATTCAATGCGACTTCCAATTCCGAGCGGTTCGTCCGCCTTGGACTCACGATACGCATTACGCACATTGTTGCGTATTTTCTGTTGTCATTGTTGTCGCATTGTCATCCGACGCCTCAGTCAAGTTAAAGTCGTCGCGCCACTGTGTGCGGGGATTAGCGTATTCCGCTTCGTGGTGAATGAGCAGCGCTTGCTGGGTCGTAGCCGCAGTTAACGGACCGTAAATCACGGGCCAGTCGTCTTCAGCACATTCGGCTGATGACAGATGACGTAAACCCATTGTGCGCGTTTGTGGTGCGAATTCTCAAGCGGATTGTTCCCAGTCTTTGGATTGTGGCGAGAGCATTCATCTCCAATCTAGTCAATTTCCATTGAGAGACGCTGCAACTGGTGTCAGTAGTCTGTCTGCAATTAAGCCAGACAGACGTCAAGTGGCCAATATGTCATACGACTGCGAAGGCTAAGCTTTGTTCGCTCTGAAAGTCATTTCATCGTTTTAGAGAATTTTGATTGTTCTGTCTGTGACTTGCTCGAAGGCGAACGCGCTTTAATGGCGAATGACCTACTCTCGCTTTCAGTCTCAGACATTCGACTGGATTGATTTTTGACAGACGTCAGCTTCACTTAACATCTGTCACATTTTATCTTCAGTTTTCTAAACCCATTTTCGTCCAACTTGGAAAACATCTCTTCCCCAAAAATGACTATTAAAATCTGACAGTATTGACACCTGTCAAATAGACTTCAAGAGCACCGTCCGAATACTGAAATATTTAAAAACTGGCTCCACCAGCAGAACTGCAACACATTTACAGTTCAAAATTATCCCTTAATCTCTGATCACCATCTGTCACTTCACATAAACTGTCAAAAAATAGTTTAAGAGGCTCAACTCCTTCATCTTCTTTCAGAGATTTATTGATTTTCTCGAACGATTTATTGCCGCCGTCCCTTGAACGAGACACGAAACACAGAGAATTATCATTTCTCAAAATCACTGCCCACTTTTCTCGGCCGCTGTGACAGTGAATGATTTATGTGACATCTGTCATGCTCCTCCTTAAGACATAACTACAACTTGGCTGAGATCTCGTTCACTGGAGCGTTTAATCGAACGGCGAAATGGAAATCGGTCACACTTTCGTACGTACAACAAATTACAACTCTTGCTTGATGTCTTGACATTGACAGATGCGGATGACCTGTTTTCTGGATTGTTGATGGCGAAAGTGACAATCATGCACAGAGGAGGATATTTGCAATGTTGTAAATGTATTTTGACTTTCACAAATTTTTGATTGAAGAGTGATGACAGCACAGGCTACTAATGTCACTTATATATCATCCTAAAACGTCTGGAGGCGCAGTTGTTTAGGCTCCTGCCCTTGGTTAGAAGGCAAAGTTAATAGAATCTCATCTGGTTTACAAACCTGATTCAGTCACCATTTGCCGTTGGCATAAAATTAACGTCACAATCACTGAACCTTTCGACCATTTGTAATAGTGGCTGGTAGCCAACTATCCTACCCTGCCTAGTCTGCAGCAGCTTCCTGACCATATTCTTATGTCCATTAGCTGATCTCATATTGAAGTAGCTACAAAAGGAACACTTTTTCCATTCAAATGACTGTCCGGCTTTGGTATTCTGTCACCACAATTTTGATGTTTTCGAACCATTCAACGAAAGAGCTGATTAATCTTGTTTCCGAGCGTCTGAGACATCTCTGACTTATTGAGCCAAGCCAGACATATCGCGTTCTTCTACCGTTGACGATGATGATCGTTGACCAAGATGCCATGCGTCCGCGATGATTTGGTATCTATGTAGAAGATTCGGTATACCTCTCCTTCTCGAACGAGGGGGCTCGGGTTCAAAGACCCTCTGCTTTAGATTTGTTGCCCATTCGTTTGATGTGACCGAGCCAGTGTAGTTAACGGATGTTTGCCTTCCGGACTACATCCACATCTTCTTACAGATTGTAAAGTTAGCAGATACGTCTTCTCCTATATAAATTAAGGACCCCATCAATTTCCAAAAACGTCTCAAATCGTAACTCCATGACGGCCAAGCATGACAGCCACACGACGGTTTATTGAACCTAATGGGCAGTATTATTGGACATAAGCCTCATAGCCCATCTCAAAATCCCCAATTTCGGCTGTCATACCTCTCGTAACGTTTCCTTATTGAAGATATAATAATGATGAAATGTGAATGAATGATAACCCCCGAACCTCAAATACGTCAATTTTAGTTGTTTACGTACCCACCAAGACGTTTATACGCATCGTCACATTTATAAATTTCAAGCTAGACCCGAAGTGTTTGAGTGCCTGAAGCCATTGGTCACTGTGGTGATTTACTAAGCTGCGGGTCTCAAGTTTTTTACTCGGTCAGAACGTCACCAGAGGCAGCTACAACTTCGAGGTAGTAAAGGACTTCCCTTCACCTCGGCTCCCAAGTAAATAGTGCGAACAACATCAGTACCGAGATTAAACGCAGAATAACTCTTGCCAACCGCTGTTTCTTTGGGCTCAAGAGGCAATTGAGTAGTAGAGCCCTCTCTCGAAAGACCAAGCTCACGTTATATAAGACCTTGATCATCCCTGTCCTGCTGTATGCCGCGGAAGCTTGGACTATCTCAAGAGCGGATGAAGACGCACTTGGTCTCTTCGAGAGAAAAGTTCTGCGTTCAATCTTTGGTCCTGTTTGCGTTGAAGGTTCTTGGAGAAGGAGATTCAACCACGAACTGTACGGGCTGTACAGCAACAGGAGTCTAGTCAGGCGTCTACGGATTCAACTAGATGGCCTAGATGGGTAGGCCATGTAGAGCGCATGGACAACACTTTTCCAGCCCGAAGAGTCTTCGACTCCGAACCAGAGGGACAACGGAATAGAGGACTACAACGCAGCCGATGGCGCACTCAAGTGGAGAAGGACCTCAACCAACTTGGAGTGCGAAATTGGAGGCAGCTGGCTAAAGAACGTGCCAGCTGGAGAGGATTGTTGACCGAGGCCCAGGTTCACCCCGGACTGTAGCGCCACAAGAAGAAGAGTCTCAAGTTTACTAGCCCAAGATCTTGGGACCGCTAAGCTACTGGCTTTAGGACACACACCTTCCGTAACACATGTATTATTCACTGGACGGACACGGAAACCCGAATTGTATTTTCAGTCAGAACCAATTTGTGTTGCTGACCTAAGTGGAGAAGTTGCAGTTGCTGGTTCACACCTCGTACCAAGTAGGATGACATGGCTGAATTGATGCACTTAGACAAGACTGAATGAACATTTTTTATATGTTACATGAATGAATGGAACGGAAAGAAGTTTAGTTGCTGGGGTTCCTTGGCGTTGTGGGTATGTGCGTCGACCCCAACGCTCTCGAATCAAGTCCACAAATTGGTTTGGTTGCGCCTTGCATGAGTCCTGATGATTTAAAGCCGATGGCGGACGATCAGGTGGCCTGGAGATCTCTAGTGCATGCCTTACCTCCGCGACTCCTTAAATGGAACATTCGACTCAGAATATGATGATGATGGAAAGTACTAATTCCCCAGGTGCAAGTGCCAGGACGCTACATGAGCAGAGTGGGAGATTTGTAGTTTCTACCTCCTTTTCAACCGTAAGCTTAGTAGACGTCTGAACTTGGAACGAATAAGATCCTAGGTATGTGTATCAACGAGGCATCAGAGGGAAGAGAGATGCTTCTATGTCAAGTACTTCATTCAAATGACCGATCGTTTGCATGGGTGACACGGCAACTTGGTGGAACTAAAGTTCAAGTTTAAAATGATATCTGTCACGTTGCATCATGCCACATTGTTTCACAATCCCTCTCACAAATCATTCAACAGAAAGATCATTTTTGACAGATGTGCTCGGCAATATTTTTCTTATCAAATTAAATAGAGCGCATAAAAATTGTATGACTTCACAATCGCATTTCGTGTTCCGTCCATCAGCCGCTTCGTGACTTGCGACACAATTAACCAACCGAGCACACCGTATTCGTTGTGCTTATGAACGATTTGAATGAACTGTCGCCGATGTCCGTGAGTCAGCACTTTGTGGTATGCATTGTTTTGGTAGAGGTCTTTGTGTGAAGTCAAATTGCCATTGAATCGCATTGTCGTTAGGTTTTTTTTATTATCTTTTTCATTCTTTTGTTTTGAAATTGATATTGGAAACCATGGTGATATGCGTGAAATGTACTTTTTGGTCTGAATTGAACTGTGTAGAAGCGATCAAGGGCTTAGTGGAACAAATCTATGGAATCAAGGGGCCAGGAGCCAGGAGATCCATCTAAGAAAGTCAGAAAGAGGGGAAAGGGAAAGCATTTTGGGAGCAAGTAAAGGGTGTTTGTTTTTTTTAAGTCGAACAAGTTGAAATTCTGGTGGCCCGTGGCTTTGTGGGTATGTGCGTCGACCCCAACCTCGACGTAGTAGGTTCGATCCCAGCTTTGAGCGACAAAAATAATTTTCACGATCCCACCTCTTTCGAGTCACTGACAATGCTCAAAGAGTATTTTTTGTCTAGAAAAAGTTTCTCAAACTTGGCCGTTCGGAGTTGGAAGAAGCTGGGCCCTGGCCCTCTACGGGCTGTAGCGCCACCCATATATATATATAAGTTGAAATTCTCATGAAACACAGAAATTCACGAAGTTGACATATTTCGAGTTTGACAGATAAGATTACAATGGTTTTAGAGGTTGCCAAAAGATCACTTGATCATTGCGGCCTCTGATGGGCCTATTGGGATTTCCCGCAAGAAACCTGAGCTAATAATGAGACTTAGTATGTTTTCGAGATAGTTTGGCAATTTTGTGCGCTTCAAGATAGAATCCGAAACGTCTGGATGGCGCAGTTGGTTGATTGCCTGCCCTAGGTTAGAGGTCCCAGGTTCGAATCTTAGTGAAAACAAAATTAATATTTATCTGGTTTTCAAATCTGCTACAGTCACCATTTGCCGTTGGGATCAAATTAACGGCACTGGGTATCACAATGGACAAAGAATGGTCCAATGGCTATTTCGCCGGCAGTCCAATAACCTAAGCCAATATAAAATCCGCCAAGCTGTCGACGACGTGTACTGACTAGGCAGTCGCAGTGACACAGTCGTCCTCGTTGCACACTCTGCAGGTGTCATCTTGCGTTAAGTTCATGGTTTTGAGGTGTTTGTTTACTGGTCAGTGTCCAGTAAGAAAGCCCGTGGTTACACGAATCTGACTCCTGGTGAGGCTTCGTTCTTCGTTCGGAGTTGCTTCGTTTTGTTAAGAGTAAGGTGTCTACTATCTTCTGTGTGTGCCCCAGGCACATGGCCATGCATCAATTATTTATACAGCTCTTAGCGCTGGTGATAGATGGGCCGCAGAATGGTAGTGGCATCATGAACGGTTCGCACTTTCGTTTCCTGCATGACCGCTGTAACCTGGTATCCAAATGAGGTGAACTCGGTTTTTGTTGGCCAGTTGATAGAACAGTTGAAGGCAGTCCCATACTAGCTTCGAAATGATTTCATAGCTTTGAGGGCTAAATGAGCAACACTTGCTGACAAAGAGGATGCATGTCTCCGACAGCAATTGTTTGTTAGGCATATGTAGCTCTGACTTTACTGCCATAATGGAAGCTTTCACGGCAATTGAGGAACAGGCGAAACGAGCTGGTCTTAAGGTCAACAAGGACAAGACAAAATATATGCTGTCGAGCAAAAAACGATCCACCGCACACCACCAAAACTTCACAATCGACAGCTACAATTTCGAGGTAGTAAAGGAGTTTGTCTACTCCACGAATGACATCGTAGTGGAGATCCGACGTAGAATCGCCCTTGGCAACTTGATGCTACTTTGGTTTGTCATAACGACTGGCCTCGAAACTCGTGACTCGAAGGACCAAAGTCATGCTCTAAAAACCCTTATTCTGCCAGTCCTACTTTATGGAGCCCAAAGCTGGACACTTGCAGACTGCAGAGCTGATTCTTGGTGCCTTCGAAAGAAAAATTCTACGTCGGATATATGTTCCCGTCTGCGAGGAAGGCGAATGGAGGAGAAGACAAACCGCGAACTCTACGAGCTGTGCAAGGATGTGGATGTAGTCCGGAAGGAAAAACTCCGTCGACTGCACTGGCTCGGCCACATCGAGCGAATGGACAACAACGCTCTAGCAAAGGCGGTCTTCGAATCGGAGCCTCCTGGTTCGAGAAGGAGAGAAAGACCGAACCTCCGATACAAAGACCAAGTCATTGCGGATGTAGCACAGCTTGGCCTTGATGACTGGAGCAGCGTGCCCAGGACCGTCACCGATGGAAGGCAGCAATTGCTCAGGCTCAGACCCTTCATGGTTCGTCTGCCTGATAAGTAAGTAAGTATGTAGCTCTGACTTTATTTTTTCTGATTCAGAGTTCAATCGCCCGGTGGCCCGTGGCGTTGTGGAAATTTGCGTCGACCCAACGCACTTGAACCTCGACGTCGTAGGTTCGATGCCTGGTCTGTGCTACACAAAAAACGAAAATTTTCTCGGTCTCTACCACTCGTGAGAAAACATCAGCACGCACAGTTTACGGCTGTAGCGCAACCCAAAAATTATCATGTAGAGTTCAATTGTAAATATCTCTGCTTGCTGAGTTGTGACTATCCATGCTGTGATGTATAAGGGCTTGGTGTTGATTCCATCTGCTCCCGCTGCAATGACTTCATTTGTTTTGGAGCCATCTGTGTACTAGATGTGGGACTCGCAGTAGAAGGTGGTTCGGTTTAGTCCCCAAGTATGTGGTGAGGGGAAAGTAAGCTTGTAATTCTGGCTAAAGTTATACATGTCGTCTACGAGAGATATTTTCAGGGTTGCATGCCTGTTCAGTACATTGAGAATGCCAATGTGCTTGAGGTGAAGAAGTGGTGTGCTAATGATGATTTCTAGTGCTGCTGTGGGGTTGTTTTCATCACGGCTCAACGTGGACTGAAAGGTTTTGGAAGGCAAGGAAGCACTAACGTGGGCCTTGTGTCTGTGACTGAATATAATGGCTTTTTAGCCCTATTCTGGCACACCTCTGTGATGTGTCCAAGACATAACTGCCTCACAAGAGCAAGGCGAGTACAAAATTGTGAGATTTTCGCATTCGAAGCAACACCTCACAATTTGTGAGCATCACAGCAAATGTCAAAATTGTTATATACGTCACAGCACATCATAAGGAAAAATTAACAAATTTGCTGAGCAAAAATGCGAAAAATTAAACAAAAATTTAGCATAAATTTGAGAGTTTGAGAATTTGGAAGGACTTCTATCGCATTGTCCGCTTTTAAGCTAGAGAACACATGAACACGAATTCACAACACCAAGGTGACTACTAACCTTGTGAGCTTTTTTCTCAGAATACCAAACAATTGATTACTCACAAGCATTCTCATCAGAGGGTACATCACAATTTTCGTATCACAGACATTTGTGACTTGAGATCACATCATAGCCAGAATAGGGGCATAAGTTTGAGTTCCACGAGTTGAACCATGTTCTTCCAAATAAATTTATCCCGGCATCAGTCTATTCATAATTCATATTCAAACAAAACGAACCTCAAAGCAAACGAGAACTGTCAAACCAGCTGTCACTGAAGCCGGTTTACAGATTTCCGCATCTCAACTGACAGTTGATTGACTACTCATTGGAGTCGCTTCGGTTTGAAATCTTACTTGACACACGACATAATCATTGTTTGACGAGCTGTCTTGCATTCGGCGCAGCACTGCTTAGCATTTCTCTCTCAGGAACGCCACCACCTTTTCTTGAATACCTGATTATTCTTTCAAACACGTCGTTGAATTTATGAAATTTTACCGCCATTTGACCAGTGCTCAGCTCTACAAAATTCCACAGATTCCCTGAACTGCCGCCAAAATCTCCTCGTCTTAGAACACACTCTCAGTTAACAAAAAAAAACCAGTTTCAAGCCCCACCATCAGCTCCGTCATCCCCGACCAACAAGTCTCGAGTTCGCAGCTGGTTTTTCCGAAATCGGAAATTTCTAGAACAAACAAAACCAGCTACAAAAGAGAACCCCCTCCCAGACGAAGAAGACACCACACTCATTAGCATATGCAAATCTTCCGCGGCGCAGATGCGCGACTGGCGAATTCCAAAATCACTTCAGCAATTCATCAGCGAATGGTATGCCGCGCCGCGCCGTCGCAGACGACCTTGAAGTTGAATTTTCAAATAATCAATTATCGACGGGCGCGAATTTCCGCGTTATTTGCGAACTGCGGTCCAACGGACCAATTAACAAGAACCGGCTGTCGTGACTCATCACAATTGACATGACTTTGGTTTACACCATCCCATCGGAAGTGGCAAAGCGAAGCGGCCGCCGAAGCTGCCGAGGGCGCCACACCACTGGCCGTCATTTGTTTACAAAACAAAGCCACATGCCAGCCCGCCGCGCGCATCGAGCTCTGAATCGATATTACCTTTTTGAAGGTTTACGCCAAGCTCGCATTAGTAGTCATCGCGTCGCGCAAAGAGATTTCCGCACAATCACTTGCCGTTAGTGGATTGTGTTTGCCCGGCTCGGCACTCAACTCTTTTACGGTCTAACGACAGCGTGTTCGATTTTTATGGGTCTCGTGTGCGTAACAATGCCGAAACTTGCTTTTCATTTTCATTCGCGTTCGTCTTTGACAGCTGTCATCGGTGACGTAACGTTGTAACCGATTCGGAGTTTGCTTCCGTGACATTTTGACGAGTCTGTCTGCTGGTAGCCGGTTTATGGAACTGCCGATGGCTGACCCCAGTCAAGGTGATCGGAGCGGTCGACTTGTGGTCTCAACTTTGCATTTGTTTATTCATCAGCGAGTTTAATGTGCGCGGCTGAATGCAACTAGTTGATTGACGGCGCGGTGGTGTGGCGTGGTGCGTCCAGGGGTTAATGACCGTCTGCGCGTGCGTTTGCCTTCTGTTGCACAACACGACACGGGTGAAATGCATAAGAAGTAAAATGTAAGGTAAATGTTAGGCTGAGCCGAGCAAGAGGAGTGTGTGACGCTACGTGTCCACACTGAAAATTCCTCTCAGCTGATGTCACACCATCGCCTGGAACGGAAAAGAGTGCTGTACTCTGGTGCTAATGAATGAATGGATCCACATCAGTCCACTCTGGCGCCATCCGCTGTTTTCGTTTCTAATCAGCTCCATACCCCGTCCGCGGCCAACTCAAAACACGCTCGAAAACAGCTCACTTTTTTGACGTTTATCAGCCGAATCATTGTCTAATACGCGTGACAAGATGGGAGCATAAACGTGTTTCGATCGGCAAATGTCGTGGTGTGATGGGGATCGGGCGAGGTTGAGGCTGCGGCTTATCACGCAACTTGTGCGGCACCCTGAGTCGTCGGACGATTAAAAGTGGATCATCATCCGGAAAGAATTGAGAGGTTTCGGCAGTGTTTTGTCAGCTGATTGAGATGCCACGCGTTCGGTGATTCGTGTGGATGGTGTTGAAAGAAAAGTTCAAGAGATCGGTGGCCTAAGCAGAATCTCGTTGTAGCAAGTTTCGTAATTTCACAGCACATTATGCGATTGTTTAGCTGGCGGTTGTACAAAAGACCAGTTTCCGATGGCACTTGACAGTTCAGTTTGACAGATGTCAGTTCGGACAACAAATTCGGTGGCGCTACAGAATCATGACGATCAGTCGCACATTCTGTCATGACACGAGGCTTTGGTGGCCACTCGATCGTTTTTCATTCTTTTCACATCACCCACTCCACGCAACCTCCATTTCCCCTAGACCGGAAAATGAAACATTTCAGGAAGCAAATCCTCTCTTCTCCGCATGCCGCTTCCAATCCCATCTCCTTGTTTAAACTGATTAGCACCCTCGACGTCTTCACAAATTCAATTAGACCGAATTAATGATCAGACTAATTGCAACGTCACCCTCAACCTTGATCAGTTACGCGGAGGAGTTTGACATTTAAATGCGATCCACTGTCGCGCTCGCCAATTCGCACTCGGAGCAGCTGTAAATAAACTAGTTCCCATTGCACAGCCGATAATGTCCAACCGTGTGACACCGTCTCGCATGCAAGCGAATTCGCCTTTTTTGTTACTTAACCCGTTTGTAACCAGTTTATTTTTAAATTTAATTTGCTTGTCATTTTTTTTGCTTGCAGGAGTGAAGAAAATTCTGAAGGATGTCAGCGGACGACTGCGCTCGGGCGAGCTCACTGCCATCATGGGACCATCGGGTGCCGGCAAGAGTACCCTCCTCAACATTCTCTCGGGATACAAGTGAGTACCTAGCGCAATTCTGATTCGACGCGTCACTCGATGACATTTCATTGACATTTCATTTGGAAAACATGTTTGTTTGGTTCGACTTTGCTTTGTTGGGAGATATGAGAGTTACAACGGTTTCGGTGTAAATATTGCACTTGTGACTGAACTGGTTTCAGTGCCAATTACACACGTCAATTGATTGTTGTTTGACTTGCGTTTGTCATTGGGGTTGTCATTATTTTTTTACTGATAAGGTGGGATTGTAATTTTTTTCCGCTTCAGTGTTGTGCAACACTTATTCGGGGGGGAGCCTGGTGCATTTTTCGTCGTTTGAAAGTCAATCATACGTATGTCATTTGCTTTCCACTGATGTCGATCAGTGGGATGTTGCTGGGAAATCAACCAGCGTTTGTTGGATGTTAGTTTGAAGTGAATGATAGTTTCGATGTTGTTGATGTTATTCGGAATGGGTGTACAAAACTGGAGGTTTATAGCTCAACACGGTGCTAGTTGGAGATAGGATGTTAATTAAGGCCTCAGTCACCTCACCACCGGACTGTAGTGCCAGCCAAAGAAGAAGTGTAGCCTTCTTAATGCTGCGTCCTTCTCCCGAGAGTAACAAAGAGTAGAGCCGACACATTGGTCTAAAATATCTGTGGTTTGTAGTCTATGGGAAATATTGGACTGGGAAGAGCATTCCATATTCATGTAATAATAATGGCGCTACAGCCAGTGGAAGACAAAGGACTTGCTTCTTAGCAACCACCCGTTTTGTTGTTCTGTCACGAGTGGAAGGACCTACCGTTGAAGAAGCTTTTTCTAGACAGAAGTACTCTTTGGGCATTGTCAGTGACTGGAAAGGGATGGGTCGTGAAATTTATTTTTCTGGCACAGCCGAGGGATAGAACCTAGACGTCGAGGTTCAAGTGCGCAGATACCCCAATCGGGACGGGCATAGTTGGCAGAAAAGCAAGTCTCCAAATGTTACTACGTGACGGAGGCTTGAGACTTAAGAAAAAACTAACGGGCATTCCTGGTGAGCCTAGTATTGAGGGTGAATTCATGAAGATGAGGAATAAAATTGACTAGCTCACTTCAGCATCAAATAGGACACGGTACGTCGATGATCGAGCAAGTCTAATGACTCGGCGATATTGTTGTCTCCTATAGTTTCCATCGCTCGCTTTTGGATTCTGTTTAGTCGGTGCAGGATGGTCTTGTGTGCGATGAACCTGTTGTGAGCTTTGTACTCAAGCTTAGGGCCGCTGTAAACCTTATAAATTGAAGTCAAATCAGATGGGATGAAATTCTTCCTTACATCGATTAAGGAAATCTGGTCATTTGACCGCATTTATATGTAATCGTTCCAACTGTGTTCTGTGCAGTGTTGATACACCTTCCAAGGGTGGAACATTTTGCGGTTTCATCGATACAAGCCCCATTCGTGGATAACCAGATTATCAATGAATATAAGAAGCACAATCGTGTGCCGCGTCGTCTCTCAACGCATGCATTTCAATGGCCACGAACTAAATGCTCCGTCTTTTATAACAAAAATGAACGAAATGAGAGAATTCTAGTACCGTGATACATTCTTTGTACCCTCAGGCCAACGCATCCAATACTCGATTTTCGATATATTCGATATTTTTGAGAGGCCAGTGTGTTCAAAGATAACCTTCCCTTTTGAAAAAGTTTATCAACAAAAGACATTTGAAATTTATTAAAAATTTTAAAAATTGAGAACAGCTGATACGTTGAGTTGACATTTTGGGACTTGACGTACTCCGATGAAGAGTCGGTGGTCGTGATACAGGGACAAGGGCTCGCATAAGTGACAACAGACTGCATTGAGTTTTTGAAGAACAACACTCCTTGTTGTTGTCGTTCTACTGCTTCTTCTTTGTACGGCGCTAAAGACCGGGGTTGTCCTGGGCCTCAACAAACAAGCCCCTCTAACTAACGTTTTCTCTAGGTAGCTGCCTCGAGTTTCGTACACAAAGTTGGTTGAGGTCCTTCTCCACTTGGGTGCCCCACTATAAACGCAGCGTCCTTTGTTGCGTTGCCCCACAGGTTTGAATTCGAAGTGGATGCCTGTCAATTCAATGTGTTGAACATACGCTGTCTTTCCAATTCTACGTCCTCTAGGAAGGCGAACGAATACGAGAAGCTGACATTGCTGTCATCGAAGTAGCAGACAGGGGATCATTTATAAAAATGAGAAAGAGTATCGGAGACATAATAGACCCTTGGGGGACACCAGCATTTATTTGATGAATATCATACTTCAGCCCATTTGGAACGACTTAAATTCAACGCTTCGAAAGGAAGTTTCTAATCCATAGAGGAATTCATTGATAACACAGGCACGCATTCAGTAACGAGTCTTAGAAATATCAAGCGCAACGCCTGTGTTGTGCAAAGATTGGTTCCCCTTTTCAGTGAGATGAGCTGTCAGAACAATAGTGGACCTATTGCTGCGAAAACCGTACTGCCCAATCGTCATAAGCTGAAGATTAAAGGAAGAGAGATGTAAGTGCTGTAGGTCTGTGCGAGGAAGCTGGAAAAGAGAACGGAGGAATAGGACAAATGAAAACAAATTATCGGCACTTCAACCAGGAATCAGCACTGACCTCGTTCAATGACCCCGATTGTGTGCCGATGTCATCCACGTTAGCATTCTTAGGCTGCGTATGTCCTGCTCCACGCCATCTTTTCATGGCAAGCAGAGTCTACCCCCATGTTTGTCTCCATATACTACCACCAATGGTTTTCCGATCATAAGGGAAGAGGACCCTCATGCAAGCTAGGTACCCACCGAAGCCTGGCTTCTGGGTAGATAGCGCACAACTCATGGTCTGACAGGGTCTCCACAATCGCTCTTCCCCACGTATAGGGCCAAAAATTCTTCGTAAAACTTTCCTCTCGAACGCGGCTAAGAGTTTAGAGCGCCTTCCACCGAACAACCATCTTGCATTCATACATGAGCACTGGTAGGACCATGGCCTTGCAAAAAGGCGAGTAAACGCTTACGTAGTGGTTTTGTCAGCTAACAAGAAATATTGGGGGAATGCCACCCAGGCCATCTGTGAGTACTTTGTGACCTGGAACGTTGTCTTCCCCAAACCCCACCGACAGCTGCTGCAACAAAACCATTGGAAAAAAATAATTTGTCATTACGATCTGACCACCCTTCAGTTTCCCTTCAGACCCAGTTTCTTGGAGCCTGAAGTTCAGTTTGCGGAGCTCTCTAGATTCACGACACACAGCCAAGTTAACAGTTTTCCCCCAATTACTTTTCACAGGCGAAAATTTCATCATCCACTTGGGACGTTGTCCATGCCACTGTACTCAGTTCCAAGTTCAGAGCAGTCATCAACACTTGACGTCTGTCACTTGTCACATTTTGCAACAAGGCGAAAATCGTTGAACATCGTCGATTCGTAGAAATTTCAGTCATAGTCAGCTCCCAGTTATCACTTCCTACACGTGACTGCCTGGCACTATCGAATTCCCGACCGAACAGTTCCATTGATAGTCTCTCACACATCACATGTCACTTTGACATCTGTCACGAAGTCATGAATTCTCCCCTGTTTCTGATGCAATCTAAGAATCATTGAACTTCACTTCCCGTCAATGATTTATCAGCTTGTCTCCGGCCCCGAATCCGCTCAAGCAACTTTCCTGGATCGTGTCATCATCTCAGAGCGCACTCACGGCGAACAGAACTATTCCAAAGATGACCTCCCAGACCCCGCAGACCCGAGATACTTGCTTTTAATGTCATATGGCCAGCCTTGGCAAGCAGGACGATTAAATTATAATTCCATTCTGCCGGAGCTAATTAAAGTGAACATGAACAAGTCGCAGCCACATTATCATCGGGTTAGCAATGTCAGTGCGATTAGGCAAGTGCTCCACTGCGCGCCCGTGGGCCCCGGTGACTCCGACTTGCGCAAGTGAAACGCGTTTCATACCTTCGTAATGTCTTCTGCAATTGTTTAAATGCTACCCGCGGGAAGGCATAACTATAGTAACTAGCAAAGCAACTACCGTGTGTAATCACACCAAAGTTACCGCATTTATTGCTTTCATAATTGAGCAGAGGACGGCGGCGGGCGGCCACTCGACACTTGACTGCACACTCGATTGCACGTTAGATTAACCGCTGAGGTTATCATTAAAACCCCGCTTTTAATGGCGTCCAAAGTCTGCTCGTAAACGGAGTTATTTTTTTGGCAGGCCGTAAAAGAGCAGATTCACGAGACGGTGTAGTGATGGGATGGGATGGGATGACTAAGCCGTGCTCGGTGGACTTTGTGAGTGCGTCGGGTCAGTGGGTTTCGCTGCGGACAAAGAACTGTCCATCCTGACAGGAACTTGTGTTCTCGTGCTCATCGAGAGATAACCGCGTTGGAAATAGAATGGAATTGGCTTCGAGTGACTGATAGGGGCATTAGGATAAGGCGCTCGCGATTGAGATAACATTGATTGATATTGCGACTCTCGCCGGGACACATGTTCATGGGCTAATTGAATTGGGGAAATTTCGGCACAAAATCTATTTTAGATTGGTGTGGTGTGGACCTTGGCCCCTTGCCGGGGCAGGTGGCCATTAAAAGTACGTTAGGCTGGCCATTAGCTGGCGATTTGAACGGAGTGATAGGGCGAACTGTAAGCATAACGAACGATATGAATCCAAAACAATTTGGGGCAGGAGGGTGGTTAGTGGTGGCTATGTGGGGACATGGCTTAATTCTAAATGGGATCTCATTTGTTATTTTGTGTTACTTTTAAGGGTAGCATGACGTTCACAAATCTTGTAATCAATGGGGGCATTTGAGAACGCCGACCACGTATCATAAGCCAATGCACTAAACAAAAAATCAGTCGACCCCGTAATCACAAGATGGATAAATGACATGGTAAGATAGAGGCTTTCACAAGCCAGACTAGGTACATCTGAGTGTGTAACCAAAGTCATCAAAGGCTGTTCGTGCTCTATTCCCTCTCCGATGGTCAGTCCTGATGGAATAACTACTCGTTGTACTGAATACAAATGATTTTACAACCCACGGTTACACAGACTATTTAGCCCTCACACTGAGGGTAAATCATGAAAACGCCGTTGGTAATCTCATGCAAAGCGCCTTAACTTTAAAATGAATATTTCAACCGACACAGCCCTACGTTGTCTAGTAAGCATCATTGGAAAATCACTTGATAACAAGGAATTCGGAGAAATTTCAGTGGTCCCTGTCTTAGTATGCAGAGGCCAAGGTGGTACCCTCTTCGTCCCCACAGACTTCATATGCCGTCATGGATAAGCCCAATTTTTTGTTCATGGTATCTCAGATGGTTGTGGTTGTGGCCAGCTATCGCCCGTCCACTTTACTCTTGACATCTGCTAGGGGTGGATGGATACCTGGGATTGCTTGGGTTGGGTATGAATTCGGCGCCTTTTCAAGCAAATTCATCTGTCCCTCGTTGCCGGTTATACCCTTATGACCTGGGATCCACTATAGAGTGAATACTGAAGAACCTTAAGCCCTTCGCGATAGCTTGGACTTGCTTTAATGGCTGCTTGACTGTCAATTAGAATGGTTATATCAGCCGGTGGAATTTCAATGATATAATTTTGGCCGGTTACTGGACCGCCAGAACCTCCCCCTGAAAATACTGCCATAGTCAGGTGGTCCGATCGAGCAATGCATGTTTAACAATTCGGAGAAGATGCCCCCGCTTGTTCCTTCATCCATCTTCGACCCAGCTGTGGAAACCAGGATGGATTTCGAGTTATTGACGGGTTACACTCCTCTCTCTAGATTACTAGCATCATCGTTTGGGGTAACATGTCAGCTATTGTATTGGTCAATCTCAAGAGACTAAGAGCGACGGGATGCAAACCCGTAGCCTATGCAAATGACATTATACTAGCTGTTAGAGGCACACTCCCAGACACCATCAGAGATGTGTTGGAAACAACCCTGAGACTAGTAGCTAAATGGACGGACAGCGTCAAACCGTCCATGACTAAGCTAGCGCTGTTCAGCAGGAGATCTAACTTCACCCCATCGAAGTTAAAAGACAAATAATTAACTTTGTCACTGTCGACAGAAAACTAAGGTGGGGGCATAACATTCAAGAGCACTCAGCACTTCAGGAAGGCATCGACTGCACTATATATTTGCGGGAAAATTGTCGGTCTCAAATGAAGAGTCCGATCTAGAATAAAACACTGGTTCTACAGGCAATAGTAAGACAAGTTCTGACTTAAGGAGAATTGTGAGTGACGCAACAGTCCTTAGATGGTCAGGTCCTAGCTTCTCAACAACCACCCGTGCTATTGTTCTCTTACGAGTCGAAGAGACCTACAGTCTTATGCCGACTCCGAACGGTAAGGTTTGTGAGGCTTTTTCTAAAGATGGGTCAGTCACCCCGAGTTATTTTCAAAACGAGTTGAACCGAGTTAAATTTATGTCGACGCGAGTTGCAGACACTAAAATGAAACGAATGAATGGATATTCAACATCAAATTTGCGAACCCTTCGACACGTTTTCAAGACTCAACTTAACTCGGTTTATCGACTGGAGTTGGCCATCTCTAAATTGAACATCATAACTGAAAGCTTTAACACGGTGTAATGTGAACACACAATACGCTTTAGTTGATTAAGACAAAGCAATGAGCAATGAGACGCGCATGGACGCCTACCAGCAGTGTTACCAAGGGGACTCTAAGGACTCATTTGTTTTAGCTTGACTCGGGGACTCATAATTTTTTGATTTGACTCATTTTTTTAAGAACAAAATTACCTAAACATCTAACTTAATTTTATTTCACATTTCCATTTTCATAAATTTGAAAGTGTGAATCCGCGATGACTTGATCTCCGTACCGGAGGTTCGGTCTTTCTCTTCTTCTCGAAGCAGGAGGCTCCGATTCGAAGACCCTCTTTGCTGGAGCGTTGTTGTCCATTCGCTCGATTTGGCCGAACCAGTGTAGTCGACGGATTTTTGCCTTCCGGACTACATCTACATCCTTGTACAGCTTGTAGAGTTCACGGTTGTGTCTTCTCCTCCATACGCCTTCCTCGCAGACGGGACCATATATCCGACGTAGAACTTTTCTTTCGAAGGCACCAAGAATCAGCTCTGCAGCCTTACTTAATATCCAGCTTTCGGCTCCATAAAGTAGGACTGGGAGAATAAAGGTTTTTAGAGCATGACTTTGGTCCTTCGATTCAGAAGTTTCGAGCCCAGTTGGTTTGATAAACCGTAGTAGCATCGGTGGCATGGGCGATTCTACGTTGGATTTCTACTACGATGTCATTCGTGGTGTTTGCGTTTGCCTCCAAGCGGCGCCCCATCCGTTGTGAGGTGAACCAATGCATGCAACGTTTCTCCTGCAGTTGTGCGGAGGGCTAACAACCCACCCACAGAAAAAAATATCTGTAACGGAAGAGTTGCAACTCGCTTCAATTCCCACTCGGGTCTACTCGAGTTAAGAAAGTTTCAGGTTGGCACATCGCTTGTTTGTAAGCTACTTTTTGTCAGTGGCTCGAAAGACGAGGGGTGAAAACTATCTGTGCCGTATCTACAGAGTAGGCATTGAACCTAGACATCGAGGTTCAAGTAAGCATAAGTCGACGCACATAACCACAACGCCACACGTAGGTAGCAGCACAAGCTAAGCATAATCTCACCAGAAGTAGCAGATTACAAAGATCGGCATGCATCTGCATCACAGGTGCAGTCGGATCAATCCCCACGGCGGCCCTGGAAATCTCACTCAATCTCCTTCCCATTAACAGTTTATTGCCACGAGAAAGTGTAAGCAATGGGATGAGTTCACATAAAAAGGGAATATGGAGCTGTTCCAAAATCCGAAGATTCCCAAGCAATCAGATTATACGACACCCTCTGAGGACTTCGAAATTAAGCACAAAAGCGTAATCCTCACGAGAATAGAGTAGAATGAAGGAAAGGTTTGCAAATTCACTGTCACGAAAATCTATAAGGCATAGGCTCAGGTTTATGCACCAGAGCACCTCAGCTATCATTAGCCATGCAACTTCCGTGCGTTGGGTTTTCTAAGCGGAAGTAGCAGCTATTTAAGAGGCAGCCCTCGTCCTCGGCTGACGCCGATGGACTGATGATCTATTGTTATTTACACAGATAGTCTGACGCGAAAACAGCATCGCTTAGTTCTAAGTTAGTTAAATTCTGTCGCCTATCTCTAAGGGATATGTAACCATATCCTTGTGCTGCGTCGCTGCGCAAAAGGGTATTCCGGGCAACGAAAGAGCCGACGAGTAAACAAGAAAAGGAGGCGAGTTTACCACTGGTACAAAATTAGGAGACAGCATACAAAACAATGCTAACAAAACAGCGAATATCGTAGATGGGCGTAGATGAGCAGGTTGCCTCGCACTTCCCCACTTCACCACCAAGAGTCAATTCAATCCACCCGTCACAGAAGACCAGACACTTGGTCAGCCTACCTTCCCAGTCCCGTCACTTACAGCAAAACTTTCCAGTCACCATGCACCTTCAACACTTATTCTTCCCCGAACGACGACGACAAGTCGAATTAATTTCCATCTAATGAATACGTTTGCGCGGCCACCTTGAAGTGTGACCCATTTGACTTTGCTTCGCGATATAAATAGACTCACGCTGACATGTGTGAGCGGTTCAAAGTGATTCCAGTTCCCAGAGGCGTTAGCAAAAAAACAGCGCGCAACTCAAAATGCGAACACAATTTCACTTATCAACGGCGAAATGGAATTTGTTCGTCTCCGTTTCGCTCACTTATCGCTCGCCTTCAAGGGTTAACTTCAGTTGTCTACAGCGAGCAAGGTTCTGTCACAACAGATATTCAGTCGAAAACCGCGCTGCTCAGTGCACCGCAGACAAGGCCACACGTGTGCGCCCGAATCTCGGAAGTCTCTGGAAATCCAGATCAGACCGGGGGCGAGGCGTGCAAAAACATAAATCCAAAGATTCCATGAATTTCCTTGAGAACGCAGAAATCCTTGTTCTTTTGTCACTCATACGCCACAGTGGCTCGAATAACACGTGACAGGGCGGTGGGAGGGGGGACCAAACTGATTGGCGTAATTGGAACGCCATATCTGTGCGAGCACACTGCTCATTAGGCACGAACCGCGAGGGGCAACGCAAATAACTCGCATTATCTGCGACCGAATCTATCAATAGGCAATTACAGTCGGAACCCGCCCCGATGGGCCTTGATCGGGTGGCTGTAATTGCCATTGTTTCAGCGATTGTCGTGTTGGACGCGCACCCTGTGCCATGCCGTATCTCCCGGGTGTCACTCAACAGCTGGGCTTAGTGCGCACTTTGATCGAGATCGACTTTTTTGTCGTTCAGATGCGAGGTTGCACAAAGGAGGCGGTGACGCACTTCGCTTTGAATCAGCGGACTTGAGCCGCTGCGGCAACAATGATTTGTGCATCTAGTTAGCCTGCGGGGGCAGACTTTGCACTTCGAACGGACGGGTTGTTTGCGAACTACTCTCGCGCTATCAGCTTAGCCGCGTAAAGTTGATACCGAGGAATGTTTTGCGGCAATTGCAGGCGAAAGTGAGTGCATGTTGGAGATATGCCCGGCATCCGGGTGCTATTCATAGATTAGCACTAGCCGAGGCTTCGATTGTGGAAAATTTAGGAACTCAGAGGCCATCCTGCGCCAGAACAAGGAGTGTTGGCTATTCCTAGAAGGAGCGTTTTTAGTTGTGTCGCATCACACGAGTATGGTTTTATGGCAAACCTGCTCTTTTTGTGTACGATTTAAATATCTATTGGGTATATAACTTGATTCAAAATTGGTACGTTTACTTAAGAAAAGTATTGCCCCTCGGAAGCTATGACTTTTTTCCCATCTTTCTCGCAATTTGTGGGTCCCATCCTTAAATAACTGGGCCGTCTTGGCAGCCAAGAATGAATCGAGCCAATTTTTCATATTCTGTTCTGATGTGAACCGTATTTCGGTAAGGGCGTTCTGCATCGACCGGAACAGATGGTAGTCAGAAAGGACAGGGTGTAGGCTATGAAACAACGTTGGGACGAGCGTTGTCATGAGGGAAAATTATTATCGCATATTCCAGGCGTTTTTCGGCGACTGCTCTCTTCAAACGGGTTAATTGTGTTCGGTAGCGTTGTGCATTGATGGTTTCACCCGGTTTTAGCAGCTCATAATACAGCACACCTCCTGATCCTATCAAACACCAAGCATTACCTTCGCGCAATGGATATTCGGCTTTGCCGTTGCTTTGGCTGGTTGGCCGGATTTCATGATTTTTGCGCTTGTGGTTGCCGTAATGGCTCCATTTTTCTTCACCAGTAACAATCCGATGCAAACTGACTTTTGTGGTGTTCCAGGAACTTTCGAACATGCAAAAGCGCCTTTCGACGTATCTCAGCTTGAGTTCATGTGGAATCCAATTTCCTTGCTTTTGAATGTATCCAGCTGCTGTTAAACGTTTTGAAATGGCTGCTTGAGTGACACCCAAAGACTCTGCGAGCTCTTCTTGTGTTTGGCAACAATCTTCATAGAGTAATGCTCCCAGTTCCTCATCTTCAAACTTTTTTGGCTGCCAAGGAAGTTCATCGAAGAAACGAAGAAGAACTCCCCGCAAAACACTTTTTCAGACACAAATTTGGACATTCGTCTTCTTCTTCTTATGGCGCTACAGTCCGGGGTAAACCTGAGACTCAGCCAATAACCCTCTCCAGCTGGCACGATCCTTAGGCAGCTGCCTCCAATTTCGCACTCCAAGTTGGTTGAGGTCCTTCTCTACTTGAGTGTGCCATCGGCTGCGTTGTAGTCCTCTATTCCGTTGTCCCTCTGGTTCGGAGTCGATGACTCTTCTGGCTGGAGCAGTGTTGTCGATGCGCTCAACATGGCCTAGGCATCCTAGGCGTTGAATCCGTAGACTCATGTCTCTGTACAGCTCCTAAAGTTCGTGGTTGAATCTTCTTCTCCAGAAACCTTCAACGCAAACAGGACCTAAGATTGAACGCATAACTTTTCTCTCGAAGAGACCGCGTCTTCATCCGGTCTTGAGATATTTCAGGCTTCCGCGCCGCATTGCAGGACAGGGATGATCTAGGTCTTCTATATTGTTAGTTTGGTCCTTCGAGAGAGGACTCTACTACTCAATTGCCTGTTGAGCCCAAGGAAACGGTGGTTGGCAAGAGTTATTCTGCGTTTAATCTCGGTACTGATGTTGTTCGTACCATTAACTTGGGAGTCATGGTCGATGAAGTCCTTTACTACCTCGAAGTTGTAGCTGCCTATGGTGACGTTCTGACCGAGTCGTCGATGTTGTGTGTCCTTTCTTGATGATTGTATATACTTCGTTTTGCCTTCATTCACCGCTAAACACACTTTTGCCGCTTCCCTTTCAATACAAGCAAACGCTTCAATGACGGCTCGCTGATGTCGGCCAATCACGTCAATGTCGTCTGCGTATGATAGCAATTGAACGGATTTTTGGAAGGTCGTGCCTTTGGTGTTGGCGTGTGAGTTTTGCACGACCTTCTCAAGTACAATGTTGTAGAAATCACATGAGAGCGCGTCGCCTTGTCTAAAACCTCTGTTTACATTGAAGGTCTCGGTGAGTTCGTTACCGACCTTAATGGAGCAGCGAGAGTTCTCCATCGTCATCCTGCACAACCTGACGAGTTTGGCAAGAATGTTTAAACCAGACATGGCGTTGTATAGCTCGTCTCTATGCACGCTGTCATATGCGGCCTTGAAATCGACAAATAGGTGGTAGGTGTCGATCTGCATCTCTTTGGTTTTTTCGAGGATCTGCCGTAATATGAACTTTTGATCGATGGTGGACTTCCCAGGCCTGAAACCGCACTGATAAGGACCTATTATGTTGACGAATGGTTTCAGACGCTCTCACAGAACGGCAGAGAAGATTTTGTAGGCAATGTTAAAGAGACTTATCCTCCGATAGTTGGCGCAGTCAAAGGAAGTCTCCTATCCTGTGGATCGGGCAAGCTATACTAAGATTCCACTCGTCGCGCATGCTTTCCTCCGACCATATCCTACAGATGAGCTGGTGCATGCGCCCAACCAGATCATCTCCAGCTGCTTGAAACAGTTCTGCGGACAATCTGTCCTGTCCAGCAGCTTTGTTCGACTTAAGTCTCGATATCGCTACCTTGACTTCGTCTAGATCGGGGAGACGGAATTCTCTTCTATCGTTGTCCATTGCGTGGAGTGTAGCATTCTGACTGACAGTGGTATTCGTGTCCTCTTCGCCGTTAAACAGTCTTCAGAAGTGATCCTTCCAGGTATAACCAACCTGGCACCTATGGTGGATAGTGTGTTCATGTTCGATCATCCGGACCATAACACAGTCCACGTCCGAAGAATTGGCTTTATGCTCGTGGACACACACGACATCATTGCTGTCGCACAGGAGGCACTAGAAGTTTTCAAAAAGACTGGGAGACCTGATTAGTGCATCGGTCTATCAATTTGTCATTAACATTGTAGAAGTGTAACAAGAATTATTAGATAGGAGACCCAAGCCTTGAGGTCGATGACGGATACATCAGCTTGGCTTATCCTCGTCGAGATGTCCGTAGTCTAGTAGGGTGCAGCCTCGAAAGCTTTGCTCTGTTGAGTTCCCTTCTGCTGCGTTAAGGATTGTGACTGAAGACTGGCGCGGGGACTCAATCGGCCGCTAGTAGTAATATGTGTCGATTTTCTAGAATTGTCTGGCTGTTGATATGATGGTAGCCACAGCTGCCCTCGATCTGATATCGACATAAAGTGGTTAGGAGCCATTCGCTCTTAGCCATATACGCTCTTTCATGTCATAGTGTCCCTGAATCCGAATCTGTGAACCTAGATCGGAGCTCCTTCAGTGTTGAATTGTCGCCAAATCACTTCCTCACACCCATGTCGACTTCGATAGGCTTAACAAAACTTAACGAAATACAACGACCATCTTCGACGAAAAAAATCGCAAAAACAAACACGCCTTATTAGCTCGCCCTGTCTATCCACATTTATTCTCACACCCATCGATTGACACGTAGTCTAGTGATGCACGCTCGTCACAAGAACTGACTCATCTCATCTAGTCATCACTCGTGTGACACAAAAGAGACCTTCACCTCACACCCCACAAACTAGGACACTCCACCCGCAGCACCCAAGGATTTCCATAGAATCCGACCCCACCACCTTATGAATTATCGTCGCCTTTCCCCTTCGATTTGCTTCAAAGTCACATTCCTTCCAGGCCGCCGAGTTATTTCTCATCATTTCTCTGTTTGTCCTTCCAGAACGAATGTCACCGAGGGCACGATAACAATGAACGGACGTGAACGCAACCTGAGTGTGTTCCGCAAGCTCTCCGCGTACATCATGCAGGACAACCAGCTGCACTCCAACTTGACCGTCCAGGAGGCAATGACTGTGGCCACCAACCTGAAGCTCAGCAAGAAGTTCACCAAGCCGGAGAAGAACGCCATGGTAAGTGGAAGCCGCCATCATCCAAGTGGATCTCATCCCATTCCCTCATTTCCCACCAGATTGACGACATCCTCCTGACACTGAGTCTGAGCGAGCACCGCAGCACGTTCACCCGGAACCTGTCGGGCGGGCAGAAGAAGCGCCTCTCGATCGCCCTCGAGCTGGTCAGCAATCCGCCGATAATGTTCTTCGACGAGCCGACGTCCGGCCTGGACAGCTCGACCTGTTTCCAGTGCATTCACTTGCTCAAAATGCTGGCAGCTGGCGGCCGCACAATCATCTGCACCATCCATCAGCCGTCGGCGCGTCTGTTCGAGATGTTCGATCAGCTGTACACGCTGGCCGAGGGCCAGTGCGTGTACCAGGGCAGCACAAAGCAACTCGTACCATTCCTGGGGACGCTGGGCCTCGAGTGCCCCAGCTATCACAACCCGGCCAGCTATGTGATTGAGGTCGCGTGCGGCGAGCACGGCGACAACCAGGGCAACCTGGTGAACGCGATCGACAACGGCCGGCGCGACATTCGGTCGGCGGCCGACTTCGCGGGCATCAAGGCGCGCAACGATCTCGTCAAGGTGCACAACCTGAAGGCGCTGCTGAACAAGAACGACACTCAGAACGCGACCTGCTCGAAGTTCGTGGACAACATGTCGCTGAACAACCAGCTGCTGAGCGGCAACCTGGTGAACGACTTGGTGAAGGAGTCCGAGACGACGCTGACAACGCCGGCGCAGACCAACGAGAAGGGCGACTCCGTGATCGACGTGGAGAAGAACGACAACGTGACGACGGCCCTGCTGACGGAGGAGATCACCTCGCCCGAGCGGTACCCGACCTCGCAGACGCATCAGTTCTGGGTGGTTCTGAAGCGGACCTTGCTCTTCAGCTATCGCGATTGGGTGAGTAACGAGTGCGACTAGGTGGGGGAGGAGTGTGGATTTAATTTTCTTGGTGTTTCTTGCAGACCCTCATGTACCTTCGACTGTTCGCCCATTTGCTGGTTGGATTCCTCATCGGTGCTCTCTACTACGACATTGGCAACGACGGAGCTAAGGTGCTGAGTAATCTGGGTTTCCTCTTCTTCAACATGCTCTTCTTGATGTACACCTCGATGACAATAACGATTCTATCATGTAAGTTCAACAAGGGGGTGGAGTTTGGCGGCAGGATTTTTTGGTGTATTCTTGACGGGGGCTTGGGCTTATGGCGATTGACGAAGTGCTGATAGAAGTCACATCAAATCGGCTCACACTTGGCCGCTGGAAACGATATGTCTGTTACGTCCACACGAGGCGTTGCATATCTAGAGGTTTCACAAGCAGCAAAGAAACCAACAGTTGGTCCGTCGCCACAGTTGACCTCGGGGAGAAAAAGAATCTAACGAGCAGTCGCCTAGGGTTTCCTTTTTGTTTTCTATGTTGTCTACTTACCCCAAGCCACTGAGAGGTCTTAGTGATATTTTGCGAAACGACTTTTGAGTCATGAAGTTTCCCTGCTCATTTCAAAGTAGACTGTGGCTTCGACTTTTCACAAGAACACGTAGGAATAAGTCACCACACTACCACAGCTCTGATGGAAGAATAGTTGACAGAATAAACTCTTCATGTTCAGCAGCAGCCATATTCTTCTCTAAGTCATTGTCTCTGCTTACACTGTTGAGGTTGTCTTCCAAGTTCCCGAGCACCCTAAGAATGACTTTCTCTGCTTGTCATTTACGCTGCCTCCCCTACATCCCCACCCATTCTTGACTCGTTTCCTATTCCAATTCGTGGTGGAGTAAAATTTTAGTGAGAAAAGCGAGTCGTGAAAGCCTACTTAAGACAACAAAAGTCAGCAAACCTGAGTTAATTGAGAGACTTTCCAGGTTGATCCTGTTAACCTACTAGGACAGGTTCGTGGGCTGCCAGCACACTTAGACCATTGTTGGTCCATTGTGATAAACAGTACCGTTTATTAATTTGATCCCAAAACAAACGGTGACTGGACCAGATTTGTGTAACCAGATAAATTAATTTTTGCTTGCACTGGGATTCGAACTGAGGACCTCTATAACCAAGGACAGGCACTCAACCAACTGCGCCCTTCCAGCCGTTATCCTTATACTCTGCAGATTGACAATTGTCTACTGAATCTCTAGTATATATACTATCGATCTTGATATTCTTGGTCTGTGCGTCGACTCCCAGCACAGCACAAGTGGTTAAATTCCCGGTGCGACAAAGAAAAGGATAAATATACTTATCACATCACGGTCACCCGGTCTGTCTGGAAGGATCTTCTCAAACTTGATCGTTCGCAGTCCGCATAAGAGTGTCGGTCCTTTCCACTCACACATAATCACTTTTCCCAGGTTGAACATACCCTCGTGACGGTGCACTGGGCATAAATGCCACTACCTACATATCTCCACTCACTTAACACAAGTGGGTACAAAGTAGCAAGTTACTGGCCCTCTACCGTCTGTAGCGCCACCTATTATTATATCCAATCCAGAATTACTGGCGGACTGTCTACCAAGCAACGGTCTTAATCGATGATTCCTACAAGCAAAACCAAACGTAGAGTTCTTCAAATAATTCTGCAGTCACAAGCCATCAGAAATGATGGATTAAGGAGATATTTTGACCCCTTGCCACAATTGGCCACAATTTCAAAAAAGCATAACAACTCTAGGCTGGGCAAGTGTTTTTGAGGCGGAAACATAATCTAATCTAAAACCGATTTCCTGCAAAATATGTTAAACAGACTTTAGTGGTTTTTCCTTGTGATCAAGAAGGTTCTATTTCATAAAGTACGGACACCTTTGGTGGTTATAAAAGAGTTTTCAAATAAATATTTTCTTTTTATATCGGCACTTCACTTTTCATAAATCTACTTCGATTTTTGGGACAATTAGCTTCACTTTCTGGCATCTGCATCCTCACCCCTGATCGTAAGTGACAGTGAACTCGACTTGATACAACTGCCCACCAGACTGTCACTGGAGTTGGCTGCAATTCCGTCTCTAACCTTGATCAAAGTTAGAGTCTCATCATGTTGGGCTTCATGTCATGGCGTTGAGTCTTTGTTTTCTTACATCATTCGAAAAATCTCCTGACGAAATTCCAAGTGGAAAGACAAGCTCACGGGGCTTGTTTGCTTCAATTTGAGTCTAATTTGGTAACAAATTCATGCGGAGGCATCTCCTGATGCGGATTTGAGCTAATTAGTCTCAACTTCTCGATTAGCAGAGGTGAGACCTACATTCGTACATGTCCAGCTTTTTATGTTACACACGGTACTGCAATTCAAAACGAATCACATGGCTCATTATCTTAAAATCATTGATCTTAAAATCATTCGTCTGCGATGAAACGACTTCACATGTTGTCATTTTTGACCCGTTCAACTACCTTCTCTAAAGATATGGAGATAAGCTGATACCGTAGCTCGGATCATTTGAGGATAATCTAGAGGATGATACGGTAGTGCAATCGTCTTATGATTCTGTGTCGAAACCAACAAGCCTCTCCAACTAGCATAACCTTTGGGTAGCTGTCTTCAGTTTTACATGCAAAGACGAGGGCGTCCTCTGTTGCGTTTTCCCACACGTTCGAAGACGTCGAAGACCTACCATTCGACATTGAAAAACACCTCTTATCCATTCGAGCACCTCTAGGATCCCAATTATAATTGAATAAGGTAAACTTAACGTAACTGCCCGAACCGGATGGAAGTAGCTAAAAGCATCGTCAAACTTGAAATTATTCACGCTTGCTACAACTACCTGAAATCCCAACACCATATGCCATTTGCAAACGTAGATTGATTGATTTCGCTCCCAGCACGATTGAACGAAACTTAACGATGCTCAGCCTATTTGCGGCAAGCTGTTTTAGTCGAAAACTTTCCTTTTCAACGAACTCGTGGCAAAAAAAAAAAATCGGTTGTTAAATGTTCTCCGGTTTGACTCTTCTTCCACGAGTTTTCGATTCACCAGAATTTCTCCATTGAGGCCTTGGCTAAAGAGAATATGCTAGATTGAGGTTGAAGTGTCCACGAGTCTTGCCAATGTGCACCCAACAAAAGCTGAACATTTTCGTCTACTCCTCTTCAAGGAATCGCACACTCATTTTGTAGAAAGGGTAAAAGATGATATCCTGTTTCTTGTCAGCATGTCTACATCCTCTTGAAGGACAGTATACAACTTTTTCTTTCAATATGCCTCACCATAGAAAAAGAAGTCCCTGTCCCGCAGCAGTATGCCAATAAATCCGCAATCGAAACAGAGTCCTTCATTAAATCCACCAAATCTTGTCAAGAAACTAATAATCTCTTCCCATTTACAGTCCCCTTGGAGATGCCCGTTCTGCTGAAGGAAAACTTTAATCGCTGGTACTCGCTGAAGTCCTACTACTTGGCAATCACGGTGTCCGACATACCATTCCAGGTGAGTCCCCCTTACGCCGGCATTCGCCCATCACCAAATGACACCTCTTTTTCGTCGTTTTCAGGCAATCTTCTGCGTGATCTACGTCACCATAGTCTACTACTTCACATCGCAGCCGTGGGAATTGTGGCGATTCTCGATGTTCCTGGGCGCCTGCCTGCTGATATCCTTCGTTGCACAAAGTGTCGGCCTCGTCGTCGGTGCTGCCATGAACGTACAAAACGGAGTCTTCTTGGCGCCAGTGATGTCCGTGCCGTTCTTGCTGTTCTCCGGCTTCTTCGTCAGCTTCGATGCGATACCGGTGTACCTGCGATGGATCACGTACCTCTCCTACATCCGCTACGGCTTCGAGGGTACCGCCCTCGCCACCTACGGCTACGGTCGCGAGAAGCTCAAGTGCTACCAGACCTACTGTCACTTCAAATCGCCCATCACCACGCTCGAGGAACTGGACATGGTCGACGCCGACTACCGACTGGACATCATCGCCCTCTGCGTCATCTTCGTCGTGCTGAGGTTCTCCGCCTACTTGTTCCTGCGGTGGAAGCTGAAGACCGCACGATAAGCGCGACACGCACTTGCCTTAGGTTCTCTTTACCCACTTTTGTGTATTTTTTTTTTTCTTTTCATTTCTTTTCAATCGTAACCGTTTTTTTGAACTCTGCTCCCTAGTTCGTAAGCCTGTAGATACTTTGCAGATTTTGGTGCGAAGGCTCTGTGTACACAAAGATATATACATACAAAAACGTTATCGTAGTCCAATCGAGATACATGATGAAGCATAGGTTAAGGATATAAAGTTATTTATAGAGTTTACACATACAAATGCTGATGACATAAATAATACTAAACCAACAACAAACGTAAGGCTGGTTTTGTACACACGAACAAATTGTTAAATACATATATGTTATATAAAGAAAAAAAATACAAAAACAAACGAAAAAATAAAACAATCACGAAAGGATCGCTCTAGAGGGCCACAGGACACCGTCCGCGTGTGCCGGTTATTTACACACAACTCTGATATTCGAGCGCAGGCGTGCAATAGAGAATATGTCAAATTCTTTTTATTTTTATACATGTATACTGCAAAATGGAATTAAAACAAAACAAAAAAATCAAACAATGTTTTTGTAGGTGAAATATAAACAACGACAAAAAAGACAAGCATCTGGAGTTTTAATTTCGATACGGGGGACTTTGTTTTTGGTTTGATCTTCTCTGAGAAGCTCACGGAAAACATCATGAGACAAGACTTTTAATTGGCAATAGTGTGGGGAAGAATAGGATATTTTATTGGCATCTACATCACGGCTTTGCTTACACAGTGGATCAGCAAAGTACTTGTACGCAGTTGACCATGCTGCACGACTGTTATATTTGCTGAACGCTGATTAAGGTGTACGTGCATCTTGCGATCTGCGATATGCGATACTACGAACTTCGCAGACTTTTACCCATTGAGCAAATTCGTGGTATCGCGAAACTCAATAGAATTGATTTGAATAGAATTGAATTTCGAAATAGAAAATGAAAAGCTATCGGGGAGCTTTCGCTGCCAAGCGTCGGCAGAATAGAGAGTACTTACTGCAGGAATGAGGTAAGGAAGTTTTACCAAAGGGTAAAGTCAACCAGTCAAGGTTATAAACTCCGAACGGAATCCAACAAGGCTGCTGGAGCTGACGGCCTACCCCCCGAGCTTTTTAAAGCCGCAGGCGATGATTTGGTAAGGTGCATGCACCAACTCATCTGTAAAATATGGTCGGAGGAAAACATGCCCGATGAATGGAACCTCAGCATTGTTTGCCGATCCCGATCCACAAGAAAGGAGACCCCTTTGACTGCGCCAACTATCGGGGGATCAGCCTCCTTAACATCGCCTATAAGATCTTATCTGCCGTACTGTGTGCACGCCTAAAGCCATTCGTCAACAACTTGGTCAGTCCATACCAGTGTGGCTTTAGGCCAGGAAAATCCACCATCGACCAAATATTCACACTTCGGCAGATTTTGGAGAAAACCCAGGAGCAACAAATCGATACCCACCACCTGTTCATCGATTTTAAGGCCGCGTATGATAGCATCTATAGAGACGAGCTATACACAGCAATGTCTAGTTTTGGCATCCCTACCAAACTCGTCCGTTTGTGTAGGATGACGATGGAGAATGCACGCTGCTCCATCAAGGTCGGTAAAGACCTAACCGAGACCTTTGATGTCAAAAAAGGATTCAGACAAGGCGACGCGCTGTCATGCGACTTTTTCAACATCGTTCTTGAAAGAATTGTTCAAAACTCGAACGCCAACACCAGAGGAACAATCTTTCAAAAGTCCGTCCAACTACTCGCATATGCCGACGATATTGACATTATCGGAAGAACGCAGCGTGATGTCAAAGGCGCTTGTGTGAGTATTGCAACGGAGGCCGCGAAGATGGGTTTAGTGGTAAACGAGGGTAAGACCAAGTATATGCTGTCAACAAGAAAGGACACCCAACACCGACGTCTCGGTCAGAACGTCACGGCAGACAGATATAACTTTGAGGTAGTTAAAAACTTTGTCTACCTAGGAACCGCTATCAACTCAGACAACGACACCAGCGCTGAAATCAAACGAAGAATAACTCTTGCCAATCGGTGCTTCTTTGGGCTAAGAAAGCAATTGGTAAACAAAGAACTCTCTCGAACAACCAAGGTAACACTTTACAAGACCTTAATCGTCCCAGTGCTGCTATATGGCGCGGAGGCATGGACTCTGTCAAAAGCGGATGAAGCAGCCCTTGGTTGCTTCGAGAGGAAAATTCTTCGGGTGATTTTCGGTCCCGTCTGCATAGATGGTGAGTGGAGGAGGAGATGTAACGACGAACTATACGGGCTGTTCAGCGACATCGACTTGGCCAGAAGAGTGAAGATCCAACGATTGAGATGGCTAGGTCGAAAAGTCTTCGAATCCACCCCCGAGGGACGGCGCAGTAAAGGAAGACCGCGACTCAGGTGGCGCACACAAGTGGAAAGGGACCTCAACCAACTATGCGTGCGAAACTGGAGACAGCTAACTAAAGATCGAGCTGGCTGGAGACGCTTGTTGGTTGAGGCCCAGGTCCACCCCGGACTGTAGCGCCACCTTAAGTAAGTAAGTAAGTTTTCTGATTGAATTGTCTGTTCTACCAAATAGGAAAATACCCATGGCAATACAAACTCGCCGTACAACGGTTGTAGATTTGATTTCTATTCGAAGTTAATTCTAATACGAATAGAATTTCGCGATACCGTGATTAGAATCGATTTCTATTTGACGTTTATTCTATTGGGAATAGAAACTCGCGATAAGCCCCTTTGTCTATCTAGGGTCTGCAATAAACTCCGGAGGATCCGGATCACCGCGGAGATAAGACGAAGGTTAACCCTGGCCGAGGCCTTGTCTCGGAAAACCAAGTTGTCTCTATATCAGACATCGATAGTCCCAGTCCTGCTCTATGGCGCAGAAGCATCACAATGTCAAATGATTACGTTGCTGGATGCTTGGTCTTTTCGAAATGAAAATTCTTCGAACCATATTCGGTACCGTTTGCGAAAAAGGTGTTTGGCGGAGAAAATTGAACGACAAACTCTACGAGCTGTACAACGACATTGGCCTTATCAAACGAATTCGATTGTCTCAACTCAGATGGCTGGGACATGTAGAGAGAATGGACACAAATGCTCCGGCTCGGGGAGTCTCTGAGGTCAACCCTGAGGGACAACGCGGTAGAGGAAGTACTCGCCTCCTCGTCCAAGTACCGCCATGTTCATCCATAAGATAAACTTTGGTGCATACGTGGAAACCTATTAACTCACTGGTCTACGTTTACCAGAGAGATGGATTGATCTTTCAGACGGGGAAGTGGGAAATTGGTAGGTTGGTTTTCTTCTTTTTCTTCTTATGGGACTACAGTCAGGGGTGAACCTGGTCCTCAGCCAGCAAGCATCTCTCTGCCACAATCCTAAGCCAGCCAATTTCACACGACAAGTTGGCTTAGGTCCTTCTGCACTTGTGTGGGCCATCGGCTTCGTCGTCGTCCTCTATTGGATTGTCCCAATGGCTTGGTATCGAAGACTAGGCTGTAGCAGTGTTATTTATGCGCTTTATATGGCCTAGTCATCTTATGCGTAGAATTCATTGACGCCTGGCCAGACTCATGTCGCTGTACAGTTCGGGGTTGAATCTGCTTCTCCAGAAACCTTCAACGCAAACATTAACAAAGATTAAATGCAGAACTTTTCTTTCGAAGAGACCAATCACGTCTTCATCCGCTCTTGAGATAGTTCAGGCTTCCGCGCAATAGAGCAGGACAGGGATTATCAAGGTCTTATATAATGCTAGCTTGGTCCTTCGATAGAGGGCTCTACTACTCTAGCCCAAAGAAACAGCGGTTGGCAAGAACTATTCTGCGTTTAATCTCGGTGTTGATGTTGTTCGTGTTAATAACTTGGGAGCCAGTCCTTTACTAACTCGAAGTTATAGCTGCCTATGGTGATGGAATGTTGGTTTTAGTGGCCGGCAAATAAAGCCCAGGTATTGACACTATTGCAATGTATAATCCCATCATGATGTCACAGGTGGCTTCCGAGTGAACGAATTGAAGGCCAGTTCTATATCTAGAAGAGTACCTAGTGTGTACTCTTTAAACCTTTTTCTATTCACCGAACTGGTTCGTAGAGACTTGTTTCTGTGGATCTTCCTTAAGAAGAGATAACTCTACTATATGGGTGCAATATACAATTCATCTTGTTGCAAATTGAAGACATAAACCTTACTTTATATAATAATAATAATATGGGTGGCGCTACAACCCGTAGAGGGCCTGGGCCTAGCTTCTCAGCAACCACTCGTGTTGTGCGTGCGATTGTTCTCTCACGAGTGGAAGGGAGCTACAGTTTTATGTCGAATGCGAACGGCTTGTTTGAGAAGCTTTCTCTAGACAGGAAAGTACTCTTTGAGCATTGTCAGTGACTCGAAAGAGATGAGGTCGTGAAAATAGTTTTCGTCGCTCAGAGCTGGAATCGAACCTACGACGTCGAGGTTGGGGTCGACGCACACACCCACAACGCCACGAACCACCAAACCTTACTTTACTGGCCTCTCATAGATTGTGGATGATAGCCATTTTACCAAACTAAAATTAAATGTTTCATTTTGTACCACAGCGACGTCCAAATCTTCTATGTCAGTGGACATAGCTTAAGGTACTGTACAGTAGTCAGATGAGGTCTTTCCTCTTCAACATGGTACACGGAAGGTCCTCTTATTTATCTACACAGTACCTACAAATTCATGAAGACTTATATGCCTCCGTGCAACAAGCAGGTTACCCATGTAGAAAATGAAAATTTTAAACGCATTCATTCGCTTGAGAATGGGAAACATTGTTGCATTTGTTTTGCCTGAAATACATGGTGGCCTTCATTTTTCTTCCGTCGATTCGGTATGACGTCTTGTTTTTAAGAATTTTGACACATATTCAGAGAAATGGTTGACTCTGTGCAGGAATGTGGAAATGAAATTATTGACCAATTATCATAAAGCGCTGCTAACCAATCGCCTGCGTCATTGAAGTACAAAGAAATGCACAACCAGATCTGGAAGGGGACTGAGCGCACAACGGAAATCAGTCCACTGCCGCGTATACTTAATTTTTTCCCAAGTAATAAATTCCTGCACAGCAACGTGTTAAATTTTTGCAAAATATTGTATTTGCTGCTTCAATTATAAATACTGAGTATTGAATTCTATTTCTGGTGAAGTGCAACTATTTGAGGGATTACAATGAACAGGCGTCTAATTGTGATCTCACTTTTCTCGATTTGTGCACCCTTTGCCGCCCATTAGCACGATGAGTGTGCGGTCTGTCTAACTAGGTATTTATATTCTCCAATTAGATGGATGCTAATCGGCAAACTTTGATGTCATTGTTGTGTTTAAACATTAAAATTGACTGTAATAGTTGATAATAGTTTGTGCAAAACAAAAGCAGTTTCACTGATCTGGACTGACTCATGTATAGAGTTGATCGTTAACCGAACTTAAGGGGAAATGAAACGCGAAACAGTTTTTTTTGCTTTTTATGATTGGATATTGCATAACATTTTCCAGTAAATTGAGGATGCGAGAGATGTAAGTTTTTGCTTATCGCCATCAAGACAAGAAGAGTGTATTCCACAGGAATTAAAAAACGTATTTGAAGCAAAATTAGTTAGATAAGTAAGTTGTAGATCCCGACAGCTGGAATAAAGTCACTTTCCAGAGAATAAAAAATAAAGTATCAATTTCAAAAGTCATCTGAACCAAGCTAGATCAAAAAATGTTAACTAATCAGCCTGAATCAAATCAATTTTCAATAATAATCCTGGTTTTTATTGCGATTGTCAATTATCAATGAATAACTGTCCCTTGTCAATTCGTGCATTGTGAATCGACCATAGGGGTATTTCGAGTGTCAATTGAAACCAATTTTGTTGACAACCATCGACTGTTTAGTCAATCACATTTTTGCGGACGATAGAGCAAGCTCAAGCCATCCCATATTCGGATGGGATGGCAAATAAAACACCCGTCTGCTTCGAAGGTTCTTTATTGACTGCTTGTACATTTCTCATTTCTTTACCATAATGGTCAGGAAAACGGTGCGAATGCACAGTAATGCAATTGCGGATGGATCATTCGATCATTTAGGCAAATGACAATTATTACAGCCAACGGATTTGATGTACTGATGCTCTATTTATACATACTCTATTTATGAAGTAAGTAGAATATCCATTCGAATACACAGTCGAAACCATAAGTTAATAGACTGATTTAAATTAAAATTGACTACAATTTTGTGAAGTATTTTAAGTTACTTATTTTATCAAATACACAAATATGATATAAATATCAACTAAATGAAGTTGTTCGAATTGAATTCATATATTTTTAAGCTCTGACTTTTTTAATGACAGCAGCTTTCCAACGCATGTTCCAATGGAATAATACAAGTAACGCCATCTCTTAGCAAACCGCACAAATGCTCAATGTTAGCAAGCGCCGCAGTAACGGCTCGCTGAGTTCTACCAATCACGTCAATGTTATCGGCGTATGCTAAGAGTTGTACGGACTTCTGGAAGATCGCGCCGCTAGCGTGTGAGTCTTGCAAGATCTGCAGGACGATGATGGAGAAATCACATGAGAGCGGGTTGCCTTCTCTAAAAACTTTTTTGAAATTGAAGGTCTCCGTGAATTTGTTATCGACCTTGATGTGGTAGCGAGAGTTCTCCATCATCGTCCTGCACAACCTGACGAGCTTGTCAAAACTAGACATTGCGCTGTGTTGCTCGTCTCTATGCACGCTGCCATTTGCGGCCTTGAAATCGACAAATAGGTGGTGGATGTCGATTTGCATCTCTTGAGTCTTCGGTTTCAGGCGTTCACACAAAACGGCTGGATCTTGTACGCGATGTTGAGGAGATAGAGCCAGAAGCTTTGTTCGACTTCATTCTAGATATCGCTATCTTGACGTCGTCTAAGTCAGGTGGACGGAATTCTTGTTCATCATCGTCCAAATTGAGTGAAACATTTTGCCTGACAGCAGAATTTGTCTCTCAATCAGTCTGCAGAAGTGATTTTTCCAAATTCAATCGGCTGCGGTTCAACTAATAGTTGTCCATTTTCGTCCCTGCAGGCTTCGGTTCGAGGTTTATACCCTCCGGATAAATGTTTTACCATTTGGTAAAACTTTCGGATCCTATCCAGTGCACTGTGTGGACGTCTAAAGCCATTTTGCAACGCACTAATCAGCATGTACCAGTGTGGCTTCCGGCCCGGGAAATCGACTATAGACCAAATCTTATTTTATTATATTGAGCGCATGGACACCAAAGTTTCAGCTAAGAGGGTCTTCGAATCCGAGCCTCATGATTGTAGATATAAGTAAGCAAGTGTGTCAAACTTCCTTCTTGCTGTAACATCCGTCCATCTCTTCGACCGCGCGACTCACGTCTGCAGAGCAACCGCCCCCCTGTTTGGCTGCATGTGCCTGCCTGCCCTCGTCAGGCCATCTGCCGTTTTGACATCGTGTTGATTAGTGCTTAACAGCAGTCTCAGAAGTCTGGGTGCAGACCAGTGAAATTCACAATGGATCAGATGTGTGGCTTTAGACATTCATCACGTATTCCTCGATTTCAAGGCTGCATTTGAGGGGTATATTTACCACCATGTCTAGTTTGGGCAATAATTCCGTAGTCCACAGGTTGCTCAAAATTACAAGGGAGAACACAATCAGCTCCGTCACGGTCACTGGAGAGGTCTCCAAAACATTCAAGACCAAAAAATCTTAAACAAGACGAAGCCCTGTCTTCTTGAAGATCCTCCAAGGCACACTAGGAATGATCTTCCAGAAATCCGAACAATTGAATCCACCCAAATAGTGACGAAAATGGCACAACGCATCGCGTCGTTACTGAGGCGTGCCACCCGCTTGTTCAGATTTTATTTTGTGCCACTTGTTGGTTGAGATTTTCCTCCCACCTCGTTTATCACTGAAAATGTGATACGACAACGTTCACTGAATCGAATTGGAATGGCTATGCCTTGACGGGTGCCTCATTTCTCATGGCAAATCTAATCATCTCAAAGCACTAGACTTTCATTAAAATCTCCCATTCGCCGCAATCTCTCCAAGAACAGCAGGAAGAACCACAGATAGAGATAAAACCGCAACCGCGTAATCACAACTTCCGTGTTCGTTGCATGCATCTTATGCCTCACTTAAGTGCTTCATACTCAAGACGTCAGCCGCCGTCAGTTAACAACTTTTCACATGTGTTTATCTCGGGGAACCGTCGGACCCACTCGGCGCTCATTAACTGCACGAATCTAGTTCATTTGATACGCAAAGTAAACAGAACGTAAAAGATACACCAAGCATCCGTCAGGGCGCTGTGTAGTCCCATGACAGTCTGACAGCAAAGCAAACAATCGCATTCGACTGTTTACACGACGGAGTGCATGCGACCGAGTGAATGACTTAGCCACTGCTGCAGTTGCTGCCCACGTCGATCATTGAACTCGAAAACCGGCTGGCGACGCACCATGACGTCACGTTAAAGAGGTTTTGCAAATTCACTCAAGCCGAAGATCGTAGGTCAGGAACGCACACAGTCCGGGGGAAAAGACGCAGTCCACCAGTGGATTTGATCGATTTATCGCGGTTCCATCGCACGCCGGGAAAACTGGTATCTCCCGCTTTCCCGCATCTGCCCAGGGCTCTTGTTCGCACTCGAGTTTGCAAATAAACACCGACTGGACTGGTGCCGGACTAGAGCCGCTTGTGTTCGCGTCTAGTTTTCCGTCAATGTTTTCCTCTATGTCACGGTTGAGTGCAGGCGACCGAGAACTCCGTGGTTAAGGCCGTGTAATGCGGGCGTTGTCTTCTGAGCGCATACAACGCAGACCAGGCACAACAGAGAGTGCTTTTAAGGAACTAGAAATTTAGATTCAATTAGCATTGAACGGGACAGAGGCACTTTGCTGGCGCGTCGGTTGGCTAATTAGAAGAACGAGATTCGGTCCCACTTGCAGGGTGGTCGTCTATGTGTATTGAATTGTGCGGATGGCCTTGATGCTAAGTGGACTTGTGGTGAATCAACTGCGAAAAAACGTCTTGTGTTAATTTCTGTGTGGTGAGTGAAGTTCAGTCGAATGTTCTTTGTTGGCTGAGTGGGAATCACTGACAAGGGGATACAAAGAAAAGCTCGTGGGGGGAGGGTAAGAATGAGTGGATAGAGAGTTGTTTGAGGAAATGAGTGTGGTGCGACTGGAATCTCTGTTCAATCTCTAAACTAAAACCGAAAAGATGGCGATTTTGTTTACTCGATGACGATGGCTGACATTAATGCCGGTGCCGAAGGAGAGAGCGCTGCAATTACACAGAATGCAGGCCTAATAGGGCCGCTGTGGCAGCTGGAAGTTCAGCAAGAATATCTACAAAAATGCCTTACTAACCACTGTCAATTTTTTCGAGTGAAAATTTCGATGTCGGCGGATGCCTGCCAGCGTCTCAGAATCGGTAGACACACGTGAGAAACCATGGAAAACGGTGTACAGGGTTCAAAGAAAGGTCAAATAGGGCCGCTGTGGCAGCTGAAGGATCAGCAAGAATGTTTACAAAAATGCCTTGCTAACCACTGTCAATTTTTTCGAGTGAAAATGTCGATGTCGGCGTATGCCTGCCAACGTCTCAGAATCGGTTAGCACACGTGAGAAACCATGGAAAACGGTGCATAGAGGTCGAGGATAGGTCAAATAGAGCCGCTGTGGCAGCTGGAAGATCAGCAACAAAATTTACTAAAATGCTTTACTAACTACTGTCGATTTGAAATTGTAAAATGCCAAAGCCCAAACTCATATAATCATTCTTATGTAAAACTGATGACAGTTGATGTCAAATCCGTGCCACGAATTGGATGACCCAACATCATGGACGACCCGTCCAACCCTCACTCCAATAATTACCATTTTCTTTGTATAAAAAATCCTCTTTCTTACCGAAAATCCTACACTTTGCCACGTTTTACAGTCATGCGCTTGCATATTGACAACACATTTCAATCCGAAATGAGGTTGTTATGCCAGTGGCATAGACAATTCGATTGAAAAACACTGCCGTGTCTTATCTTCGCCTCCACTTACCATTAGCATTGAATACGAGTATTCCTGAAGTTCATTCCGCCTCACGCCGCTCTATACGCCGTGTGCTGTTCGTGCATGTAAGACATTGACTTTCGTACGTCATTGGTTGAGTTACATTTTCACTGTGCACTTGTGAGTGGAAATGTGGAGTCTCATTGCACCCGGTTTTGTACTTCATCGTGTACACTCGTCTGAGTTAGAGAGAAACGATCATGAATATGTTCTTGAAGTTGGTGGCTTGATTTACAGGCTGTGCAGAAAGTGTGCTATCGATGTGATTAAGGCAATTTGTTAGATTGTAGCATAAAGGGGAGATGCCTTACTTTGAATTAAGGTTAATCCGGGGATCGGATATTTTTTTGGTTGTGAAGGTGAATGCGAAAGAAAAAACAACATGTCACTAGTTGATATCCTTTCAAATTTATCGAGTGAAATCCGTTCAATTTTGATGACTTTTTTAATTAGATTTTCTTCAGTTAATCACTACATACATGTAAAAATGTTACCCCAAAAAATTAACGCAAGATTTGAATCACATGGATCATAAATAATATAGGGTAATTATATCCTTTGTGAAATTGTTGTTTTTCATTATACGTATGTGCATTCGACAACAAGAGTACACTTAACGCTAAGATAGAAGTAGAGCTGATGCTTAGTTATTTCTAAAGAAAATGATGTAAATACCGAATATTGAATAAAAATTGTTGAAGGATAAGTTGGATAGATCATTGATCTTATCGTTTGCTGATTGTACTGCCCTAAGGTGCAAGTTAACTGATATCCTAGGGGGTCTGTACGTCCGACCAAAGCAGAAAGACGGCAGTAAAGTAATAAGTCCTGAATTTGAAAAACAAATAGGTTACTTTTGTACTCGTAACAACATTTTCAGCTTTCGTTGGGGCAATCCGTTGTTGAATACCTCGATACCCAGGTTGGTATCGACTAAAAACTACTTGAATCGAATACACACTGTTGTTTTCTTCTCTAGTAAGTTCACTTTCTCGCCCAAAACCAGTTGTCAACTTTGGAGTGCGGAAATCTGCACCAGTCATTCTTCAGTGACATATAGACACTTAGCTCCTTAGCTCACCGCAATATGGACCCAAGCACTGTATATATATCCGCATTTTTCAAAAATTCTCAACTCGACAACTTGTATGAACTTCAATTCAAAAGTTTCAGGATTGATAGTCCAATCTGTCCAAATCTATGTTAAGTTTTTGACACAAGCAACGTTCATAGGTCATGGCCTTCACTTTTTCGAATCACTAACAGCCCCAAACATGGAAGAAAAAGCATCCCACATTGCGTCGTTTTAACCGCGTAAGTTAGTAAGTTTGAGACAACTATACCGTACACAACACAAGCCACTGTTGCAGGCCCAAAGCAAAATTTAGAAAAAAAAGTAGTTGTGCTCTTACACCGATGCTATTACCTTAGTCATTTCATGTCTACCGCGTACAACTGAATGTTAAAAATGATTAAACAATTTTTTAAATTTCTCAGCACGTCATCTCGGCTCTAAATCTGAGAGAAGTCTGACCTGGCCATCATAATGCAATCGGCTGTAATCAATTGTGTGGATTATTCAAAAAACCAATATTCTTAGAGAGTTCAACTAGCCAGACATTATCGACGAAAGGTATTTGTGTAGATATTAGCTAGGGACCAAGACATCCAGAACAGTAAAATGGTTTTCAGATCCATTTCGATTTAACACCCATTTAAAAGATATGGGCGCTTCCGTCTTAATTAGCAGACGAAGATAGCCGTCGTTTGCTCCCATACACCTCAAGAAGCAAACATTTATCACCCATATGAGCACATTCTTAGTTTTTCTACTCGCTCCTCTTGCATGGATGTCTACTCACCCACGTAGACAATTTCAATTAATAAATATGAGTCCTTCTACAGGAAATACTACCATTGCCATTTTTCCTATTGTCGATGTGTATTTTTCCTTTTCGAAGTTACAGCCAGTCACTCGTTATCAAACAAATTCAGCAATTACTTCCAACATTTTTAAACGTTTTTTCAAACGATGCAAAAATGTGACCACATTTTCCGTGTGATTGTCTTGTCCCACATCCAATATCTACCCTCTGCATTGTAAGTCTCTTCTTCATCTAAACTACCGAGATTCACTTTCCCACAATCAACACCGGTGCGGCGTGCCGGTCCATTCAGTAGGCTGATCTTAACTTTCCGCCAACAATTATGCTCCGTCAGCCCACACCGCACGCGCGTGTGAATCTCGTCGCGTGCGACTCTAAGTGAAACCAAATTATGCCCTTATCCAGGAAGTGATGCCATTACCCGTTTGGGGGCTATTAGCCGCAGCATTAATGCCCGCAGGCTGTACATCACGTCAACGCCACTGAAGCATAGTGTGTCATTACGTCTCAAGGTGATGCGCACTGTCGTCCGATGAATGTTTTTATTCTGAATTCGAATTTGTGCATCTAGCTTATGCCGGGTATAGCAGTGTCGTGGAGACATTGTTTTGAAATTAAACAGATCGTTGGCAAAGAAAAGCGGTTATCGCGACCATGTTTGCTCAGATTTGCTGCAATACCAATCCATTTGACGAATCTGCGCAGTTTAAGTGTCACCCAGGCGGCCCCTTATCGCTTTATTTGTTGTTTTTCTTCGTAAGATTATACAAATGAAGGTAAGACGTGAGATTACGCATCGACGAGACGGGTCAGATAAGGAGTATCAACAGAATCGCATTAGTCTCGTTTAGGTGTCTGTTGCTCTTAAGTGATCATTTTCAGGGAGATGATTTTTTAATCGGACACCGCAACAAAAGACGCACACCTGTGACCTCCCTCGAATAAGTCCACAAAACTGGTGACAGCCATCACTGGCTTATAGGGCGTGTTGGTTGAAATCTTGCTACACACTGGATTAATGCTTCAGAAAGAGATGAAGGTGTCCTTGGAGGTTGATGCTTGAAGTTCCCCCGTTTTTCGCTAATCGCTGCTGACACCTTACCATAAAGACGATAACATTGAGTTATTCATTACACAAATTCCATGTGCTGCCACTTTTCATGACTGGTAATAGATAAGAGAACCCACACAAGCCAGCTGCCACCAGCGAAGCATACGGAGTCCATTTTTTGATTTAATCCCTTCCTCTCATACAGATTCACGTAGAATTGCTTAAGCAGGTGAAATGCTGACAACGATGCCAGTGCGACCAGAAAGATGATGGTCGTCGCTAGCTCCACCAAGATCTGGTAGATGATGCTTTTTAGAATCATCTTCGATGTAGGCGGTGACAGTTTGTAGACTAACTGCCGGATCGACGGCATGTTGACAGTCTTCCGCGACACAGCCAACGGCGACCATTTTGCAGGATCTTACCACGCCGATACCACCTGTCATTCTCTTAGACGGTGGATCTTTCCATGTAGACTCATTTGACAATCACAGTTCCTTCTTCCTCGCCTAGCACCTTCTCGATCCCATTTGGCATAGTTTTCCATCTCTAACCGGATAGGAGCAAATTAGATAAATTACACATCGTCCCCCCGGGCCAGCTAGTTTCCCTTTCTCTCATTAAACACATTTTCTCAACATTTCTTCGTCAATAATAAGAGCTGAATGAACGCAGACTGGTTTGTGGCGGATGCCAACGCCAAAGTAATGTCTCGCCTTGCCACACATCCAGTGGTGCGACCGAGTGGCAACTGGCAGGCGACTTAATCATATCAACTATCTTACTCTGTCACTCTTCATTTTCACAACAAACCCGCGCTGCTTGTGCTAAAGGTGACGCTGCTGTCGACACCGCTTTCTGGGCGATTTTTCTTGATGCTCGTACGACAAGTACGAAGTTCAGCGTTTTGATTACAGTGATTATGTTTTATGGGCGAATCTAGAATGGCTTACGTTAATTTTAATGAAAGTGTCTGTGAAAAACGGATTTCTTCTTGGTTACATTCGTCAGTTGGCGCACACTTTACTGCCATGCCTCAATGTCGAGGAACTCAGAATGGTGCTACTGTCGAAAAGCCGAGGAATGCTCAGAACAGAAGTAAACGAGTACATAGATATTCATCTTCCGCCATTTTTGCCCTTAGTCCACAACGGAGAGGAATGAATCGGCAAGGCTATAGCTGTGTTCGGAATGCACGAGTCGCATAGCAATGTAATCAGCTTGAGGACCAAACAGCGACTGTTTTGCTTTATCGCTGCTGTTTTATGGATGCAGGCCCTGGAAAGTGGACACCAACTCCACACGAAAGCTGCTATCCTTCGTAACATCTGTTTACGGACCATTCTTAGGATTTTCTGGACAAACCGTATCTTGAACGAGCAACATTACCTGAGAATGGTCCAAGAACCTATTAACATCACAATTCTAAGGGTAAAATGGCAGTGGATTGGACACACCCTATGGCGCGAAGACAATTCCATTGCGAAGCAATGCCGTGGAAGCCGCGGACACAGGACAGCGGGTCGCTGTCACCTTTTTATTAACTCATATATTTGGTATCGTGCGAATTGATTCATATGTGAGCAAGTTTCATTAAGTTTGACGCCGCTTGCGCAAATAATCGAAATTAGTTGTCAAGAAGCCTTCAAAGAAGCTTCCACAGATGTGCTGGATCTTGCGACACCACCTGCAAAAAACAATCCGTGGTTTGACAACTAGTGGAGACAGGCACATGCAGCGAAACTGGAAGCCTACAAAGCTGCGCTGCAAAGAACAACGAGAGCTGTTCGTGATCTTTTCGAACAGAAACGAAGGGAAGAGACCCGGCTTCCCATGAAGAAAACAAACATCATAAGAAGCGCTTGATCAAGGAGATGAAGAGGTGCTCTGGCAAGAAAGATGTCCAAAGGTGAAACAATAACCCAATGGATACATAGTTCAAGCAGAAGCCTGTTGGTGCGAAAATGGACAGCTGATAGTAGAGTAGCAGTCGATTCTGAGAATCTGGAAAGATCACTTTAGACTGTTAAACGGCTATGTGGACCAAAATACCGCTGCCAGGCAGAATGTTCCACTCAATCTGGACGATGACAGATGAGAATTCCGTCCCCAGACTTAGACGCGGTCAAGTTAGCAATATCAAAACTGAAGTCTAACAATGCTGCTGGAGCGGACGGACTCTCCGCGGAATTGTTTAGGACAGAGAAATGGAGATGATCTGGTAAGACGCATGCATCAGCTTACCTGTAAAATATGTTCAGGATCGTTTGCCTGATTCACAAGTAAGGACTCATTTGACCTACAACAGAGGGATCTTTAACTTCGCATACAAGACATTTTCTGCTGTTTTGTTTAACCGCCTCAAACTATTCACTAACAATCTCATAGGTCCGTAACAGATTGGCTTCAGGCAAGGAAAATACACAATAGACCAGATCTTCATACTACTAGAGAAGACCCAAGAAGTGACAATCGACACTTACCATCTGTGCATCGATTTCAAGGCCGCATATGAGAGCGTGGATAGAGACGAGTCATACAACGCCATGTCTAGTTTTGACATTCCTGCCAAACTCGTCAGGTTGTGGATGGCGACGGAGAACTCTCGCTGCTCCATCATGGTCGGTAACGAACTCACTGAGACCTTCTATGTCAAAAAAGGTTTTAGACAGGGCAACGCGATGTCATGCGATTTCTTCAACTTCGTCCTGGAGAAGATCGTGCGAAACTTACACGCCAACACTGGAGGCACAATCTTCTGGAAGTCCGTACAGCTGTTAGTATACGCCGATGACATTGATGTGATTCGCAGAACTCAGCGAGTCGTCGGCGTTTGCTAACAATGAGACGCAAGAGGTTGGAATGGCGAAAAAAACGAAGTATATGCTGTCCTCAAGAAACGACATACAACATCGACGTCTTGGGCAGAGCGTCACTATGGGCGGCTATAACTTCGAGATAGTTAAGGACTTCATCTACTTCTGCTCCGGAACACCATCAGCACAGACATCAATCGCAGAATTACTCTTGACAACCGCTGTTTCTTTGGGCTCAAAAGGCAATTGAGTAATAGAGCCCTCTTTCGAAGGACCAAGTTGACACTGATCATCCCAGTCCTGTTATGCGGCACGGAGGCATGGACTCTCAAAAGCGGATTAAGAAGTCCTTGGTCTCTTCTCGAGGAATGTTCGGCGCGCGATCTTTGGTTTTGTTTGCGTTGATGGGATCTGGAGAAGAAGATTTAACCACGAACTGTAGGGGCTGTACAGCGAGATGAGTCTAGTTACGCGTCTAAGCATCCAACGCCAAGGGTGGCTGCGCGACGTAGAGCGTATGGAAAAGTCAGTTCTGGCCCGAAGATTCTTCGATACCGAGCCATTGGGACAGCGCAACAGACGACGCCCGCGTTTAAAGTGGCGCACCCAAGTGAAGAAGGACCTCAACAAACTTGACGAGCGAAACTAGAGACAGCCAGACATTCCGATAGTTGGTGAGGCTCGTTGGTTGAGGCCCAGGTCCATCCCAAACTGTAGCGCGACACAAAGAAGAAGAAGTGTAACTCCTTTAAATGGGAACTGAGCGTGAATACACGCTTTGTTCGTTAGTTAATCCCTCCCCACTTCGTCAAATAAGGACTTCAATTCAACGGGTGGAAAAGGCGAACAGCTGTTCATCCACTGTTCTCAAGAGATCTTACGTATTCACAAACACGCGGCAAATTGATTCCTAGTTCTGAATGACTAACCATTCTACTGATCCGGATTGTTGATGAGTCCTTGAGCTTTCTCTTTTAACATTCAGACAACCGAAAACTAATGGACGCCAGTGTTCATGATGAGAATTGCAGTAAAATGCTTTGCCAGTGAATCATCGTCCACGTCATTCGGCTCCTTCCATCAAAGATCTTTGATGAGGGTATCCAATATTACGCCTTTGCCATTCAAATAGGATGCGTTCCCCTCTCGTGACCACTTAATAGAACAAAATTGTGCTCGCGCGAATGACCCTCATGTCTGTCCAGACAATAAGCCAATCTACCATCCACTCCTACTGTCTCTGCATCGCCTTCCCCATACTCGGACACCTACCCACCACCCAAAAGCGCCTCGCCGTCCGTTAACTTTTCTCGCCACTGTCACATTCGATCGCGATGCAACGCCACCACCACCACTCACTCACTCTCACTCAAAGCACTCTGACTCAGCCCTTCTGGAGCGTCCGCTGCGCGGTGTGTGCGTGTTGCGATCGTTGCACTCAGTGCCTGCGATTCAGTCCCAACGATCGCGCACTGCTCCATCGAAAGGCTGCCGATCGGTGCGATCAGCAATCAGCAAGCAGACTCCGCGAGACAAGTCGCCTTCGGAAATAGAAACACACCACCGCGCCGCACCGCCTTGCGCGCGTTCGAGTTATAAGCATTTTTGAACTCAACGCTTCGCTCAGTTCTCGACAAGCGCGCTACCAGACGCACCGCCATCGACTCCGACGCAGATACGAACACGGGCGCTCCGTACATCGCAGTGTAAACAATCAATCGAAACTGATTGTGCTAAGTGTATTAATTCGTCGCATCGGAATCGGGATTTGGGAATTGCTCTTAGAATTGGCGGCGCCCTCACCCTCAGCTGCGTCTGCATCCGATCGGTACGGTCGTGTGCACTGGCCACTGGCACAGCTCGCGGGGCTAATTCAATTACTACGTGCAATTGACTCTAATTTAGGACCGCCCGTTATGTGGGTTATGTGGAAATTCGTTTGAATATCTCTCGGGCTCTCTGCGCGACAGTGAACGCGAAGTGAAGGAACCGCGGTCTTGGAGGGTTCGAAAAAACGAAAGTGTCAAAGGTTCGCGTTTGCTCGCCTGTGAACTCGGCGATAAGGAGTGTGTTTCGGTGCCGTTTCGGTTGCCCAGCGATACAAGCGGACGGCTGTGCGAACGCTTTCCGTGTTTATTTCGGCGATAAAAATAGAATCACCGACCGGAATCACCGCCTGGCGTTGTTTTGGAGCAGCCAACTGCGGTGGCCAGACTTTTGTGTGCTTGAATCGACTTGCGGGGGAACTGCAGCCGCGATAAGGTGAGCTATTGCTCCGTATCTAGACATTTAGATTAAATTAGATTCTGAATTTGCGTTCTATTCGGTGCTGGTGGTGGCGGTGGTGCCGGGTGCTTACCCAAGTGCGGGGCTGCGTTTGTGTTTATATTCTTGCTCTGGAAAAGTGTTTGAGTGATGATTAAGTTGCTTTGTGTGCGCATTGCTCTTCGAGTGATTTATTTTATGGAGGCTGGATATTCGGTTCCAGTGAATTCTGAATTTTTGCCAATTTTCTGTGATGCTCAGAAAATCGTGCTTATTTCGTGCAGTGCCAGTGACTCCAGTGGGATCGTGGGACTGTGCGACATCTCCTACGCACTTGAACCTATGGTGCCTAGGTTTGATTCAAAGTAAAGACCCAAGCCTATAGAATCCGGTGCGTGCGTCGCAGTTGAATTGCACACAAATTGTATTTGCCGGATTTCAAAGAGGTGCCCAAGGAAATAAATGCATTGCATTCGAACTATATGAATATCCCACAGGACACATGAGAGGAAAATGATACACATTCATAAATAAATGATACACACATGTGAGGATGAACTGTGAGACGGAATAAAGGTTAAAAGTTTGCCAACTTCGTCCATTCTGATGCATTCCACATATAGCCCACACTCATTGTCTCGCCCCCTCTTTTTAGGTCCTATGAGTTGTCAGGGTTTTTGACAAGACGCACTCAAAAGATTTTATGGGCTTGGCCTATATTATTTGTACGGCCCACACCTCTTCTGAGCCGCTGACGCTTGTCAAAAAGTCTAGAAAAGGCTTCACAAACTTTTCCGTTCTGAGTCGCCCAGTTCCACTTGTGAAAGACCATTATCACGCACAACATGAGTGGTTATTGTTTGAGCTAGGCCTGGCGCCCTAATGGCTGTAGCTCGCTCCATTTCCCATCTCAACTCCAGTCAATGCTATGTCGGTTGAAGCGCAAATGTTGATCCTTTGGTATTTATCGAGACACCTTCCTTTTGGATTTGGCAACTAGTTCTCTGCTTCAACGAGTTCAACTTGCTGTAAGGAGTCCAGATCACTGGACAGTCTTAATAGAATTGTCTTTTTGTAGTCGTAAGGTCTTCGTGGAGATAATTGCCTCTAATTTCTTTGAGAATTGTTTGTTGGGTTTCTACCAGTGATGGCAACTACAGAATAAGGTCAGTGGGGATCGCCAGCATGCTTAGACCATGTTGGTCCAGTGTGATACCCTCCGTCAGGCTTCTACCACTGATCTGATCATTAGATCCCATTGGCAATTGTTTACTGAACCAAATAAAGCGTGTATTAACCTTTCTTTTCCACTGGTATTCAAACAGGAGACCTCTGTAAGCAAGGAAATGTGCTCGATCAACTGCGTTACACAGCTGTCATCATTTTCTGATCCACTAAATGGGTCATGGGTGTAAACCACGCACTAAAGATCTCCAGGCCACTCTATCCCCAGCCCTTGACTATTGCTCATGAGGATTTATGGCAAGTGAATTCTTAGTCCAACCACCTCTGACAAGATTGCCTTCCTGGTAGAGTCGCATTTAAGGCACAACTCTGCAGGCATTCTTGCCACTTGTCCAAACCATCGCCCTTTCCGTTCGGAGAAGTAGCTGGTCGACATTGAGTTCTTCGCAGATTGTTTGGGACGGTGGCGAGTTTTAACCGGGCGCCTACACAGCGTGCTGACTCTGAGCCGGTAGGACACGCAGAAGAACCCCTTTTTAGGCGACAGTCAGAAGTTGGGTGTGTACAACTGCTTTCAGATTGTCGTGCCAACTGGATAGGTTTGTTGAAAACAGGGTTGCGCGGGACTGTAGCTGCACACAAAGATGTTGCCTGTTCCTGGGACTATTCACAAAAGGGCTATGAGCACCCTTTCTCGAGAATCTTAGATCATTTTCAAGACCACTGCTGGCCATTGGGAGCACTATTTTGCGTGCTTAATTGCTTCCGTAAGTTAGGTTAGGTCAGGAGATGGAGGTTGATTCTCATGGCCCAAATTGGTGCCACTAGGGCACCACATCAAAATAAAGTAACGAAGAAAGATCTAGAGGCAGTAGTGAATAGTCAGTTTCTATTCAGTGATTCGAGGATATGTTAGGAAGTGTCGCCACAAGTAGGTGGGTAGATGTACCTGGCAAGATCGCTGGGGAAATAGTCTCACTTAGACCTTAAAGGTTCGGTCTGCTGTCACCACAGACATGTAACTTACTTACTTACTTATCAGGCAGACGAACCATGAAGGGTCTGAGCCTGAGCAATTGCTGCCTTCCATCGGTGACGGTCCGAGGCACGCTGCTTCCAGTCGTCAAGGCCAAGCTGTCTTGCATCCGCGATGACTTGGTCTTTGTACCGGAGGTTCGATCTTCCTCTCCTTCTCGAACCAGGAGGCTCGGATTCGAAGACCCTCTTTGCTGGAGCGTTGTTGTCCATTAGGTCGATGTGGCCGAGCCAGTGTAGTCGACGGATTTTAGCCTTCCGGACTACATTCACATCCTTGTGCAGCTCGTTGTGTCTTCTCCGCCATTCGCCTTGCTCGCAGACGATTTCGTCGGATTTCCACTACGATCCACAGACATGTAAACTGTGGGATATTCTATAGATCCACAGACAGACGGTGTGTAGCACATCTTACTTATGTACGTCATGAACACCCCGGGTCTGCATTAAAGCTCGTGAAACAATCCCTCGTGACGATATCAACCAATGTGCCGCAGCCCAACCTAGAGAACGAAATAATGACTTTAATTAGAAATGGACTAGAATCCTCCCTGCGGGAGGAGAACTATTTTTTCCCATTTATTCGTCTTGATGCTTGAGGAAGAGGAAAAAACACAAGAATTGAGAACTTTATTTGAACGATAACATTGTTCTACTACATTTTAAAATCAAATTGGTACCGCTTTGATTTCTTCTATAATGGATGACTCCGAAGTCCGAGGTGGAGTTTGACTTTCAAGACTTCCAGTAATCCCACCCAAAGGACAGCCTGAACGCAGTAACTGAAGGCAGCGTCCACGGAACTGAAGGCAACTATAGCTCAAGCCGTTCATGAAGTGGTGACGTCGCAGTCTGTAACCCCCACTCTTCTTACTCTTTCTTATATCGTCCACCCTCATTTGTCGTTCATTGACAGTATTCTCCTCTTCATCGGGTCTCGAAAACAAAGTGTCTTGCAACGCACATGTGCAAGCGATGAGTCAATGTGAAACAAGGGAGCTAAATGCGAAGAAGTCATGCACATGACTCGACTAAAAACTCTTTGTTATCAACCGTTCTTTGAAGTGCGATTAATATGTGATGTTTTAAGAAAGTCAATGCCCTCTTTATCTGAAGCTAGTACCACACCCATACACATTTTCAAATACCAGTACTTTACTACGACTGAATAAATGACGAACGTATTCACTTGTCTTGTTGGCTCTGATCACAAAGTCTACTACTCCTGGACTAGTTTACCACGCTGGAGCAGACGCCTTCTTTCTGAATTGTGAACTTGTTGCTTCATCTTCACCAAGCTGTGCGGTTGATCTAAAACCTCTGACGCTCTTTGGGTAGCCGCGCGTACTGTTATATTATTGACAACGTGCGGATCTCAGGAGCGATCTTTATCGTCCCGTGGCCCCAGACTACAGCCTCTGGTCAGGCTACCAGAACAACGGCATAACATCCGAGTACTGGTCGCCATTGAGTTAAATGTCATTCTAGTGACTACATAATCCTTTCTTGTCGAGCAACCGCTTGCACTTAGTCTAGAATCTTGGTCGCCTCACCTCGTGTGTATTCTAACCCCTCCCCGAAGGAAGAATTCGTTAAAAGGATCTAGTCTAGAACTTTCAAATTTTACAGAGAATGCTTCCAGTGTACAGAGATATAAGACAAATTCAGTAATCGGTTACATCACGGCAAGTCCTGTGGTGGGAAGGCTGAGAGAGGCCTCAACGAATGATTCTAATGATTAAACAAAACCAAAGCGAACAAGGGTTTAAAGCGATTAATTTAACATTTTCAAATAAATTATATGTTGGTCTTGTAGTCTTCAATGTTCAGAGCTTGTCCCCTTACTTACCACATGATGCCACTGAAATATGCTTGATTTATGTTAGCAGGAAGTAGTTAAGAAAGATGAGAGACGATGGAAGCAGTTGAGTTTTCTGAATCATATACAATATGCCAGCTGTTTTAGATTGATTATTGCTTTCCTCTAGAACTGTGCTAAAGTTGTATTTGTAGGTACTGTGCGCTGCATTAGCTGTGGCCTCAAAATCACAACTGCTGATGCTAGTGATTGGGCTTAGTCGTCGTTAAGATTCTTTATCGATTTCCACTGCGAATCAACACAGACGAGGACGGGCGAGGGGCTGGGTGGAGGGATCTACTCGAAAGAACTCAACATTTCCCCCACCTTGAAACTCCCTGGCCAATGTAGCGATTTTCAGACGAAAACCACTGTCCTGGTTCAAGCACAAAAGGATATCACAATCCGTTCAGACAGCCAGGCTGCAATGAAGTCTGTGGACAATATCATGTTCAACTCAAACACATCCTTTTGTTGCAAACTACGTTCTGACGTGGTGGCTGAGAATGTCTATATACATCTCATGTGGGTGCTGGGATTCTGTGACATACCAAGCAATTGCAAAGGCGTGACCTTCTGGTGCCGATGGCAGCAACTCTCCCGCCTTCTTTAAATTCACGTAATTTAAACAACTAACCACTGGCACCACCTGTCTCAAAACAAAGGATTATGGCCTGCATTAATCTCAAACACTACATAGTTTGCACACATACAGTCCGTAGAATGCGTATCCTGTATAATAACGAAGATGAAGATATCATTTCGTGTTTCAGCGCAACGCATCTGCTATGACATCGAGTCAGTCGCTCTTTAGGGCCGATCTGCAACCACAACTCAACTGAAGCACCCCTCACCCCTGTTCTTTGGCAAGTGGCTTGACTGATGACAACAGTAGAACGGGCATTTTTTCCCGATATCCCTTCCCCAAGTCCACTGAGTCCAAAAAAAGAAATGAGTCCAAAAAATACCCCGTCTAGACGTCTACACCCCGCAGGCTACTGAGAATCTTCCATTCGCGAAATTCGGCATTCAATGCGAATTTGATTAATTACCCTGATCCCGCGAGAAGTTGTTTAAGACAGTCGCAGTACCCGCAGCAAGATTCTGTTTCGGCCAACAGGTTTACCGACCGATTCCGACTGACAGAGAGCGAAAGCCGCCCATTATTAGTTGTCATTTCCGCTCGAAGCGCAGCGCATTACACAACCCAGCACAATGTTGCATGTAATCAAAACAATTCGCGGTTCGATTCGCACCCATTTACCAGTAACCTCCCCGTCGACAATTAATGTGTCAGAATAGAACTGGTTTTGAGAGCAGTCCGCGTCTGGACGTGTCATAAATTACACAGATCCGTGTACTGAGCGAAATTCAGAGGAATTCATCTTGGGAACTTAAACTGCTCGTGCTTCAACCGCAAGCCAGCTGCATCGGAACACAGAGCGTTGCAGTCCACCTTCAATCTCAATTATAAGCAGATAATAAGCCACTAATTGCTGCGCTTTTTTTTCCATCGATGAGTCAGAACGTAAATTCTTCCATCGGCGTGACAAGAGAAGACCAAAGTCGCGGCCGCGCGTGATTCCGTCAAGAACGGGGAACGATTAAACCGTGAAACCACTAATTACGGACTGGTGTGAACACTGCTTGTGTCTTAAGCTGTCGGAGCTGTGTAATTGGACGCTGCACCGGTGTACTCAAGCGTTGCCGAGGGATGGATAACAAGGGCTGATACGTCAATTAGGTTTGTAGACATCGACTGGCGCCTACAAATTACAGGCAATCGGCGAAGCCATAGCATCGCCAATCGGTAGTGGGAAGAGAAAATGGAGTTAGTAGACCGTGACTAATGCCAGTTACTAGTTTTTACCGTTTCTTGCAACGCCACCAAGAGACGCGAGATTCATCTCAGCACGATGAGATGGTATCAACTGTCAGACTCTTGATGCAGGACGAAAATGGCTGCGAGGGTGCGCCCAGATCGCAGATAGATTCGATTGGATTGCACACCGATATGCTTTAGGCAATGAATTGAATTGCTAAATTAACTTTTGCCGACAAACAACTCGGGTAGATCGATGTAGCATCGCATTGGAAGGCCTCGTCGTGTGTGTATGCCTGTACTCGTCACGCCAGCAGATTTCACTCGATGGTGTAATAAAACTCAACACATCAGTAGCAGTTCCTTTGGTGACTGCGTGATGCAGGTTGCGGCGTCGAACTTGCAGACTCGATCGACAAAAATCCTTTAGTCCATTGCGATTCTTCTTCTTCTTGTAGTGGCGCTACAATCCGGGTTGAACCTGGGCTTCAACCATCAAGCCTCTCCAGCTGGCACGATCCTCCAATTTTGAAGGCCAACTTGGTTGAGGTCCTTCTCCACTTGGCTTCGTGGTCGCCCTTTATTGGGTTAGCCCACTGGTTCGGAGTCCCACTGGTTCGGAGTCCCACTGGTTCGGAGTCCCATTGGTCCGAGCTGAAGCAGTGTTGTCTACTCTTTGGGCTTTAGCAGTGTTGTCCGAGAGCTCTACATGGACTAGCCATTTTAGGCGCTGATCATTAGCTCAAAGACAACAACGAACCTAGGATACGGATGGCCCCTTGCGTTCTAGCTTCCTGGTATCATACACGACCTCGTCATCCGTGCCCTTACCTTGTTTACACCGAGTCAATGTTGGCTCGTCGGAAGATTCAAGGGGTTCCGTGTGTCCAGGTTAGTCCTTTTGGGGACTAACCTTCCTTTGGGGTGTAGCGGACTTAGTCTCGATGGTGACTGCTATCGCTTGTCTGGCAGCTCCTTGTGAGACGTCGTAGCGAAGTTATGCTCGCTTAGTTCATTTATCGTCTTAAGGTAGCACGTGTCCGGGAATTGTGATTCTCAGATTGCTGATTGCCTCGTTGGGATGGATGCTGCTTTTTTCTGAACAATGGCACCATGCACTGCTGCAAAGGGGATGGTCCGTACTTCGTCGTAACACACTGTCTCCACTGGACATGGTCTGTTCATGACCATGACATGAACAAATCTAGTGGACACAGAATAAAATCCACGTCAGATATATTATTTGCTCAACCTCAGTAGCATAGGCCTTTCAACTCCATCTTGAAGACTTGCATGCGGTGTTCATTTCCATACTTGCGTTGCAGCGAGCTTACGATTGCGTTCTTGCAGTCCATCTCTGGAATCGTCTGGACTCTGGAGCACGTCCGCAGCACAACCAATGCTGCCGCCTTGTCTTCTTCGCTCAGATGTGTCCAGACGACAGATGTCTCGAACTGCAGCCGGAATATGTTGAAGGCTGTTGTTCCGTCATCATGATGGCGACGCTGCTGATCACTGGTCCCTCACCTTCAGAGCACAGATACCCTTCTTCATTACGTCGAGCAATGCTTCTCGGTCGTCAATCGAAGTCTCTACGCTTAGAACCTCACTAAATCATGTCGGAAAAATTGCGACAATGCATGAGATTTTACCTCTTACTGGGCTAGTCGATGAAGGGAGTAAAAGTAAAAGTGTTAGTGAATTTCAATTTTGACAACATTTTTTTAGTGAGACCTCATTTTTTGATTCGTGGCTGGTTGATGTTGTCTCTTTGGCAGCCAACGTTTGATTGGAACGATAAACTATAATTTGACCATAAGCAAACAGTGGTCCTGCTCTGTACCACAAAAATCATTTTCACGGCCCCACATCTTTCGAGTGACTGACAATGCTCAAAGAATATTTCCTGTCTAGAAAAAGCTTCTCGAACTTGGCCGTTCGGAGTCGGCATAAAACTGTAGGTCCCTTCCACACGTGAGAGAGCAATAGCACGAACAACACGAGTGGTTGCTGAGAAGCTAGGCACTGGCCCTCTACGGGCTGTAGCGCCACCGTATTATTACTATTATTATTAACCAGTGCGTGGATGACTGTACAGATTGTAGATATGACCTTGGGCATGGTTTGTGCTCAGTGGAGACGGTGTGTAAAGCTTTTTTGTTGATGTTATGGTTTCGATGGTCTCCGTCGATGGTGAGACATATTCGCAGTATTTTCTTTTCTAAAATTTCAAGCCAAATTGGGAAGCCGTACGTTAAGAAGTTTCAACTGCTTGTAGAGCTGTAGTTGGTACAGTCCATTTTGCGTACCCAACAGAGGTAGAAGCGATGGAATGTCTTACCCCACGCATCGGATAGTCTGCTTGCTCTCCAAGCTCACTTCTCAGTTCGTCCACCGCAATTGAAAAATGAAATGAAAACGACGGCATGAAGCGTCATTTAGTTTTTGAACACATGTCTACTAAGTTCAAAATTATTGCATTATGTCAGCCGTCATTTGTAGAAGTGTTGCCAAGTAACCGAAGTATATGCTGTCCTCAAAAAAGGACATACAACATCGACGTCTGGGACAGAGCGTCACAATGGGCAGCTATAACTTCGAGATAGTCAAGGACTTCACTTATCTCGGCTCCGGAGTAAACTGTACTAACAACATCAGTACCGAGATCAAGCGTAGGATAACTCTTGCCAACCGCTGTTTCTTCGGACTCAAGAGGCAATTGAGTAATGGAGCCCTCTCTCGAAGAACCAAGTTGACTCTATACAAGACACTGATCATCCCAGTCCTGCTATACGGCGCGGAGGCATGGACAATCTCGAAAGCGGATGAAGAAGTCCTTGGTCTCTTTGAGAGACAAGTTCTACGTGCGATTTTTGGTCCTGTTTGTGTTGACGGGTTCTAGAGAAGAAGATTTAACCAAGAACCGTACGGGCTGTACAGCGACATGAGCCTAGTTGGGCGTCTACGGATCCAACGCCTACGGTGGCTAGGTCATGTAGAGCGGATGGACACCACAGCTCTGGCCCGAAGAATCTTCGAATCCGAACCTGTCGGGCAATGCAACAGAGGACGCCCGCGTTTAAGGTGGCGCAACCAAGTGGAGAAGGACCTCAACCAAGTTAGTGTGTGAAACTGGAGACAACTAGTCAGAGATCGCGCTAGTTGGAGAGGCACGTGGTTGAGGCCCAGGTCCACCTCGGACTGTAGCGTCACACAAAGAAGAGAATTGTAAAATTGTGAATATTTTGTAAAATGACCTAATTTTTGTTTACCAAGTTTACAAAGAGGTTGTCTACGCGAATTTATCTTCACAATGGTGTAAGTATCATGCCAATCGGTTGAGTAGAACGGTGTATGAACGCACAGCAAAAATGGGTAGCACGTATTTATATATACATAGGTTCTTTGAAAAATACAGGTCAACAACTCCGCCGGACCACAAACCTGCGTCAAATAGTTCCGATTGCACTGGAGCTCTTGTGTTGCTTGAAGTTGCTAAAAAAAAAGCAGTTATGTTCTTGAACATACCAAGTTATTAAAAATTGCCGTCAGCAGGATAACATGTTTTTCTACGGTCCACTCATCGAATGTGGAATATTTTGGTGGGACAGTCCGTGTCCGGTGTGATCCTAGATTAAGGTTCTTTTCCAGCTGGTTACGCCAATGGAGGCGATGTCTTGCTCGTCCTTTGAGATCGGAGATTTTCCGGGACGGATCATTGTTTCTCTCTACATCAACTAGCCATCTGAATCGAGACAATCGAATTTGTTGACTACGCCAATGTTATTATATAGCTCGTAGTGATCGTCATTCAATTTTCCTCCAAACTCCTTCGCAAATGGAACCAACAAAATTGGAAGGATTTTCCTTTTTAAGCGACCAAGAACCTCTTCGTCTGCATTTGATATTCTTCATGCTTCTGCGCCGCATAGCAGGCCTGGTACTATCAAGGAATTACATAAAGATAGCTTGGTTCTTCGAGACATGCCTTTATTTGTTCAATTGTCGTCCAAGCCCAAAGACACATCGAATGGCTAGGATTCACAGCGGAGCCTGGCTATACAATACCCTTAACTACGTCGAAGCTGAATCTCATGTGTGTACTGTAACACTTTGTCCAAGTTGTCGGTGTTGATGGACATTTTCTCTAGACAGCTCGAGAGTAAGACAAAGTACATGCTGTCTACACGGGAGCTAATATTCATTCAATTGAGTCTTCTTCTTCAGATCAAAACTTCGAGTTAAGCTGGCGTAATCGGAAAATGAAACGGATCATCAATCGAGTTTGCTTTGGTTTTGGAAAAACCGGTTGCATGCTGATGCATAAGTCTACAGCGACAAGGTTTAAAAAGAAAAACTCATTCCAGCCAGCGTCCATTCCCGCCAGCCATCAGAAACCTACCCCAGCTGCGCCCATTCAACAGCAAATGTGATGCGAAAACCCCGTGATTTGTCATTCACCTAATTGCAATTGCAAAAGGCAATCAATAACGTGCACAAGATATCGCAAGAAATTGTTGTTTTGAGGCATTTATAAAATCCGTCAGACAAAAACCTCTGACAACTTGTTGACGGCATTCGAGTGGCATATGTTTTATTGATTCGCCGAGCCGCGCCACTGCAGTGGCCGCTGTCACAAATCGAAAGGAATGTCATAGCCGTCACGAACTAAGTCAAAATCTAATCTCAGCTCTGTTCATGACCAATTTAAAGAGCCCCTTAATAAAACATTAGGCTACATTTGTATGTACGCCGCGCGAGAGGGGCGATTCTGTGAGCTGCAGACGACGGCCAGCGCCAGCAAGCCGAGCTGCGTTTCGGCGAAGCGATTCCGCGATTAAGATGCGGCGAACACGTAGAATTGTCGTGAACGGGTAACTGATGGACTCTGGGCAGCGATTTAATGTGTAGCAATCTGAAATCCGACGCTGATGCGTCATGTGTTTTTGTTTCGTTATCGAACCGGAGCACTTTCGTCGGTTCACCTTTCGAGGTGTGGCCGTCGTCTGATGGATGTGGCCTCAAAGTGCGGCACGTTCTTTGCGCGGCGCTGTGTCGAAACGGCACGACCGGTGGGCGGTGGAAGAACGATGCGACATGACATTTGGCCGTTTTGCAAGGACTTCGCGTGCGCTGAATGGGACTTTGAAGAGGTGAACCGGAGGACCGACGGGGCTTGCATGGCCAATGAGGAAGCGCTGCTAGAAATGTTTGTCACGATCTCTGACGACCGACCACCTATGCAGCGTCCATAAAAGTGTTTACTCGGAGTTGAAAACCGAAAACAACATAGAAGTGCGATCTTGCTGATGGAGTTGAAGAACACACTAAAAATTGAAATTTAATGAAAAGTCCGATGGCTTGCGGGCAATTTAGCGGAGTCGATGGTGGAATTAGAGATTATGGTATATGGAGATGCTGTGGTGGTCCGTCTTTTCTGGACGCGCTTCTTGGAACTATATTTTACACTTCCGCTGAGATCACGACAGCGCGTTGTGACAAACGCGCAAACGACAGCCCACTCTATTTTGTGCTGAGTTACAGGTCGACATGAGTCGGGGTCTCAACCAATACGTCGTTTTAGCACGTACTTTTGCTTGCCCTTTTTTTAAATTCATTGAGGACTTTTTATGCTCGTTTGGATTCTTTGACCCGAAACTAAGTTGCCGGCCGTGTCACAAGACTCCTATATCACTCCAAGCTTGTTTGAGAATACAGAAGCTCTAAGAACTGGACAACTCTTTTGGACACCTACCTACACTGGGATAGAAGACAATAAAATGACCGACTCCCTAGCTACTAAATGAGCACTGAAACTATTCATAGACCCAATACCATTCTACGCTGCAGGACACAATTTCCTCAGAGAAGAATTCAGGGATTTAAGAAGAAGGATCCGAATAGAAATCTGGAACAAAGCTCTGAATGATGAATGATGCCAAGTAACTCTTCGGTCAGCATAACCGTAAGAGGTTTGTATAATAACATGGATGGCGCTACGGACCATAGAGGGCCTAGCAGCTCAGCAACCTTTCGTGTTGTACGTGCCCATATTCTCTCAGTGGAAGGAACCTACAATTTTATGCCGAAACGGCCAAGTTTGAGAAGCTCTTTCTAGACAGCCAGTGACTCGAAAGAGGTGGGGTCGTGAAATGTATTCTTGTCGCACAGACCAGGAATCGCACAGGCAGTACACACTGCAGGAGCACTTAAGGAAACTAGGTGTATTAAAAGGTGGTCTAGGCAGATTTTGTGGTAAATCTAATTAAATTCCATAGCACATGCTGATCATCTGAGAGACGTCTGCGGACAAAGACGTCTATCTACTATCAGATGAGTCACGTCACTAGAACCATCTCTGGAGACCGCTGTGCCATTTTGAAGAAATCGACTTGATTCGATACAATCAAGCACTTGTTTTGGTTTAATCTAGTATCCTTGAGCGCAGAATTACTCTTGCTTCGTCGCTGCGTCTTTGGGCTCAAGAGGCAATTGAGTAACAGAGCCATCTCTCGAAACACCAATTTGACTTTGTATAAAACTCTGATCATCCCAGTCCTGCTCTATGGCGCAGAGACATGGACGCTATTGAAAGCGGTTGTTGTGAGAGAAACGTTCTGCGTGCGAACTTTGGTCCTGTTTGCGTTGATGGCGTTTGGAAGATAAGGTTCAACCACTAACTGTACGGGCTGTACAGCGACATGAGCCTAGTTAGGCGTCTATGGATCCAACGCCTACGGTGGCTAGGTCATGTAGAGCCGATGGACACCACAGCTCCGGCCCGAAGAGTCTTCGATACCGAGCCTTTGGGACAGCGCAACAGAGGACCTCCTCGCACAAGATGGCGCACACAAGTGGAGATGGACCACAACCAACTTGGTGTACGCAGCTGGCGAAAGATCGTGCTAGCTGGAGAGGCAACTTGGTTTAGGCCTCCGCCCAATTCAGTTTTTGTATTCCCACTAATAAATAAATTCTCTCGTATCTTACTAACCGAGTCCAAGCCGTTTTCCATAATTCAAGACTTTCATCTTTTTGTGGTGTCCCTCAATGTTCTATTCTCGGTCCGTTGTTACTCTCAATGCTTAAAAATGACCATCCAACGGTGTTGTCGTATTGTATGCAGATGATGTTCAAATCTATCTAAGCTTCCCTCTAGGTATGGTTGAAGACTCAGTTGTAAAAAAAAGGAGGATCTTAGCTCTATAGCCAATTGGGCTAACGAAAATTGTCTAATGCTTAATTCTAATGCAAAACCAAAGCCATCCCGTTCTCGAAACAATCAACTTCTCTGTCCAATATCCCGCCAATAGAACTCAAGTCACTCTATTTTTGTTCTTTTTTTTCATGCATTTGTGCGGCGTCGTTTAAAATTATGTAAAATAGCGCTTTTTTTATCATAATAGTAATAATTGTATGTGGTGGCCCGTGGCGTTGTGGGTATGTGCGTCGACCCCAACCTCGACGTCGTAGGTTCGATTCCAGCTCTGAGCGACGAAAATAATTTTCACGGCCCCACCTCTTTCGAGTCATTGACAATGCTCAAAGAGTATTTCCTGTCTAGAGAAAGCTTCTCAAACTTGGCCGCTCGGATTCGGCATAAAACTGTAGGTCCCTTCCACTCGTGAGAGAACAATAGCACGCACAACACGAGTGGTTGCTGAGAAGCTAGGCCCTGGCCCCCTACGGGCTGTAGCGCCACCCATATTATTATTATTATTATTAATAATTGTATAGAATTTACAAAAAAAACATGCCACTTAAAACCTTACGCTTAATTCATAGTGTTCCTGTACAATTTAAGGCTCATAACATTCTTAAGGTACAGCGATAAAAAAAATCATTAATAACTCGTACAAATTACGTGCTGCCATAAATAATTTGTGTCGAGTTAACCGAGTTAACAGCAGATCTCTGACAATTCTGCACAACAGAAATCCATGCCCATCAATAGAACTCTGTAAAGAACTGTTTGTAAATCGAAGACGAGCAATGATATCAAAAGAGGGCACAATAGACCTACAGGTAACTCGTCCTGGGTCCAGCCAGCTGTAGACCAGCTGACGTACTCACATTCAAGCCACCCCTTGGCACGTCGTGAAAGTGGAAAACGTTAGCAAAAATGAGATGACTCACCCTCAACTCTCTCAATGTGAACCATTCGTCACTTTGGACGCCTCTATATGATAATGGGTGGTTAAATTTTAAGGGCCGATGTTGATTTTGAATAAAACACAAATTATTTAGGAAATAATTGTCATTTCTTGATAATATTGGTATGGTTCACTTATGTATGGAACAAAATATCGGCTAAATGGCCGCCGCAACCTCGGCGGCATACCTCCATCCGACGGTCCAAATTTTCGATGACGCTGAAGCATAATTGGGGTTCTATGCCGTTAATGTGCCGAATTATCTCATCCTTTAGCTCTTGAATTGTTGCTGGCTTAACCCAAGAGCCCCAAAGAAAAAAATCCAACGGTGTCAAATCACATGATCTTGGCGGAAAATTGACATCGCCACCACGTGAGATAACACGGCCATTGTTTCGTTAGCGGTGTGGCAAGTGGCACCGTCCTGTTCAAACCACATATCGTCCACATTCATATCTTCCAATTCGGTCCATAAAAAGTTCGTTATCATTTCAAGATAGCGAACACCATTCATGCCTGACGGGCCTCATTTTGGAAAAAAATACAGCCTGAAGATGCCGCCAGCTCATAAACCGCACCAAACAGTCATTCTTTGTGGGTGCATTGGTTTTTCGACAATCACTCTTCAATCACTCGACCAAATGCGGCAATTCTGCTTATTGACGAATCCACTGAGGTGAAAATGTGCCTCATTCCTGAAGACGAAGTGCACGATATGCATTTTGATTTGAACGCCCATTCTAATTACATAATAAGCCTGAATAACTTTAACGCGTTGCTCGATTGTGTATCTATCCCAGGCTCAATTTGAGTTAGTCTGAAATTGAGAAATGTCAATTGAAATGCAGAAAAAACTTGACGTTTAGGTGTGGTTCACATTCAACATCGGTCCTTAAAATTTAACCATCCTTTATATGAAATGAAAAAGTAAAAGAGGTAAAAACACACAACTTCTGTGAAGTCTACTGCCCACGGTGATATGTATTGATTTAGCACCTCTAACCCTAGCACAGGACACAGAGAGGTGGACCATTAATCCTGTCATTCTGCAATGGATGAGTAAAGGCCCAAACCCATAGAATTCGTTAGTTAGTCGTTAGACTTGGGCGTTAACATGTCTTTTCCAAATCTGCAAAAGGGCTGTACATCAGCTTGGCATCCTTCCAAGCTTTCTGCAGCAGCATCTTAGAGTGAAAATCGAGTCGTTTCTACTTCTGCAAGAACGAAAGGTGCACAGGACTCGACCACAGCTCTAGAACGCGAATCCAACACCATGGCGTCGCCTCTCTCGGGAGACTTAAAGGAGATATGGCGATGGTTGTATTAACTTGGTATCAGTTCTAGAGCATCTTTCAAAGTCGCTTTAAGACAACCAACAAACGAAAATACAAATGACCACCCAAAACGATTTGCTAGGAAATAATTTAAAAAAAGAGTTGGTTCTCAATAGTAAATTGTGTTCTGTTTTCCTTTTCCTTTCCACAGCTGTCTGGACACTTTCATCCCTCACAAGTCAAGAGCTGCAAGGAGGCAAAATATCTATGGGTTACTTGCTAGCGATTAGTGCTGTCTGGGATTCCGACAGATCTTAAAGCACAAAGTGACTTAGAAACTGTCAGCCTTCCAATTGTGTGTCAATTTGATTAGATTCGATTTGATTGTCCCCGCTGTTGACCGGAAACATCACACCACTACTAACTCCCCGCCATTGATGTGCAGTCTAAAGTTCATTCGTCAGGCATCAGATGATGCAAGGTCTCCCCTTGTGCATTTCCCTTGACTCGCTGATGAGTAATAGCCTCGGAATAGAGAACACTGCTGCTGTGATTGACATTCCGATGGTCACGGAATATCACGATTACAGCGTGCATCTTATCAGCGTCCCGGCGTGTATATCAGTTCGATTGACCAGCAAAACAAACCGCCGCGTCATGCCCTAGAACCCACGTTCAAGTTTATTGAATAGTATCGCTGACTCAGCTTGCAGCCGGACATTGCAACTGTGTTGCATTGAGGTCATTTTCGAGTGTTGATAGTGGTATCACGATACGCATCGGAAGTCAGCGAGCAACGTGAGGAGGTGGGGAGGCATTTAGGGGTTCAATCAAGGGAACTTCATCTGATGCACAGCTCTCGAATTGGAAGCAACAATTATCCGCTGTTGGGAACGGAGCAACTGATTTCTTTCACAAGCCTCTATCGACAGCCTCTTTTTTCAAAGGTCTCGAGCAGCCATTCTCCACCTGTGGCCCATGCTCTTATTAGGGACCGCGACGCCCTCTCAATAAAACAAAAAATAAGTCATCCCGCTGCAGTTGTATGTTGGAAGGGATCTGCGAGAGAAAAAATCCGCACAGGGTCAGAGGTTGAGAAACTGTGGTCTAGAACACTCAAAATACCTTGAGATTACGCGCCTCATTTGACTATAGATTGGAAGCAACCTTAAAAAAGTTGCCACTGGTTTATGGTGCACGGCGGCGCCACGCCCTAAGCTGAGCCAGTTTCCTCCTCCGGTGCACAGTGGCAATTCACCGTACAACTGCTTCGTATTCAAAACACGTCCAGCAACCGGCTCCACCAACTTAATGACTAACCTCCGACAACGGCGCCACTCTCGCTTTCCTTCACAAACTGCGCAAAAGGTCACGTTCCCCCTTTCTGGTCCTATCCGAAAACGATCCCTTCGGGGACTATTTATAGAATTCACGATCAGTTCGCAGAACATCCTCGGAGCCTCTCCTGCAAGCAGCCGGTTCGGGGCAGCCGCTCAATCATCACCAATAGGACGCAATCAGCGAACGTTGACTGCATGATGCATGCCGTTCAGCCAGGTACACAAAATTCAAAACAAAATACCGGCCTCAGCCAACAGATCACTCAGCCTCAGTTCAAGATCAGAGTGCCAATAACCCGCGAGTGCTGTGTGCTGCCGCGCCGCTAGAAGAAACCAGTTGTCGTCGTGGCTTCGACTCCGTGCGTCAACCGACATGGCGAAGAATGCGGGGCAGGTTGTGAACGGGCATCCTTCAATTGGATGCCAGATCGGGAAGTGGCAGCTTCTCGATCGTGCCATTGCAAGGCGGTGACGTATGTACACAGTGTGCACACAAATGTCAGCTCAAGCTAAATGTGCACCGGGTGTCCTCAAAATGAATCTGAGGCCATATGCGATTGACAAACAAGATTCTATTTTTGGAGCATTTGCCGAGCGTCTCATTAGATCGTGCATAAAGATCAAAAGTGATTTTGCAAGGCGATCCGATTGAGTGGCGAGTGCTTGTGGGCGTTGATGATGGATGACGAGTGAGGCTGATCTTATTGTGTGCATTGGGAAGCAAAGGTGGGGGTCAGGGAATATAGTTCCTAGCCATCCATCTTTTGCGAGTTCAGTGCTCTCATCTGCCATTCTGTCATCTTATGCTGCATTGAGGCAGTGAACAAAAACCCTTTTATTCTTGTGAATTCAAATCGCTTCATGACACAAGACTGTAACTTAATGCACCCATCGTTGCCTCAATGTGTCCACTTAATCGATGCAAAACTCTGAGGTATATAACTGTCTATCAAAGTCTTTCGACATCAATCACGGGAACAGCCTTTGAAGGTGTTGCGCTTTACACAAATTTCACAACCCTCCATCCGCATGATGACGCTCATTAACTTGTGGTTCTTGCGCGCGAGTGTGCCAAGTCAAGAAGCAAAAAAAACGTGATATCCAACCGCAGCGTGACCCCGTGTGATTTCAGTGCTTGGATAGGGCTCTGCAACAACGCCGATAGTTATGACAGCTGGTCTTCAATTACCAATTAGTCATTCGGCATTAAATCATATATTTTTCTCCTACTGATCAAATACCAACAGCGTTGGCTAAGTTCTGTTGAAACCCAACCGATACCCAATTTTAGAATTTCATAAAATACATTAGAAAACGACACATCGTCCAACCGATGCACACAACTAATCTGCTTCTCATTTCCTTGATTTCCTTGCAGACAGACGGCGCAGTGACATGTCCCAGGGATCAGGGGACACATAGGATCTAGTTAATTTCAAAGCGGACGGACATTTGGCGGCCTTGAAATGGAAAAATCCGCAAACGTTACTTACAGGAAAAACGGATCCACCAGCTCCCACCAGAGCATCTCGAATTCGGATCTGAATGAAATCAGCATCTCACTGGAGCAGGGGGAAACCAGCAGCGGACTGAAGTACCTGCCAAGTTGGCCACCAGTTAATCTTGAGTTTCATGACTTGACGTATTCAGTTCCAGATCTAACCAAAGGTAAGGAATTTATTTAAACTCAACTTGAGTCGCTTCAAAATAGTGTAAGTCACAAAATTGGCGTGGTCAGACTGCTTGCCAATACGATCGCGAGAATCAGTCTCGATCAGCTCTAAACTAGTCACAAACTGCTGTTCGTCTCCGAACATGATGCCGAAGCAGTGTGTTCTATGCTGGGTACAATAACTTTGTAGCCGATCAGTTGCGCGGTGAATTGCAACGGCTCAGTTTAAGGGCGTGGCGCCGCCGTGCACCATAAACCAGTGGCAACTTTCTTGACGTTGCTTCCAATCTACCATATAGTCAAATGAGGCGCGTGATCAGTACACATTGCACAAGAAACTCCACTGCATGCTTCAATAGGAATACACCTCAGCGCCTTCAATGTATTCCTTCCCACGATAGCGAACGAACACTAGGTGGTTGTCCAGTATGTACACGCGTCAAGCCTCCAAGATATAATGGATCGGAAGAGACTCTGGACGCACTAAACAGTTGTCTACTTTGAACAAATTGAACATGCGTTACGTAATTGGCTTTGTTACAGTACACAGCCTTTTTGGGGTTTATGCCAAGAGACTAATCGACTCAGTCACTACTTCTGCCGAATATACATCGATGAGGAGGTGACAAAAGGAACATCGTTCTTCACCTCTCCCGCTTTGACGCCTCACAGTATTAATAAATTCCTCCTCCAAGAAACGTCATACATTAAATTTCGGCTCAGGTTTTCGTGGACGGGAGTCTAAGAAGAATTCTACGAATCTGATGGACCCAACGACAATGATTAATTGGCACTCACCGTATCGCATGAGATAAAACACCGCAAATGGATTTGGATCGGCCACACAGTGGGGCGATCAAAAGATAACATCGCCCAACGGGCTGGAAGGACGACATTGTTAAGGCTCCACTTAGGAGTCCAGAATACAAGTAGTAGTGGTAGTTATAAACTGAACGTGAGTAATGAACTGACTAATGACATCAACCATGAACTAGCCGAACTTGTCTACTCGCGGTTACACCAACACAAATGTTGCTTTTCCAGGAATCTTTGGGAACGCACCCTTTCTTTTCACTAATTGGGAAAACCAGAGAGCTCTTTGGCTTTCTTGAAAAATAGAAAGCACACCGAAGATTAACCGAGCCTTCGAATATCATCAACGTACACAAGAAAACCATGGAATGATAGAAAGAGTGTCGAGAAAGAACATCTAACCGACGAGTCATACCCAAAAGTGCGGCAAGGCTCTAACACAGGGGAAGCCCTATAGAAGTATCCAACTAGAAGATTTGAGCATAACGCTTAAACAAGAAGTCACTACCAATCCTCCAGGTCAATAATATTGAAAAGTCAAAGAACAAACCGAACATAGGAGACATTCGAAAAAAACTAAAAGGTCTAGAAAGGCAGAACTGGGTTATGGTACTGAAAGTGGTTACGATGCGCTGAGATGGCAATCAAAAGAGTATTCCATAGTGTTAGCTGTTAGTTAGACGGTTAGTTGAGTTGGTGGTCTGATGCGATGATGGAAAAGGTTAAAGACCTTAGATTGTAAGAGTTGCCGCCAAGAGACACTATCAGATTCGAGAAGTGCAGTGCAGTCTGTGTTTCCAGTAATTATTTGGTGGATCACTCATCTCATCAGCACCGAGCAAAGTCGGGACAGTAGCCAAGAAAGTTTCCTGCAGTGTCGTCCTCTTCCCCACATGCGTCGCAGAGGGTTTCATCGCTTAGGCCAAGCAAAGTGTAGTGGCCTGTTAGTACGCCGATAAATCGTCTGCAGTCTATTCTGCAAGAGATAGCAGCTGACTTCTTAGGGTACTTTTACACGAACTAATTTCGAGCTTTTCCTATGTCTCCCCTCTCTTGCCTACAAGATGGAAAAGCTTGCTGTCGAAATTAGTTCGTGTAAAAGTGCTCTTACCGACATTTTGGCGCATGGGCTTAGTTTGTCTACATCCAGGAGAGTCATGCCACCGGTTGTCCTTTTGAGAGCCCCTTCGATGGAAGCCCTAACCTTCGGGCATTATTTATTGTCAAATGCGTAGTGTCTGCTTATGACACAGCTGAGGTAAGGAGGTCTACAGCTGCGGCGACATTGAACAAAAGGACGATACCCCCTCACTATCTCTTCGCCGGTCTGTGTCAATTGAGGCACATGACCAATTTTCCTTCCAGGATCGATACCCACTTGGCTTAAATTTTTAGGTTTACCAGGATGTGATGCTGGCTGGCTGAAGAAGAGACGTCACCAAAGGTCTCGCGGAGTACGACAGAGGTTTACGGAGGATCTTTGGTCCCCTTATGGACATCACAATGGGTACACAGGAATCTACTTAAGTCAGACGTACTTCTGCATGTCTATCCTAGCGATGGGCAATTGCGAATAAAAACAATCGAATTATTCGATTGTTCTAGCAATCGCAATTATTCGAATACGAATTGAGCGGCGTCGATTGTTGAATTTCGATTCTTGTAGTTCCGATTCCAATCGCCAACGAATGTGTATTCGCCGATTCTCGCAATTGATTTTGTACACTGACATCATCATATGAGTAAATCGAGGAATTAGTACCCGGCATTCTGTTGGTGTTGTGTAGTGGCTCGTGGCGTTGTGGGTATGTGCGTCGAGCCCAACCTCGACGTCGTTGGTTCGATTCCAGCTCTGAGCGATGAAAACAATTTTCACGACCCCACCTCTTTCGAGTCACTGACAATGCTCAAAGAGTACTTTCTGTCTAGAAAAAGCTTCTCAAACTTGGCCGTTCCGATTCGGCATTAAACTGTAGGTCCCTTCTACTCGTGAGAGAACAATAGCACGCACAACACGAGTGGTTGCTGAGAAGCTAGGCCCTGGACCTCTACGAGCTGTAGCGCCTGTTTTTGTTGTACTGTCTGTTGGTGTTGTAGGTACTGAGAATAATCGACTCGATTCGATTATTATTCGATTGTTTTCTGATGAGACCGAATAAATCGACAATCGAATTCAAATTTTAGCAATTGCCAATTTATTCGATTGTGAATTTCATTCGCAATCGCCCATCGCTAGTCTATCCCCGTTCAAGGATGAGAATGTAGAGCAAGGAAAGTTAAGCAAATTGCCCATAAACACGAAATAAATTCTCAAAAAGTGAAGGAGAGTCAAAAGAATCTAACTTCGTACCGGAAAGTAAAATTGACCCTAGTACCACACGCAAAATGGTAAACAAGAATAATAGGACATGTGTTTATTTTAGGCCTAGGCTATGTGGTCAAAGCACAAGTGGGCTTATGGTGTCTTGGCTATAGAAGATATGCTACAGAACGCGGACGACTTTTGCGATCATTCATCTTAAGTAAGTATAAGATGAAGTAGAAATAAGTTGCCACGTATTAAGTGTATGAAAATTCGTTAATGAAGTTGATCTACCACATATGAAGTGAATTCTGATACTGAGCGACAATCCATTAAAACGGTGTGAACGCTACCTAGAGACCTGAATGACTTCTGACCTTTTTGAACACAATCCCCAATGAATACTGAAGCACTGGCTTTATTAGCGGCTCGTCTTCATTTGCCTTAATTTAATTAGTTCCCTGTTGGCACACAGGCCTCAAGTCAATTCTTATTGCTTTTCTCAGAAAATTGTGACAAGAACTCTATTCCAAAGACGTTGCCGTACAAACGTTAATAAATCTTATCAATCTGTTTGTCACTAATAAAAGCTCAGTTAACGCAATCATTTGCGGCGCTCAACTGTTGGGGCAATCAACACATCCCAAGTGGATGAATATTTCCGCTAAACGCCGGAGGAGATCCGAATCTGAAGGACGTGAGAAGCATTTCAGGAAACTCAAGCAAAACAATGAATTGACAGTTTCAATTGAAGCCAGGTCAAAGGAGATAGCAGACCGTGCGACACGGATACAAATTAAGTATCAGTTTACTGGAGAAGTCCAGTTGGTTTTGTATTTTTCTCACACGCCGCTCTCAGATCGTCGATCTTATATTTTTGGGTTTTTTTTTTGTCAGCGAAGCCATCGCGATCTGGTGGCAATAAATTGAGACAGACACTGTGATCGTGCAAGTCATGAATATGCCTGAGCCTGGTACGAATTTCTGTTTTGTGAAAAACTTGCACACTGATTGAAGTGGAGATGTGAGGAAGCTTTCACCAAGGTTGGATGGAATTGGTGTTGTGAGGGATGCCAGGCGGTTGCACGAACGGAAGAGGTTTGTCCATGGTTTCCCTCGTGACGTATTCTCTGAAAAGCGTTGCATTTGTTCACAAATTACATCAGATCCAGGAAATGAAACACAGCTTGTTGAAGTGAAGGGCTTTGTCTGCGTGGGTTCCGCAGCTAATGCACAGAACACGAATGATCACTTGTGCCAACATCTGTGTGCTTAAACTGAGAAGAGAATTGAGGGAAGCGGGTAGAAGCAATTTGGCTACTACTCTCTCGTCATTGACTGATTCTTCTTTGAATGGTCCTATAGTTAGACGTGGACATAGCTTTGCTCTCTCTCCTAGTTTTGGTAAAAAAAATGTTTGTCGCCGGAGGGCTCTGAAGGCTTGTAGAGAAGCTATTACGAACCTAATGTTTGGTGTCAATGCCACCGGTCAACACATTAGTACATCAGCCAACCACAAAAATCAGATTGGTTATCAGTCACATATGCACTCGAACTCAGACAGCAAACATCAGATTACCACTAATAGAGACTTAGACTAATTTTGTAGACCTTCGTAGAGATCTTATCAAATGAGTTGAAGAACGATCCACCAAGCGTTCGCTGTCTAACTCCAATAAGGGCTGGGCGGCTTCGGATGAAATGTGGTAAGGCCTAGATGTAACCCTCGGGAAATCTGCAAAAGTCGTTGTACGACGCTAACAGTCTTTTGGCCTGATTGCCATTTAGAAAATGTCCAGTAACACTGCAACTGCTGCATAACTAATATCACTCCTTCAAGCTCAAGGACAGCTTTAGTCTATGATGGATCTAAAGTAGGCCACATCTCCTTCGATAAACTACAGGTGGCCAATTCCGCTCATATGGCGTTTGCTATTAGTATTGTTTCTATTGCTTTCATTGGCAGGTGACTTCTGATTTGGTGTCAGTGGAAGATTCGCTCTCCTTTTAGCAAGAATATTCGTAAGCTCCGACGTATCTTTGTGCTCAAGGATCCAGCACAGGGTAAAGTTGCATTTTTCGGATATCTCCCTTAGAGATAGAATCGTGCCATCTTAGAATTAATCGATGGTATTCCCAGAACCTTTATGCCTGCCTGACTAAACAATAGATCCTCCATCTATCGCGGTCGTCTAGAATAGCTGCTATTCCTGCTTAGAAAACACAATATTAGTTCGGGAGTTGTGCGGCCTGAACTATCTCATTCGAACTTTCGTGCCTGTGCCTTCACCCGTCTAAGAACCGTCAGTGTAGATTTCCAGTGTGGTAAGGTCAGCCTCTCAGGAGTATTCTTGCAACTGCGACAGTGTTGCAGTTAGTTTTGTGGCGTAATCTTCTATTGGCCAGTGTCGCGTACAAACTGCCACCAAGCCCACGATTGGATTGGATATGTCGAGTTTATCGAATGCCTTATTTTTCTTGATGTAGCACGGTATAGTCAGTCTGACCCACCTGAGGTTATTTCTTTCAAGGAATATATTAGCCTTGACTGCTTGTAGGGGGATGTATCTGTGTCCTGGATTTTGAGTTGGCCTTCTAATGGTGCTGGCTCAGCCCGGTATTCCTCAACTAGATTGGAGTACAGAGGAGGCAATAGCTTTGATGGCTGCTTAGCTGTCAATACAATACCATATGTTGGCATATATTGACGTCCCGGCAGGTAGGCTTTTAAAAGTTCAAAAAATCTGAGAACAGACCCGCGCCGACTCCGGTGTCCATTTAAGAGCAGTCAGTGTTTTGAAGTATCTTCATCTCGTCGCAGTAACACACTTCAAGTTGGTTACTGTCCATCTTCTATTCCGTTTTCGATTAATTCGATGTACATTTTTTGTTGCACTTGCTATCCACTGTTCCATCCATTTCTGCTTGACAGTATGCAGGTTTCTTTTCGATCCCTTGTGCTACAATTATCTCTTAAAAGGCTTTTTCATTCCCTACTAAAAATTTGCATAGCTCTATTTTAATTAAGCTGTATATAATCCACAACCTGTTGACGTTGAGGTGATATCGAATGCAATCTGGTGTCATGTAAAAAATGGTAATTCCAAGAGATGTGAGCAATTGCTGGTCTTTCCAAGCTTGACTGACTCATTCACCTGCTCGCATGTCATTCCATTTCTTAAGTCTAATCAGCATTGCAAATGAGGCATGCAGTCTTATCTTGAACGTCACTTCCATGACTTGCAATTCTAAGTTTTTTCTCTTAGTTGATCTGATTGGTAGTCGTTGTCCATTAAGATGGGAACTTAGGCTAGGCTTGACTATGTAGAAGCTTTCAGCAAGATGTGTCATTTTGACAGAACAAAAGACTACACGGCCCCTTTAGAGAAGGATATTCAAAGAATAGGAGCCGATCAAGCATTGTGTCTCTGAACTCAATATGTAAGAAAGTGCGTGGGACTTACTCACTTACTTAACCTGACGCAACAGTCCGGGGTGGACCTCAACATCAAACAACAAGCGCCTTCGTCCAGCTCGATCTTTAGCTAGTTGCCCCCAGTTTCGCATGCATTATTGTTTGAGATTCCTTTTCACTTCAGTGAGCGTAATAATATATCATTTTATCAACAACTGGGCATTTAACGTCGTGGACCGCAAAATAAACACCGCCCCTAATCATCCCATCCACTTCGGGCAAGTTTGTAGCATTAAACCGAGTCAACACTGTTTGCTGAAATGGTCTCACAAGTCACAACCTCGGAGAAGTTGTTCCGGTATTTGTCTTTGCAAATGGAAACTTGCTTCACTTGAAGCACTCAGAACAATCGTATGTAAAAGATCATGAACTCGCGCATTCAAGCGCGCAATTAGTGCAAATACGATGCTGTCGACAGTTTGCCGATTTTGATTAATATGTACACTAAACCTGGTAAAGACGTGCAAAGTGATTTCCGATGTATTGGCTTGATTTCTGACATTGGTCGTCGGGAAATGGATGTGAAGTCGAGAACTGATAAGTGCAAATCGCCAATCAATAAACGAATGATGAGTGCACAAAAAGTGAAAGCCTACACTATGTGCACTTATCCGTTTTTGACTGCAAGTGGGTTCATAACCAGTGGTAAGACCTTACCACACATCTACTACCCAAAATGAAAATCGTCCAAACATTGTAACTTTTCCTCTAAGACATTGTTGTTTTTTGAAAAAAAATGTGTAGACAAAGTTACAAAAAAATTCGTCACCATCATAATTTTTTAACAGGAATGATCCACTAATTACTAATAACGATCCACTTATACTCGTTTTCCTCAAGCCGGTTTTAGAAACAGTTTTATATAACTCAAAACTGTCGTCCTCTTGCAGTGTGCACAAGGGAGTACCTCAAGATTCTGTTCTCGGTCTGTTATTGTTTTCAATGTTCATTAATGATCTTCCTAAAGTTTTGTCTTATTGCAATTTTCACATATATGCAGATGATATTCAAATCTATCTAAGTTTCCCTCTAGGTATAATTGAAGATTCAGTTGCTAAATTATGAGTTCGATTACGAACTGGGCTGACGAAAATGCTCTCATGCTTAATCCTGACAAAACCAGTCATTCCATTATCCAAACACCATCCCCCCTTCCAAACTTTCCACCTACCTGTGTTAAAAATCTCGGCATAATGTGTAATAGTGAACTAACATGTCTATATGGTCAGTCAGTATATTGTCTAAGGTGTATGCGTCCCTAAGAGGTCTCTCAGACTCTTGCCAATCGGTGCTTCTATTGGCTAAGAAAGCAATTGGTAAACAAAGCCCTCTCTCGAACAACCAAGGTAACGCTTTACAAGACCTTAATCGTCCCAGTCCTGCTATATGGCGCGGAGGTATGGACTCTGTCAAAAGCGGATGAAGCAGCTCTTGGTTGCTTCGAGAGGAAAATTCTTCGGGTGATTTTCGGTCCCGACTGCATAGATGGTGAGTGGAGGAGGATATATAACGACGAACCATACGGGCTGTTCAGCGACATCGACTTAGCCAGAAGAGTGAAGATAAAGCGATTGAGATGGCTAGGTCATGTAGAGCGGATGGAAACCAATGCTCCGGCTCGAAAAGTCTTCGAATCCACCCCCAAGGGTCGGCGCAGTAGAGGAAGACCCCGACTCAGGTGGCGCACGCAAGTGGAAAGGGACCTCAACCAACTACGCGTGCGAAATTGGAGACAGCTAGCTGAAGATCGAGCTGGCTGGAGACGCTTGTTGGTTGAGGCCCAGGTTCACCCCGGACTGTAGCGCCACCTTAAGTAAGTGAGTAAGTAAGTAAGCTGGAGTCACTCTCGCTGCTGAGAAAACGTTTCTTCACATCGAACTCTGACCAAGACGGTATACAGATTATGACTGACTGACAAAAGCTCAATCTTCGGCTACATATCTAATTGACACTTCTTTGCTCCAGTGGCCAACTGACCTCTGTAACAACTGAGAACTTCGCCAATTAATGTTCATACCAAAAGAGATATTTTTCAGAGCCCTTTTCAAAAAGATTGTTTCGCATTTTATAGACTTCTTAATCAACCGATAATTGTGGCGCTTAAGAGTGACAACGACACCAGCTCCAGATCTGTATTCAATTCCCGTCGCAAATGTACAAATTTTTAATCTTGTAAATTTCATTAATTTAGCCAATTTCCACCAGCTAATGTCGTCGCAACTCTTATTTGCCGTTCTGCTTTATGGAGCTGAAAGCTGAGCGATGAACAAAGCTGCGGATTCCACGCCACATATATAGTCTGCGTCTGCGAGGAAGCCGAATGGAGGAGAAGACAGAACTGCGAATTCTACAAGCTGTACAAGGATGTAGATGTAGTCCGGAAGGCAAAAATCCGTCGACAACACTGGCTCGGCCATATTGCGCGCGTAGACACCAATGCTCCAGCAAAGACGGTCTACGAATCCGAGCCTCCTGGCTCGAAATATCTTTGGTCTTTGGTATGTTGATACTGATGGTGCCTGGAGGAGGAGAGAGAACGACAAACTGTACTTGCTGTTAAGGGACATCGATCTGGTCGACCCTCTCGTCTCAGATGGCACCGTCACGTAAAGCGAATGGACATTCTCCTGCCCGGAATGTCTTCGACACCAACATCCAGGGACAACGCGGTAAAGGAAGACCATACCTCCGGTGCCACACACAGATGGAAGGGAATCTCCATCAGTTCCTTGGCTGGAAGCAACTAGCACAAGACCGGGCTAGATGGAGAGGCATATTGGCGCAGGCCTGCGTCCACCCCGGTAGCGTCGGCTTAAGTAGAAGCAAAATTTGGTGTCGCGTCACCGTAGTTCTATAGTGTGGTGTCTTTGGCCCTACGTTTGGAATGGAATGATATATCATGTCCGCCACTGAAAAACTACAACCATGTGCTAACGCACAGTTCTCAACGAAACCAATTTCACCCCGTTAGAGACCCTACAAAACCATCCGTAATTACACAAAAGCCATTAGCAAACCCCAAACCACCCCTCATTAGCACTCAATTCTCAAGCTTTCATTTCCTAGTCTCCACTGCCGCTCTCGCCAATGCATTCGCCCAGGTGCCGTATAATCATCTACACCTAATAAAATATTGACGCGTTTTTATCATCGCATGTCGAATAATTTGAATCGCCAATAACCAGTGAACTACTCCACGGACCCGCTATTAAGCGAGCATCGCGCCATCTGCATATGTCAAGTGTTAATTACCGCATCCTGACTGATAGTCAGATGGCGACTTGTGCGCGTCGCAAGGTAGTCTCACCCGTGCGCGTTGTTCCGTTGGATGCACTTCGCCGCTGCCGGCTATAAATAGTAAATTATGGCATTTTAATTGTCACTAGGTTCATCGCAATGTCAATTGTTTTCAATTTCCCAGTCTTATGGGAGGCTTGATGGCTGTCATTACATCTAGTTTTGATGTCCTGACGTGCTTATAATCACATAATCAAAGTGTGAAAGCTTGTAATGAAATGTGCAACAACTTAATGGGGTTGACTGGGGGCTTGACCAGAGAAAGACACCTCTTGAACTTTGAAATGTTTCAAGTGAGGCGGAAGTAATGTGGCAAACATGTGTTGAGGGAGCAGCAAGAATCTTCTACCGGAGTGCTTGGACTTCCTTTGAGCCGTCAAAATGAAGATCATATCCCGTGAGAGTGTGTCAGGCAGTAGTTCATGTTCCTTTCTTTGAACTTCAAAACGAAAGGCACCATGCGTTGCCTCTAAGATCTTGATAAGACATCTGTAAAATTTGGTCGGACGAATGTATGCCCGAAGGATGGAATCTCAGGATGGTTTGCCCGATCCTGAAGAAAGGAGAAAATCTTAACTGGGCTTTAAGTCTCCTAAGTATAGTATATAAGATCTTTTCTGCCGTCTTGTGTAAACGACTGGGACCATATGTCAACAGTCGTATTGGTCAATATCAATGCGGGTTCAGGCCAGCGAAATCCACTATTGACCAAATATTCATATTAGGGCAGATCTTGGAAAAGACCCAGGAGTTTCAAGTCGAGGTCGGTAACGAACTCACCGAGACCTTCAATATCAAAAATGGTTTTGGACAAGGCGACACGCTGTCATGTAATTTCCTTAACATCGTCCTGGAGAAGATCGTGCGAAACTCACACGCCAACACTAGAGACACGATCTTCCAGAAGTCCGTGCAATTTTTAGCATACGTCGATGACATTGACGTGATTGGCAGAACTCAGCGAGCCGTCAGTGAGGCTTTTGCTACCATTAAGACGGAAGCGTCTAAAATGGGTCTGGCTGTGAATGAGGGCAAAACGAAGTATATGCTGTCCTCAAAAAAGGACATACAACATCGACGTCTTGGACAGAGCGTCACAATGGGCAGCTATAACTTCGAGGTTGTCAAGGACTTCACTTACCTCGGCTCCGGAGTAAACTGTACTAACAACATCAGTACCGAGATCAAGCGTAGGATAACTCTTGCCAACCGCTGTTTCTTCGGACTCAAGAGGCAATTGAGTAATGGAGCCGTCTCTCGAAGAACCATGTTGACTCTATATAAGACACTGATCATCCCAGTCCTACTGTACGGCGCGGAGGCATGGACAATCTCGAAAGCGGATGAAGAAATCCTTGGTCTCTTTGAGAGAAAAGTTCTACGCACGATCTTTGGTCCTGTTTGTGTTGACGGGTTCTGGAGGAGAAGATTCAACCACGAACTGTACGGGCTGTACAGCGACATGAGCCTAGTTAGGCGTCTACGGATCCAACGCCTACGGTGGCTAGGTCATGTAGAGCGTATGGACACCACAGCTCCGGCCCGCAGAATCTTCGAATCCGAACCTGTCGGGCAACGCAACAGAGGACGCCCGCGTTTAAGGTGGCGCACCCAAGTGTAGAAGGACCTCAACCAACTTGGTGTGCGAAACTGGAGACAGCTAGCCAGAGATCGCGCTAGTTGGAGAGGCATGTTGGTTGAGGCCCAGGTCCATCCCGGTCTGTAGCGCCACACAAAGAAGAAGAAGAAGAAGAAGTTTCAAGTCGATATCCACCCACATTATCGGAAGAACTCAACGGGCTGTAAGGGGGGCATTTGCTAGCATAGAGAGGGAAGCGGCCAAGTTGGGTCTTGCGGTGAATGAAAAAGATCCATCAACATCGACATCTCTCGACAAGTGTCAAAAATCCTTCGAATCTTATTCGGTCCCATTTGCGAAAAGGGTTTTTGGAGGAGAAGACTGAAGTACAAGCTGTACAATGACATTGACCTAGTCAAACTAATTTGATTGTCTCGACTCAGATGGCTAGGACATGCAGAGAGAATGGACAATAACGCTCCGGCTCGGAAAGTCTTCGCGGCCAACCATGAGGTACAACGCGGTAGATAAAGACCTCGCCTCCGATGGCGTAACCAGCTGGAAAGAGATCTTAATCTGCTGGGTGTACGAAACTAGAGGCGCTTAGCACAAGATAGGAGAGTAATGCTGACTGAGGCCCAGGTTCACACCTGGACTGTAGCGCCACTCAAAAAAGAAAAAGAAATACAATATGGGCATGCGATGCACCAGCATTGCTCCAGACACTCTGTTATCATCAACGAATTTAGTTTCTTACCAGGAAAGACCGATCTCACGATACCTAAGTATATCTTCGAGATGATACCGATATCAGAGTAGCCTTCAGAACTTAATCGACGTCTGAACATCAGACAATGGATGGTCCTCTGCAAATGTTCACCGATGGATCGAAAATGGGAGTGGATGTGGGAGTTTTCTCCAAGACCTAGCTTGATTGCCGCCTTTCACTAAAGGAGTATTTCAACATCCTGCTCGTGGTGGTTCCGGGACATAGTGACATATCGGTGAATTGTGAAGCAGACGAAGGGCACTACCGTAAAACTCAGCAAAACATCTACTCAAGTTCGGGACGCTTAACCAAACCAAAGGTAGATGCTCCAGCGGCACTGGATGCGATGCTTCACTACAAAACTATCCTGGCCCATCCAAAACGCTCAACGCATTTGGAAAATATGAGCAGGCCAAATTTATGAATACTTATTGATGTTACGACCGGGAACTGCGCCATACGTATGCACGCGACTAAACTAGGCATTTCCTTTAATGACTTCTGCAAAAACTGCAGAGATAAAGAGCAGGCGGTGACCATTGATCTCCTTCTTTGAAACTGAGATGTCCTCTCTCATGGATTTAGCCACTTAGGCGCCCTGTACTTGACAAAGCTAAGGAATATCAGCATCAGTCATCTATGTTGATCATCTGTGCGGTAACACATCGAGCCAACACTGGCTTAGGTGTGACTACCACCTACGGTAGGCAACCACTCGAACCTAACCTAAGCTTATCTAAACCAAATCAAACCAAATGGCAGATGATAGAATCCAAAGAACTTCTCCAACCCTACGGAAGTCTTACGGGTACAAGGGTAGGTAAATATTAAGAGACTACAAGCGATGGAACAGCAAATGCAACAAAGGACATACTTCAGAAAAATATGCCAAAATAAGCGGATTGTTCACTTCCTTCGATGACTTCGGTTAATTATGTATTAGAGATGCGTCGTCTCACACACTCTCAATGATAGAAGGCAAACATGTCCTCAAGGCGGAACAAGTGTATCGAAATGTGTATGTAAACGATCAGATGCAACCGTATCCTTTTCTGAGTCTCAGAACCCAAAAATAACCGCTGACCTAGCTTTGGCATCAACAAAAACAAATGGGAAACAAAATGCAACTGAGGAAGTGAGCATTAGGCGACAGCACTATGCTCTGACTTAAACTACAAATTGGACTCAATTCAAGATTCAAACGAAACTGCGAATCCGACTTAATTGTAGAAGCTGAAGTTTCAACCACAAGAGGCCTTTCAATATCCCCTGCGAAACAAATGGGAAATAAAAGCCAGCAACTAACTGTTAAAGAGCCTTTAATATGTAAGTGAAACTGTATTGAACACAGATCAGAGTCCAAAGGACAGTGCTCCAATAACCCATGCTGTCTTAGCTTCATTCTGTCCCTGTTTCTGTCAAGTTTTTTTTGAAAGAGACAGGTTCTCGATCAGCTGCATCTAGCCCCTAACCTTGCGTTGATCTGTTGAATCAATAGGGAAACCGATCACTCTGAATGGACATACAACATCCTTACGCATCCAACTCATCAATGGCACTGTATATTTCTTTTCAGGAAGCAAAATAATTCTTAGAGGAATCCATGGCGAATTTAAGTCCAATGAGCTGACGGCGATCTTGGGCCCCTCAGGCGGTGGCAAGACAACACTCCTCAACGTCTTAGCTGGCTACAAGTAAAATCCTTCACCCACCACCCTCCCAAACACTCAATTCAACCTTCATCTCTTGTCATTCCTCTAGTGCATCAACAGCTACTGGACAAATCAGTGTGAATCGCCGGCCACGACAAAATAAACTCTTCCGACGAATGTCACGGTACATCATGCAGAACGAGGTGCTCGATCCGCACTGCACCGTCAAGGAGGCTATGATACTGGCGGCTCACCTCAAGCTCGGCAACGAGCTGACAATGTCAGAAAAGATCGAATCGGTAAGTGGCACAGTCAGCTCAGCCTGCCAGACACCTGACACCGTTGCTTTCTCTTCCCCCTTCAAGATAGACGAGATCTTGTGCATGCTGCGCCTGAAGAAGGCCGAGAACACGATGGGCCTTCGCCTGTCGGGCGGCGAGAAGAAACGTCTCTCGATCGCCTTGGAGCTGGTCAACAACCCGCCCGTCATTTTCCTCGATGAACCAACCACGTAAGTGAAACATCTAACCTCCTTCTGAGTGCCATTGCATCTGAACACGCGTATATTGTCTCTTTTTCTTCGCAGCGGTCTTGATGACTTATCCAGCTCGCAGTGCATCTCCCTCCTGCGGCGCATAGCGCACTCGGGCCGCACGATTGTCTGCTCGATCCACACGCCATCGGCGAAGATCTTCGACATGTTCGACAAGGTGTACGTCCTTGCCGACGGTCAGTGCGTCTACCAGGGCACCACGGACAACATTGTGCCGTTCATGAGCGCCATCGGACTGTCTTGCCCACTGACGTACAATCCAGCGGATTTCAGTAAGTATCTACCACCTGGCATGTGAGGTCTGATTCTGATTCTGCGATGTCAAGCGTCAGTTAGGAGAATTGTTAAAAATCTCACATGAGCGGCGTTTGAGGCGCCGATCGATAATTTGATCGTTAGAGGGTTTCAGCGTGATGCTGCGGCAATTTTAATTGCAGTCCAGCATGCAAGTTTAAGTGGAGATTGTTAATTGCAAGCCAGATCGGATTCGGAATCTAACAAAGTATGGCGTAACATCAACTGGACAAACATACGACTGGGGCACGTTTTTAATAGGGACACTGGCACAGTGTTTGAAATTCCGTGAAATTGACCGAATAATTTCAGTAATTGCCTGCAATCTCCACAATTTTCGAAGGCAAACGCGTTTTGAAGGGATTACCATTAAAAGTGGATGCCTTTAGACTAGTTTGAAATGCCTTTCGATTTGTGACATACTATTTTTTTTTCTTCTCATCGTTTGATTTTTTTGTGGAATTTGTTAAGTGATTGTTTCGCTCGTGGCCTAAGATTAACCGATGCCCTGGTTTGCGAACGAATTTTTTAAGCATTTTTTAATTAATTCCCTTTCACTCAAATCAGTGGTGCAGTCGGATGTCTGTGTAATAAGAGTGTACATAGTTGATTCCTGGTGTAAACTTGTTGGCTTTTTGATCCCCAGTCACCTTGTTTCCAGTCATCATAGACGTTACAAATGGCTACGGCGGTCTTCCCTCGCTGCTTTCATCCATCAAAACGAACTTATCATACGTCAGGAGACTTACTTTCCATCCATAACTGTCTTTGCTGGAGCATTGGTACGCTACGCATATTCTTTAACTCTTACCACAGTTCGGCTATCCTGACCAGCAATCCTCTCGATTGACACTATTGATATAGGTTATCTGCTTAATGTTAACAACTATGTCTGAGCAAATTGTAAGCCTTCTACGCCTTTAAGTAAATACCTGTCAGTCGGTAATACCATAGTTACAGCATTAGGTCCTTTAATCCTAGGTGCATTTTTCTACAGGCTCCGGGCGTACTTAGAGAGTTCCTCAGCACCACATAATCATCTTTCTTGCATTCCTTATCAACTCTAATTCTGTCCTTGAATAGCTTCTTATAAACTACTCTATTTCTCCTCATTGACAGACTCCAAACAGCAGCAGACTTGCAAATATTTACTACTGCACTACGATGATCGGTGTTGTTTAAAGCGAATTCAATATCCAGTAAAACTTTATCTAAACTAAACATTGTAACAGCAATAGTTCGTTTTGCTATCATGAGCGAAATGCATCAATTATCTCGCTTCACCTGCTGATTAGCTTATGAGGAACCGGTTGCTATCTTTTTAGTCATTACTTACTTACTTACTTACTTAAGGTGGCGCTACAGTCCGGGGTGGACCTGGGCCTCAACCAACAAGCGTCTCCAGCCAGCTCGATCTTTAGCTAGCTGTCTCCAGTTTCGCACGCATAGTTGGTTGAGGTCCCTTTCCACTTGCGTGCGCCACCTGAGTCGCGGTCTTCCTCTACTGCGCCGTCCCTCGGGGGTGGATTCGAAGACTTTTCGGGCCGGAGCATTGGTTTCCATCCGCTCTACATGACCTAGCCAATCTCAGCCTCTCTCAATCGTTGGATCTTCACTCTTCTGGCCAAGTCGATGTCGCTGAACAGCCCGTATAGTTCGTCGTTACATCTCCTCCTCCACTCACCATCTATGCAGACGGGACCGCAAATCACCCGAAGAATTTTCCTCTCGAAGCAACCAAGAGCTGCTTCATCCGCTTTTGACGAAGTCCATGCCTCCGCGCCATATAGCAGGACTGGGACGATTAAGGTCTTGTAGAGCGTTAGCTTGGTTGTTCGAGAGAGGGCTTTGTTTACCAATTGCTTTCTTAGCCCAAAGAAGCACCTATTGGCAAGAGTTATTCTTCGTTTGATTTCAGCGCTGGTGTCGTTGTCTGAGTTGATAGCGGTTCCTAGGTAGACAAAGTTTTTAACTACCTCAAAGTTATATCTGTCTGCCGTGACGTTCTGACCGAGACGTCGGTGTTGGGTGTCCTTTCTTGTTGACAGCATATATTTGGTCTTGCCCTCGTTTACCGCTAAACCCATCTTCGCGGCCTCCGTTGCAATACTCACAAAAGCGCCTTTGACATCACGCTGCGTTCTTCCGATAATGTCAATATCGTCGGCATATGCGAGTAGTTGGACGGACTTCTGAAAGATTGTTCCTCTGGTGTTGGCGTTTGAGTTTTGAACAATTCTCTCAAGAACGATGTTGAAGAAGTCGCATGACAGCGCGTCGCCTTGTCTGAATCCTTTTTTGACATCAAAGGTCTCGGTTAGGTCTTTACCGACCTTGATGGAGCAGCGTGCATTCTCCATCGTCATCCTACACAAACGGACGAGTTTGGTAGGGATGCCAAAACTAGACATTGCTCTGTATAGCTCGTCTCTATAAATGCTGTCATACGCGGCCTTAAAATCGATGAACAGGTGGTGGGTATCGATTTGTTGCTCCTGGGTTTTCTCCAAAATCTGCCGGAGTGTGAATATTTGGTCGATGGTGGATTTTCCTGGCCTAAAGCCACACTGGTATGGACTGACCAAGTTGTTGACGAATGGCTTTAGGCGTTCACACAGTACGGCATTAGTCATTCAGAATCTTTAAACACACTTTATTAGCAATTGTTGATCGCAACGCAACGTATATAACTTAGTAAATTTAGTGAAAGCATCTACAACCAACAATACATACTTCTTATTTGCAATTTGCATTTCAACTGTAGAGTATCACTCTTGCCACATTTTAATTTTTTTTTTTTCATTCAAATCCGACAAAAGCTCTTGAAATTATAGCTTGAATAACACACTTCAAACATTTTGTATGAAAAATGTAACGCTCAATAAACTTTGAGCCACTCTTCAAAAGTAGCATAATTTGTATTTATTATAGTCATTGGATTATATCCTACGCAGATTTTTTCTTTCAAAGGCACTAAGAATCACATCCATTGTTTGGCTGACTAACTCTTGGCTCCATCTAGGTGTGAATTTTGTAGGGTATAATTTTCGTTCTTCTACTCGGAAGCCTTGACTCAGTTGTTTCGACAAACTGTAGTTGCAGCGTTTACCAAGAGCGATTCCACGTGGAATTTTGTTTAAGTTGTGGTGTGTGACTTTCACGTTTGCTCTCAGGTGGGCAAACTTCTCTACTCCATCCAAACTGGAATAGACTGGAAGGATATACCCCCAATGGGAAAATCTTGTTTTCATTAGGACCCTATCACACGATCAAATTTCGTGTGTTCGACTGTCGCTATTTTCCTTTGTATTCTAAGCATGCAGTGGTCATCGTGGAGATGTGACTTTATGTGTCCACTCCAACATCGTGATTCTGGGTTCTATCCCCGAATTTAGTAAATTTCATAAGTCTCGGCTTCACGTCTTTCTAGTCACTTGGAGTTATCATAAGCCTCCACATCCCGAATTCTGTGATGGAACAAGACAAGCGGGTGTAATTGGTTTCGATGCAGGAATATTGGTGTTTGCGGATTTGGACGCTCTGCATTCATTGACTTGCTCATGTTCGCCTGGAGCTTTTGACTTAGGGAATGATACATACTCCTCCTAAAATTCGATAAATATTCCACATTAAAAATAAACGTCTATCCTGATTAAAAGTCACTGCCGGATGACCGGTCTCCTTCGTTTTTCCCTTTTCTACTTCCTTGTTGCCAATAGTTTCGTTTAGCGTTACACTCCTTTTGAAAGCACACTGGAACGATGCTTGCATGGACTTAAAGCCCTTTAAAATCTGTGATTCTAAACAACATTCTAACAACTATCGATTTCACAAACGATTTCGATAAAACAATTGATGTTCAACATAGCCTAGTGTTATCGATTTTCTAAATTTGCAAAGGAGGGTTCAAGACCACATATGGAATACCAAAGAGTCTTCATTCCTTTTCTTCAGGCGGTTGAAGACACCCTAGAAGTCCAGATCGGAGATCAAGATGTGGTCACAGACAGCACAGCAATTCTTTCACTGAACCTAGTTTCTCCGATAGAAATTGATTTGTCTCGTTTCGAAAATGCAAGTGGTTCAGTTGCAGTCTGTTCTGCGAGTGACCGTGTACCTTTCCTGGAATACAGAATCAAAGTGCAAGTGCTCTTGAAATCACCCGCGTAAAAGACATTTTTAAGCATCTGAATCAATGCAGACTACGTTTGTGCACGTGAAGTGCATGGATGCTGGCCGTTCAATAACCGTCAAGCTCATTGATTTCTGACTGCCACTTTCGGAAATGTCCTCTCCATCATTCGTTTCATTACGTTGCTAATTTGTACATATGAGGAATCCATCAATCTCTTCGTTTTGTAAATTATAGGGTTCATACAACTTGAACGTACATCTTTCTACGTTCAGGATGATGTAACAGCCTAGTAACCCCAATAACTACTCTACAACCATGAGCCTATTCCCTTCCAAGAGCAAGGTTGCTATCAAATGATAATAAACACAAAAAGCTGTCTTGCGTCCGCGATGACTTAGCCTACATACCGGAGATTCGGTCTTCCTCTCCTTCTCGAACCAGGACGCTAGGATTCTAAGACCGTCTTTGCTGTAGCGTTGATGTCTGTGCGCTCCATATGACCGAGCCAGGATATAGGACCCGTATACCCGTGGTAGAATTTTTCTTTCAAAGACACCAAGAATCAGCACTACAATTTTGCTTATCGTCCAGCTTCCAATCCCATAAAGCATGACTGGCAAAATAAGAGTCTTGTAGAGTATGATGTTGGACCTTCCAGTGAGGAGTTGTTTCCACAAGCCGAGGTTACTTCCTTCGCTCTTGATTTTGCTTCCTCTTCGATTGCCGTAAAAATAAAGTGACATTCATCCAAATGTACCATTCGACTGGCAAAAATAAAGAATTTTTTCTTTCACTTTTCTAATTCTTACTGTCTTCCGTTTTATTCCAGTTATCGAAGTAGCTGGTCGCGAGTATGGCGCTGAGTACCACGAGAAAATGGTTGCCGCCGTTGAGAATGGCAAATGCGTCCGATGGACACCAGACACCGAGTATTCCGTCGACGAAGACCCGCTGGAGAAGCTGAAGTTCGTCGAAGAATTCGAAGAGGAAATCAATTCGAAACTCCTAAAGTCCAAGTGCTCTTGGCTGTTCCAGTTCCGGTTGCTTCTGAGGCGAATGCTCATCCAGATGTGGAGGGATAAGGTTAACAAGTTGATCTCTCTCTAGGCGATCGCGGCTCAATCTCTTCTCTCTTACAGTCATACATCAAGCTGAAATTCTTCCTGACCATCGCGCTGGGCGTCATCGTCGGCGGGATCTATGACGGCGTTGGAAATGACGCCACCAAGGCTCTCTTCAATTTTGGTTTTGTTTTCACGATCATCATTGCCTACCTGTACCTTCCCATGATGCCAGTTCTCCTTCAATGTAAGAGCGGCTGTCTGACAAGTGGAGCGTGGCTTAATCATTCCCTTTCTTGCAGTTCCCACCGAGGTGCGTCTGCTGAAGAGGGAGTACTTCAACCAGTGGTACCGGCTCAGCTCGTACTATATGGCTATGGTCTGCTCGAAGATCCCCTTCATGCTGATCCTGGCCATGATCTACTTGACGATGATCTACCTGATGTCCAACCAGCCGCTCGAGATAAATCGGTTCTCGATGATCTTCCTCATCTCGATCCTCACTGGAATGACGTCGGACAGCCTGGGCGTTCTTATATCGTCCAGGTTCAACATTGTGGTAAGCCTCACCTCCAGCTGAAGACCTTGACCCACACTGAGTGTGTTTCCTCCGCAGAACGCTGTGTTCGTCGGCCCAGTGATATCGGTGCCCATGATCTTGCTGTCCTGCTATGGCATCGGCTACGGCAAGGACATCTACATCCCCTCGTACCTGAGATACCTGATGTCGATGAGCTACCTCCGGCATGCGCTGGAAGGACTGGTCGCCGCTCTCTATGGAAACAATCGCTCGGACACCTTGTGCCCGGAAAGTGAAATTTTCTGCATGTTCAAGAAGTCCAAATTTCTGCTGATGATCCTGGGCTTCGATGACGTGGACTACGTCTATTCGGTGACGTGTCTGGGATGTTTCTATCTCCTCTTCACTGTGGCCGCGTTCCTGATGATCAAGCAACGCATGACATTCAATGCATCGAACTACATTGCTGTGCAGTACATTGGACAGCTGGTCAAGTCGCACCTCAATTTCTCATCTCTCAAGTACTAGACACAGGGCTCACGGCAGGGTGGACAATGGGAACAGGGAATCCTAGATTAAGTGGTCTTAAAGTGATACTAGAACTAAGTTTGTTGTCTTCCTTGAATAAATACAATCCTTTTTTTATTGAAAATGAGTTTTGAGTTCTTGTTGAGATTCAATGGCAAGCTAAGCTCGGAAATGTGATAAACAAGAAGTGGAGTAGCTGCATTTGACGGTAGCAAGGGCTAATGTGAGAGTGTCGTCCAATTCATGGTCCGGATGTCGGGATGTCTATCCTTGCTTCATATGTACGTCAAACCAAACTGTCACCGCTCTATGACGCGGCTTGCCATCTCAAGATCGAAAAAGCCCGTCGAGAGAAAAGTTCTACGTGCGATCTTTTGTCCTGTTTGTGTTGACGGGTTCTGGAGAAGAAAATTCAACCACGAACTGTACGAGCTGTACAGCGACATGAGTCTAACTAGGCGTCAACATATTCAACGCTAGGGCTAGGCCATGTATAGCGCATGGACAACACTGCCAGTGGGACAACGCAATAGAAGACGACCACGAAGGCGACGGAGCAGTCATGTGGAAAATTACATCTACCAACTTGGCGTGCGAAATTGGAAGCAACTGGCTAAGGATCTTGCCAGCTGGAGAGGCTTGTTGAGGCCAGGGTTCACCCCGAGGCCCGGACTGTAGCGCCATTAGAAAAAGGAGAACTAACACCGAGTCACCATCGACTCAGATAATTTCCTTGTTGCAGCCAAAGTAAGGCTGAATATATTGAGATACGAGAGAACTACGGAGTCGATCCGAAAGTTTTACCAAAAGCAGTCATCCGGAGGGTAAAGACCTCGGACCGACCCTGCAGAGACGACTATGGACAACTAGTAGTAGAGCAGTAGTCGATGCTGAAATTTGGAAAAATCACTTCTGCAGACTGTGAATTCCGCTGTCAGGCAGAATGTTCCACTCAATCTGGACGAGGATTAACGAGAATTCCGTCAATTCGAAGACGAGGTCAAGATGCCGATATCGAGACTAGAGTCGAACAAAGCTACTGGACTGGATGGACTATCCGCAGAGCTGAAGATAATGTTAAGAAAGGAGACGCCTTTGATAGAAGTCCCAATAGATGTCCCAAGGGTAGCAAAAACTTTTGGTCATTTGTGAAAAACATAAAGAATTCCGCCTCGTCCTCAATTCCCACGCTCATTTACAATGACATCCCAGCTGTCAGCTCTTTGGACAAAGCCAATCTGCTTGCGGCGCATTTTGCAGCCAGCTCAACACTGCAAGATTGTAATTTGTCCCCACCAGTTCTCGAGAGCGTTGGTTTTACCATGGAACAAATTCACTTCCGCACTCACACTACAGTTGCAAGAGTACTTAAAGATCTCGACGTGCACAAATCCGCTGGCCAGGAAGGTATTCCCCCAATACTTCTGAAGAGGTGTTCTTCTTCGCTGGCAAAACCACTGCGTAAGCTTTTTCATCTATCCTACTCTTCAGGTCTCTTTCCGAATAGATGGAGAACAGCATTTGTCCAGCCCGTCCCTGAAAAGGGCGAATCTTCGTCACCCACCTCGTACCGACCCATGGCACTTACGTCCCTTCTTTCTAAGGTCATGGAAACGCTGATAAATCGTCAGCTTATGTAATACCTTGAATCGCGGAAGCTTCTTAATGACCGAAAGTATGGCTTCCGCAGCAACAGGTCCAATGCTGATTTGATAGCTTATCTCACCGAAAAGTGGAACCAATCTTTGCACAATACAGGCGAAAGCAAGATAGTTGCGCTTGATATTTCTAAAGCATTTGACAGAGTTTGGCATCAAGCTCTTTTGTCGAGAATGCGTGCTTATGGTGTTGATGAATCTCTGCTTCTATGGATTAGAAACTACCTTTCGAACCGTTTAATCCAAGTTGTTTTGCTGGTGTCCCCCAAGGCTGTGTTCTGTCTCCGACACTCTTTCTCATTTTTATAAATGATCTCCTGTCTGCCACTTCTAATCCAATCCACTCCTTCGCTGATGACAGCACCCTCAGCTTTTCATATTCGTTCCGAAATTCACGACCCTGCCCTTCGGACGTAATATTGGAACGGCAGCATATGTCAAGCACATTGAATTCCGATCTGGACAGCATAATTAACTGGGGGAAAGAACAACAGAGTGGAATTCAATGCTTCCAAAACTCAATGCTGTCTGCTGTCTCTAAAGCGAACCCCTGACAGTCAGCCATTATCCATGAATGGCGCTTGTATCGACGAAACCGGAAAACTTTCCATCCTTGGTATGTGCATCAACACAGCGCTTTGTTGGAACTATCACATATTCGAGGTCGCCAAAAATGCTGCGAAATGTTTAGGTTTCCTTAATCGATGCAAGAAATACATACTTCACCCCTCTGATGTGGCTTTAATCTATATGGCGTATGCTCGCCCTAAGCTTGAGTATAACGCTCATATCTGGTCTGGTGCCCCCAAGACCACCTTGCACCTACTAGATAGAATCCAAAAGCGAGCGATAAAACTTATAGGAGACAACGATATCGCGGGTTCATTAGACTCGCTTGAACATCGACGTACCGTGTCTTCTTTGTCAGTATTTTATCGTTACTTTAACAAACGATGCTCAAGTGAGCTAGCCAACTGCATTCCTCCTCTCCTTGAATTCACCCGCAATACACGTCTCGCCAGGAATGCACATCAGTTTACCCTTAAGCCTGCTTTCGGACGCACAGTGAAATTTAGAGACTCGTTTTTTAGCCGCACCACACGAATATGGAATGCTCTTCCCAGCTCAATATTTCCCGTAGATTACAATCCGCAGATGTTTAAGACCAATGTGCACAGGTACCTCCTCTCTCTCTCCCTCTATACCTTCGGCCCGTGTCTTGACCACGGACAATTAAGGGTATTAATAACCCCTTGAACACGCGCAAATTATAAAAAACAAAAAAAAAACCAATTATCAAGCGATCAGTCTCCTTAACAATGCGTACAAGATCTTTCTCTCTCATCTCTATTTTGTGTGACTGCCAGAAACAATGCGTCAATAGGCCAAAAGGCTCTTATTAGCGCGGTTTCAGGCCGAGGAAGTCCACTATCGACCAAATCTTCATACTACAGCGGATCTTGGAATAGACTCAAGAGATACAGATCGACACCCCGCACCTATTGGTCGGTTTCAAGGCCGCCTAAGACAGCGTGCATAGAGACGAGTTATATAGCGCCATGTCCAGTTTTAATATTCCTGCCAAACTCGTCAGGTTGCGCAGGGCGACGATGGTGAACTCTCACTTCTCCGTCAGTGTCGGTAACGAACTCACCGAGACCTTCAATGCCAATAAAGGTTTTGGCGACTCGCTGTCATGTAATTTCTTCAACATTGCCCTGAAGAAGACCGTTAAAAACTCAATCTCCAACAGTAGAGGAACGATCTTCCAGAAGTCCCTACAATTGTTGGCATACGCGAACGACATTGATGTGATTGGACGAACACAGCGAGCCGTCAATGAGACGTTTGCTGGCAATAAAGCGGAAACGGCTAAAGTGGGTCTAGCGGTAAGCCAGTACAAAACAAAGTACATGCTGTCATCGCGAAAGGACGCACAACATCCACGTCTCGGAGACAGCGTCACAAGGGGCAGCAGAAACATTAAGGTAGTCAAGGACGTCGTCTACCTCGGCTCTGCAGTAAACACGGACAAAAACACCAGCACCCACATCAAGTTCTTGCCAATCGCTGTTTGGACTCAAGAGTCGATTGAGTAACTTGAGTAACAAGCTGACTATACGCAACACTCTGATTATCTCTGTTCTGCGCTGTGGCAAGACATGTGCGCTATTGAAAGCGGATGAAGAAGCCAGAAATAAGAGAGCTCTGTTATTTCAAGAAGAAGTTCTTGGTCGTTCTTCGTGCGGTCCTTGGTCCTGTTTGTGTTGATAGCGTTTGGCTCAGAAGAATCAACTGTGAACTTCACGGGGTTTAAAGCGGTATGCATTATCGATCTATCTCTAAGGTTAAGAGGTCTACAAAATGTCATTCAATTTGGCGCCGTGGGTATCGTAGTATCCCCCATTTAATCATTAATTATTTTCCTGAAATGACGTAAAATAAAACAGCACAAAACCAGATACTTGTTGTGTATCAAAGCCCCGAATTGAGTAACCACCCTGTTTAATTTTTTCTCATCCAGCAAAAGCAATGTACCAAACGAACTTACCCACAGCCGAAAAACGTCAAACTGACACAACTGTCATGCACCTATGTGGTCGGCGATGTGTATATTTTTTTTTAATCAAGCACATGGTTGATGTGCCAGTTCGAAAGTGTATTTCTTTCCTAATTTAATCATCGTTGCGGTATCAATTTTTCAATTTCAATGGGCAAAACGAAAAAACCCAAGCACCGGGCAAATAAAGTGAACCCACTCGGCATTCCCAGTCTGAAGGAGCTTGAGAACGAAGATGAATATCACGTCGAGACATCAGACAATGCAATCGATGCCATTCGCGATCAATTGCAATGCGGCAACATTGAGGAGAAGATCAACGGACTGCAAGCGATGGCGGTGCTTTCATCGAATCTAGTAAAGGTCCAAGCCATGTGTACCAGTGAATTGATACGCATCGCAGGGCCTCTACTCATGGAAAAAAATACCGCAGTGAGAAATGCTGCTGCTGGTGCATTTAGAAATATCTCAGTTCATGGTCTGCCAGTTTGTTCGGTGCTTGTTGAGCAGGACCTCCTCACACCGCTTCTGGCACTGTTGACTGAATACGCACACGACGCGGATTGGTTGCCTGACTTCGATGAGAAACTGAAGGATCAGCTTGGCTTGAAGTCTGATATATTCCTGCAGGTAAGTGGTGCAGTGTGAAGAGCCAGTTCAGTCAACCAGTCAATCGCATTTTTTAGGCAGTTAATCTCCTGTGGAATCTTTGCGAAAGCATGCCTGAAGCTGTGGAGACCTTCAATCAGTCGCACATTCTTGAGAGTTTCATTCGCTGCTTGGACTACAAGGTGTTTGGTGTGGAAATATCCATTTCTGTCGCTCAGTGCTTGTTGATTATATCGGAGGAGAACCCGAGTTCATGGAATACACTGAACAATCACGTGCCTGCATTCATCTGCTTGCTGAGCATTGAAGGGGACTTCCCCCATGTTCTGTTGAGGACCCTTGCAGCCGGTAGGTGTGGGAAAAGTGGTGAGACAATTGAGTTTTGATTGGGGTTCTTTCAGGAATCCTCTCCAACGTGCCTGCTCTTGCTGCGGCGCACATAAATAAGATCTTCCCAGCATTGTCGGTCACATTCGACGTGAATCATCGAACTGTTCTGGGAGAGCTGACCAGCGCACTGCCACTGTCGCCTCCGTCGAGACCTCAGGAGTTGGAAGTCAAAATGGAAACCATCGACGGTGAGATTGGTGACTCCAAGAAGGGGACCGGAGTTATATGAATTTTTGAACTATTCCAGAGGAAACAGAGGAAGCCGCCGCCCTGAGACGGAGGAAACAGGATTTGCCAAGTGAGAATGAGATGTACGTGCGGAACGTCGGTCATCTGCTTGAGGCACAGAGAATCGCTGCGGAAATCATAAGCAATCATTGCGTTGGCGATGATGAGGGTAGGTTTTGGCTGCACACACGAACGGACCACGTGACTTATGTGTTTTTCTGTTTAGAATCAAACGACGACGTTGAGGACGTTTCCGACAGCGAAAGTGTGCACGATTATGAAACTAGCATGAGCAACAGTTCCACAAATCTACAAAATATAGACAGACTGCCAGTGGACCTGCTAGAGGCCATAAAATCACTTGGACTGGTCGAAAAGGTACAGGAATCAGTAATTCCCTGCTATCTCCAATTTGTTCATGATTCACTTTCTCTACAGCTCTGGCAGAAAGCGCAGCCAATACAGGATAATGTGAACCAAATCCTCCAGGAGACTAACGTGGAATTGATGAAGAAGTAAGTACACCCCGCCGCTCTCAGACTCGCTTCACAATCGATTGCATTTCCACAGAGTGCAGAACATGAGGTACTCATGCCTGCTGTGCTTGCATAATCTGTGCCTTTCCATGTGCACCGAGGACCTCGGTGGACCGACTGCGATCTACGCCGTCTGGCTTGACTTGGGTCAGCAAGTATTTCGTGGCCCAGCAGACCCCATCCTCCTGGAGCCATCCACGTCGCTGATGCGCGCCGCCCTTGAGCACTTGAAAACGAACAAGGAGCTCTTCAACCAGATGTCGGAGAGTGATTTGACGGTAAGACCCATCACCTCGCTGTGTCGAGGACTACTCTGACATTAATCCACTTGCAGCTAATCTTGAACGGAGTCAACAGCTGTCGGGATGCGGAGATTCGCGCGAATTGGATGCGCATGCTGGGCACATTGGGATGCCTCCTCCCCGAGGCACTTGTCAAAGTCATCGTCGAATACATCTTGGATGTAACAGGCAATGTATGTCCTTTCCAGAGCTCACATAAACCGTGCATCTTGACTGGTGTTCTTTCTTGCAGGAAATTATGGTTTGGACAACGTCCGAAGCACTCGACGCCCTGATGGACATGTTCGCTGACAACGACTGGAATCAAGTTGTGGTAGAGCTCAACATGGTGGAACGGATTAAGCAGCTGGAAAAGGTCTTCAAAAGCAAAGTAAGTCTCCAACACGGTGGGTTTAAAAGGAGAGTCTCAGTTTCACGTCCTCACTTGCAGATTAGACAACAGAAGCGTGAACTCAAGGACAGATATGCAGCGGTCCAGACAGTGCGCACAAATCTTAGCCGGTTTGTGAAGTACATCGAAAGCGAACAGACCAAGTTCCTGCTGAAGAATGCGAAGTAATTCGCCGTTGGCAGCTGCAGACGGGACTGACTCACAAAATCCGTATTACTGACTCATGGATGTATGTTGTTTTTACATATTTTTAGCAAAGGATTGTTTTATATAAATAAACGAACTTTCTGTGTACACAGTGGAAATAGTTGTTTGAATAGCCTATGTCCTTTTCCTCCTCTAAACCTTCAGCATGTGCTGTGAGGGTATTCGGATCCATATTTACACGCCAAATAGTTGAACTTCACGGCCACTTCACTTACTTTCGTTTACCTGCTCACTACAGTGGTGAAGACGCAGTTGGTTCCCAGAAGCGCTTCGGAGGTATGAAAATAGACCATACCTCTGACTCTCTGTCCTCAGACTTGTGGTGGTAGATTCTTAAAGTACGTGTGTCGTTCCACAAGTCTATATTCAGACTTTTCTCACTACAGTTGGCTTATGTTAGGTCTCTCAACCTTTGAGGCTGTACCAACTCCCTGCAACGAATTTAGATATCTCTCAGCAGACCCCTCCCAACATACAACTGCAGTGGAATGAAAATAAAGACCTATCTTTGGACCCCCTGAATGTTGGATATGTCTGGGTTAGGTAATGTCATCATTTGCGATGGATTCAATTAGACCCAACGGTCTTTTGTGTTGCCACTGACTCTGTTACCATCCACTACTATTTTGTTGTTGGACGATTGTCCAGATGGATTTGACATCCCTTTCGGAGAAGTCCGCTAATTCATTAAAGTTGTATTCTCCCAATTTGTTTGCTAGGAGGCCAATCCAGGGCAGTTGCAGAGTAAATGTTACACGCTTTTCCTTCTTCTTCGTCTACGCATCTGCTACAGAAGTCGTTGTATGGTACCCCTAGTCTTGCAGCCTCTCTACCCATTGCACAATGTCCGGTAACAACTCTTACTAGATTACTCAGGTATTCCTTCCTTAATGATGATGGCCCTAATTCTTTTAAGTTTCCGGTCTGTAAGGACTGCTAATAGCTTCCCCAGTTTGGAAGTCCATTTCCGGCCATTGTAGTAGTTTCGCATGTAGGTATGTGTCAGTATTGTTCCATCTTTCATGGGCACTGCTGATCGCTAGCTCTGTGATGTTGGTTTTTTGAGCTTCTATTGGTATCCAGATGTTTTCAATCTTTTGTCCAATCATCGTAGTTCCTCTTTTGACTAGGTCGTCTGATTCACAGTTGCCTTAAATGTCTCTATGGCCTGGAACCCAACCCACCCTTAGGCTGCATTGTCTTGCTATCTCGTTAACAGACATAGGACAGGGTCTTATCAATTTTGATATCAAAAATGGTGATTCGTCTAACATAATTGCTGCTTAACAATCGGGGAAGATGACGATGCTCTCGTTCGATAACGTTCTCATCAACAGCCACTCAGCAGCTTCACGAATATCCGGTATTTCTGTCTGGACAACACTTCTGTGTCTGGTAGTCGAAAAGAACAGATGATCTGGAAATGATCTGTGTAAGTACCCCGTCCCACTGCGGTACCGGTCTTACAACCAAATTTTCTTAGCGTTGTTGTTGTTCAGATGAGAGTTCCTCGCCCATGGTTAAGTTGCCTGGCTACTTCCGCGTGGCTGCACACTTTGTTGTGGTGTGAGAGCTTTGCAAAGATCAATGACTCTTGGGAATTTATTCTCTATGAAGAGACATGAAGCTAAGCTGCAGGCATCACCTTGTCCTCCTTCTCCTCCACCTAATCCTCAGCACTACTCTCCATTTTGCTAGGCTGGACTAAGATGTAACCATACCACATCACAATGGGTCCAATAGAACCTACATAAGTGAGAAATGGTAAAACCGCGTCTACGCACGTACCGAAGCATGCCAAAAGCAAACTAGCCTGGGGGCCTAGTATAAACAATAGCCTAAACGACACTGTTGCCGAGACTCTCCCTCAGAGACTAGAGATTGGTCCCGCTACCGACAATGAATCCTTGGCTATCCAGGTGGGTAGGAAGGTAAGTAAATGAGTGCTCTTACGGCCATGGCTGACTTAGAACCACATTTTGGATCCTATCTGTTCTGGATGGTTGTTCTAATTACTCCCTGGACAACTTGTTTTGCTGCCTTTTCTACTTGCTGGTATCATTTATCAATTTTAGGAGGTTTTAATCAAATCAGAAAACTTTCCATCCTTGGTATGTGCATCAACACAGCGCTTTGTTGGAACGATCACATATTCGATGTCGCCAAAAATGCTGCGAAATGTTTAGGTTTCCTTAATCGATGCAAGGAATACTTCACCCTCTCTGATTTGGCTTTAACCTATAAGGCGTATATTCGCTTGAGTATAACGCTCATATCTGGTCTGGTGCCCCCAAGACCACCCTGCACCTACTAGATAGAATCCAAAAGCGAGCGATAAAACTTATAGGAGACAACGATATCGCGGGTTCATTAGACTCGCTTGAACATCGACGTACCGTGTCTTCTTTGTCCGTGTTTTATCGTTATTTTAACAAACGATGCTCAAGTGAGCTAGCCAACTGCGTTCCTCCTCTCCTTGAGGAGACACACCTTGAGGTAAGGCATGCCTGTCATAAAAGGCGACTAAAATCCTGAGCTAAAAGCTAATGGTTTAGGAAATAACCTACTCCGTTGCTTGTCAAAATGATGGTTTCAAGCTCGCAAACAAAGGAATGAGTGGTAGGTGCTTTATCTTATTATTGACACTCCACAATAAAGTCTTGGGTTTATAACAAGGGCGGCCAGTCCTGGGATGTTATGGCATCCTACTGGTAGCTTGACCAGGGGCTATAGTCTGGTGCCACGGGAGATCAGGCTTCCGCCCGTGAGACCCGCATAGGTTTCATCCTGATCACTTGAGGCTGGCCCCCAAGTGGGAGCATCGTGGTGGCTTTGGTTTAAAACCCAAAACCGCGAGGAGAAGTGGAGATATACCTGCATGCTGGAGAGGTTAATCTTGTCTATTACGGCGATGGGCATTTGCGACTTTCCGACGTGAAAGGTATTGATTTAAGTCTAAGTGGACTTGCAGATAACAACCGGGTGCAACGACCCAAAGAGTAGCAGAGGTGTTAGATGGGCCTCGCCACCCTACCTTCTTCTTCTTCTTTGTGTGGCGCTACAGTCCGGGGTGGACCTGGGCCTCAACCAACATGCCTCTCCAACTAGCGCGATCCCTGGCTAGCTGTCTCCAGTTTCGCACACCAAGTTGGTTGAGGTCTTTCTCCACTTGGGTGCGCCACCTTAAACGCGGGCGTCCTCTGTTGCGTTGCCCGACAGGTTCGGATTCGAAGATTCTTCGGGCCGGAGCTGTGGTGTCCATCCGCTCTACATGACCTAGCCACCGTAGGCGTTGGATCCGTAGACGCCTAACTAGGCTCATGTCGCTGTACAGCCCGTACAGTTCGTGATTGAATCTACTCCTCCAGAACCCGTCAACACAAACAGGACCAAAGATCGTGCGTAGAACTTTTCTCTCAAAGAGACCAAGGACTTCTTCATCCGCTTTCGAGATTGTCCATGCCTCCGCGCCGTATAGCAGGACTGGGATGATCAGGGTCTTATATAGAGTCAACTTGGTTCTTCGAGAGAGGGCTCTATTACTCAATTGCCTCTTGAACTCGAGGCAATTGAGCGGTTGGCAAGAGTTATCCTACGCTTGATCTCGGTACTGATGTTGTTAGTACAGTTTACTCCGGAGCCGAGGTAAGTGAAGTCCTTGACTACCTCGAAGTTATAGCTGCGCATTGTGACGCTCTGTCAAGACGTCGATGTTGTATATCCTTTTTTGAGGACAGCATATACTTCGTTTTGCTTTCATTCACCGCCAGACCCATTTTAGCCGCTTCCGTCTCAATGTTAGCAAAAGCCTCACTGACGGCTCGCTGAGTTCTGCCAATCACGTCAATGTCATCGGCGTATGCTAACAATTGCACGGACTTCTGGAAGATCATGCCTCTAGTGTTGGCCGCCACCCCACCAAGGTGGAGAAATAGGTCCATAAGCTTATTTCTAAACTTGGAACTTGAGATTCCTACTGAAGGCGTCGGATATATGCCTTACGGTGATATAAGCCTTACGGCAGGTGATCACGTAAAACACTTATTGAAATTTCTACAGGCGTTTTTGTAGATTTTTTAAACACTTTTACTTACTTATTCAAATTGAAGTTACGACGATCCGGTTCGAAATAAAAACGCGTGCGTATCGGGTGACGATTCGTGGAAGTTTTTATTTTTCCAGTTCATTTGGTGCTTCGATAAATGATACAATATTTCGTTAAACTATAAATATGGCCGCTTAGGCGCAAAATTCAAATATTAGACCATTTAATTATAATTCAATGTTTAATTCACAATGGTTGTACTTTAATTTAAGGATTCATTTTTTATTTTATTATTTACTATTACATTTATATTTAAATGCGTATGTTCTGGCGAAACACCGGCCGCGTTGAAGGGCTATAGGCTTCAAACTTCCCCAGGCAGAACCGCTAACTTTATGATGGGGCGTCTTATTACGACGTTTCGCGTCCTTACTTCCGCCACTCTGACCTTTCCGTCCGCCCCTGCGACGACTGCGACGACTCGGCCGATTGTCCAATGTTGCGATGGACTGTTGTCTTCGTGGACGACGACGACGACGACCTTTCCGATCACGAGGTTTGGTTGCTCCTTGGCCCATTTGCTGCGACCTTGCAGGCTCGTCAGGTAGTCCCTTGACCACTTCTGCCAGAACTGCTGCTTGAGACAGCATACAAGCTGCCATCTTTTTAAGCAGCCCATTCGACCTTCCGACAATTGCTCTGGTGGTACCGCTCGAAGGGGGCTTCCAATAAGGAGGTGTGCAGGGGTGAGCGCCTCGCCGTCGTTGGGGTCTGCGCTGAAGGGTGCGATGGGCCTTGAATTTAGCACTGCTTCGACCTCGGCGAGAATCGTGAGCAGTTCTGTTCTGTTCTGTTCCCCCGTAATACACGTCTCGCGAGGAATGCACATCAGTTTACCCTTGAGCCTTAAAAATGTTCGTGTCCACCTCAGATTTCAGCGCCGTGAGAAGAAGAAACTAATCAAACCATCAGCTTACCTGGCCCAAGTACATTATGTAAGCAGCGATCAAAGCCACTCCTTGCACCCCAAAAACACCACCGCATCAATAAAACTCAGCAAAAGTACTTTGCAATGTCTAAATTGTCAATTGATATCTATATTTGTATCTCATTTATGAAATAGTCCATATTCTATTTACCAATTAATTGTCTAAACTTATCCATACATATGTATTCATAGAAAAAAATATATATTTAAAGTTAAAAAAAAACATATTGCAATCATGGAAATTGATTCACAAATTGGAAATAAAAAATTCACACATTTCTATCTCTCTGCCCATCAAATGCTCAACTTTCTTTCGATTTTCCATAATTTTCTCTTCTTTTTTTGATATTTTCTCTTTTAGAACGAATGTAAGAATACAAAACAAGACATTCTCGTTGCACATGAACAATTTATTCCCCTGTAAGGGGTGTGGGTCTAGTGGAAGTAAAAATAAAAGAATTTAAAACCCAAACAAACACTTAAAAGAAATTCTAATTGCAAAACAATTTCTTATTTTCGTACAAAACACTTCCCTTTCTATAATACAATGATACAATAAGCGTAGGCAGTACATCTTACATATTTCTTTTTTTTTGTTTTGTTTTATTTTTTCACTTATGGTTTTCATATTTTTCACAATTAAATTATTAGGTTAGTGAAATATGCATAGGTATCTTTAAAATTAAATAAAGTCGCACATATGTTTAATTATTTGTCATTTAATTTATACATACGTTTGCCTGCACTGAGTTGCAAAAAGGGGCAATTAAGAACTTTGGGTTCGCACATTTGTGTCAAGTGGAGAGTTGAGGAAGTGTGTTTTTACAGCCGCCACGTGATGTTATCCGGCGTTTTGTTCTCGGGCGAATAAGCCGATGGAGCTAAGGCTCATGCTTGTTAAATGATTCGTTTCATTGCTGTCATAGCCAGTTGAGCATGATTTATGATATGTTTCAGTTGTTTCCTAAGGGATACAGAATTTTGCCTAAATAGTCACGTTCAGAGAACTCAAACTACCGATGGTTTATGAGCACTCTACTGCTTCTTACATTCATTCCTTAATACCTCGTAATCAGCTCAAGAATGAATGGGGTGTGAACAAGTTTTGTGTAACACATGAATACATCTGCCTGCCATACATCATCTACGGTCGTCATTCAATCAAGTGAGCTTGTCTGCTTGATTCGCTTGAATATTTGTTGCTGTCTTCTGTGAGGGTGTTGCTTTCAAGAGCTTATGATGGATGTACAAATTTATCTTGTGAACGTTTGTTGCTGTCTGCTGTAGGGTGTAGCTTTCAGGCACATCTTCAGATCGCCTGGAAATGTTTACAGTCGCCAATATGGTCAGAATTAGTGCCTGCAAGCGGCTTAATCGTAAAAGAACAATTGAAATCGAAAACAACGTGTACCTGCCTTGACGTTTGGGCAGCCAATAAATAAGAGAATGCTCTGTAGCACCACAGAAAATTAGCAGCGCTACAGCAACTGGATGAATATTTAAACGTAATTCTGTTCAACGACTGCAGGATCTGCGAAACAGATTAAATGCTTTAAAGCACCAGAAGATCTTTCTGCAACCGGATTGATTGTCAATCGAAGCATAGCGCATTACTAATCATTGAGTTCATACAAACGACGTATGGATTGAGAATCAATTTTTTTTTTTTGCACAATGGGCTACGTTGACGTAGGTGCAGCTGCTCTCTTAGAACCTTCTCGTACAGCAGTCAGGGACTTCAACCTAGAAACAGTTTCAGTTTCGACAAGTCCTTGCTCACTGCCTGAGGAAGTTGATAAGAAACATCAGCCACAAGATTAAATGCTGCATGCTGTCAGTGTATCAAACAACGAAGGGAATTCATAAGGTCTCCTGTTCACGACACCCCCTTTTGAAGTTACAAAGATCGTAGATCGTCGCCATCTGGAAATACATGTACCACGTCAACGAGTCTGAACCTGAGAGGCAAGAGGAAGCTTGTTTCATGGTGGAGAAGAACCTCAATCGATTTGGTGCTGGCCTCTGGAGCAAGGAACTGCAAGCTTGCAATGACTCGTACTCTTGGTCGTCAAGATCTGGTCTACCTCGCACTCAAATGACTAGACAGGGAAGAATGTAAAAATGATGCAAATCCAGTGATCCTACGAAGGGAAATTCGTACGAAAGAATTTGCAAAGAAATTCTGATACGTCCTTCCGTGGATCAAGCCGAATCAACTGTATGCTCTGAAATATTTTGCAACTTATAAAAATGACATCCGTATACGCAACTACTCGACGGACGAGGAATACTTCTTGAAATTACAATTATTGTCTTGAATTTTATGAGCCGTGAGTCAGTTTGTTTGTTACATTTCGAAAAGAGATTTCACACAAGGTACGAAGATGCTTTAGACGCTTCTAATATCTTCTAACAAACACGCAATAAAACCAATTAAATGCAGGAAACACAAACGCACACGTCCTTACAATCAAACTCCACTCAATTCAAATGTCTTTTTTGAAACTCAGTGCTAATCATCAAAATAATATAAAGAACAAATAAAAGGAATGTCATCGGAACATATTCTTCCTTTTGTTAGCGGTTACCTAAGAGAAAATAATAATAACCTCTCCTCTGCTTCTAAAGTAAACAATCATATTCTATACATAGTTTTATACAGATCTTAAATAACAAACTCCAACCGCACACCAATGGCTACACACCGGCGGCAGCGAGAGTCCTTGTGTTTAACTAATTTTAACAACATAACATAAATAAATATAATAAATCTTTTTTTTTTTGTTTTGTTTTGTTTTCTTGGTTCTTTACATAAAAAAGAACTCTGCGTTTTTTTCTTCTTCTCTTGTTAACAAAAACTCGTAAACAAAATGAAATTGAATTGATCGTGTGTTTGGATATTGAACATATTGTTTATAGTTATTCATTGTGTGCATTTCAGACACTCTCTCCTCCTTCTCCTCCTCCAATGATATAATTTCTTTAAGGTGTCTGTAGAGTGTGTGTGTTTTTGAAAATGATTTATTCACTAAATTCTCACTCTGTCGATAATTGAATAAATTAAATGAGGGCGCTTCGTGCTGTTCCATCATCGGACGACAGGGTTGATTTTTTTCTTTTATAAACTAAATTGCATTCGAACAGTCGTCGATCACGTGGGTCGATGAGAATGCAAGAGGGAACGGAACAAAATAACTTCCACTTCTTCTTCTTTTTCATTTTGTAGTCAACAAACTAATATTTCATTTTATACATTATTATCACCTAGCTATAAATTATGTTTAGAGAAAATCGATAATGAAATAATATATATGTGTGTTTATGTATATACGTGTATATATAGACTAAACCAATTGCTTTGATTCTAGTAAGAATAGTAGTGGTATCAGAGAAAAGGGTTAAGTCATCCACTTTGTGTGTGTTCTCTGGGAAAACTTAAGACGGATCCAATTGCGGTCTGGATGGCGATTGTTTCCACGATTGGGCTGACGTTCAGAGTTTGTTCAATGCTTGCGCTATGATTCGTCTATGTGCAGCTCGAGATACGTGCAACTACTTGAATTGCAATGTGGTGTATCGGAATTTTGGAATATGAGCTACAACTTCGGATCCAACGCTTAAGATGGCTAGGTCATGTAGAGCGGATGGACACTACAGCTCTGACCCGAAGAGTCTTCGACACCGAGCCATTGGGACAGCGCAACAGAGGACGTCCTCGCACTAGATGGCGCACACAAGTGGAAAAGAACCTCAACCAACTTGGTGTGCGCAACTGGAAGCAGCTGGATAAAAATCGTGCTGGCTGGAGAGGCATGTTGGTTGAGGACCAGGTCCACCCCGGCCTACAACTTCATTAACTGTTTGGAGAGCTCAACAGATGACTCGAAGACCTTTAGACCCGATGATCTACCAACAATTTGATGCCGTGTACTTGAGAAGAGGTGGAGACGGCTAAGGTTTTATCGAACAACAATTGACAATGTCCAGATGACATTTAGTCAACAGAATTTTTACCTTCTGTTCATACATGCTGTACATCGATGATCTGTTGCACGCACCTCCGTTGAAATTTCTTTCTGATAGTTCTTAATAAAATACAATTTAAATAAATCAACAAAAATTAGTAGCACTTCATTATTTGAACGCAAATCTGTACAATGATTGCAGGGCCTGGGCAACCGCCGCAGTTGTTGAAAACACCTTAATGCAAGTCTTTCTGCAACCGAATTGATTTTTAATCGAACCTTCTAAAGGTAGGGCGTCACTGAAATCATTGAACAAAAGACGCATGGATTTTTGTCAGTTTTAGAAGCAGTTTATTTTAGTGCACAATGAGCCAACGCTGGCTGCTGTCGTCTTGTAAAGCAGACAGCCATTTCAACTCAACCAGTTTCAGTTCCGACAAATCTATGCTCATTGTTTGAAGAAGATGATAAACAAACAAATTTCGGCTGCAAATGTAAATGCGCATGTCCGTCTCTCAATCAACGAAGGCAATTCATGACTTCTCCTGTTCACGACACTTTCTTAAAACTACTTTGACATCAATGACTACACGGAAATGGTAAAAAAGGCACCATTTCATCTCACTGTGGATTTCAACAGGGTCGCCTGCCACAAGTAAAGCTCCTCTTAAGAGATTGGTATCAATGTCAATGTTCCTTTTCCTAGAGACCCAAGAAAAGCCTCTCGTGTTCATAATCTTTGCTGTCGTCAAAAGGTCACAAGCAGAGCCTCTCACAGTATGTTGTCAAGTTAACAAAGATCATAAGGAATGTCTTCAAAGTGATTGGTTTCCTTCACTTTTTGGACATCACAAGGTCTCAGAGTCGCTCTTTTCGTGGATTTGGCCAGAAGGTTTTGTCTCTCTTTGTGTGGAATTTGAAGCTGTTGCTCGTATTTTGAACTAAGAAAGGAAACTCGCTCAGTTCATGGACATTTGAAAAGTTCATGTTTCTGAGTCCAATTCGAAATCTTAGAAGGAAACCTCAGATCTACATCAAGGCTCTTGTGGACAAAGAAAAACACACCCAAGGCAACAAATAGAACTCAATGCTGCAAGATGTGCATTTGTCTGTCTCCCACTTCCCTCCTGTGTCATTTGTCTTTGAAAAGGATTGTCTTCGGAGGTCCTCCTATGAGGTCAAACTTAATGCGAAAACGTTCCGGGAAGTGCATGTGTCTGTTGCTTACTTCCCTCGTATGTCGTCTGTGTTTGAGAGAGAGAGAGAGAGAGGCTTCGCATACTGTACTTCAAAGAACGCGCTGAATTTGGGTTCAAGTAAAACTTAAATCTCTCTGTTGTTCTCTTAGAGTTCAAAATCAGAACAAAAATCTCAAAATTTTGGGGTTCCTTCATTCGTTTTTGTCAAGATTTTGTTTTTTGCTCGTGTGGAACTAAGATTCATTTTCAACTAAGAACATTTCCTTACCGTCTGTGGTAATTTCGATCCCTGGGGGTAGTTGGAAGTCTTCAAAACGTGTCCTCTATCTTTCTTCATCAAATTTTGTCAGACTTTATATCCACACATTGCTGAAGACTAACAATGCAAGACAACAAACAGAACTCAAAAATTCTCGAAAGAGGTTCAATTTGATGTGAAAATGTTGCAGAAAGCGCATTTGTCTGTCTTTTAATTCCCGACCGTCCATGAAAAGGTTTTTTCTTGGTTTTCTATCCTTCAAGGAACGCACTGCATTTTAAGTATTCTCTTCAACTACAAATCAAGCTCCCTTTGTCTGTCAAAAGTGTCAGGAAAGGCCCGTGACAGCTGTCAGTCTCCTCTCGCACATAAACTTTACCTCAGTAGATAGACAGCACAAACTGACATGAAATCATAGCCTGTACAGCTTAAACAAAATCGAAACCACCCTAAAACCCTTCGTCCATCTCCTGCTCTCTTGTCAGACCTCAAAGATTGGTTAAAAAAAAATAAAAAACAAGTTTCATTAATTCCCTCTCAACACACACCACAGTCACCTGCCAGCAATCGATCCGCCTCAAGCAACGTTCACACGTCAAGCTGAACTTATTCAAAAATTGAACTGTATTGTAGGCATGTAATTAATTTTAGGATGTCAAGTCAATTGATACAACCCGACTAGCCGAACCGAATTGCATTAATGGCAAACTTCTCGTGCTACGTTCACTAACGCCTACCGGTCTGCTACCACTATTACTATTGCTATTGTGAATACTATTTATAGAATTGTTGTTTGCGGCTATTGAAGCTGGACACCATTCGGCAACCGATGCATTTTTCTTTGAACTACTCTGCTGATGGTGATTCTCCTCGTTCTGATAACTACTACTAACTATCAGGTCATTGTTGTTGTTATTCGCTGTCGCTGTGCTGGTTCCCGTCGCGGTGGATAGAAATGAATTGATGGTAATCGGATTTGTGGTGTAATTTGAAAATATGAACACGGATGGTTGAAGGGGCTTTGTTGCTGAGCTGACAGCACCGTTTTGTGTGGGCGATACAAGGATGTTGCCTTCGTATCGGTTGAGTGGTGCGTTTGTCGGCTTGTCCTCACCCTTCGATGGGGGGGTTCGACTGAGGCAGTCGCTTCCTTTGAAGGATGTGGTCGAGGTGGCGGCGGCAACAACGGTTGGCGAAACGACCGATGAAATCCGTCGCGCCATTCCGTTGACTGGCTCACGGAGAATCGGTGTGAGGGTTATCTCATTGTTAAGGCGTTGTGTAATCCTTTGCAATTGCATTTTCAATGCATGCGACGATAACGGTGGCGTTGTGCCCAGACCATTGGGCGAGGGACCGTGCTGCTGATCCGTGTCATCGTCTGAGGAGCACAAGTCAATTGTGTCCACAATGATCTCCGCCGAGGGCGAAGAGATCTTCCAATTTGAACTTCTGGATGTGTCGCGGGTGAGTTTGATATTTAGCTTGTTTGAATGAATGGCGGCTCGCTTCCGTTTGATGATTTCACTGTCGGTGATTTTACGCAGCCGCACAGAGATCGGACGACATCGCTTAATCAACAGCGAATTTAGGAACATAAAATTCTCTGTGCGTTGTCGTTGGGAGAACTGCCGTCGCGGGAATATGTACGTGTGAATGGTGTAGTCTTGTGGCTTTTTAAATGTACAATGCGACACGGGAGAGGTATACTTTTTGTCAAGGAATTTGGGCTTAATTGTACCCTTGGCTAGGATGGGCGCATAACAGAAGCGTTCCATTCGATCCAGTCGCTCCATGAGGTAGTCTTGTGTCATTAGGGTTTTTGAGGTTTTTATAAGAAGCTGTCCGGCTGGCGATGACAACGGTATTGTCGGACATCGCGACAGTGAATGTACGGCACGATTGCGTCGTGGTAAGCGTTTTAGTTTTTCAAGTGGCCCTGCAGAAGCACTCGCATCTTTGGCTTCTTTGGTGTTACCCGATCCACCGGAGGGGTCAGTTGTGGCGGTGCTACTTTTGCTGCGGCATTGCAAATTGAAATTGAGTAAGAAGCCTATCCGCAGTTCATTGTTCTCAGTCGTGTTTGATGACAAATTCAATTGATTGTCTTCTGTGGGTTCGGGTGAGTCACAAATGATGACATCGTCGTCTAAATTGCAGGTTTTTTCATGTTCCTGGAAAGGAGAGAGAGAGAGAAAGAAGAGTTTTTAGTTAACGTGGGAAGATGTATAGATTTTGGTGTATAAACAAATAAATGAATGCTGCATTCGACGAGGTATCGCCTCAATAAATGTTGTTATAGTTTGATTCATAATTGAATATTGGTACTGTAGCCAAATGCATGTATTCATTGAGTAACGAATATTCAATTAAGTACCATGTAACGAAACGTTACACCTCAATTGATATCGTTATTACTTTTAACTACTTTTTTGTCTGCGTGATGTTAGCTGACAGGGTTAGGTGCACTCTCATGCTCGAATGGACATTCAAGAGCTACATTTTACATAGCATACACAGACAGCAAGGAAATCCAGGCGTGATTGGTTGTGCGCATACCATGTTCTTCTCTTCTAGTGTTTTTCTCTATACTGCTTTTGATGTTTAATCTGAATACAGTTGTGACTTTTTTGTGCGCACAATGGTACTTAGTTGTGCCACATCATGAGACAACACACTGTGTGTACTATATCAGCAAACCTCTCTTGAATGCAAAGAGCGTATGTATCAGAAATAAGAGACAAAGAGATATCCATCTTCGGCCATTTTTGCACCTAGTCCACAAAAGAGGGGATTGTGAGAGTAGTGCAAATCCCTTGAATTTCACTTATACTTTTACAAATTCGTCAATTCACCCCTATAATGGCGGCCGATTCGTCAATTCACCAAAAAATGACGGCCGATTCATCAATTTTTGTGAGAACATCGTGTGAAGTTGGGCACAACCATGTACTATTGTTTGAAGAGTGTTTAATTGGTTCATGATGCCACTAATTATTTACAGGAATATTTTGCATCAATTTAATCCATATTTCTATGCAATACATCAAAAATGAAGTCAGTTTCATAGCATTCATACATAAATTCGAAAAAAGTTTAAGAATTAAAATTAAAATTTCTTAATTGATAAGAGAAATCCCTAGATACTGACACTAAAGCTTAATCAGAAAAAAAGCTGCCAGAATTTGGAAGTAACTTCCATCATATATATGTAAAAAAGGAAAAGCAGCAAAGAAACAGCTTATTTTGTTGATTAATGTAAGTGTTTCAAAATTATATATATACCTGTACATAAGTGTAGTACAAATGCATTTTATAGATATTATTCACATTTGAGCAAAAAACATATATTTATTAGCGATGGGCGATTGCGAATGAAATTCATTTGAATTCGATTGTCGATTTATTCGGTCTCATCAGAAAACAATCGAATAATAATCGAATCGAATCGAAAATGCCGGGTACTATTATCCCATTGTAGAAATGTATGTATTCCTCGAATTATTGATATGTTGGTGTCAGTGTAAAAAATCAGCGTAAGGCTGTGTCTCCAATAAGAAACTATACACACCAAAATAGGAACATTGGGAATGGAAATACAGCCAAACCTCTGTAATTGGAACATCATTAAATCGTATTTTCTATAATTCAAACCAAATTTCTGAAAAATATTGGTTCCCGTGGCTATTTGAATTTTGGAGGTTCGACTGCATTCCCCCTTGTACTCTCACTCTCATAAATGTACAGTTAGTAGTGGAACGAAATGAAAAAGAGATAAGCGAGAGAATCGGCGGATGTACACAATTTACTTATCTCTCTCCGACTTGAAGAATCGACGAATACATACAATTTAGCAATCAATCTCTGACTTGAAGAATCGACGAATACAAATTAAGGAATCTCTCTCTTTGACTTGAGGAATCGGCGAATACACACATTCGTTGGAGATTGGAATCGGACCTACAAGAATCGAAAATCAACAATCGACTCCGCTCATTCGAACATTATTCGATTGTTTATATTCGCAATTGCCCACTGCTAATATTTATCCGTTTATTCATTAATATCAACCTAGTGTTGCAGAAAGAAACTCCTACAAACAGGAGCTTAATTAATTTACCGCGTGAACATACTCTTGTTGGTTTGTGTACCCGTCCTCACGGTGTTGAATACTTAACACAGAGAATTTGAAAATGTCGGGTAAGCGAGCGAATCTTCTGTATTCCTTACCTCAAAATTGAGAAAAAAGATTGCCCTCATATTTGAAAAAAACATGATCGATAAACCCCATGGATTGGAACGAATTTCAGCGCTGATCGCACGAAGTAAATTTTTATATATGTACACGAAGAATCTTCGAGTCCGAACCTGTCGGGCAACGCAACAGAGGACGCCCGCGTTTAAGGTGGCACACCCAAGTGGAGAAGGACCTCAACCAACTTGGTGTGCGAAACTGGAGACAGCTAGCCAGGGATCGCGCTAGTTGGAAAGGCATGCTGGTTGAGGCCCAGGTCCACCGCGGACTGTAGCGCCACACAAAGAAGAAGAAGATACATATGTACACCCACGATGACTGCCGACGGAACTGATCGAACTTTACACTCCGGCGCCAACCAATCTGATGACTGTGCTAGTTTTTGACTCAACACGTAATGAACGGACTGCCACGCGCACATGTACCTGACAAGACTAACTTGACCAGCAGACAAAGGAACATTGTGACTCAGCATAAACTGAGAAAATGCGATTCAAAGTAAATAAAATAGCCGCGATAATTTGTTTGAAAACTCATTTGTGCGCACAAGTCCTTTGCAATGGCGAACACAACGTGACGCTGTGATCAGCAGTTCGCGTATTTTTTTAATCACCCATTTTCGCAGATGTGTGTTCGTAAACAATAACAAGATCTCAATAACATTGACATCATCGCCTTTTATTCGATTTCTCAGTCGGTTGCCGTCTAATACCGATTTAATTGATTTCTTGTGTTCAAACTGTGCTTTGAATAAACATTCGTGAGGCATTTGGTCACTGTGTGGGTGCGTTACGAGATGAACTTACTCCAGCCAAGCATAAGCTTCCAATTATGGGGACAGAGTGTAGTCCTTTGGAAATCTTGCAGTTGAAATTCGAACAGGAAACAATAAATGATATGAAGCTTATTTGTTAGCAATAGACTCGTATGCAGAAAAGGCAAACAAAAATGGGGGCATGTTCGTGGTACGAGTACATGCGTTTATGCGTGACGGCCTCTATCAGTTTTTTTGAGATAAGAACCGCAATAGAGTTTGTGTTCTGCTTCCCATCGGGAAACTTGATAAGCTTACTCTTAGGCTTGGAAGGGACGTAAACAAAGTGAATTCGTTGCATAGACAGTTGAAGTAACTGCATTTCTTTATTCACGATTGGTATTGCTTGAAGATGGATCCCACGTTTGAAGAAACTAAAGTCGATGTCGATTTCTCAGACCTGTATCTGACGAAAGGAACCCATTTAGGACTTCCTAGAACTTGCCTCGTGACAAGCTGACACCCAGCTGTCACATAAAATGTCACAACAATAACCTCCCTCCTGAAATTGATTCCTTAAAACTAGAAAAAAAAGTGTACACGAAAAACTTACCACAATAGCTTCTTCGGAGTACAATTCAGCATCACAGTTATCACAGAGATAAATATCAAAGGGCGCTGGTTCAACCATATGTTGCTGCTGCGAATTTATCTTTGATTTTTGCTGCAATAAACATTTCCGACTTCGTTGCGGTTGATCGTACGACTGTGTGTGGAGTAAATTTAAGCGATAAGAAATGAGTTTATTTTTTTCTCTCCCTCTCTCTCTCTATTTGAAATAAAATAACTCAAACATACCATGTTCTCATTGCGAAATGTGACCAATAGCTTATTGCTACGTCTATCGAACAGTGACGTTGTCGAATTATAGTTGTTAATAAATCGAAGACTAGCATGTTCGTACGCAGCTAAATCATTGCAGAATCTGAGCAGGAACACACTTTTATGAAACTGATAGCAGATTATGACAATCTCTTTCATTTTTTGTAGCCAATTCTATTTGGTGTTGGGAGAAACAGAAACAAATCAAGTTTTAATTTTTTTGCAGATAAGAATTTCTGCTTCAAAGCTTTTCTTCTGATCTCTTACCCCGGTGAATTTTTTTGGTTTTGTAAATGGTATTGTGTAGGCGACATTCTCGGGCCACCACTCCGGTTCACTGTAGTCAATTTTGCCCTGTAAATTGATGTGGCCCAGGGAACACTGTACCATAAACGGTATGAAGTTCTCCAGTTGACTTTCGGTGATCTTGTCCAGAGACGTGGGATAACCATTGGCAAAGAGGAGTGGTAAATTCGAGATCATATTGTGCTGCTGTACCTCTTCGATTTCCTCCATCTTGATTTAATCTGTAAATGAAACAAAAAAAAAGAGAAATCAAAGTTCTTGCGCGTGGAAATTTTATTTTAATTTTATTCCTTTTATCTAAAAATAACATTTATCGCTGTCGTTAGGTGGGGAACTCCCAACACGCAGTCTTCCGTGTTGTGTGTGACATAGATGCGTACATAAGTATGTATGTCACTGAATGTTATGCTGTTTAAATGTTTTCCTTTACAATCAGCCTTGATATGAGGTTGACATGTTGTGACGCCCCCTATACAAGCAGTGACTAGCTTTAGGTCATCTCGAGCTGACGTAAACAGATTTTTTGTAATGTGCTGAAGGATTACGAAATGTGACATTCATGCATTTGACGACGCATTTGAGGAGAACATGTAAGTAGAAAACTACAGTGGAGTCTTCCTAAGTCGAACTCACCCTAACTTGAACTTATTTTGATCACATGACAATTCGACTTTGGGAGAGTCCTGTGTGGTGTGGTGCGCTGCGCTTTATAATGACCTCATTCAAGGCCAAATTTGAACAATGGATAAATGTGTCTTTAAACCTCATTTACAGCAAGTAACTTAATTCGTGTGTGTGTTTTTTTTTTTTTTTTTTTTTTTTCAAAGTATTGCCCTTCTGAAGCTATGCCCTTTTTTCAGATCTTTCTGGCAATGTATGAATCCCATCCCAAAAGAACTGCGCCGGCTTGGCAGCCAAGAATGGATCAAGCTAATTTTTGATATTCTGCTCTGGTGTGAACCGAATTTCAGTGAGGGCGTTCTGCATCGATCGGAACAAATGTTAATCAGAAGGGTCAAGGCCTGGGCTATAAGGCGGGTGGGTTAGAGCTTAACTGGAATAGCAATGTGGGGCCGAGCGTTGTTGTTGAAATAATTGAGTAACAAAAATAATTATTGTTTTTTAAGCTTTAAATGAATGAATGAATGTATTCAAATGACGTACAATAACAGTAGCTTTCCAACGTATGTTCCAATGGAATAATACAAGTCACGCCATCTCTTAGCAAACCGCACGAATTAAGTTTTAGATAAATATATTTGAGGAAAAAAAAATAAGAGACGAGAATACGAGACACGTAAAACGGGAACAAGCTCTTGACACACGCCTTATAACTGTTCTCTGTTAAACAATATTAATTTTAAATTCCAATTATTTTCAGCAAAATTTCAAAACACCACGACGACAACAGTGAGAGTGTCGGTAGAAGGAAGGAGTAATAAAGAGACAGCAGCCACACTTAGGCCAGCATATGTCGATTGTGCTACCACGCGGATCAATCTCTAATTTGTAAGGCAGTTTTTGATGAAGCGAAGAGGATGGCCAACTTTTACTTAGTTCAGTGGTAGGCTTCCAGAAGTCTGAATTTACGGGAAGAGAGAGCAATACGGTAGCAACGAGTGAGTAGCATTTGCTGTAGTTTTAGGTCGGAAGGTCCGAAGACCGAAAGTAGGATGTATACGGATCTTACACCCCGAATCGAGATGCACATTTCCGTACGAAAGTTCGAGTAGTGAACAGTTCTTAAGGCAGGAACGATAAACGTAGATCTATGTTGGTTCAGGAACAGTGTGAAACGGGAAGAGATATAATGGATGCGACAAAAGGTTAAGTTAGGTTATAGTGGCTGACTGCTAGGCTAGAGTAACCACATTGTGATACCACGCGAATTGACTTTTCCTAACACTGAAACAAGTTGCTGCTTCTATTGAAACGATTTAGCTGCCCTATGCTGGCTATGTTTACCCCTAGGCCCCTAGGTGTAGGAACCTACAAGTTAGAGCACTACAGGAGCAGAGTAGGTGATGAGTGTTTTCTTTCTCCTCTACATCCACCAGGCAATTGCAAAGTGTCCGGTTATGATTCCTATGAGCGTCTGTAATGAGTACTTACTGAGTTTAAGTAGACCGACCGACCGTTTAAGGTTAAGTGATATAAAGGGTGATTTTTTAGCTATTATCTTTTTGGCAACACTGGTTTAAACAGCTGACTCACGTTTCGTGTATTGTTTCACTGTCAAACATCTTCAGTTTGGTCTATAATTTAACCATGAATCGTCTTACAAACGAACAACGCTTGCAAATTATTAAATTTTATTATTAAAATGCGTGCTCTGTTAAGAAAGTTCATCGGGCGCTTTTTGTTGTTCATTGTGTTCAGCGACGAAGCTCATTTTTGTCTCAATGGGTACGTAAATAAGCAGAATTGTCGATTTTGGAGTGAATATCAGTCAGAAGCATTGCAAGAGCTACCAATGTATCCAGAAAAAGTCACAGTTTTGTGCGGTTTATGGGCTGGTGGCATCATTGGACCGTACTTCTTCAAAGATGATGCGAATCGTAACGTAACTCTGAATGGTGAGCGCTACCGTGAGATGATATCCAACTTTATTTTGCCCAAAATGCAAGAGCTTGACTTGCATGACATGTGGTTTCAACAAGACGGTGCCATATGCCACACAGCACGCGCAACAATGGACTTGTTGAGAGGCGAGTTCGGTGAACATTTTATTTCTCGTTCGGGACCGGTCAATTGGCCGCCTAGATCGTGCGATTTAGCGCCTCATGTCCATACAGACAAGCCCGCTTCAATTGACGCATTGGAAGACAGTATTGAAGGATTTATTCGTGAGATACTGGCCGAAATGTTGGAAAGAGTATGCCAAAATTGGACTAAGCGGATGGACCATTTGAGGCGCAGTCAAATTTCTAAATTGTGTTTTTTTTTTGAAAAGCTTTCCTATAGCTTTTAAAAAATCACCTTTTAAATTAAGGCAAAACTTAATTACAAATTAAGCGCATATAAAAATCTCAGGGGGTTAAGATTGTATAAATCGGCTTCTTATCTAGGATGTAAATAATCAACTTGACTGACAAAAAGAGCGAAGACCATGACATGAACCGATCGATTATCTTACATTTTTGTTAAAAAAGCCACGTTATTTAAACAAAATTGCGAAAAAAAAACAATAACTTCAAATCCACCAACGTTTGGTAAACTAAATGTATTTTGACAACTGTAATACTTGTCATTGAGCTATGCGTCATGCGTGGTTAACGATTACTGTCGAACTTGTCCCAAATTTCACGCATAACATTTTAGGTTCACTCCTTCAAGACAATGGTTCATTTTCCTTCTCGTAGGTCTCTTTGTTTAAAGACGACATATGGGCATATGAGTGAATGGAAGCTGTCGTTTCGTAAGAGATAAGCGCCATTTAAAAAGAGGAGTGGTTTACGGCGAAGGATTGTGCGAAAATCTCAAACTCTGACATTCCGTCCCATGGGTTTTTTCTATGTTCCAGGTATTTATAAGCCTTTAATTTTCTCGTCAACAAAATACTGACATAAGCTGCTACAGATATTATAATATATATATAATAATAATAATAATAATAATAATATGGGTGGCGCTACAGCCCGTAGGGGGCCAGGGCCTAGCTTCTCAGCAACCACTCGTGTTGTGCGTGCTATTGTTCTCTCACGAGTGGAAGGGACCTACAGTTTTACGCCGAATCCGAACGGCTTTGTTTAAGAAGTTTTCTCTAGACAGGAAATACTCTTTGAGCATTGTCAGTAACTCGAAAGAGGTGGGGCCGTGTAAATTGTCGTCGCACAGAGCAGGAATCGAACCTGCGACGTCGAGGTTGGGGTCGACGCACATACCCGCAACGCCACGGGCAGCTTTTGAACAGTATATTATGTTTGGCGCTACAGTGCGAGGCAGACCTGGCCACAGCCACTTGTACTGTGTGTTTTTCCAACAGCCGAAGGGACCTAAATTTGAGTCAAGCAGTTTGTGAAGATTTTCTAGGCAGATACACTGCCCGAACATTACCAGTAATTCGCGAGAGGTAGAGCCGTAAGTAAGGAAAGTTGTTTGCGTCGAGAAATGAACGTAGACGCAACCTACTAGGGAATGGTGTAACTTTCCATTATATCTTGTGGCATACCCCAGCGAGTTTTAATTTCAGGTTTGCTTATACCAGCTTTTTACGTGAAGACTCAGCATTGACCAAAGTCCAACCTGTATATCATGACAATCTAGTCTTCAATATGTAAATCGCAGCAGGTTTTCGTTTTGTTTACATACTAGAAGAAAAGTTTATCATACGACAGGAAGAAGTGAAAGAAAACAGTGGAGAATAGCTAAAGCCAGTTTCGAACACAAATCTTGCAAGCAAAAAAAGTGAGCAACAACTCGAAGAAGTGGTGGCGTGGCGTTGTGGGTATGTACGTCGACCCCAACCTCGACGTCGTAGGTTCGATTCCAGCTCTGAGCGACAAAAATAATGTTCTCGACCCCACCTCTTTCGAGTTATTGACAATGCTCAAAGAGTATTTCGGGACGAACACGGGACGACACACAAATCGGCCGGTATCTTACCAGCGAGATTTCGAGATCCCGTTAAGTACTCATTAAAAGCACGCGGTGCATTGTTTATACGGCCAGAACAATGAAACAACCAAGAAATATCTTGAGTCATCATTTCGAATACAGTCCCCACTTGATATTCCATGGTATTGAATTCGAATACAGAAACAATTGCAATTTATGACATATTGAATTACCAGACGTGCACGGTTTCGCCTTCCTTTCCACACACACTCACAGTAGCGCAATTGAATGCCAATGGATCATTCGATCGAACTAATTTTCAATAGAAAAACAACTAAAATCATACATATGGTAAAACGAGTACATGAACAGACTTTACGAGCTGAAGGTTGATTTTATGGCAAACATACGCTTCGCATGCATCATAGTTCTGCATGTATTTCTGACTTTGAGTTCTACTAATTTTACATTTCCCTCATCCGCGAATCCCACATTTGCTGATACGCACATGTGCAAAAAGATGTTTTCATGCAATTACTTCGCTTGTTGTCTCGTCTCGATTCCAAGGAAGTTGTTCCGGAATTAGTTCTCGTATGGGGAAGATCAAAAGAGTGTGGATCAACCAAATGCTGGATCAACAATTGCAATGGCGTTAAAAATAAAATTAAGTACCTACTTATTTTTGCATGACAAGTCTTCCAGAAGATACCCTCCTTGAACATCAAAGGTCACACCACGTCAGCTTGAACATGCTTGAACATCAGGTGACACCACGTCAGCTAGACGAATTCACACGGGGCTAGTTTATAATTCGAAATGTTAGTCACTGCTTATGAAAGTGGAAGGTGATGCCAACAAGACCGACACGTGTCAACGAAAAGGCGAAAGTTGCCACGTTCACGTCATTGATGTTAATAAACAGCAGAATTGACTACAAGCCTTGAGAACCTCAATTAGGTTTTCAAATTTAGTTTAACAAGGAAAGACCACTTTTGCCAATCAATCAATTTAAGCAGAAATCTACGTAGAATGGGAGAAGTGACAATACTGCACGTCTGCAGTCGACAAGATACAAACCGATGCTGGGCAGCGGCGCAGACTTCGACTAATTGCCACTGTCGTTAATTGCCACAAGTGCCTAGGTATGCTGCTCCTAACCTACTTTTCGTTTGGTATTCTTGAACGATTAAACAAATGTACGCACTTACTTCATCGAGTTTTGTGTGTGTTCAACTTTCATTCAAACATGATGAACACTTGAGTTGCTCAGAGGCAACCAATAAGTTTGGAGTTTTCGCGAGAGTTCATTAAGTTTCAAGGCAATAAGTAATTTGCCAAGTTTTCCATCGGATTTAAGCCGGGTGCTATGCTGGCTATTCCATTGTCTGAAACCATTGGTTTTCCAAAGGTAAGACATTTTTGTTGACTAAAAACCACAAAAGCTGAACGCTGAAATTATGTGTCCAGTTCTGTGGCGAGCACTGCACACAACATTGTTAGCATGATCGGTGGCGTTAAGACAAACGCCGCTAGACCTACGTGTCTAGATTTGATTCCTGGTACCAAAAAATACTTTTCACGGCCCCACCTCTTTCGAGTCACTGACAATGCTCAAAGAGTATTTTCTGTCTAGAGAAAGCTTCTCAAACTTGGCCGTTCGGAGTCGGCGTAAAAATGTAGGTCCTTTCCACTCGTGAGCGAACAATGACACGTACAACACGATTGGTTGCTGAGAAGCTATTCCCTGGCCCTCAACAGGATTTGGTGCCACGCATACAACACTAACAAGACTGAACAAAATAGTACCCAAAATAGACACCTGAGGTACCCAAGAGCGTACCTCCATAGATTCGGAAAGACTTTCTTCAAGTCTTCTTCTTTGCCCAAGTAACTCACCATTAATCGAATAAATAGTACACTAAAGGAAAAACATGAGTCAAGACTCCAACATAAAACATGATCTTAAGGACTAGAAAAATCCAATAAACACAATGACGGGCTCGGCAACCAGAAGGTAGAACGACTGGAAGCAACTCTCGTACATCGTTCTTGATCATGAACTGGTCTTAAATTGGTCTCTAGCAACACTAAACAATGAAGAAAGCTATGGCGTGGATGGCGGATGTCTAGATTCACTTCACGACTTGAGGAATATTTTCATAATTCACGGCTCCATCTCGTTCGAGTTAGAAGTGAGGTCTGAGACCAGGGATGAAAATACAAGGCCAGAGAGAAAGGGAAGCACATGTTGGTAGGTTAGTAGCAGTGTTACCACAGGGACTCTATAGAGTCAAAAGGACTCATTTGTTTTAGCTTGACTCGGGGACTCATCATTTTTTGGTTTGACTCATTTTTTTAGGAACAAAATAACGTAATTATATTTCACATTTCCATCTTCATAACGTCACTGTTCCGTCATTGATTGGACCAGGGGGCAGGTCTTCGGCGCTAATGTGGTTAGAGCTGATTCTGTAGGCCGTTCACCACAGAAGCGCCTGCTGATCTTGCGAAGGACTGGTAGGTTGCCACCTGGTAGTACAATGGACCATTTTTGAGACTTAGTGCTCCAGTGTAGTATCAAAACCACAAGAAAAAACATCATACTGGTCTCTTCTGTTTAGTTCTCACATAAGGAGGCATTGTGTTATTAAGAACCTTTGTTGGGACTCATAAGTCGTTTTGTAAGCTTCTGGGACTCATAAATAATTTGACCTGTGGCATTTCTTAACTTAGACCAAAGTGGACCTATTGTACCTCCAATTGATAAATTCAAATTAAATGGGGTGACAATGATAGCCAGCCAGCCAGATTTGTTTCGGCTATTCGATAGGTGTTGCCTGTCAACCAATTGGCATTCATTTTCTGGCCGCAAATATAATTCATTGAGTTGTACCATAAAGAAATTCCATCAATGGGCAGTCTAGCGGCATTTTTAGCGAATTCGTCAGCTTTGCGTCAGCACAGACGTATTTTAAACTGCTTGGATATCTCGTTAAGAGAGCACAGCAGTCGATTACAACTTTTCTGTTTATAGAGAACGACGCCAGGAATTTATGGCTGCCTAGCTGTCCGTAAAGTCCGGCCTTAGAAAGGGCATGACTTCGCTAATTGGCATCACTTCCGCTTGGAAGACGCTCCTATGATTGGAGAAAGATTTGTTCAGATTTAGACACTCTGACAAAATGCCACTTTCTACACCATCTTCCGTCTTGGATTCATCTGTGTAGAAGTGTAGGGCTTTCCAAAAGGGTATCTTGCCGCCGCACTACATGCCTTTGTCCAAAATCTGTTTTTCGAAGTTGCTTTCTGTTTACTATCGTGGCAAAGTGTAATCTTCTTATTCTTTGTGTGGCGCTACAGTCCGGGGTGGACATGGGCCTCAACCAACATGCCTCTCCAACTAGCGCGATCTCTGGCTAGCGGCCTCCAGCCTCGCAGATGTATAAAAAATATAAAACACATATAAATCCATTGGTCTTTTGTTTGTATCATTTGATTTAGATTGTAGCAGTAGGAAGACAAAGAAAGGATTGAAGCATAAACATAGCATTAAGTGATATGAGTGTTTGGCGTTTGCAAACGTTTTAAACCGAGCACACCCAGATGTCATCTAAAATGGAATCAAGCTAAATCGACTAGAATTAAGTTGCGACGTAGCAAATGCATGAAAATCAATTATTGAAGCAGATCGACTGAGACCTCATCTGTCTGAGACCCTAACTCCTGGCAAAGCTTCTCAAACTTCATTGTTCTAAATTAGCATCAAATTTGAGGTCCCTCCACTAGCGAGAGAATAGCAAACGAATGGACGACATGAACAGCATCTTCTAAGTGAAGCTAATCAATCAAAATTCGTTTTGAACTTAGTCCTTATGGGATCGGCTGCAGCGCCCTATGTACGAGGCTTGCTTGAAAAAGGCATTTATTCTCTTCTTTTTTTCTACATAGTGTCCTTCAAATCCTTCGAACCTGTGGTGCAACGCAACAGAGAACTCCCGCATTTAAGGTGGCGCACCCAAGTGGAGAAGGATCTCAACCAACTTGGTGTGCGTAACTGAAAACAGCTAGCCAGAGATCGTAATAGCTGGAGAGGCTTGTAGGTTGAGGCCCAGGTCCATCACGGAATGTAGCGCCATACAAAGAAGAAGCTTGTAACCCTATACACTTCTCCCAGTGATGCTCCCATCTCTCTAAAACGTCCGAATAGTACTTGGTGTTTTTCTTTGCAAAATAATTGTTCCCGGAGGTGATTACCTCCTCATTTGACTAAAATCTCTGTCCTCTGAGGACAGTTTTTAGATGAGAGAACAAAAAGAAGTCGCTTAGGGCTAGATCTGGTGAGTAAGGCGGATGGTCAAGCAGCTCAAACCGTAAGTCATGAATATTCGCCATGGCAACCGCTGAGAAGTAAATTGGTGTAACGTAAGCAAACGCGGCAACGAACACGCGGGCAGCCTAAATCAACAACGCGTTCTTTGCGCATTTTCATAACCTCCCCTATTGTTTGTTTCTCTTTTGATTCGACTGTCGTGTAGCACTATTTGGTGACCTTTAGCAATGCTATCGCCAATGGTTTCAGTTTTTGGACGTCCCGAACGTTAATCAACCCCCAAGCGGTCATAGCAACGTTTAAAATGAGCTGCCCTAAATTTCTCTGTGGTAAATGACGGCGCAGACTCATTTTCGATTTGTGTATGCGTATTGCCTCCAAAATGAAAAATTTAATAACAGTTCGATGCTCAGTTTTTTTTGCAAAAATCGACTGTCAGCTAAAAACGGGTCCTAAATGACTGAAAGTTCTGTCAAAAGATGCACAACTAGCATGCACTAGCTTTTGTTGACCAGCGCTGTCGTTGCGGTCGGAAATGTTTCAGACAACCCTCGTCTGTATGTCATGTTTCTTTTTTTAAATGGAGGCTTCTCTAAGATTGGGGACCCTCTCTCTGTCCCATAAACTGTGAATACATTAAGACAAGTTACGTGCGCCGATGCGAAAGGATTCCCTTTAATTTAGGCAAGCCCACATTCAATCAAATTAGAATAAATATAATCGTTAAAATAAATTATTTCCAATTTCGAATCGTTTTTGATTGCGTCAGCTAATGTTTTCCACAAATTTGGGTCGAGGCTTTGGAATTCAGATTGAATTGAGAACACGCCCCGAATGGCGCGAAAGTTGAATTGGCTTGCTGAATAATTTACCCAGAATTTTGAGAAATATTATTCATTGACTTGGTGGGAGACATGGTTATGATGGGATTTCACTTCTAAAGAACTCGAAATAATGCCCAAGGAAACCATTAAGGATCTCAGAAATTTTGAGGAAGCCTAGCTAAAGAGCTGTTACATCTCAAGCCCTATCCTTGCAACCTTGCAAACTATAACCTACGTTTTGCCAACACAAACTTACAAGGACTATCGAAGCACAAATAGGTATTCAATGCAAGCAGCTACAAGGGCAAGAGTGATACAACCTTCGACCTCGAAAAATTCGAATTGTTCCCGCTAAAAAAAACATACTGGCGCATGTTTGCTGACAAAAAAGGGACATATCACTGATCCCTGAGGTCACCCAGCTGCGCAGTAAGCGTATTTTCATTTTCATTTTCATAATAAGAAATTGATTTTTTTTAAATTCAAGCGTCGATCAAATGTTGAGAGAAAAAAATATATTAAGAGAAACAAGCAGAGAGACAGAGAGCGAGTGCAAAATATAAGAGAGAATAAAACCTACACACTGAGTACATACTTCACGAATTTTATGCAAATGATCGATTCCATCTTTTCACCGAAGCTAGAACAACTCTGCATGAAAACTCACATCAAAAAATGCTTGAGAAACTTACATTATCCAAAAAGCTGAAGTGCTGCACTCCTTAAGTCTGCTACGGCCGCATTTGTCGTCTCACAGAGAGCACAAATCCCTGCTAGGGAGATCCTTTGATCAATCCGTACGAGCGCCGTTTTATAGGTATGGGGTGTGCGCCGCACAAAGCGCTCTAAAATTTTGGGTGGCAGATTTTTTTTGAATTCGACACAAGAAAAAATATACACACAAATGCCTGCGGCGAGACGGTGCAGAAATGGAAGACTAATTGTTCCTTTTTTTGTTTTTCCTCTCAGCCCTGTGAGTTGCCGTGTTGCTACCACTTATGCGGGGAGGATTCGTTTTTTTTTTTCTTTGGCCTATTGCAAACGCTTAACAATTTTTTTTCTTATTTCCTTCTGGATGATTTTAACAAACACTATCACGTAACAAAATGTTTTTGCACTGCTTTAATGTTAAAGTGGTGTAGGATTAGACAGATGTAAACTATGCATTCGGGATCCTTGGAGGGAATTCGGTTTGCCTGGTCGTAGTAAGGAAAAAAAAAGTAAATCCAAAAAATTCCTTCTGTTCAATTGATTTTCCCAATCACAAAATACACTGTGAGAGAGAGCCAGGCAGCAGAACATTGAAATGAAAAATGGCGTCGCTAATTCAGTGCTGAACGGTGGGAACGGTTTTGAAAAGAAGTGTACCCATTTATGATGGGGGAATATTTTACAGCATTTTTCTTTTCAAAAAGATATTCTGGATAATTTACCGAAATTTCTTGTACTTTTTGCAGTACAATATGCTTGCGAAAAATGCCGTTTTTAGTATTTTTATTCTGTTTGATTTTTGTGAAATACAGAAGTGAGAACGGTTTGGGTCACAGATGTTTTCGCTCGGGCAGTGTTCGGGAATGCGGCCTTTAGTACATGGAACAGATAAAGATTTGAAATTTTTATCAAATAAACGGAAATTTTTGTTTTTTTTTATTTTTTCAATCGAGTAAATATTTTGCTGTAATCGCTGCAGCATGGCTTAAAATTAAATATTTTATTACAATCCCTTACGCATGGGTATGTTCACACATACGTATTATACTCAACCTAATTGATTTCACCGGCTCTTCTGTTTCTGGTGAAATGGAATCTGTGTAAAGAAATAGAAGTTAGTTAGTTTTTATGGAGAAATCTTATGATTTATACGTTCAAGGAATATACAGGGATGGTTTTCTTTGTAATTTTGGGAATTTTGGAACATGAACCGAAGCGGAATTGACATGACAATTTCGACTGGCCGTAACTGGATTGAACTGGATTCCAATTGTGACAATACGCATGTTTCATAATTTATGCATTTATGGAATTTCACAGTTTTGACAGCAAATATGCGGCCTTAAGGTATTCTTAGCGTTTGTTCCAAGTTTTGTTTTCGATCTTGTCAATTCTCAAATTAATCAGAAATAAGCACTTAGCTGTTTTGTTTGAGTCACAACAAAATGGCGGGCACAAGTCGTATCATAATGGCCGCTTTTTGAATCAGGCGATGAGTGGGTACAAATTTACTTCTTGTTTGAACAAATGAACAAATTTCTTACGTGAGCAAATTCGAATCTTTAGAAGAGAATATCATACAGAGCGGTAGTTGGGCCATGTGAGCATATGGACAGCTCAGTTCCGACTCGGAGAATCTGTGGGGCAATGCAACAGAGGACGTCCACGTCTAAGGTGGCGCATCCAAAGCTGAATAGCAACAACTAGCCAGAGATCACGCTAGTTAGAGAGACTCGTAGGTTAAGGTCCAGTGCCATCCCGGAGTGTAGCGCTACTTGACGAATGCAAGCATCTACGATTCAGCCAAAATGTCCGACGACTTCTTCACGTACGCAAGGAGGCGTCAGATTCATTCCCTTTATCCCAATTGCGCATTCGAACGGTCCAATGTTTACAGTTAAGTAGGACGCATGTGAACCAATTGGTTAAATTGCATCAAATCGTTCACGCGCTAAAACTTCACAGACCGTAATATCGTAAGCCGGAGCAATAATTTCTAGATGGAGCTAGGTACTCTCTACTCACCCGGGTGTAGTTTCTTGTATTCTCGCATTTATTTACAATTTTGGCGGTTTGAGTAACTTTTTGCTTAGAAATTAATTTGTTGTAGGTATTTTATTCATCGTACTTGCATATCTTTTGTCAAACGCAAGCGCTTAATTGAAATATGGAAAAACTGAGTGTTTTCGGCTTTCAAGTCAGTATTCAACTCAGTATTCAGTTCCAGCTTTCACCTATGGTTATGGAATTTGGGTAAAGCCCGAAGAATAAGATCGCAGCAAATACAAACTGCAGATGAGTTTTCTTCGTGTTATTGTGCGAGTTGCTCGCCGAGATAAGATGAGAAACACGGAAATACGCGTTGGTCTCAATGTCTAGCAGCTTCGTACTTCCCCGAACGCAAAGAGCTATGCTTCGATGGTTTGGACACGTGCCACGAATGTCCACATCATCACGGCTTGCCTTAAATGCGACTCCATCAGGAAGGAGTTCCATTGGAAGACCCAGGGGGAGGTGGTTGGACCAAGTCCATAAACTCGATTGGTTGCGTGTAAATCCTGAGAAATAATAGTCGACGGCGGAGGTTGGAAAGGCCTACAGAGATGCGGGTCGGAAAAACGATGAAGACGATGATGTTTGTTTATGTGTCATCTGTCAAATTCGCATGTGCTTAACGAAATTTTCCAAATCGTTCGTGGAATCCAGTATAGGCGCTCCTATGGGGGATGGTATTTATCAGAGATAAGGGAGCATATCATACCTTATCTCTGGTATGTATATTCACTCACTCACACATGCTCACTTAATGCTATGTAGCTCATGCTCCCTCATGTACCTTATAGTTCGGCCTTAAGACACCATCTAATGATCAGATACATCCGTAGGGATGTTCCAATCAGAATATGGCCCTAACTTTATTCCTCTTGTACAACTCATGCCGTGGCATCAACGAGTTCGCGAGCTGATGAGATCTTGTGTATATTCCTGGCTCCAATTCCTTTTATGGCAGATGCTGATTAGTCTGCATTTTTGAATAAGAATTTTTTGGTGCCGTAATTGCCTCAAAATAATGCCTCCTTTTCTCGCCCCTTTATCAAACAGTCTTCTCAAAAAACCAGGTGGTTCTGTGATGAGAGGCCAGCTCTGTTCTCATTTCATCAGCGCCGAATAATTGCCGCCTGATCCGAGTGAAGCGTTTCACGCAACCATCAATCGGAGCCTTCCATATACCATTCTTCGGGGAACAAAGCGTGGCCCGCTTTATTTTAACTGTATAAAGTACATACGCGGCAAATCACTGCCGCAATAAATTCGAGTCACGATTGATTTCTATTTATAGAAAATTTCTTACCAATGAACTGTACGATTTTTTTCCTAAAATATAATGTATGGCGATTGTTGACTGCAAGGGATAGAAGGGTATACAATAAAAAACACATAAACTTAACAGCCCTCTGTGTAGGTAAGGTCAGGTTAGGTTAGGTTGTAGTGGCTGACTGCTGCAGAGCAGTCACACTTAGGCCAGAGTAGGCCCATTGTGATACCAGGCGGATTGACTTCTCCTAACGCTGGAACCAGTTGGTGCTGCTGATGAACCGATTTAGTTGGCCAATGCTGGCACTTTTTGGCTCGTTACGGCCGCTGAAGTAGTAGGCTCCTCGGTGCAGGAACCTACGACTGGCAAGAGCATTGCAGGAGCAGAGAAGGTGATGAGTGTTCTCTTCCTCCTCTTCCTCCATGGAGCACCCATCCTGCGAGCATGAGTGCCAATTGCACAGTGCCCGGTTATGACTCCAATGAGGGTCCTTAATGAGGGCTTGCTGAGTCCAAGTAGACTGAGTAACCGTTTTAGGTTAAGTGATGGCCAGATGGCAGGTGGTGCCTTCTAGCCATTTGTCATTAGTGGTTTTAGTTGTGTAGATCTTAAGAATGGTAAGCTGTAGAGATCGGCATGGAAGGTGGTACCCCTGCTATCGATAGGGATGAGGCTGTACCACACTTAGCGAGTTCGTCGGCCTTGCAGTTTCCTGGTATGTCACAGTGTCCCGGCACCCACATGAGGTGCGTGTTAAAATTCTCAGTCATCTCGTTAAGAGAGAGCCTGCAATTAAGGGATGCTTTAGAGTAGAACATGACATTGTCCAGGGATTTTAGGGCGGTCTGACTATCGGAATAGATGGTGATATCCCTTTTTGATATCACATTGTTTTTAGGCCAAGACAGCGCCTCTTTAATCGCTATGGTTTCTGCCTGAAAAACGCTACAGTGACCAGGGAGCTTCACGGAGATAGCAATGTTTAGGTTTTGAGAATAGACACCCGCACCCACCCCTTCTTTTGTCTTTGATCCATCTGTGAAAATGCGCAGAGGATCTCTCAGCGTTTGCCTGTCAGTCATCCAGTCCGATCTGGAAGGAATGCTGATTGAGAATTTCTTCTCGTAGATGGCCTGGGATAGTAGGCGGTCGGTGTCGCTAGGTAGGACATTGAATTCCCTGGGAATGGTTGAGTGGTCAGTGTTGAGTTCGGACCACAATCGAAGTGTTTTGAGTCTCAGGGCTATGCTTGCTGCTGCTTGTTTCGCGAATATTTCCAGAGGTCCTCTGTGTAGCACGAATCAGATTCCATACCGATCGAATGTAACCTGACACTTTTGGGCATTTGAGGGGATACAATAATATGTAATGGTGTTTCGTACTAATAATAATAATATGGGTGGCGCTACAGCCCGTAGGGTGCCTGGGCCTAGCTTCTCAGCAACCACTCGTGTTGTGCGTGCTATTGTTCTCTCACGAGTGGAAGGGACCTACGGTTTTATGCCGACTCCGAACGGCCAAGTTTGAGAAGCTTTTTCTAGACAGGAAATACTCTTTTAGCATTTTTAGTGACTCGAAAGAGGTGGGGTCGTGAAAATTGTTTTCGTCGCACAGAGCAGGAATCGAACCTACGACGTCGAGGTTGGGGTCGACGCACATACCCACAACACCACGGGCCACCACACCACTTCGTACTGTGTGCTTATTAAACGAGCATAAGCGGCACTTTTAGCAAATTTTGTTATGAGGTCATTATAGTTTAAGGACTCAACAGAATATCACATTTAACACTTCTAAACATGATCGTTCTGGTTTTATAGGACCTCGTACAATACTGTCTGAGTAAATCTTAAACAATTTTCAAAGTTAAAACGCTTTGCAAATCAAAGCATGAGAAACGTTTTTTAATTTTTCTTTATTTCGTTATTTTATTTTTGAATGAATCATTTGTGTTACATGCTTTGAGCTACTCAAGCCTTTCTGCAAAAAAAAAAGATTGAATGGTTTGATAGCGAGCATAGGTATCCCCATTGAACGACGCGACCAGATGGTGATCCTCTTGAAATGTACATGGCATTTCAAGACTACTCGCATGAGAGCAATATGCTCAGGGTATTGAACATAATCAATCTTTCCTTGAATACATTTTAAACCAAATCAATAAGCAAGAAGACTAGGTAGTATAAACCCATATTTAGTCTTCACAATGCAGCCCAAGCGCTTTACGCCCTGTGCATTTGCACATCTTCCACATTTGTACGGTTAGGCGAGCCGAGGGTTTCACGGCTCAGGCCTAACAAATTTTAGTATGTGGTGAAGGCAAGTCGTCTGCAGTCTTTTCTATGAAGACAAGAACGTCGCGGATTACAAGCGTTAGAGGACATGCTGAACCGTTCGAAACCTGCACCGGATTTTGGCAAGGAGATGCACTGTCGTGTGATTTCTTCAATTTGGTACTGGAGAACATAGTGCGGCGGGCAAAAGTCAACACGGAAGGCACTATCTTCTACAAGTCAGTCCAGCTGTTGGGATACGCGGATGACATCGACATTGTCGCGCCGTCCCAACGTGCCATAGTAGAAGCTTTCACGGCAATTGAGGAACAGGCGAAACGAGCTGGTGTTAAGGTCAACGAGGACAAAACAAAATATATGCTGTCGAGCAAAAAACGATCCGCCGCACACCACCTAGGCCAAAACGTCACAATCGACAGCTACAATTTCGAGGTAGTAAAGGAATTTGTCTACCTCGGGGCAAATGTAAACTCCACGAATGACATCGTAGTGGAGATCCGACGTAGAATCGCCCGTGGCAACCGATGCAACTTCGGTCTGTCAAAACAACTGGGCTCGAAGCTCCTGACTCGAAGGACCAAAGTCATGCTCTACAAAACCCTTATTCTGCCAGTCCTACTTTACGGAGCCGAAAGCTGGACAAGACTGCAGAGCTGATTCTTGGTTCTTGAAAATTCTACGTCGGATATATGGTCCCGTCTGCGAGGAAGGCGAATGGAGGAGAAGACACAACCGCGAACTCTACGAGCTGTACAAGGATGTGGATGTAGTCCGGAAGGCAAAAATCTGTCGACTACACTGGCTCGGCCACATCGATTGAATGGACAACAACGCTCCAGCGGGTCTTAGAATCCGAGCCTGCTGGTTCGAGAAGGAGAGGAATACCGAACCTCCGGTACAGAGACCAAGTCATAGCGGATGTAAGACAGCTTGGCCTTGATGACTGGAAACAGCGTGCCCAGGACCATCACCGATGGAAGGCAGCAATTGCTCAGGCTCAGACCCTTCATGGTTCGTCTGCCTGATAAGTAAGTAAGAGGACATGCTGTACACTTGTCTGCACCCGGGAAATTCATGCCAACTTCAGTTGTGTTCTTGTCGATGAAGCCTTAACCAAGGACGCGGGAAGTCCCAACACACGTTCGGGTACTGAGAGTTGCTTTCCTTATCTTTGTTAATCAATCAATCATGAAACTAACCTTACATATGCGAGCAGATGTCACTTAATGTCATAGCAGTGATTTGAACCCAGATGTATGTAGAATCTTATTCAATACCAAATACATCCCCTGTTCACCCAATCGCTTAACCGATTCTGCGAATGCAAACGATCTCATTTAAGAGGAGCAACAGAGATCAAACACGTCTACCTCTTCTCAAGTCGCTCATTTATTTCAAGGATCTAACTAAATTCAAACCTCAAGTTATGTCCCAACATAACTGGGCTAAGAAAAAAAAAAAGTAAAAAACTCATTTGTGATAATAAGCGGTTTATTAAAAATATAATTAAAAATAACAAAATTCACATGTACTTTTATGAAAAATACACACTGGCAGCGACACTGAATCGCCGTAGGAATACAAGCAACGAACAGAATGTGAATGAATGAAAAAACGAGAAAAGGAAAAAACAAAAACAACTACCTCTGTGTTTGAACATCTGCCTAATAGTTATACTTGAAGTTCATGCGCAACAAATACTGAATATTGACCTGAGCGACGTCGTACACAATAAATTCGTTGTACAACAGTGAGGATGCTCCCGCTGGCATATCCACAGTTTGGGGCTTGCCCAATGGAATCTCTACGCCATCCTCTCTGAAATGCGACTCCTCTGGATTCGGCATGGTGCGACCTTTGCCAAAGGTACTGTGCTTATCCTTTGGCAACTTGGTCACGTAATTAGCTCGTGTACACTCCATCATGTTGCCGAGAGCAACTTCCGAGAGCAACATCAAGCCGGTGGAATTTTGCGGTGATGTGCAACAGTAGTTGGCTGACTTCGAGACCATGTCGGCAAAGTAAATACCCTTACCGAACATGTAACCAGTGACTGGGGCCTCTGGCGGGGCAATCTTCAGCCCATGCGACAAGATACCAGCGAAGTTGGTCAGTCGCGAGCCGTGCCAGAGTAGACGGCGATTGTGAAGCTTCTTGAATGGCTTGAATCGACGAGCCTCTCCCTGCCTAACCACTTTGAAGACATCGACAATCTCGAGTTCGTACATTTTATGCGTTGAAGCATGCGAATTTTTAACATACTTTTTCAGCAGGGCGAACTCTTCACTCTTCTTGTCCAGCGGTTCAATGGCCGTCTTCAGTTGCTCGTAGTGCTTGTCAATTGGATTGACGTCGCTGTCGGCGTCTTCGCTCTTGATCAGACTGTACGCACATTCGATTTCCATCAGAGCGTCCAGCATGGACGACAGATCCTCGACCTGTTTGATGGTGTCCAGCACCGGCGGAACCTTCACCCCGAAGTCATGGGGAATCAGTGTGAAGAAGCGATTTGTGGCATCGATGAATTGAGCGTTCGATCCAGCGTTTTGGACTAAATCTTGGATTTCCGTAAGCACTTTGTAGGCCGACTGTAGTTGCTTCTGACTCAGTTTACCCAGCGGCATCTTTTCCATGTCCAACTCAAACTCGAGCATAGTCTTTTTCATCGTATCGACATCGAACAGGAGTTTTATCAGATCTTGCACTGGTTTCTCCAACTTGGACTTGACACTATGCTCAGCATTGAGGTCGATGTTCTTCTCATCTGAGAACTCAACATCAATCGGGTACATCCTTCCTGGTACCTGGAGAAAATGATAGAAATCATAAAGAGGTTATGGGCGAGTCTAGAGTAATCTACTACCTTTTTGAAGTTTGCCCTCTGATCCCAGTGGTTTCCTGTTTTGTCCAGGTACATTTCATAAAAAAAGCGTTTCGCAGAGTCTAGTGTGGTGTGGTCTTCCAACCTATGATCACCGATAGTTGTTCCAATGCGCCCCCAAGAGCGGAAGACCCAAAACCTATGTAGGAGCACAATTAATTCCACCAACGCCCACAAATGCTGAATCAAGCTTACTTCTGTTTGCGGTCCGATTTGAGGAGTTGCAACTTGTAGTATGAGTTTTTATTCCGCTGAATATCCGTCAGACCCAACACCACGCTGTACTTGTCCTTGCCGTCGACATACACATGAGCTTCGTTCTCCAGTCCGCTGTCGGGGTCCACGGCAAGACCATCCTTAACCGTCAGCTTCACTGACTTTGGCGCCGATTTAGTGTAGATGCTCTTCGATTTGGCACTCTTCGTCTCTTCCTGGGGCAGACGAGCCGACGGATCCGTTCCCCAGTCGCAAATGCTTGTGCTTGTGATCAGACGCACAGCCGAGCTGGGATCCTCTTCAACGGCACTCATAAACTCAACAGGCACGACATGTATGCCCAGTTCTTTGGCCTGCAACATTTTTGAGCTCATCTTCTTCACCTCGGCCGGTGAGGAAATGATCGCTATGGTCTGTTCGGTGACTTTTGTGTCCACTTTTCCACCGAGCTTGGTGATGCGCTGCTTCAGATCCGCCTCGGAAGATTTCAGGCCAACTAGCACGAATTGGAACAAATACATTGGCGGACGCTCACGCTTTACCCTGGGACTGGAATTGAGTTAAAAATAAAACCTGTGCTAGGTTATGGGCATCGCAATAGACTCACCCATCGATTACATCCTCCTTCTTCATTGCCACGTTTTTGGCGATTGTTGCTGTACTCGGAGCGATGTATTGAATGGCCCTCGCTTCAACTTTGTCTTTGACACCTTTAAGGAACGAATACTTCGAAAGTAAATTCTTAGCCACAGTAACTGGCTTCCGTTCGGGTTCCTTTTCCAAATGCATGCACTTGGTCCATTCAGTCAGCTGCGCATTGCACATATAGCCTGACTTTTGGAAAATGAATTGCTTGCCCTTGCAGTTCTTGCAAGGCTGAATAGCACCGAATGTCAGCATGTCAGCAGTTTGGTCGTGCAGCTTCTCTGTGTCATTAGGCATCGGATCTTGATTGTTGTCCTCGAGCAAACTCAAAATGTCTGCCTTCGCCATATTTTGCACATTATCACGGAATTTAAACAACTTCTTGGTCTGGACTTTTACTAGATCGCTGATTTTCTTCTCCTCCGCGAGCTCGCTCTCATCTTTCTTCTCCAGTTTTGCCTTCTTCACTTCGGGGACATCTTCTGATTTGATGACACTAAAAAGGGCGACATTGGAATATGAACTAAACGCGTGCATTAGCTACACTTACGGCAGAGCATCTTTGACCATTTTTTGGTCATCTTTTGAGAGACTCTTGAATCCGGGCAGGTTATCGCCCGACGCCAACCATCCGAGCTCACCGCGCATTTGTGCAAAACACTCAACGTGATGCCAGAGGGCCTGTCCGCCATATTTCATTCCCACCTCGGTATCGAACACAGTTTTGCGTACACGAACTTGATCTTTTAGGATTTTCTGCTCACACCCACGGCACCCGGCTCGGCCGGATTTTGCGTACTCAATACCAAAGTCCTTAAGTGCAGTACTCTCGCCCTTTGAACGTTTCTTTCCCTTTCCAGCAGCAGCTACCACACCAGTGCCAAGCGCATCTGAGGAAGAGGAAATGGTCACATGCATTTGATCGAGGCATGTGTGCGAAACACCTTACCAATGGATTTCTTTATCCTCTCCTGATCTTCGTAACGTATACTCTCAAGGTTCTCGATATCTCCAGCCGAAGCAGGTCGCTGCTTCTTAAAGAAACAACTCTCGTGAAACCAATTCGGTTGCTTGGAATCATGGAAGGCAGACTAAATGACAAAGCACATGAATGACCACATCGACAAAGCAAAAATTGTGTTGCGAGCAACCTACTTGAACCATAGCGGCAAGCCGAAGACATCCCTTTTCTATATTTGATTTGCACCCCTTGCAGCTCGCTCTACCAGATTTGGCATATTCCACCTTGAATGGCAACTCAATTGCGTCCATTTTCAATTTGCCTCACGTGAATCCGATGTGCGTAATAACGTCTGCAGAAATATCAATAACACAAATTGCTTAGTTCGGTTGTCATTATCTGCAACCTGCTGTGGATAGATTCGATTCTAATAAAATAAGTACAAATGTGTACAAATTCAGAGAACAAATTGTGTTTACAGATAAACCAATCGGAAATGATTCTGATACCCAGAATCATACGTCACACCCACGAGCACCTCACCTTACTTAACCAAACGAAGCGAACAAGTTCAAACGCGAAACAAATTTTACCCAAACAAAACTTAATTATACAGCACACACTTGTCAACAGATAGAGAACAACAAACGTGCAATCTGCTGGGTGCCACCGGCTTTATAACTGCTTATTCGATTCTCACTGAATTTCACAAGTACCAGCGACTCCCAACGAAAGCGACATTCGTTGAAAATGACAACCAGATTGGCGGGATGGTGGATGGCGCGAACACTTTGTTTCACTACAGTGTTGTCATCTGAAAATGTTTGCAATCGGTTATAACGCTTGCATATTTGAAATTTGAATTGTACGTGTTCGTGGGTGCCATGCAATGCTAATGAACCTACGAAATAAAACAGTATGGATTTCTAATAATTATGAGGAAGTTTATATGTATTTGCAGAGTTAAGCGTCAGGGATGTTAAAAAGGGGGCCATACTTGTAGTTATTTTTTTGTGCTAAAACGATTCCTCAACTTTTCAGAAAAAACAAGGAAATTGTTCAGCTTCAGGGGCATCTAGAACTTGTATGCTTCGCATAGATTAGATGTTTTCACAAGTGCCACAAAGATTTACCAGAGATGCCTTATAGTATAATTTAGAATAGGATCAGACGAAATAGACAAATTATAAGAAATATATTCTTGTTGCGACCCGTGACAGTGCAGCTAAAACGTCCTTCGATTTTTTGCCAATTGCCGAATCGACCTCGATAGTCAGCGCCTTCTGGTGACGTTTTTTTTATTAGCTACGTTCTTAAGCAAAATTCTGACAGCTCATAAGCGGGATCAAACTTGTACTGAAAATTCAAATTTGGTGGAAAATTCAATTTGTGAAATTATACATCGAATTATCAATTCCGGGTATAATTGTTGGTGAAATACCCGGAAAAAGTATGCCAGCTTTGTAATAACTGCTTGTCATGTTCTAAGAGGTGAAATTTTTCACAGAATCGCTCAATGAAAAATGTGTGCGTGTTCTGCTAAATTGGAAGAATATGTACACATATGTGGATGAACGTGTAAATTTCCCACTGCATTTCCTTCTTCTAAGCTAGTTTCATTTTCATTTCATTCCATTTCATTTATTATTTCCTTATAATCTCTGTACATTAAGAATGCAATATTATTTTATTGTACAGGCCTTAAAATATAACATCGTTTGAATTCATGAGTGATAATTACATATTTCAAAATTGAATTTAAGAGTTTTGCAGATTATTTTAAAATTTAGCTTAGTATATGAATTTACTGATACAAAATTAAGATTTAAATTGTGGGTATTATTTCAGTGCGTATTGGAGAGGTGTGAAAAACAGGCGGAGCAAAATTGTCTGTACTCGGTCTTTGACCGTACCTGTGGAGGTAGATGATTCCACAGGTGTACAGCATGAATGAAAAACTGCCTGAGTGATGTTAAACATCTATGAACTGAAGGTTTCAACGTTATATTACGACTCGTACGACAGAAAGTTATTTTTTCATAAAGATAGTCAGGTTGTTTATAATGAATGATTTTAAAGATTAGTATGCATGATCTGTATTTCAAAAATGCTTCTAATTCACATCCGAGGAGAAGCCGACGTTGTTCCGAGACATGATCAAATCTTCGAAGGTTAAAAACGTACCGTGCAGTAGCGTTGATTGCTTTTAGCAATTTTTGCAATGAGACATTTTAGTCAATTTGTTAAAAAAAAACTCAAAATTTAACACATAATATCGTTTATCATCAATTTGACTTTTTTGTTGAACAACAACAATTGCATGTAAAATGTTGGTTTGCTTACGTTTTTTAAAGTAGTGTTCTGCCAAACTTATCACAATTAAACTCTTGACAATGGCTTTATACAAATCTTGGGCACTTACACTCTACATTTAAACATTATTTTGATTACAGAGTATTAATTTTCTCTTTAAATATACTCTTTCAAATCACCACCTTATTTCAAGATTTCAATGTAAGTTCCTATCCCTCAACGATCTGTCAGAATTTTGTCTAAGAAAGTTAGTACCGAAAAACACCGACAAAGTCATATGGCGATTGACCAATAGGAAAAGCGAAGCTTTCAATGGCGTCCATTAAGGGGAATTTTATGGACGCTCGCAGCCATCTTGGACCTATTCTTTTTGTTGACAAATACTTTGGCTGTGTCTAAGCAAAATTTTTAGAATTTGGTCGTTTCAATTTTCAGACCAGATGAAAAAGTAATTAATACTCATTAGAAAAAATGCTGCAGGAGATCAAAACCTATTCCAATTATGTAGGCTGTTTGTGCTGAGTCCTTGGAGGTCATTCGACCAGGATTTCTATTGGTGTTAGGTAAGGTTAGGTTGTAGTGTTAGGCCAGAGTAGGCCCATTGTGATACCACGCGGATTGACTTCTCCTAACGCTGGAACCAGTTGGTGCTGCAATGAACCGATTTAGTTGGCCAATGCTGACACTTTTTAGCTCGTTACGGCCGCTGAAGTAGTAGGCTCCTAGGTGCAGGAACCTACGACTGGCAAGAGCATTGCAGGAGCAGAGAAGGTGATGAGTGTTCTCTTCCTTCTCTTCATCCATGCAGCTTCTGCAAAAATCATTATATGGAGCACCCATCCTGCGAGCATGAGTGCAATTGCACAGTGCCCGGTTATGACTCCAATGAGGGTCCTTAATGAGGGCTTGCTGAGTCCAAGTAGACTGAGTGACCGTTTTAGGTTAAGTGATGACCAGACTTCTTTTGTTTCAGGGCAGATGGTGCCTTCTAGCAATTTGTCGTTGGTGGTTTCAATTGTATGAGTCTTTAAAATATGATAGGCTGTAGCGATCGGCATGGAAGGCAGTACCCCTGCTATCGACGGGGATGAGGTTGTGCCACACCTATCGAGTTCGTCGGCTTTGCAGTTTCCTGGTATGTCACAGTGTCCCGGCACCCACATGAGGTGAATGTTAAAATGCTCGGCCATCTCGTTAAGAAACAACCTGCAATTAAGGGATGTTTTAGAGTAGAACATGACATTGTCCAGGGATTATATGGCGGCCTGACTATAGGAACAGATGGTGATATCCCTTTTTAATATCACATTGTTTTTAAGCCACGACAGCGCCTCTTTAATCGCTATGGTTTCTGCCTGAAAAACGCTACAGTGATCAGGGAGCTTCACGGAGATAGCAACGTTGAGGTCTTGAGAATAGACACCCGCACCCACCCCTTCTTTTGTCTTTGATCCATCTGTGAAAATGCGCAGAGGATCTTTCAGCGTTTGCCTGTCAGTCATCCAGTCCGATCTGGAAGGAATGCTGATTGAGAATTTCTTCTCGTAGATGGCCTGGGGTAGTAGGCGGTCGGTGTCGCTAGGTAGGACATTGAATTCCCTTAGAATGGTTGAGTGGCCAGTGTTGAGTTCGGACCACAATTGAAGTGTTTTGAGTCTCAGGGCTGTGCTTGCTGCTGCTTGTTTCGCGAATATTTCCAGAGGTCCTCTGTGTAGCACGAATCAGATTCCATACCGATCGAATGTCACCTGACACTTTTGGGCATTTGATGGGATATAATACGTAATGGTGTTTCGTACTAATAATAATAATATGGGTGGCGCTACAGCCCGTAGGGGGCCTGGGCCTAGCTTCTCAGCAACCACTCGTGTTGTGCGTGCTATTGTTCTCACACGAGTGGAAGGGACCTACAGTTTTATGCCGACTCCGAACGGCCAAGTTTGAGAAGCTTTTTCTAGACAGGAACTACTCTTTGAGCATTGTCAGTGACTCGAAAGAGGTGGGGCCGTGAAAATTGTTTTCGTAGCACAGAGCAGGAATCGAACCTACGACGTCGAGGTCGGGGTCGACGCACATACCCACAACGCCACGGGCCACCACACCAGTGTCGTATTAAATCCTTCAAAAAACACTGTAGTTTCTTTTTTCACATTAGGAGGCGTTGTGTTATCAAGATCCGTTGTTGGGACTCATTTCTATTCAAAATTACTCGTTTTTTAAGCTTCTGGGACTCATAAATAATTTAGCTTGTGGCATCACTGCCATTTACGTACTTACGAAGAGAGCATTTCGAATCACTCCCACGCAAGTGAACGAAATGAAATTGAAACACGCTACCACAGTCTGCAATTTCTTTGTATTCTCTTAAGTTGGCTTAGGGTCACGTAAGCTTGGCCATTTATAACCACAATGTAGGTTTTTCTATTAAAATAAAAGATTAATCTCGTTCCCAACATTTTCCTTCGGATTCACCCATCACATGTCCCAAGTCAATTTTCACACACTGTCGCCACATGTTCGCATATTATTTTTAGCATTATATTTTACCTACCTGCTGATTTGCTTGAGCAAATATTTACACCCACCACTGTAGCGTGTAGACCTTATCAATTCTCCAGAGTGTCATACCAACCGTCTGTCTCCCTCTGACAGATAAGATTTTTGACAACGTCTGCCTGGCCCGGCCTCTGGGTTGATAAAAACCGACGATGGCAACAAGTAGTCTATTCTCCATCATCGCCAGCGCTAGACTGTTTATCTCTGTTCTCTAACTGTCATCCTAAATGATATTCTTCAATGAAATCATTCTATTAGTTCGATTGAAAATTAATTGAAGTGAAATTCACAACAATCCCGTACACATTCGGTGGCAGAGCGACTTGGCAGAACCATGACACAAAACGGAAGGTGTGCTGCAGCCGCTTGGTGGTATCTTCTTTTCGTCGCCGGATTAATTGGTAAGAAGTTCGTATTGAATTATTTATGTGTCGTTGTAGGTATCACCGGTTATTTGTTATTTCTTTGGGAGGTGTTATTGACCTTTTTGCCGGTTTATATGCACACTTTAAGGTGTGATGAGTGATTTTTAATAGCTGCTTCAATGAGCACTTGCAATTGTTGGTGGAAATGAAGTGAAATTTAGTGTAAAACAAAAATAACTTGCAGGCTATTGGGAGATAACCCTTGGTGTGACCCTAGAATGAGATTTTTTTTTTGAGTTAGTCGATGCGCCCACGAGACTTTGACGACGTGTCGAATTTTAAGTGGGTTTTTGCAAAGAAATGGTTCTTGTCAAATCCTTTTATGAAAAACATGCGTCGCTATGTACATACGTGCATTGTGTGCCGGAAGGAGGAGCGACGTGCAACTGTGTTCATGGATTTAATCTCCACCTGCACTTGGGTGTATACTGAATTATCTTCAAATCTCAATTACATTGTTGTGTTTCGGAAATGCGATCACATTCGCTCGTTTCTCTATACATCTCCCCATGCAGCAGGAAATGTCGATGTGCCTTTTGTTCAACTATGTTGATGTTATCAAGCTCAATCCCGTGAATTCATGCATTCGTATTCAAGAGCGATTTACACGCTGCGGTGACTAATTTGCATCAAGTTCTAATCGCTGGAAATTTTTGTTCTTCTTGGAGTCCGAAAGGAGAAGTCTTAAATGTTGGCAAATTCTTCTCATACGCACGACGCTGATCAGTGAATTTTGCCAGCAAGTAACGTTTATGCAAATGATGTGATGTCTCATTAGATATTCACATTCATAACTGAAAAGTGGGCGAAAAGAATTAGTATTTAAGAATGTTGCCAAATATTGTGACGTAGGCTTACTGATGGTGTATGTCTATCATGGGACATTCTATCGACGTCAATAGCAGCCACTTAACTGACAGGAACAGCCACTTACAAGAAGACGAGGAATGTGTTGTTCAAGAATTAGTTTGTAGGCAAATGGCGAGGAGACTACTGTTTGTGATTCTACAACTATTCGCAGTAGGCGCTATAACGGACGTCGAAGACTCTTCGGGCCGAAGCTGTGGTGTCCATCCGCTCTACATGACCTAGCCGACGCTTAACTAGGTGCATGCCGCTTTACAGCCCGTATAGTTCGTGGTTGAACCTTCTCCTCCAATCGCCATCAACGCAAACAGGACCAAAGATCGTACGCAGAACTTTGGACAGCACACAAGGGGTATTCCACTTCGTCATCTCTCACGAGTTTTGAATAATCCTTAGAAAATCCAGTCAGCCATTAGGTTAGGTTAGGAAAAGTGGCTGACTACAGAAGAAGTCCATTGTGATACCACGCGGATGGACTTGTAAACCCAGAACAGTTTGCTCTAGCAATGAAGCGATTGAGCTGACCTATGCTGGCGTTGTTTAGCTCGTTGAGACTACTGAAATAGAAATCCCCTAGGGGCAAGTGCGACGACCAGAGCTACAAGAGCAGAGTAGGTGATTTGTAGTTTCTACCTCCTCTATCCATGCAGGTTCTATAGACATTTTTACATGGAACATCCACTCTGCGGGCATGATTGCCACTTACACAGTACCTGGTTATGACACCGGTGAAAATATTATATGTTCCTGAGCCAGAACATCGCCTCTTTTGTCGCAGCGGTTTCTGCCTAATTCAGGCAGGCAGGAGAGCTCCAGTGAGATAGCAATACTGAGGTCATTGGAGTCGACACATGTACCCACGCCTCCGTCTGTCTTCGATCCATTTGTGAAGATACGCAGTCACACAGTATTTGGTTGTCAGATTGATTTCTGCTCGAACATGGCTTGGGGTAGGAGGCGGTCGGTGTCGTTTGGAATTGGTATAAATCTCTAATCTGTCATTCCAGACAGTTGTTCACCTAGACGAGGATATAGTATACCTCTTTGAATTGGAGTATACCTCGAATTGAATATAAGTCTGTGAGATTCAATGTGTGTCCTTAACAGAAGTAGTGTCAGGTAGGCTGAACATTGGAACCAATGGCTTAGACGTATGGAAAGTCTTGCAAAAATATTTGACTCGCACTCCACTTCCGCATGACATTGATTTCTTCTGCATTTGGTGCTACAACATAAAAGACTAGAGGATCCAATGTCCGTAAATGCCAATCTATTACTTTCGATTTTCAGCACTTGTCCGAACTTACAATTTTCAAAACGAGTCTGTATCCATGGACTATTTCATATTTCATAAGTGAACTCTCCCTAAGTCGAATTGTCACGGTATATCGAAATTGGTTAGAGTAAGAGGAAGTTCGACTCTACATGTGATAGAGAGCTCATTGTCCAATCCCGCATTCCCCAAAGGGCTAATTCTGCTGTAGGCTTCATAAAACGCTGCTCCAAGAATTATCTAACCCTTATGGTACTAAATCTCCCTTTATCACTTACATTCGTCCGACAGCTCCTTGAATATTCCAGCGGCCAGGGGTAACAGCATCCCCGCACACCCTCAGCGAACATCACAATGGGTCTACAGAGAACTAAGTGCGACGAGCCTTGGCTCACCAACTCGCTCACCTAACCTAATCTGCATCGGTCACTCAATTCGTATTGAAGCTCTTCCATGATCAGACAGCCTTGCTTTATGCACCTTTTAGGTTGACCGACTGCAGTAGAAATGCCTGAAAGTTGCAGACATCCTCTTCGTTTACCTTAATATAACTGGAACTATCGACTCGTGGTGGTGACCCGTGGCGTTGTGGGTATGTGCGTCGACCCCAACCTCGACGTCGTAGGTTCGATTCCTGCTCTGTGCGACGAAAACAATTTTCACGACCCCACCTCTTTCGAGTCACTGACAATGCTCAAAGAGTAGTTCCTGTCTAGAAAAAGCTTCTCAAACAAAGCCGTTCGGATTCGGCATAAAACTGTAGGTCCCTTCCACTCGTGAGAGAACAATGGCACGAACAACACGAGTGGTTGCTGAGAAGCTAGGCCCTGGCCCCCTAATGGGCTGTAGCGCCACCCATATTATTATATTATATTGTATCGACTCGCCTGCCTTCTAGAATGATCCCACTCAACTCCAGCCCATGGTGCCTTAGGTCTGAACCTCTTTTCCGAATCCTCTTTCAGAACTGTTACGGTGGGTATACCACTAAATCATTATTCTTGATATTCCTTTTTTAGTTATTCAGAGTTGATGTGTTGCTGATTAGCTCATCCTTTGCACCATTCTCTAGAACGGCTTGGCTACCTTCCCCCGCGAGCTGAGCTACTCAGCCATACTTTGTGCAGATGTTAGGCAATTTTATACATGTTTTGAATGGAGACAATTCCAAATCTAGTCCTCGCCATTTTCGATGGTCACAAAGTCGGGAATACAATTTTAAAGCACGAAACGTAAGAATTAATAATTTCCAACTCGTTACCATCCCTCGAAGATCAAGTCTACCATTACAAGTCCTCTGCTTCGATGTACTTACTTACTTACTTCTCAGCCCTAGGAGGGTTCGAGTCTGACATATCGGTGACGATCTTGGGCTTCCAGTCATCATAACCAAGCAGCCTTGCGACCGCGATGACTTGGTCTCTATACTGGATGTTCGGTCTTCCTCTCCTTCTCGAACCAGGATGTTCGGATTCGAAGACCTCTTTGTTGCAGCGTTGTAGTCCATGGCCGAGCGTAGTCAACTGATTTTTGCCTTTTGTTATAGGTTAGGTTAGCCCATATGGCTAACGAACCGCATGCCCGTCACACTTAGATCATTGTAGACCCATTTTGATACCCGTGGAGAGTGTGTTCATCTTCTTTTCTTCCTCGTGTCACACTTCCTGAACGTTCCATCTCCAACCACCCGGATGTCTTGACGACTCTGTAAAGAGAGATCAGTGGAACCTCTGCTAGTTTATTTCAGTCATTTAAGAAGCTTTCTATTCTTCATTCCGAAGAGATTGGACAGTGACAGAGGTAGTAAGGGCCTCTGTTAGAGGTCTGCATAAATGTACTCATTTGAATTTGCTTACAGTGTACAGTACTTCAGTGTACTCTATTAATTGAAATCATTAGGTATAGTCTGCACTGAAAATGAGTACTGCTATTCGAGAAACAAACATTGTACAACATTCGATCACCTGATAACGAAACGAATACACTGTTTGATTTCGCTCTGATTCGTGGGTGCTTTACTCAGATGAATCAAGTTCACGCATAACTGATCAAAATACACCGAGTACACCGAGTACACCAAATAAAATACAAAAGAATTGGCTGCTGTCTCTGTCACTTACTCTCATCGAGTGTAGGAGTTATGATCGTATTATTTATTAACAAACGATCACAGCTAGTGAAGTAAAAGTAAGTTCACGCAGTAAAGACGCCCTGACACTGTGCCTTTTTCGCCTTTCTGGTCTGTGTGTAGTATGTAAGTTACCGGATGATGCTCCATTCTTTGAAGACACGTTATAGAATAAACCCCTGTAACAAGAACGAACTCCGTGAAAATCAAAACACAAATGTGACTTTTTTTTTGACGAGTTTAATGTTTTTTTTGCAGACCTCTAGTCTATGTAGATGCAACCATGGTTAAGTATCATTTTGTTTTCGTGGTTCTTCAGATGGTTATGGCCAGTTAGTGCTCCGATAACTGTCTTGAGTAGCTTTTTATCGCATTCCAAGAGTTTGTCGGTATTTACACTGTTCTTGGGGGCCATAGCATTAGGTGGTTAGGCCTGCCGGACTACATGAACATCCTTGTACAGCTCGTAGAGTTATCGATTGTGTCTTTTCCTTCATTCACCTTGCTCACAGGTAGGACCATATATCCGACGTAGAACTTTTCTTACGAAGGTAGGATTGGCGGAATAACAGCTTTGTGGAGCATGATTTTGGCCGATGTGTGCCTAACTATTCGTGATTTATTCCATTTGAACCATGAAGTGCCTTGCGAACCGCCGCAGTCTGTGCTACAAACGATCTTGGATTATTTTGAAAAGCAGAAGACGAATGTCGAGTTGTTTAGAGAAAAAGTCAATTCCAACGCCTGCCTCACGCCGTCCGCCTAGAAATGTATACCGTTCCCGAACGGAAGGTCGTTGTGATTCCCGAAAACTCTGTCTGCTTCAATTGCCCTCATGTACAAGACTTACATTCTACAAGAATCACCCATCTACTCTCCCCCGGTTTGCACCATTTCTCACGTGACTCCCTCCCTTTGCAGCTCCATCCATCCCCCAGTTGATTCCATACGGCACACAACAATTCTACCAGTACGAGAACAAAGTAACCGTCACCGATCTACGCAACACAAAGGCCAAAGAGGCCAGCAACTTCGTCCTCACAGCAACAGTGACCATCCGTTCGATATGGGACCAGGGCGCCACCCAACTCCTGCTCATCACAGTGCATAAGCCAAAAGTGAAAGCACCCGGCGATGTGCAGGACGTGCCAAAAATCATCGATAAACCCTTCTACGTTGTACTCAACGATGGACGAGTGTCCGAAGTGCTGGCCGATCGCAGTCGAGACGCGTACCTCCTCAACTTCCGGCGATCCATTGCAAGTCTCTTGCACTTCCGCCTGGAGACTGGACCAGTGCCAGAAGTCGACGTGTCCGGCGAATGTATAGCCGTTTATACGGTGAAATCGTCGACGAAATTCGAGAAAATCAAGTCCGACTGCAGCAACTGGGATCTGAAAGTGAGGTATCGATCGGAGATTCCGCTGGGTAAGTACGAGTCACCTCTGAAGAGTAAATATCCTCAAGGACGATGTAGAACTTTCTCTCCCTGCAGGCATTGACATGAAACCGTCCCTAAAACTGGAGTATCAGCTGGGCCAGGACGCCAGTCTGCTGAAGGTGCGATCACGTGAAACGCACTCCGTGGCGTTGCACGCTAAGCCTGATGCTGGCAGCAAGGTTGAATCTGTGATAACCCTCAAACACGTGTCCGGATCGCCCGTGGAGCAGGTGAAGTTCGATAGCTTGAACGATACAATCTCCAGCTTGGAGAACTTCAGGCCGTACGAACTGCAAGCCGAGGTGGATGGAGTTATCAGCGAAATCAAGGACGTGACGGTAAGCTTCTTGCAGAGATGCATGTCCCTCCCGGCAGCTAATCCGAGTTCACGTTTCAGTTCACTGCTCAAGTCTCAGCGCACAAGAAGGAGCTAGCTGATACGAACATTGGCAAGGAGGCTGCGGCGCTTCTTCTCGTCAAACTCCTGCCGGTTGCCCGAATCACAAAGTCCCAAGAGTTCGTGCAGGTGTTCAAAAAGCACAAATCCATCACGAGTCAGTTGATCGATCTAATGGGAGCCACGCAAACATTCGAAGCACACTCAGCCATATTCGAGATGTTCGAGACGGAGAACAAGAAAAACTTCGACAACTTGGAGCGGTATTTGCAAGCTCTGGCCGTGAGCACCCATCCCGACAAGGCCATCATCGAAGATCTGTTCGAGCGCATCGAGTCTGGAAAAGTGAAGAACATAAAACTCCTTGACACACTCATTCAAACCGCGGCATCGCTCGTGCGCCAATCCACGCTCGGACAGGGCGACAAATTGGCGTCCCAACTCAAGAAGCACATTCTCATCCAATTGATCAACAAATGTGAGACCAGCGAGTGCAAGACCCTGTACATCCGTGCTCTGCAGAACCTTCAGTTCCCTTCGACAACGCCCACGCTGATGAAGCTGGCCGCTCAGGGGCAGAGCAAGGTATCAGTAGCTGCCCTGCAGGCTCTGAAGAGCTTCTCCGACAAGGTCTTCTGCGACGAGGATCGCAAGCAGTTCGAGGCAATCTTCTACCAAACAAAGAGGAGACACGATTCCAGTGCACGCGTGCTGGCGCTCGACATAATCCTCGCTCTGAAGCCCACCAAGGACCAACTGGGACGACTGGTCGACTACTTGGGCTCCAACGATAAGCAGTTCGAGATAAAGGCGTATGTGTTGCAAAAACTTCGCATGGTCAGCGAGAAGTGTCCACGATTCGCAGACCTTCTCCGGGCTGTCCTGGCCGAGCGACCACACATCAACAACTACCACGTGATCGCTCAACGTGGTCTCACGACGGCTCTGCAGCGGGAGCTCTCGCATGCGCCTGCCTTCAATGAGACCATTATCAGCATTCAGGAGGTGAGCAGTGGCGTCCTCAAGCGTGGCAGCGTTGAGATGATCATGAAAGCTGGACGCGAAGAAATCAGCACTTTCCGAGTAAGTTCTGCCGCACTTGTCTGCTCTGAATCGTGTTTGACTGTCGTTTCTCTGTTCAGCTTGGAGTCTACACGAGTGGCCTCACATCCTTTATCGGGGACTCCAGCACTGAAGACGAGCCCGAAGAGGAAGACAATCCGATCACAGCTGGCATGGAAATTGCTGTTCAGGGCATACTCCTGCGTCCTCTGGTATTCTTCAACGGCCAGTCGGAATTGATGGGGCATGTCTGGAGTGGCACAGCGTCTGATCCCATCCCGGCATTCCTCGCGACGACGCTGGTCCAAGATCACGAGCATTACGTGATCCTCTCCAGTGGGTCCACCGTTTACCTCAGAGTATTCGGCGCTCGTTCCATTGACCTGAACGGCAAGGTCGACTTCAGTCTCTGGAATCGAAATGCCCACGCAGAAATCAAACAGAGGTAAGTGCTCCTCTGCTCGTCTGGTTAACATGACAACATGTCACATGGTTCAATTGCAGCTCTGGCACGGGAGTGGTGGGATCCATGATTGTTGGCACATCGTTTGCGAGACTCGAGAACACCTTCACCCTGACCACCGAACCAAAGATATCGTTCATCGCTGACATTGATTTTTACTCGGACATTAAACTCTGCATCCAGCTCGGCCGTCCCGAGACGGAGCTCTGGTAAGTCCATTGAAACACGTGGAAAATCACTTGAGACACTTCATCCTTGATGTTCTTGCAGGCAAAAGCACGAAAAGTCCGTCACACTGACAAATGAGTGGGGATACAAGAAAAAGGTGACCAGCCAGATCGGGCACAAACTGCCGGCCGTGACATACGCTCTCAACCAAAAGAACAACGAAATGTGCAACATGATATTCTCCTAGACCTAAGCATTTAGACTTCCGTTAGTTTTTGTAGCAACACTCATCGTATTAAGGAAAAGAAAAGTTAAACAATTTTATAGGTTATTGTATTTTTACTGGAATAAAATGTCTCAAATTTGTAGGAAGTTAGAAATGATTGTTTCCGGTATGCAGTGAGGAGAGAGAGAGAAGCATCGACTTTGACAACTGAGTCACTATCAACACCTAGATTAGGTGCAGATAAAAGTATATTAACTTTTTTTTTCACTGGGATTCGAACCGGGACCGCTATTACCAAGGGCAGGCACCAACCAACTGCGCTCTCCAGTCGTTCCGCACTTGGTTGACTGCGAAAATCAAGCCTAGACCGAATAGGGACATGTACAATGTCGGACACTTTGGTCAGGCAGCATTGCTTCGACAGGCTTTTTGAGTTTGAAATATTGAGCTGTGTAAACTGTGAAACTGGAAACGCCACTGGTGGGCCGTGGCGTTGTTGGTTTGTGCGTAGACCCCAACCTCGACGTCGTAGGTTCGATTCCTGCTCTGTGCGACGAAAACAATTTTCGCGATCTCACCTCTTTCGAGTCACTGACAATGCTCAACGAGTATTTCCTGTCTAGAAGAAGCTTCTCAAACAAAGCCGTTCGGATTCGGCATAAAACTGCAGGTCCCTTCCACTCGTGAGAGAACAATAGCACGCACAACACGAGTGGTTGCTGAGAAGCTAAGCCCTGGCCCCCTACGGGCTGTAGCGCCACCCATATTTTATTATTATTAAACTGGATCAGTGGTGTCCCAGTACTTGACCCTAGAAGTACACAGACGGATCAAAGATGGCTTCTGTAGAACGTGCAGGACTCTTTCGACCCAACACATGGTGATACGTACAAAAAGGGTCGAGTTCTGCTGTGCTATCGATATGCGCCAGACAAAACCTCCACATAGGAATCATGGCCGCTATTATCCAAATATTTTCCGACAGTCAAGCAGCACTATAGGCACTTCCGTCCAATCTGATGGACTCCAACAAGGAACAGTCAGATACTAACAGATTTGGAGTCCCTGTGTCCTGGGACCTGGCCAAGGAAATTGCATGCAAAGAATCCGCAGATGAGCTGGCGAGGATTGGCCCAGAATCTGCGTTCATCGGTCCTGAACCGCGGTGCAATGTCAATGGAACAGCAGGTCTGTTTAACGAATGGGAAAACGAACTTCTTTTTAATAAATTTTAATAAATGGACATATGGTCAACTTATTAAGCAATAGAAACGATTAATTAGGCTTTACTGATGCCACGAAATACTTTACTGCTGCATTGATGTCAATAGGATCAACGAGATCAAAGGCTTTCATAAAATGTCGTGACTTAATGTGTCCCTGGCCGCAGCTCATTGGTAGATAACGAAAGAGCTGATGAAATGACCAGACAAGGATGGACATCACTGGAACCACCAATCAGTGCGCTATACCGGATCGGTCAGGATTTTCAGATCAATTTATATCGAGAAAACAAAAAAAAACGCTTGAAAAAAACTTAAAAACAATGTGGTATCAAAAAAGGATATCACCATCTGTTCCGATAGTCAGGCCGCCATCCCTGGACAATGTCATGTTCTACTCTAAAACATCCCTTAATTGCAGGCTGTCTCTTAACGAGATGGCCGAGCATTTTAACATTCACCTCATGTGGGTGCCGGCACTGTGACATACCAGGAAACTGCAAGGCCGACGAACTCGATAGGTGTGGTACAACCTCATCCCCATCGATAGCAGGGGTACCGCCTTCCATGCCGATCGCTACAGCCTATCATCTTTTAAAGATTCATACAATTGAAACCACCAACGACAAATGGCTAGAAGGCACCATCTGCCCTGAAACAAAAGAAGTCTGGTCATCACTTAACCTAAAACGGTCACTCAGTCTACTTGGACTCAGCAAGCCCTCAGTAAGGACCCTTATAGGAGTCATAACCGGGCACTGTGCTTGGCACTCATGCTCGCAGGATGGGTGCTCCATATAATGATTTTTGCAGAAGCTGCATGGAGGAAGAGGAGGAAGAAAATACTCATCACCTTCTCTGCTCCTGCAGTGCTCTTGCCAGTCGTAGGTTACTGCACCTACTACTTCAGCGGTCGTAACGAGCTAAAAAGTGCCAGCATTGGCCAACTAAATCGGTTCATTAGCAGCACCAACTGGTTCCAGCGTTAGAAGTCAATCCGCGTGGTATCACAATGGGCCTATTCTGGCCTAAGTGTGACTGCTCTGCTGCAGTCAGCCACTACTACCTGACCTAACCTATATCAAGAAACCGAAGTATCAACCGTTCGCAAGTGCTGGGTCTGATCTCCGCTAAGATGTTGTGTTCACAAGGAAGACAAATTCCTTATAGCTAGATGAGATAGGATTCCCCCTAACCTCATCAGAATAGTCACAGATTTCCGCATTCCAAAGGATTATATGTCGAATTCTAAGTCGAAGACAGTCAATCAAATGAGCGGAGAAGCAAGACGGACTTGCGCAAGGTCAAAGCTGGGAGCGATGCGGAAATTTCAACTAAAAAACAGGCCAGGTATCTTGGCGTAAGCTTTCTGGAAAGGCAGAAGTTTCAGCCACTCGAAACAGACCGTTAAGAAGGCCGACCTAGGCTTCCATCGAATCTAACCTTTGATGCGTAAGCAAAATGGATTAAGGCAGAGGCGGATTTTATCGTAAGTCTTCCCAGTATGCCTCATCTCTTAGACGTCAAAAGCATCATATCAATAAGAAGCTTTACGAATCTTTACGCACATCCTCCTTGCAACAGTACATGGTGACAGTCTTCGAAAAACAGCTATTAGACATCAGCAACCATTCTAAGGCGCTAAATCTGCTAAGTGAGTTGAACTTCCCATTGACCCCTGGCAACAAGCTGCATGGCTTCTACCAGAGCAGCGATAACAATCATAATCGAGGCTAAATCGGCTACCCGATCATCATCTTCTTCAATGGTTGGCGCTACAGCCCGGGTGGACCTGTATCTCAACTTTCACCAGCTCCCTCATCTCTGATGAGATGTGATTCCCCTCCAACCTCGACCATAGCTTACAGCTTTGTGAATTTCATAAGATTCTACGTCCAAGTGGAATGCAGACGTTCAAATAAACGGAGAACCAAGACGCGAGTTGCGCTTCATTGCAGATCAACCGCTTCCGACCAGAACAGTAGACTGCTATCTATTCGCAGATAACTCACTGACTTATGCTAGCTCAAAGTCACTCTTAATCATCAAGCAAAGTGTCGAAATTCAGAGAGCAAAGAAATTCCACTACTGCACCAAATGAGGTATTCTCATGAACGCTGGCAAATCGGTACGTATGTGTTTAAGAAGACCATCCTCAGGTGGGCAGGTCAACAATAGTTCTCCCAAATGGTAAATAAATATGAACTGACTAGCAGCCCAAGTATCTTGGCATTAACTTCACGGAAAAGTTGACAACAGCCATTCGAAACTGACCCTTACGAAGGCCGACTTAGGCTTTTACCGCATCTATGTAACCTTTGTTGCGTAAACAAAATGAGTTAACCCAGATGACAAAGCTGTTGCTCCACAAGCAGCTAATACGGCAGATTTTATGGAACTTCCCAATATGCCTCATCATCTACCATCACATACCAGTTTCATCCACGACAGGGACCGTCGAAATCACGACAGCATTAAGAAGCTCTACAACGAAGCACGTATCATCCCCTTGCAACTATACATGGTGACACTGTTCAGAAAACGGCTGCTAGACATCAGCATCCATTCCAACGAGGGAATAAGGAAGCTGACAAACACAAACCCGGACGATGCAACCCCAACGCGCCAAATTTGCTAAGTGAGCAGACGACACCAAACAACGATCTGCATATGTAGCTTCTACCAGAGTCTAGATCGGATACCAGATCTCTTCTTCTTTGGTAGGAGCTACAGCCCGGGTTGAACCTGTTCCTCAACCAACAAGTCTATCCAGCCAGCACTGTCTTTCGCCAGATGCCTCCAGCTGGGTACACCAAGTTAGTTGAGGTCCATCTCCACTTGTGAGAGCCATCTCGTTCAAGGACGTCCTCTGTCACGTGGTCTCAATGACTCGGTGTCAGTACCGCTGATCATGACCTAGTCATCTTAAGCGTCGGTTCCGAAGACGATTAACTCGGTGCATACCGCCGCACACTTCGTGGTTGAATCTTCTCCACCAGACGCCATTAACGCACGCAGAACTTTTCTCTCAAAACGATCAAGAGCTTCTGCATCAGCTTTCATTAGCTTCCATATCTCTGTACCAAAGAGCAGGACTGGGATGATCAGAGTCTTATACAAAGTCAACTTGGTGTTTCGAGAGGTGGCTTTGTTACTCAATCGCCTCTTGAGCCCAAAGAAGCAGCGATTGGCAAGAGCAATTCTGCGCTTGATCTCGGTACTGGTGTTGTCGTCAATATTTACTCCGGAGCCTAGGTAGACGAAGTCCTTGACTACCTCAAAGTTTGTGCTGCCCAATATGACGCTCTGTCCGAGACGTCGATGTTGTGCGTCTTTTCGTGATGAATTTTCGTGTATCTCAAAAGGACCAACATGGATACAAGGATTTTCAAATCGACAAACTTCTTAACTGCTACAAAATATTGGCGCTTGATCTTGACGTTTTTTTTTTTTCGACGGAGTGCGAGTTATGGAAAGATTTCAGCTTGTATATCTTTCTCTAACTCGATTCGCCTTTTCAGCTGTGATTTTCGGTAAATTCTCCAATCACCCTAGAAGCTTCCACAGCAAATGTATCCTATCTGCTTAAATCAACAATTGGACTGATTTGTTGAATATACCTTCTGAGTTACAACTGTTATCCGCAATGGCCATATCCAATACAAGATTATCAAGCAACCTAGATGATTAATTGTGAATCGAATTCGCAACAACTAGTTTTGTGCGATTAGAAGAATTACCAATCACAAATGAAATATTTTTTAAGTGAAAAGAAACGCTAGCAATTTATTTTTCACTTCAGAGTTTGAGAGCCACAGTTGCACAAGCACGACCAACTGTCATCCCAGCACCAGCGAGTCTCCACAAAACCTTTGACAAAACGTCAAACGAATTTCCCTTTCCATCTGCGACTACTGGAAGGAAGCAAATACACACACACACGCACACAAGAAACAAGAAGAGAGAAAAAAATTTCCCCATCCCACCATACACATGCAGTCATGCGCACAACTCTCCATCTCACGGCATGGGCAATTCCCGCAAACCAGCAGACTTTTTGTACCCCCGAAAGAACCAAGAACACAGAACCTACGACTATTGGAATGCGCGCCGTCACAGTATCCGCAAGGGAATTTTTCAATTGGAACGGAGAATAGTGCGAAATTCGAACAAGAAAAGATAAAGAGTCGCAATCGCAGTCGCAAGTGTGTGTTGTTGTTAGTAGTCCGCAGAAAAAAAAAATTAAATTAAATTATACACAAAAGTGTCATCTGCTCGTTTGCGTTTTAATTGTTCAAGTGTTTGATTTTTTTACGAAAATCAACTAAACACCTGCAGGTGAATCTGCTTTCATTACGAAACCACCATCGCAGCCGAACGCACCGAGTGCCGAGAAAGAGGAGTTCTCCTTGCAGAGAGAATCTTGTTTCCGTCGTCGCTGCTTATACAGTGTAATCCAGTGTCCGACTCTGAACGACAAGCACAAACCGAGAAAAAGAATAAAATCGATTTCTAGTCCCGTGTCACATAGGAAATAAAAAATAAATCGGAATATCTGAAAAGTGAGTGAATATCCACTTCGGTGGCGTGAAATAGATTTGATTTGAGTTCAGTTTTCACAGGAAAATATGTACGCGAGTTCTTGAGTTCCCGGGAAGCGAAAAAAGAAAAATCGTATTTCAGTGCGGCGTTTATCGAAAATTATTGTTGTGCTAAACTGTGTGTAATCGATTGTCCTCTTCGAATTGGATTAAGAGCAAATTGCAGCCGACGAGCCGGTCAATTAAACAAATGTAAGTCAAAACTCCACCGAGCAAACATTTTTTGCTGATTATCAATTTGTTTGTGGTGTCCACTGTCCGCACAAGGCGGAGATTTTAAATTCAAATGCATACAGTCGGCCAGCTGTCAATTGGCACAAGAACCCTCCGAAGGGCGAGACGGTACTTAGACCTTGCCAACGCGAGAGGGAGACCGATAAATGATGAAGGACTGCGATTCTGACAGGTTTCTTGTGAGCAAATTCTTCTTTTCTTTTTTTTCTTTTTTCCACATGCCCATGTGTCCAATTGGATGTGGTGCTCGTTCTGAGGGGTTCCAATAAGTTCGGGGCGCAGTTCTCTTTGGGAATTGTGTTGCTTGTTGGAACTGAAGTCACCTTCGTGTTCCTCTTCAGGGGGATTCTGCTCTGCTCTCTTTTATGAGCGCACGAAGTTGCATTGCAGATGTGCAACAAAGTGTTGAAGAAAAAAAATGTAGTGTTGCCATGTGCAGTCTGGCGAGTCTGGAATTGGCCTAGTTGTTTGATCGATTTTTTTTGTTTTTGGCACTGTTGCGTCATAGGAATAGGGGGAGCTGGTGGTTGGTCTATTTCTTGGGAATTCCTTATGTCTGCTAAGCGGAGGGGTGGATTTACTTTGCATGGTAACCGAACGTTTTGTTTTGGACGCTGGCGATGGAGTTATGTTTGGGCAACGTTCAGGACCACACCCTTTATGTTGGGGGGCAGAATCGGGATGTTTCAGATTCGTCATGGTGGGTGTTTGAAGGGGTTGCTGGTTAGTTGAGGGCACACAAATGAACTAGATGGGGTGCTGTGGGAGGTTGCTATGTTGGAATAATGTTGTGCCGTCTGGTTCATTGGGAATGTATGTTTCTAAGACTCGGTACAATTTCGACCGTCTTCACATGAGTTGACTTGATTTACTATTCTCCTTCAATTGAATGGACCGACAAGGTTTGTCTGAGATGTCCATTTGTTCAGTTAAACGTAGTCGATGCTGAATGATTGTGAATACTAGCGACTAAAAAGCTCCCAAATTGGTAAGAAGAGGTGCAGGAGAAGATGCGCTTGTAGATGTTTGACTGGATGACTCACAGTTCGGAAATTAGTAATGATGCTTTGGCTACCGCTACAGTAGAAGACCTGAGCCCAGCTTCTAAGCAACGACACGTGTTGTATGTTGTACCTACAGTTTTGTGCCGACTCCGAAAGGCGTAGTTTGAGAAGCTCTTTCTAGACAGGAAATACTCTTTGAGCACTTTCAGTGTCTCGAAAAAGGGGAACTTGAAAATCATTTCATGTCGCTCCGATCAGGAATCTAACCAACGACGTTGAGGTTCAAGAGCATTGGGGTCGACGCACATTCCTACAGCGCCACGGGCCGCCACAGTATTCATTATTTCTTACTTAGGTTCGGACTTATCAGGCCGGCGACCCATAGAGAGCCGTGAGCAATTGATGTCCATTCCATCGATGATGGTCCTGGGCATGCTACTTCCAGTCATCAAAACCATGCCAACGGTTCAGTCTTTTTCGACTTTCTGAAGTCGCGAAATGCTTTCCATTGCATCAGGATCGATTGATACACGTAAGAAAACATGGAAACAGGTGTGCGCGAGTCGCTGGTAGCCCTAATAGGGCCGCTGTGGCAGTTGAAAGATTAGCACGCATCAAGGTCCATGCGCTCGATTTGAGCTAGTGTAGTCGATCGTTTTCTTCCTTCTGTTCTACATCCACGTCCTGGTACAACTGGTAGAGTCAGCGGTTGTGTCTTTTCCTCCAATCGTGTTCCTCGCAGACGGGACCATATATTCGACGTAGAATTCTTCTGCAGTTTTGGTTTGCGTCTAGCTTTTGTCTCATAAAGTAGTACTGGCAGAATGAGAGTTTTTTTTTAGAGCATGGCAAATTCTACGTCGGTTCTCCACTAAGATGTAATTCGTGGAATTTACGTTTGTCCTGAGGTAGACGAAACTCCTTCACTACCTAAAAATTGTAACTGTCGATGGGGATATTCTGGTCTAGTTGGTGTGTGACGGAACTTTTCTTGGTCGACAGAATATATTTTGCTCTGTCATCATTGACCTTAAGATGGGCTCGTTTCGCCTCTTCTTCAATTGCCGTAAATGCTTCAACTACGGCACGTCAGGAAAGCGCGACGATGTCGTTGTCATCTGCATATTCCAACAGCTGGTCTGACTTGTAGAAGATAGTACCGCGCGTGATGAATTTTGCTCGCCGCACTGTCTTTTCTAGCACCAATAGCGCATCTCCTTGTCGACATCTGGCACAGGTTTCAAACGGCTCGGAGGTCCCCGAAACAAACTGCACGGTGTGTTGCGTGCAACATAACCGGATCAGTTTACCCGGGATCCCGAATTAGACCATCGTTTCGAATAGTTCCTTGTGGTCCCTTGCTGTCATATGCGGCTTTAAAATCGATAAAAAGACGATGAGTATCAATTTGTGCCTCGCTGGTCTTCTCCAGGATTTGCCTTAGTGTAAAGCTTTGGTCTATAATCAATTTACCGAGCCGGATGTCGCACTGGTACGTGCCGATTAGTGCGGGGCAAAACGGCTTAGATGTTCACACAGTACGCTGGATAGGATCTGGTAGGCGACCTTGAACAGGGAAACACCTGCGTTGTTGCAAGATGTAGAATCGCCTTCTTTTAGTGGATGGGCCATATGGAGCTGATATTCCAGTCGTTAGGCGTTACCGTTCATCTTCGGTACATGCTCCCCACAAGAACATCGCCATCAGCATTACAGAGTTCTGATGGTAAGCCATCTGCGCCTGTCACTATGTTATTTTTTAGCCTTTTAATGGCTGTGCCGACTTCTTCATAGCTAGGTTTAATGACTCCTTCTTCGATTGGATTTGGAATGTCCCTGACTCCCTATCACTCTCTCCTGGTCAGGCCCGCTAAGCGGATGGCTTAAAAAGAATTGATTATTCAGCATTTTAACATGTCTGCGAATCGATTGGGGAAATAGCAACAATCTTTCGTATTTCTGTCTCGGTCACGTCTGTAAACCCAACTCTGAGAAGATTTTCTATGCCCCACCAATTCCTCTAAATCTCAGTGATGGTTAGTAAAACCACCAGATCAATGCGTTCTTATTAATACCGTCGTACCATATCAAATTGGTCGGTGCGCAGATATATGGTAGATTACAGCTTTGAAAAATTCTGCCATTTGCTTTTACGCTTCTCTCGTGAACCCTGTCGGGATGGAAATGGACATCTGGTAGTAGAGTCGCTGTCAATACTGAGAATCTGGAAGGATCACTTCTGCAGACTGAGGACCAAAATACCGCTGTCAGGCAGAATGTTCCACTCAATTTGGACGATGACAGACGCGAATTCCGTCCACCAGACTTAGACGAGGTCAAGGTAGCAATATCAAGACTGAAGTCTAACAAAGCTGCTGGAGCGGACGGTTTGTCCACGGAACTGTTTAAGGCAGCTGGAGATGATCTGGTAGGGCACATGCAACAGCTCATCTGCAAGATATGGTCGGAGGAAAGCATGCCCGACGAGTGGAATCCCAGTATCGTTTGCCCGATCCACAAGAAAGGAGACCCCTTTGACTGCGGCAACTATCGAGGGATCAGTCCTTCTTAACTGTCTTCTCTGCCGTTTTGTGTACCCGCCTGAAGCCGTTCATTAATAATCTGATAGGTCCATATCAGTGTGGCTTCAGTCCAGCAAAGTCACCAGTGGTGTCGCATAGACGCCGTTGACAAAACAAGTCACTTAACCACTGTCGGCCGTGAAAAAGGACTGCTCTCCAGAAGTTTCACAAAAGTGATTCGGTCAATCTACTCTACAAACTAAACCCCCTTGACAGCAGTGATTCATTAGGAAGTCCAAAGACGTGGGTGCTTTCCCGGAAAAATAAAAACCAACCATTCCATTGCGCATTGTACTATCTTTTAAGTAGACATCGGCTCATAGACAATTTATTCACACACATGAATCACGTGACAGTGCGTCCCATTTAATTTGCTAGATTGATGTCGTATGTTCTCGTAAATTCCACAGAAATGCCACGCACAGCTTATGTGCCGTGAAATTCTGCGTAGAGATGTGTGAATGGTTATGTTTCATTCCACGTGCACGCGTTATCCTTGCTCATTCGAAACAATCGTTGGGGAACCTCTCGTTTTTGGAAGGTAGCCAGAAATACCTTTACGGAGTGATATGCTTCTTTTGGTTCGTGGGTGAGTGAGAGAATCGTTGGAGGAGTTGTGGATTACAGATTGGCTAGGTATCTGCTGGAAGCAATCACTCGCATTGATTTCACACGATTGGAGAGACTATTAGCGGAGTGCGTAGGGCCGGCTTGGTGAGAGGCTTACTTACTTACTTAAGGTGGCGCCACAGTCCGGGGTGGACCTGGGCCTCAACCAACATGCCTCTCCAACGAGCGCGATCTCTGGCGAGCTGTCTCCATTTTCGCACACCAAGTTGGTTGAGGTCTTTCTCCACTTGGGTGCGCCACCTTAAACGCGGGCGTCCTCTGTTGCGTTGCCCGACAGGTTCGGATTCGAAGATTCTTCGGGCCGGAGCTGTGGTGTCCATACGCTCTACATGACCTAGCCACCGTAGGCGTTGGATCCGTAGACGCCTGACTAGACTCATGCCGCTGTACAGCCCTTACAGTTCGTGATTGAATCTTCTCCTCCAGAACACAAACAGGACCAAAGATCGCACGTAGAACTTTTCTCTCAAAGAGACCAAGGACTTCTTTATCCGCTTTCGAGATTGTCCATGCCTCCGCGCCGTATAGCAGGACTGGGATGAACAAGGTCTTAAATAGAGTCAACATGTTTCTTCGAGAGAAGGCTCTATTACTCAATTGCCTCTTGAGCCCGAAGAAACAGCTGTTGGCAAGAGTTGTCCTACGCTTGATCTCGGTGACTGATGTTATTTGTACAGTTTACTCCGGAGCCGAGATAAGTGAAGTCCTTGACTACCTCGATTCAACTCCTAGATGATGTTCAATTTGATTTCAATCAAAACACGGAATCTCAACAGAAAATAAAAAGAAAGTACACCATCACCAAAATCAAATTAATTTACCGCATGAAACACAAATTTTGTGTGACTTTTCAATTATCAATCGTGTTCAGCAATTTCCATCGGCCGTGTATCGATAACGAACAATTCTTGTAGTATCTCCACACGATAACAACCGAACATATCACGAATCGCGGATCTATCACTCTATTGCATGTGGTTTTTGTTTTATTCCATTTCTCCCTGATAAGGCAGTGTCGAGGAAAAGGGGTACCTGTGTACACTAGTACTAGTCGTGTTTTCCGTGGAAATCGAGTGGACGAACTAATTGAAAGGGCCACTTCGGATGTTTGCCTCAGCAGATTGTGTGGATTGCCGCGATAGTACTTAAGGTGAACATGTGAGTGTGCTTTTGTTTTTAGCTCTTGAAGATATGAGTGTAAGGTCTTTCTTTTTTTTTGCTTAGAAATGTCTGATCTTGACATTTGTGGGTTGCATGTGGTTCTGCATTTTCAAGGTCTGTATTTGTGCAGTGCACAAGTGTATTTTGTGCACAATTGTTGTATGAATTTCATATTATTTATAAGTGTAGTCAAACTAAGATGCATCCATTGTAGTAAAATTAGTAAGCGATTGCGGCGTCTTATTCCATAAGTCTTACTTTCTGAAGATACTAGAATTATTAATTGTCAAATCGCAAATGCATTTTGTGTGTATCCCTTCCCGCGAAAGTAACAAGGAATAGAATTTTTCTTATATCCGGAATAAGTACAGACTACAGACACACTCAGCAATCATAAACCACAACTGTTTCCATTTGGCTTGCTTCAAAATTATTGAAATATAAATGCAGTAGAACCCTTATCCGAATCAAATAAAACGAGGGCATTCGTTTCATCTGAAAATCCGAATAAACCATTGCAAATAAAGAGCTTCGGATTTCTCTAGTCAAAGACATTCTCTAGTCAAGCCATCGATATAGCAATGAATAAAATCCCTGATGCGCTTTAGTTGTAAAAACTATAGAATCCGAGACGTTCTGTTTTTCAGACCACTGAAGCTTCTGTGAGAGACGGTACTTAACATCCCCAGTTTTCATCATCTTCTTTCGGGCAACAAAAATCAGTTATTGCATTCGAACTTCGATAAGTCGATCGATCACTTGCCACAATAAATATTCGACTTATCCAAGTTTGTTTCAATTAAACTTCTTCTTCTTTGTGTGGCGCTACAGTCCGGGGTGGACCTGGGCCTCAACCAACATGCCTCTCCAACTAGCGCGATCTCTGGCTAGCTGTCTCCAGTTTCGCACACCAAGTTGGTTGAGGTCCTTCTCCACTTGGGTGCTCCACCTTAAACGCGGGCGTCCTCTGTTGCGTTGCCCGACAGGTTCGGATTCAATTAAACACTATCGGACAAATAAATGTAAGCAGGATTACCTACACGGTCGAAGACAAGAATAAACTCATCGTACCAAGCCTCGTTGTGCCTTCCAAACATTTTTAAATTGGCAATAAGAGCAGTAATGAGCACGGATAATCAGAGATTCAAAATCGATTATCCGACGTTCCAATAATCGGGCCTCTAATGCACCATAGCTTGTGTTGTAATTGAATTGTTGAAGATTGAAAAAAACAGTTGCTATCCAGACCAGACATCCCTCTTACAGGCACAAAAAGAACATAGGTATAACCCATGTTTCAGCTTTTCGGTGAGCTGACGACGAGAGGAAGCAGATGACCAAAACCATTTCAGTATTAGAAATGTTTCGAAAACTTTAAGTCACCTAGGTGACAACTCTGAGGAATGAATGGAGTCAATAAGCTCTCGGTTAGCCTCTCGTGCTCAGTATGCGTAATACAAAAATAGTGCAAGTGGTTGTTGTAAAATCTAGAATTTAAATTTGCGCCCTTCATCGAGGCGCATTAGCTACGGCTTCACCGACACGAGCTACTTTCCAAAAAGTTTGGCGACAAATTTGTGCTTAGTTTTCATTTACAAAATAATGTTGACAGGTTTCAGTTCCGAGAGAAACTTCTTAGAGAAGCACCACCAAATTAGTGTTCAAATGTATGGCGGTGCATGCTCGGTGCATGCTCTGCTCTCATCTCCGATTAGGAAATGAAAAAATGCACGGAAATTGTACAACATGTGTTGTAACTAACTATATATCGGTCAACCAAACTGGAAAGCCAACAAATGTCTGCAGCGCTACAAGCCTGTGGTTTGATTGGATCGAGAGATCACATTGATGATTTGGCCCATCAACTACGGTCAAACAAATCGTTGAGACTATTGTTGAAAGTAAAAATTACATACCTTGATTTCAGGCTGTTTCGTAACGAGGTGTCGGAGTATTTTAATATACTGGGGTCCTGGGATACTGTGGATAGTATCGAGTGATTGGAAAGACGCTGATTTCGTTAGGTGTGGTACAGCTTCTCCTCTCACTCCAGAAGTCGATCCATCCTTATGCCTCTTCATACAGCCTATAATCATCTAAAGGCTCATATAATGACGTGTAAATACGGCCAGCACCCAATCTCAAATAGTCTCTCTGCCGCTTCCGACTAAACAGACCCGCACTGAATATCCTAATCTGCGTCATAACAGGGCACTGTACGATTGACACACTCTCGAGCTGATACCCGATGAGTATATTGGTAGATTAATTCCTGCTGCATGGATGGAGAGCACGTAGAGGTCACATATTACCTTTTCTGCTTTTGCAGTACTCTGACTAGTGGAAGGAAGTCGCTTCTAGGCTCCCTACATTTGAATGACGTTGGCATAAGAAAGCTAAACTGCTTTGTTACATGCGATAATTGGTGCCAGTTACAAAAATAAGTTAATCCGCGTGGTCCAATGAGACAATATTGGCATTAGTGTGATTGCTATCTGCTGCCAGTTAGCTTTGGTTTAGTTAGAGGGCTGCCAGCAAAGTTGCCAGCACACTTAGACAATTGTTGGTCCATTGCGATACGCAGTTCCGTTACGTTTGGAAACCAGATAAAGCCATATTAACTTTTGCTTTCACTGGGATTCGAACCTGCAGACAGCAGTTTCTGCAGCCAGTTAATTTAAGCTAACATAACTCAAGAAGACACCGATCGATAAGTAGCTAGAAGCATCCATCAAAGCATTCATTGTCCACAATTGCTTCTCAGAACTAAAGGCTGAACTATAATGCGCATGACAATGCATCAGCTAGTGTCAAACGCACATGGGTGAATGTGCGTATACACCCATCCCTATGGGCCAACCTAAAATGGAAGCCATGAACGATTGCGAGCATTTCGTTAAGCATGTGCAAAACCCAAATGTTTCGTTAAGCACGAGCTAGTGCGAAATGAATCGCACCACGCATATGCGAATTTGACAGATGGCACATAAACAACAGAATGGCGAACAAAAGTGCATCTGTCGAATTGGAAATAATTCAATCGATTATTGAAAATGTGAGGAAAAATCCATGCCTTTATGACAAAAACCACCCGCTCTATTACAACCAATTAGAGATGAACAAAACATGGGAGCAAACAGCTTTATATAATTTATATAATAAATCTTTCATTTGTTTTAGTATAGAAGTTGCTTCAAATATTAAACTTATTTGTTTTTATCTGCGGATTGTCACTAACTGTCTGTTGCACGACATTTATCGGCTGAATGAAGCAGAACAATTTCTGACATATGACATATGCGCACAAGTGATTGTTGTGGGTAGACATGCATTTTTTGGAAACATGACGTAACATTTCGTTAAAATTTGACACTAGCTGTTGCACACTCATGCGCATTGTAGTTGAGCCTTAAAATTCCAACACCGAGTGAACGAAACTTAACGAAACCCGGCCAAAATGTCACGTTCACGGTGCATCATTTTGTATATTCCCTGGATTGCCTAAGTTATCTTCAAATTCTGTCTTGTCTTTCAAGAATTGGCACTGTCAAAATTTGAATTGCTGTATTTCACCGAAGATTGACTGGTTGTTTGCTGCCATAGACTTCCTCTAACTGCCACTGCCTTGTCGACGTAGAAATTAGCTTAAAAGAATCACTTCGTCGAATATTTAAATACTTCCACCGACTTCAAAAGAAAATCATGCTTCGCGAAGTGCCTCCTCCCAAACAACTCCTCCACACGCCCTTTGTAAAGGACACTGATCACATCGCCTCTACCCACAGCATCTCGCAGGCCTCACTGAATAGAGACGCTCCTCAAAAACCCACCTCTAATCACGGTCACTTCATATCCGAAAGGCTGCTCCTCTTTTTTGCAACGAGGACTGGTCGGCTGGCCTCTTTTTACATCGTTGTCCGCCCCAACAATGACATTATCTTGGGATGTTTATGACTAATTGCTGTTGTCCTTATCCTCGCCCTTCGGCTGGGTGCCGCGCCAGACGCAGAGTGTGTGTTTAGGTGTGATTAACCCTTGTCCGCCGATGAGACCTTCGCAATTAGTCACTCAAACAATAAGTGAGTCATGAATCCCCTATCTTTGATGATGGCGCACACCAGTGCTTCGGGTTTGGGTTCGGATCAATTGGCGATGGGTGGAGAACAAACGTGGGATTTTCTTCCATTCACCGCGACTGGGGAAAATCTGCAAAGACAAACGAGACGATGATCTTGTGACAATTGGGAGCACGAAATGATAGTCACTCTTAACTGAAAATCGAACCGCAGCGCAATGACAGGGTAAAGCCCGATGAATGATACCCCCGCCTGACTCATTACCTAGAAACAGACAACCAAGATGGATAGCTAGTCGCTCCGATGACGCGGGGGATTTCCCAGAAAAGCGGTGAATGTAATAAATCTCACGTTCGCTTCGCATCGGCGGCGCGTTCATTTGTCAACACGTTGCTACTGTTGTTCAGTCACTCGAAGAAGCAGCAACACGGATACGATCTTTGCAGATTTTCCTCGCCCCCCACATATCTGTCATCATGAATGTCAAAGCACCACACTGCCCACTCCCCCTGACATGACACGACGCCGAATTGAAAGCCCAGATCTAATGCACGCCACAAAGCTGCTCTGAAAGGAAATCCCATAAAAAGCAGCAGCCCCCCCCACATCCAACGGTTACATTCACTGGATAACGGTAAATGGATTTTGCGTTTATTTTTATTAAGTCCCCGTATACAATGCGACCAAGCGGGTGTTCCTTTCTTTTCTTCAGTGCGCCTCTTTTATTACATCAACTTCCATCAGATTAACCAGATCACAAGGAAATCCCTCCTCTGTCGTGAAGTCGCACACGAAAGCCAGCCCGCCACCGCCACCACGGGGCTAATAAAATCAATTTTTCAGAGGGTGGCTTCGTAAATCTGCGGATCCACTTACATTTGCTTTCAGGCCCGAATTAATGACCCCCTCGTCTGGTCTGTCTGTGAGTGTGAGCGATGTGTGCTCGCCGTCGTGCCACAGTAACTTTGACCAGAGCGCACGGCTCTGTGCACGAACGCAGAGAGTGTCTCCGGCTCCGCCGCGACGGGGATTAATTCCATTTAAGAAGCCCTGCTCCTGGAATCCGCCCGAGAGATCTGTCCGCCTTCGCGCGCACTCTGGGCGATGGGGGAAAACAAATTATCTCGTTGAGTCGAGTCCTCTGCTCTTGATGTGCGATATGACCTGAAATGACGCCTCCGCCATTCTCCATTCACCCCCTTCTGGGCGGCGGTTTCGAGGGAGCACTGTGGCCCACAGACCGAGAGGCAAATCCAAGGCGAAGTGAAAACTAATTGAGTAATCTCTACGGCCAGCGGATGCTGTGTGCGCGTTGAGAGTGCAAGTATTTTATCAAATCTTCGCTCGTTTTCAATTGCGCCGCAGCGAGCTGTAGCCGATGTCACAGCTGGCTAGATGTGCGGCAACTAGAAACGTAAAGCTGCAGATTGGACTGTTGACGAAAATATCGCTTGCTTGTCTGAGTGTGTGCGTTTTTTTCCCCCGTTTTATTAATTGACTCCGCAGCTGGGATGTGGCGGTGCTCGGAGTTTTGCTTTGCTGGACAGTTGACAGTTGTTTGTGTCATGTTTGCTGTGCCGAGTGTTGGTGGTGGGTCGTCATCGTCGGCGGGGAGGTGCTGGCGTTAAGCAGAAAATTGCTGCAGTTAGCGGAACTGCGAGCGATTTTTGCGGCCTTTGACAGTGTTGACAAATGCAAGTCACTTGTTGTAAGTGCGTGTTTGTGTGGACTTGCGACGGACAAGGTGTCTGCGGCGACAGTTGGATGGCGAACGGTCGAGTGGATTACTTTTGACGGAAATGCAAATTTGCTGAAGATTCAGTGGATTAGGTTGCACAGCAATCAAACAATTCAACGGGATCTGGTTACGAAACGATCTTGAAGGGTGACGAGTTCTGTTGAAATTGAAGTCGAAAAAAACATTGACAGATGTCGAGTTTTGTTTGGATTGTAAATAGTGACTTTTTGGATTTTAATTGTCAAGAAAATGCAGCAAGAAGTAGAGCCCCATATCTAGTTTTTAAGGAATAGTTCATGTCCATGCAGCCACATCTTACGTCACTTTGCCCGATATTTCGCTAGTGCCACGTGTAATGTTGTCTTCCGAGGTTTCCAGGCAATTGATAAATCATCATCAATGCGTATCGACGACGCACGTAGCGTGTTTTTTTGGTGAGATTTTGAAATACTACACTGGACCACTCAGACACATGATTGGTCCATTGTACTACCAAGCAGCAACCAACAATTGCTGTAGTTTTCTGGTCGTTCTTCGGAAGCAGGCACTTCTGTGATGAAGGGCCTCAGATCCGAGCAAAGGCGGGACAGTAACAGAGATAGTGCTCTGCCATGTCGTCATCTTCTCTACAGGCGTCGCTTAAACCCAACACATTTGAGTGCTTAGCAAAGATGCAGTGGCTTTTTATTGCGACGCTAATTCGTCTGTAGTCTTTTCCATCAAGGGACAGCAAGAATGCCGCGAGTTTCTTTAAGATGTTTCGGAGCAAACGCTTAGTTCGTCTACATTCAGGAGAGTCATGCAATCTCCGATTGTGCTCTCGAGAGGCCCAAACTTTAATGGAAGCCTTAGCCACAGACGCAGGTAGTCCGAGCGCAGGTTCAGGTCCTGAGAAAGATTCCTCTGGTCGAGCTATTCCTTGGTGGCCTGGGTTTCTCAGTTAGTCCATCGATTCAGATGTTGTGTGGGATGCAAGGACGGGAACCTGCTGGGACTACTTCGACTAGATTTAGCTCGTGAATTTTCGGTAAATGCGGTTGAAATCATTGACCTATCGTTCGCGCATCGTCATCTTTGAAGAAAAAAGAAGCCCAGCCGATGATGTGACCGGACATAGTCCACATCAAAAACTACAAGCAAGTGTCGATGGCTTGATGCCCAATACAATGACAGAGTTGGATTGTACTCTAAACTATTCAAAAGCGAGTGATGAAATAAGCCACATTCATACCGATTATGGAATCCGCCGGATCGACTGCGGAGGGACTAACTCACATCCGCAATCGAAGTTCAACCCTATTATGGAATCCGTCGGATGAAGTACATTATCGGTCCGCAAAACATCTATATCGACCCCTTCTGTAATCAGTTTGCTGTCAATTTTCATTTTTTTGATTCAATTGTTCCGAAGAATAGTTATTTACGCAATGAATTAAAGTATATTATGGAGTCAAGTGGCGTTTTAATGTTTTCAAAAGAGTAAGAAAATTATCCTTAAGACATTCGTTAGAAAATTATAAGTAGGGCGAAGGATATTTAAACGAAGTAGAAGGAGTTATTTTGTAATTAACCTTCATTTATGCACCCTTCTTTCAGATTTGCAAAATGATTCAGGCTGACTAAAGCAGGATTAAGATTTGTTATATTGACGAAAATACTGCCGCCTGTGTTAAGATTCACATCCTTGTTTCCGGAACATAAGTTCGCAGCATGTTTAAGATTCATGGATGAGAATGGATATCGCACCAGTACGGTTGACAGTTGTTTCAGTTGTTCTTTCCGGGTGTAACTATTAGAAGAATATTTATGTCCAATGGGAATAAATTAAAGCATGAGCATGATATTTGTATGAATCAAGGATCATTTTCATTTGTTTCTTGTTCTAAAATTTACTTCCGTTGCAACCACACATCCTTTTTTCCTCCAAATCCGCAACTCATTTGGTTCGGATTGAAAACGTCACAAAATGTATGAAGTGCGGATGAGTTGCGTTTTCTATAATAGCATTTTTTTCGGACTACTTAACCGACATCCGCTCACTGTACTTTCTGTAATAAGAAAATATGCGGATGCAAAAATGTTCCCTCCGCAGTCGATCCGCCGGATTCCATAATCGGCATGATTAAACACCGAAAAGTAATGTAGGTACTTACCTATCGCCTTTATCTCTGTGTTATCGTATATAACATTTTGAACAGTAATGCTTAGTTGATCATTGATGGATCAACAATTCGGGAACTAAACATTCTTAGCGTGTCGCTACATTCCGGGCAATTTGGGCCTCAACTAAGGAGCTAGGACAATCTTCAACTGCATCCAGTTTGGCACATTAACTTGGTTTAGACCCTTTTTAACTCCGGCGGAGGAGGCTTCAAAGGCTTTTCGAATCGTTTCCAAGTTGTCCATGAGCTCCACAAGGGCTATGTAACCGCAGAAGCATGGGGATTCTTCTTCCGATATTCTTAATGTAAACGTCACCCAATATCGCAAGAGGGTTTTTCTCTCGACAAAATCAAGCACTTATTTATCGACTTTTCAATTGTCTATGTTTTTTAAGCGCTCGATGCTCCTTCGTAGAAAACTTTTCACAAACAGTTCGAAAATGGGTGGGGTTCGTATACTATAGCGTCTTTAAGGGCAGCGTTTAAAAAATCTTTGTTCTCATTACAAATTCATCTGTTCTCATAGCTAAGCAGCGATCAATCTCTTTGTGCTGTCACATTTATCTCAACGATGTGGCCAAGTAATAGGTCTATAACTTAATTCGTGCATAGGCAGTGAGTCAGAGCAGAATATCAAAAATTGGCTTGATTCATTCTTGGCTGTCAAGACTTAGCATTTCTTTTGGGATGGGATGGGATCTACAAATTGCCAGAAAGAATATATACCCAATATTTTAGCATCCAACTTATATGGGTGCCAGGAAAATGACATTCTACATCAAAATCCACAGTCTCTGTACTCTTTTGGTATGAACATCTGCAAGTACAACCAATCGTCACTGCATATGTATACCGTATATGGTCTACTTACACAGGATGGTTCTTCACCAAACAATTATGACCATATCTCGAACGATCAGAATGAGTGGCCCGAGTCTCAGGGATTAAATCGGCGTTAACATAAAAATATTTATATTCAATAGTCATTCACACCCAGACAGGTACTGTCTCGAAGCGGACAGAATTGCCGCTAGTTGACTGATAGACAAACTAAGTTTCACAATGAACTCAGGTTTCCTGCGTGAACTCTAAGTGGGGGTAATCACAATAGGTTGCACAAATTTCGCCTCTAGGTTAGGTCTTCCATATAATGACTTTTTTTTAAAGCTTCAGAGACCAAGAGGAGGATGTAACTCTATTGTACACGCTATGATTGCAGCGCTCTCTCCCTCCGAAAAAGAAGTTTCCTTGAAGCCTACAGCTTCAACAACCTGCCTAAACTCAGTGACACCAGTGTAAATCATTTCAAGCGCATTACCGTGCAACAGTGGCAACACAACGGGTCTACATTGACCTTAGTGTGACTGCTGTCTATCACCAGTCAGCCACTCCAGCCTTAACGACGGCCCATCTCGGTCGATATCTGGTGCATGTTTTAAACGGCTTGTAAGTCATTGAGCTGTACTGCAGGGTGTATCGGTTTTTTGTTACCGTCGTGCGACACGATCGAAGTATTTTTTTTTCGAAATCTCGAATGTTCAGGTTCCTTACGATAAATGCTGTCGTATGCGGCTTTAAAGTAGGCAAGAATATGGTGCGTACTTTATTTGAAACTCGTCAGTTTTCTTCAGGCTATGTCTTAGTTTGAAAAAGCGGTATGTGCCTAGCTTCTCACCAACCACTCGTGTTGTGCGTGCTATTGTTCTCTCACGAGTGGAAGGGACCTACAGTTTTATGCCGACTCCGAAAGGCCAAGTTTGAGAAGCTTTTTCTAGACAGGAAATACTCTGTGAGCATTGTCAGTGACTCGAAAGAGGTGGGGCCGTGAAAATTATTTTTGTCGCTCAGAGCTGGAATCGAACCTACGACGTCGAGGTTGGGGTCTACGCACAAACCAACAACGCCACGGGCCACCACTGGTATGTGCCGATTAGTGCGGTGCAAAACGGCCTTGGACGTTCAGACAGAATTGTATATGCGACGTTGAGCAGTTCCAACAAGAATCGCATTTTTTGTGGATGACCACCTCTGCTGAAAGTATACTCTTGAAACACAGTTTCAATGTAAACCTGTGTGTTGAATATGTCTCAAAGTTCGTCTTTCGGGTGAGCATAAAACATCCTCCGCGCCTGAGGGTTGAACACAAAGCTGCTGCAGTAGTCCTGCCCAATCCACCTCAACACTCGTGTCCGCCCTCAGGTCAAACACTTGCTTCTAGTACACAAGCTTCCTAAAATCTGCTAATAAATTTATTATGGAAATCGCCCCGCCCGTCACACGGTTATCACAAACAAATCAGAAATAGTACGAGTACCAACCGGCGACCGAAACGAATGATTTATTCACAGGATATTCGCTTTTATCGATCAGAGCAGATAAAGTGCGGCTCACATTCATGTGCGTCATTGAACACGGTGATGTGTTCAAGTGGAAAGAGGTGAACTGCTTTATGACGCACTTGGATGCGATTACGCGAATTATGTGCACGATGTTGCTGTGAATTATGGGGGAAACCTGCCCTGGTCCCAGATGTAATCATTTTCGGCAAAAATTCTCTCAAATTCGTGCAGGAACGTGATGCTTGATGACAGGTGACATATTTCATGATGTGACTGATAAATGAACGTTCAGTTGACTTTGTTTGTTTTTGGTGCCGATTAAAGAAAACGTGGTATGAGGCATCCGCAGTTCACCTCTGTTGTAGCAACCGGCGGATTGAACTGCTGTCCGTAAAATCTCTGTATAGAAATAGAAGTTAGATTCCAATAGTAGGAAAACAAACGGATGCGAAAATATTCCCTTCGTAGTCACCGCTTAGATTAGGTTATTGGGCTGCCAGCCAAAGCTAGCACACTCGGTGACTGGACCAGACTTAGAAAGTGGATAGAGGTAACTTTTGCTTTGACTGGGATGCATACCGGGGACCCATATAACCAACCATTCTGTAATCGGCATGATTTTGTATGTTTGCGGTGTGCAGCCAAATGTGCTGCTGAGTAAATGATTTTTCGAGAGGTCCCTCGATGCCGTGCTGGTAGCTCGTGCTACAGTCCGGCGTGGATCTGTGCCTCAGCCAACGTTGAGTCATCATCATCAGCTTGGTCTTATGCTGGTTGCCTTTAGCTATATACGTTCCGCTGATTGATGTCTACTTTCCAGTCGCGTACGCCACCAGAGCTCAGTCGTGACCTTCCTTTACCGCAGGGTCCCTCGGTGTTGGAGTCGTAGCCTTTCAAAATCGGGGCATTTGTGTCCCTTCGCGCTACCTGACCTAGCCATCTGAGACGACAGACTTCAAATCGTTTAACCAGTACAGTTCATCGTTCAGTCTCCCCCTTCAAACACAGTACATAAGGGTACACAGATAACACGAATGACCTTTCTCTCGAAGCGACCAAGAGTTTCCTCGTTAGCTTTAGTTAGTGTCCATGCTTCTACCCCATATAGCAAGACTCAGACTGTCAGGGTCTTATAAAGGAATGGTTTTGTTCATCACGAGAAGGCTTTGTTCCTCAACTGCCTTCCATGTGCATAGACACAGGGGAATCCTTTATGATGGGTCATTGCTTGACGTTTGAGTTACGCATGGTCTTCTCGAGAATGATGCTAAAGAGTACTGTATTCTCGGCTAGTCGCAGGTCCACAAGGTGGAATCAATGGCTTTCGAGAGTAAGCCAGTTGCGTCCTCAGAAGGACAACAAATGTATACAGTTGGCTTAGCCCTTATTTAATAGCTCCTATCCTTAAAGGTAACGAGCACGCTACTATATCAAGTTGTATTCTTATTTGGTCGCGATGCCTTGGTCTTTACACTAAATGTTACGCATTTCTTCGCTTGTAAGTATACCATATACCCAGAATGCATGGTTGCAAATTAAGAGGGTTTTTGTCCAAGCATCCATCAGTTTAATCGACATGACCTCCACGCTGACAGACTGGAAATTCAAATACACTATACCTTCAACTATAAGACAATCTACGTAAAATATAAACGCTCCCACAAGTCATAATTCGCCTTATTTTATTTCCAAAGCACTCCAATCATTAACTGAACACGGGCATAACTAGTGGACACGCCCGCCGTTAGACTACAGTTCAAATTCCATTTTTTTTATCAGCCGTCTATGATCTATCACGCGACCACCCTCGAGCGGTTTAAATGAGACTAACCTCGACCGTCAGCGTACGCACCTCCGACAAAAGCGCACCCCAATTTTGCAATAATTTCAAAGGATAAAAATCAACTCAAACTCTTCAAATATTTGTTGACGTCACGTCCTTTAGTCCACCCCCACAGCGGTATTTTTGAAATAATTGACACCTCTCACGCAGCCGAACCACGACGCCGCACTTCAGGTCTTAATTAGCAAGTGCGCAGTGCGCGAGGTTTACACTCGACATGGCGTCCTTAAAAGGGTTCCTTTAAAAGTCAATTTCTCTTCAGAAGGCAAGTGGTTTGGACCTCATCCCCGATGACATTATTCACTTGTCATCGGAGTGTGGGCACTCTGAGTCATGCAGTGTAGACTAGCATTGTCGTCTCCAGGCTGACACCCACTTAACTGACTGAACGCTCCTTCGCCACCTTACCACCGGGGTGGCTGTCATCAAGCCAGTCAAAGCCAGTTGTGCCTGCTCGGATAATTACACTGACAACTTGACGTCAATGGGAGCCAAGCGAAAGGGTGGACGGTTTTCGTTCGTTGTATTTATAGACGTGAACGTCTGAATCGATATGGATTTATATTTTTGTGCGTCTGAGACATGTCATAAACTGTGATTAGGGCACTTCTCTGTCATTCGCCACTTTCAGCTGAGTAGTCGCTTGATAACAGAGCTGAAAGGGTACCGTTGTGCCGAATGAAATTGCCGTGCTTGACGTTCTTTTCTGAGTTGGTTAACGTTGGATTTCGCCTGTGACAGGTGTCAGTTACCCACGCAATTTGTAATGGAGCTCAAGTTATTCTGAGAATATGTAGAGTTTTGATTGGGAAACTTGGAAGTTTAATTGAACAGAATGGGTTTTTTGCCAGAAGACAGACTGATGAAATTAACTACTGTCAGATCATAGTTCACAGAGCGAAAATGACTTGACAAAGGGTAAGCTATACTTGACTTGAGTGATGTTAAACTTATGTTGAGCAACGAAAAGCATCCAAAAGTATCGTTTTTTCAAAATTAAGTCTAATTTCACCACCAACTGTCATTCTTAAGCAGATGACAGCGTGTTTTGAAGAAATTTAACGACACTCAACGAAACTTATTATATAATGGGTGGCACTACATCCCGTAGAGGACCTGGGTCTAGCTTCTTCAGCAACCATTCATTGTTCTCTCACGAGTGGAATGGACCTTTAGTTTTATGCTCAACGAAACTTGACGAAATGTGAATTATGGTCACAGTATATCACTTCTATACTTTCGCTCAACTTAAGGTCGAGCTATACTTGATTTAAGGAAAGTAAAACTAATGTCAGAAAGAAAAGACATCCCGAAGTATCGTCAAATTACAAATTATGACCATCTGAGAAATTATGTATAATTTCACCACCAACTTCAACACCAACTGCCATTATAGAGTTGAAGTAAAAAAATAACGACACTCAACGAAACTTAGCGAAATGTTAATTATGGTCACAGTATATCCCTTCTGTACTTTCGATCAACTGTTTAGGTTGAGGCTTGTTATTTTGGTTGGGCTCTAAGTGTGTCATTATGACAGGCTGTCAGTGATTTCATGGAAATAGCACCTAACCCAAAATCACAAAACAAACGGAACACACCTGAGAGCTCGTATTTCCAACTGCATTAACACCTGAAGTCCCTAAAAAATAAACTCACTCACATATTCCCGGGACATAAACTCCAGGACCATACGCGAATTCCTAGTGTACCTGCAGTGCTTTTTTTGTCTTCCATTAAACGGAAGAATGCCCTTCACTCGGCACCCTTTTTCAGGAGTGCCGACGAGGTTCACACTCCAGCCCCATTTCTTTTTCGTCGCCACAGAAAAAGGGTTGCCTTGCCTAAAAGCCCCTGTCATACGCGGATGAGTGGACATATTTTTGGGGTGTTAATGCGTAGCTATCGGAAAGGTCACAATCTCTATAAATGGAACTAATAGGGTCCTGGGGAAGTTAAATTGATTTTTTCGGATCGTTTTGTACAGATATCCCGAAAAGTGACGGGTCCATCGAAACGAAGGGCAAACCGTTCGCCTATCTTGATGTTTTCAATTAAAGTGAGACACACCCTCAAACCCGCTCGAACTTGTGGGATGCTGTTGACACTATTGTGAATGGAGGGCACGGAATGGGGTTGGTTCCCTATCGTTGATTAAGAGAAAGGTGCGAAACCCGATATGATTATGATGGAGCAGTTTATGGGCGGTTTTTTGTTTGAAGAAAACGGATACCTTTCGATTTTACTGACATGCGTTATTCATGAGATTTCAAAAGGGAGGAGACGCCCTTCCATCGCGCTGTGTCCGGAAAATGTATCCCAAAATGGAGGAGAACGTGCGGGCGCATGAAATGAATTCATTTGCCCCGAAACACCTGCTCCGGCAGCCATTTGAGAGGACATTAAAAAAAAGGGGAGCCAGCCCTTTTGTCGGTTTTGCGAAATTGATACACTTTGTGGGACAAAGGGATTTTCGATTTTCTAGTTTTTTGTCCCGAGGCATCAGAGAGGGACTTAGGCTTTATTGTACTTTGAGCTCGAAAGCACATGGTTATTATTTATTCATGATGTGTAAAGGGTTCAAAGTGGCAGATTCTTTATGTGCTTTGAACAGCAAATAAAGCCGATTAAGTGTCTTTGAGGGATCGTGGTCTAAGTTGCGTTTGTTGTCCTTGTAAGGCGTTTGAAGGAACAGGTGGCGCATCGAGGGTTGTGGTATTCTCTCCAAACAGCATGCCAGTCGTTCTTTACTCTTAAGTGAATGAAACAAACGTCACACGGGCGTATAATAATAATAATAATAATAATAATATGGTGGGCGCTACAGCCCGTAGAGGGCCGGGGCCTAGCTTCTCAGCAACCACTCGTGTTGTGCGTGCTATTGTTCTGTCACGAGCGGAAGGGACCTACAGTTTAATGCCCACTCCGAACGGCTTTGTTTGAGAAGCTTTTTCTAGACAGGAAATACTCTGTGAGCATTGTCAGTGACTCGAAAGAGGTGGGGTCGCGAAAATTGTTTTCGTCGCTCAGAGCAGGAATCGAACCTACGACGTCGAAGTTGGGGTCGACGCACATACCCACAACGCCACGGGCCACCACACGGGCGTATGTGAATCGAAAAGCTGTGAAAAAATGCTTTTAAAGAAATGAACAGTCGTAGCTTGGTGGTTATTCCAATCGCATTACTTCGCCAAACTGTGGATAGCATAGCAAGGAATGGGATTGGTTTAGTTCCGCCATCGGTTGGGACAATACTCCCAAGGTACTTCTTTCTCAAGTGCCTGTCCAGCAATACACATATGAGGTAATGAGTTTGGTCTTGGGATGATTATTTTGATTTAATTTTCAACTCTTCACAATTGCTGTCATTTGGTGAATGTCCATTATTCTGTGAGACAGAAGGCAGTCCATCGTCCGTGTGGTCCAGGTGTTTGAGTTCAGATGTGCTAGTCCATCGAATTCCTCCAATTTCTGTTGACAAGGCCGGTAAATGTATGCAGCCTTGCTGAACCCCACTCTGGACTTTGAATTCCTTAGACAGGCTTCCTCTGTGCAGGACGTTTTATTTTATCAGGCAAGTCTCGTTTGCGCAAGGCACGATAGATAAATTCTGCTAGGAAACATAATGAAATGTTCTGTCAAAATCGATGAACAGTGGGTGAAGTGGTGCTCGATACACACTGATCTCTGTTCGATCGACGCAGCAGGCTTCAGAGCGGAAATCTGCTTGTTCAGTATTAGTTGTGTCTTCGTGGTGTTCTTTGGACAGAATCCAGGATGATTTTAGTTATTGTGTTGGCCACAGATACCTCTTCTGTTTTTGTACTTCATTAGATTGCCTTTTTATGGAACTTGACGATCATTCGGAAAACTCTCGGCTTCCAATGTTATCCCGATTAGGACGTTCGTGCTGCTCGAAACAGCTACACGGGTATACCGTGAGGCCCTACCGCCTTATTGATTTCACTGATCGCAGTAAATATCTCTTCCTTTCCGGGGGTTGTGGTGCGAATTCGGGAATTGCTTTCTGCTGATATTTCAGTCTGGTTTGGGTGCATATTGCTGGCGTATACTCGGTTAAGAACTGAAGCAAAATGCTCCTTCCATCGTTTTAATTGGTCCTCAATGAACAGTCTAAGCCTTTGAGTAGACCTTTGGCCACCTAGCTTCAGCTCTTTGGTGATTCTGCAAACGGTTCTTCTGTCGCACATCAAGAATGAGGGTTGTTTGGTACAACTTGATACAGAACTTTAGATGGGTCCTAAAAATGTTGGAATCAACGCGGTTCATCCTGAAGGCCAGGGCATAGACGGACTAAGGTTGAAACAGGCCCACATTTCTCGCATAAACTCATCCAAAGTGGTACATCTTCCCGATGACGAGCACCAGCCCTGGTACTACCGACCTCTCTGGAGCATCCTTCGTTGATCCCACGACCACGCACATTTAGATAATTCAATGCTTTTGATCTTGAACCGTGCCTCTGTTCCTTGGCATCAAGACATTATTGCGGTTATTCCAGTGGAACTTGTTAGCGAGCGCATTTGAATACTTGTCGATTTGCTTACGTAAGGCCAGCGCATGATCATCTTCATGCATCATCGCCCCGCGCTTGAGTCATTAATTCATCGTTCTCATGACAGGTTGCATAGACCAGTCGATCATTAAGGGGCTCACGAGGTTTCCACTGCCCTCGGCACGTTCGTCTGTCTGCTTGCGAGCAGACGAATGCCAAGATGTTCTTCCCCGTGTGCCTCTGATGGAGACTCCGATGTGTATTTCAAGAGAATGCTCGTGCTTGTTGTTTGTTTGGTTTTCTAAGCGCTAACCTAAAACTGCCCATTAATGCAAATTTCTTTTATGATGCCGTGTCAAAACGTCATCCCCTCCCATCGAACGACTGTTTGCAGATAAAGCGCTTAAACGTTAACAAAGCTAATCAGTTACTTAAAGACTCTCGCCCGATTGACCAAAGGAAGCTCTCTCGAAGTCAACAACAAGTGCTGACACAAACGCGTCCGATTCCTCGAGTTGGCCAGAGTCTCCTACTCCCGTCGGTCTGATGTGATAATGGCCCCATAAGTTTAACAATATTTACTCCGTGGTTGTCACGTCTGTGCTAACCGGCCGGCCCACCCACCCGATCTTATTGCGAGGCCATAAAATCAATTAAGGCCCATTCAATTGGGACGCTATGCCGCCAGCTTCGTCGTGATAAATTCCAACGCCTCGCCGCAGAGCGAGCATTCCTGACAGCTAATCATCCGGCCGCTGTTCGGTCGACTTGCGGTGCACAAATTAAGAAAAATCCATTCACTCGGTGGACATCTGTCAAGAGTGGAGACAACCGCGCTCCCCCATCGGGCAGGCGTAAAATAATTCTCAAAATGAGGATGAGGCGATGATGGTGATGATGATGATTTATTTTGTTCTGTTTTGCATATGAACGCTCGCGCGCGCGTACACATGCTTCAGTTAATTAGTGCAAATTAATTATTAAAATGGAATAGCCGTGGCACCGGGCGGATGGCGGGCGACGGTGGCGGAGGCTTTTGTTTGTTTTCTCAGTCAAGTGGCACAAGGAGGTTTTAATTACTTCGCCCTGCTGTGGGAGGAGAACTGTGAGGATCTGAAGGCGGTTTATAGGCATGCCAAGAGGAATGCGAATACTGTGCAAGGTTAAGGCGGGCAAGGTCGTTCCAGACAAGTGATGAGAATTGGAGACAATTTCGGTGTTTATTGCGTGTGTGCTTAAATTGATGGTAAGCAACAAGGCGAGTTGAGAGAGACCTTCTGTCATTGCATTGTGTTGTGGGTTGCGAGGGAGATGTTTTGAAAAACAAAATTTGTCCTTCATTTGGTGCAGAATTTTTAAGTAAATATTTCTTAAATGAGCCTACGTCGCTTCAAATTATCCCTCCGCTTCAATTCTTGAGTCAGCTTAATGTAGTATGCCATCATGTGGTCTGAGCGATGCCCAACTCTTGAGAACCCCGTGGAATTGACTGATTTGGATCGTTTGCTACGGACACCTGAACTGGCTGCGATATTTTCGACATTTCGACCAACCCGTTGTCTCACTGACACGTCAACATCACACAACGAATGTGTAGACTCATATTTTGCACTCAACATGTTATTGGCTGTCTTCAGGGCGAGAATTACGACCGAAAGTTGAAATGAACGTTTTTGTTGTTGTCACCAGTTGAAAATTCGCAGATGCTGAGTGAAAACTCAAACTGTTGACAGTGACAGTTTGATGAATAGTGCAAGGATGCGTTCACAAATTAAACTCAAATTTTCCCCTCATCGAATATCCTATATTTAATTGGCCATCGGAAAACACAGCCTGCACCACAACACATTCGGAAACGGACTCGCCTCGGGGCGAGTCACCTCTCTGTGATGAGCACGCGGTTCCCACACCTCAACACCCATAAGGGGACCTGGCGGTCTCCTGATCAATCAACCGTCAACCAGATTGATCACGTTGCGATCGACGTCAGACACTCCTCCAATATTCTCGATGTCCGAACGTTCCGAGGAGCCAACATCGACTCGGACCATTTCCTTGTTGTAGCCAAGGTAAGGATGAGGATATCGAGAGAATTACGGAGTCGAGAAAGAACACTACGGTTTGACGTCGGAAAGCTACAATCGCAATTGACCGCTAGGAACTTTGCCAACCGAGTCTCCCTGAAACTGTCTGAAAGTTCGACGCTGCCTGCACATTCAATAGAAGAAGAATGGAAACGTTGTCAAAAGCCATCAAAGAAGCTGCCACTTATGTGCTGGGTTTCACGACACCACCCAAAAGGAACCCATGGTTTGACGACGAGTGCAGGCAGGTACATGCAGCCAAGCAGGAGGCCTACAAGGCAACGCTGCATCGAACAACGAGAGCTGTTCGTGAGCTCTACGAACAGAAGAGAAGGCAAGAGCACCGGCTTCTCAGAAAGAAAAAGAAAGAGCATGAGAAGCGCGCGGTCGTGGAGATGGAGAGGTGTTACGACAGGAAGGAGGTCCGAAAGTTTTACCAAAGGGTATCAGGAAGATACAGACCTCGGACCGAAGCCTGCAGGGACGAAAATGAACAACTAGTAGTAGAATCGCAGTCAATGCTGAGAATTTGGAAAAATCATTTCTGTAGACTGTTAAACGGCGATGGCGACACAAATTCCGCTGTCAGGCAGAATGTTCCACTCAACCTGGACGATGACAGACGCGAATTCCGTCCCCCCGATCTAGACGAAGTCAAGATAGCGATATCTAGACTAAAGTCGATCAAAGCTGCTGGAGCGGACGGTTTGTCCGCGGAGCTGTTTAAAGCAGCTGGAGATGAACCAGCTCATCCTCCATCTGTCGGAGGAAAGCATGCCCGATGAGTGGAATCTCAGCGTCGTTTGTCCGGTCCACAAGAAAGGAGACCCCTTGACTGCGCCAACTGTCGGGGGATAAGTCTCCTTGACATCGCCTACAAAATCCTCTCTGCCGTTCTACGTGAACGCCTGAAACCCTTTGTCAACAACCTGATAGGTCCTTATCAGTGCGGTTTCAGGCCAGGAAAGTTCACAATAGACCAAATATTTACACTCCGGCAGATCCTGGAAAAGACCCAAGAGATGCAGATCGACACCCACCACCTATTTGCCGATTTCAAGGCCGCATATGACAGCGTGCATAGAGACGAGCTATACAGCGCCATGTCTAGTTTTGACATTCCTGCCAAACTCGTCAGGTTGTGCAGGATGACGATGGAGAACTCTCGCTACTCCATCAAGATTCGGTATTCCCCACTTTCTTGAACCAAGAGTCACGGATTCGAGCACTCTCTTATCTGCAGCGTTGTGGTCCAAGTGCTTGATATGCATGCTGCAGCCAGTGCATCTACATCTGGTATAGTTAGTTGAGTTCACGGTTGTGTCGTCTAAACTCGACGTCAAATTTTCATTCGGTGGCAACAAGAATCAACTCAGTTTTGCTTATTGTCCAGCCTTCATCTCCATATATCAGGACTGGCAAAATAAGAGTGCCACTGGAGCTTGCTTTTGCTCCTTCGTGTCAAGAGTTTTAAGTCCTGTTGTTCCGATAGACCCAAGTAACACCAGTTGCCAAGGGCGTTGGAGTTTATGTCTGCCCAGAGGTAGACAAACATGCTTAGGAGCACACAGGGGCACTGTGAGGAAAACTACGTTCGTTCCTGCTTTGGACGCTGCCCGATTTTCTACATAGATAAACAGGCGTGCAAAATAAAGTTTTATTTAAAAAAGCAAACAAATTAACAAAATGGAAGGTTTGTCCATGTATTATGGCGCTATTAGTAAGACAATGTCGCTGCTCGGCTTCGGTGGGTCTCGCTCTAGCGCATACTGTCGCCCTGATTTCCCCAGACTTTGATGATGGTTCAAGGCTGTAGCTCACAGATTGCTTGCATGGTATTTTTCTAAAGTGCTTGGATCGTTTTTGTATTATTGTCATTTCGTCGGTCCACAACAAAAAGCTCGAAGGGGTCAAATCGCAGCGGCCAATTGACATCTCCAGGGTGGCTGATAACACGATTTGGGAATATGGCGCTCAAGATGTCAATTGTGACATGGGCTGTACGCCATAACGCTCCATCCTGCACGCACCACAGGTCGTCCAAATCTACGTCTTCACATTCCGAAAAAAGTCGGTTGGGCTCTGACTCTGTAACAGCCATCGTTGACCGAAACAATAATCCCAGACTTAGCACGTGTTGCGTAAAATGTTGAGCTGTTGAGATCGATGACGAGTTGAAGTTCGTGAATTGAGTCTCACACTTTCGGCCACAGCAGCCACATTCTTATCTGTGGATAACGTACGGCGATGGGGAGCGTTGTCCACATACCACCCGCATGAATCTTTCGCACAAACTTGCGACCAGCCAAAACAGCACACTGTCTGGGCTGCACTGCACTGTCTTTGGAAATTAGTTTTCAATATCTTCCAACGTTGATGAAGCGTTAAGCGACTCATTTCGTTCAGGATGAACTTTGTGTCAAGTTTTGAGCGAGGGACAGCTGTCAGTGTCAGAATAACCTAAAATTTAAAATAAAAATCAGTAGATGGCCCACCCTGGACTAATGCTAGTGCTGTTTGGGCTGCTTATCAAGCTTTCCTTTGTTTTGCTGGATGGCGGAGAGACAACGACACCTTCATTCTGCTGGGAGCCGTAAGTGTGTATGTAAACTAAATGAGTTCTCCGACTCACCTACGGGTCTTGTGTTAAGCCAGTGCTCCCTTGTCGCAGTTGTCATTGCGAATTCACGGATGGGCAGCAGTTGGAAAGTATAGTCCCCGCAAGTTCTAAATTTGAAACTAGGGTAAGAGCTAACTTCCGCATGCGCTCTACATGTTGCACACCCCGATTGCAGTTCATTCGAAACCGACGCATCGGTCCAAGTCTCCTACCCGAATGAAGGCAGTAAAAAAATCGATTTTACACACCTTAATTATGGGAAGCGACAATCGAGAAAGACTAAACAAGTTATTTTGGGTCACACCAAGTAAACTCCGTGCCTGCAAACCACATTCCCGCGGGCCAAAAATAACTGATGCCGAAACTTGCCCCCCGGCATTGTCAACAACAAAATTCGCACTCGATGCATCCACAATATTACAGCAACGGCATTTCGACTTCCTGCAAGCAATTTATGCAACATATCCCACAAACAGCCGACCGATCAGAAAAACAAAGCGAAGCGAGTTAAGGAAACTGCATGCATAACTTCTATTCAGACAATCTCGCCGTCAGCTTGACAAGAGTTGGCCGCTTCCACATGGCGAGCGAAAGCACGTGTTTCATCCCAAACCGGCTGGTGCCCATCTTCGCTCACATTCCACACGGGTGACAGGTTTCTGCGCTCACCACCACAAGCGAATAGCGAACGAAACAAAAAATAAAGAAAAAAAAACTGTGTAACCGAACAGGTGACTGAATGTAACTTTTGTTTCCTGCTGAACGACAAGCACGGGAACACATGTCACCCGAGGTATTCTTTTGAAATCGAAGCTTAAACTGCGAATCGCTGAGGCGGCATTCTGACAACTGTGACATTGGCAGCATGGCGCGCGGCCAGTGCTGACGGTGAGTGACTCACAAGTGCAAAGGTGGCACAAAATTCGTCTGGGATGTGAGTTGTGAAATAGGAGTCGACAAAATACACCGAATTTATTATTGATTGAAAGAACTGTCACAGTGACAGTCTGGGTAGGTATTCACCTCAGCGGCTAATGGAAAAGCAGTTGTGGTGGAGTGGAAAGCGCACGTTATGGTGACGAAGATGATTGATGACTCGAACCGGTTGGAATTTTGGAACTGCTGCAAATGGGCAAACGAACGTGGCGTGATGAAGATTAATGCAAGGCAGAGGCGATGGCTGGGTTTATTTAAGAAAATGTTCCACATACGTCACGGTGTCTCGGCTTAGGGCAGAGTTCAAGGTGAGATGGGTTTCGGGTTTCTGGGTGGGTTTCTCATGCAAAACAGATTAATCATGTGTCCGTAACAGACGAGGAGAATGTTGAACGTTTGGATCACCACTCCGTGTGGGATTATGCATGGGTTTTCGAGAGAAATTGAGAGGCTTGGTGATGACAGCGACTGACAGACAGGCACAATTCAATCACAATTTCCCTCTGCGTCACCGTGTTTCCACGCAAAACTTCTAATTCAAGTCAAGTGCACACACCCCTCGTGTGTCATGAGTCATTCGTTCAAAAGAAAAAACTTCCGACAAGTGGTTATGTTAAGCGAAACACAATTCAATCGGAAATCTTATCTGTGACGATTGACGAGTCTATGATCCACCTAAGCACTCCAAAGAGAGAACGTTACGCCTGGCTAAGACCAGACAATGAGTAACCGGCAAATTTTCAAACGACGTCGATAACGCCGTCGCGACAGCAGCAAAATCCCAGCTCGCAACGCACAGATTCGTTCAATTAATGTGCGTTCGAGAAACAAAGGAAAACCTTCGTTCAGTTAACCGCCACAAAAAAACCTGTGTGAGTTTGTGGTGCAGAATTGATTGCCGGCTCAGCGCCACCGCCAATGACGTGATTACATCAAGCGAAGTGGATTTTCGTGACGCACTAAGTGAAACCCTTGAGCGGGAGAAGAGAAGGTCGCGCTGCGGCTGGCATGTGAATCACGAAGATGAAATAGAAAACACTCGAATTGAAATTGAGAGGAACTAAAATGTATGCATGTGTCTGTTAGCGACAGTTTTGACACGACTGTGTTAACGAAGCTGGCCGCGGGCGGAGGGTGTCAATTGACGGAGAAATCCAAGAGTGGTGTGATTTTATAATTGCTCGTGTCTACATTCGCGGGGTGGCAGCGGGAAAAGTCTTTTGTCAGCTATCGGATGTGTTGTGTAATAGCGGAGATAAATGAAGAAATTCTTGTTGGCAGACTAATCGGGGCTGAAGGTACATGCGGGAGGCGGTGGAAGAGTGTGTGTTCTTGTTGATCTTGTTGGAATTGGAATTTTATTGATAATTAGCAGAACTTTGGAGTGCTGCTGTTAGCTCATTTTAGTGGTTCTATTTCCAAAGCCGTAGATATCATCCACCTCGTCTTTTTGACTAAGTGCGAATATGACTCTTGATATAATCGCGATAGACGAGTGTCAAAAGGAGCTTCTTTGCATTCATTGTTCTCTCCCGTTGTTATTATCTACGTTCGGCAGAGGGATAGTGCGAAGACAGACAGAATACATCACAGGAGAGTCTCTGTGCAATCCTCCTTTCCTGCTTGAGTAAATAAAGGATTCCAGGGTCGCTTTGTGATGGATTGCCGTATCAGGGCATTCTCGATCGAACGATTTATGAGCACGGTCGCAGCATCGATTTAATTCAAAGCGAACCCTATATTATTGAACAATTATCTGTCTTAGATAAATCCATTTTAAACGAGGATAAATTCAAAAATTTAGCCCAGAAACGTATTAAAATGCACACTCTGATCATTTTGTAAAAAGAAACTTGACATAACTTGTTCACGGGCACTTTCTCCAGGGGTCTCATCCTTCTAAAATGATCATCGTCCAAACGACGTCCTTAAATGTTTGTTTCGTGTAACACTACAATCGCATCCATCGTCACATCGTAGGCAGTTTGAGAACCACTAAACGCATTAAATATGACATAGAAAATGACATTTATGCTGGCACTCTTAAAATTCATTGTTTTGTTCCGATTATTTCAAATCAAATTATCCGGCTTTAATTCTTACGCTTTTATGGTTTCTCAAACTAAACTTTGCAATGGTACTTTGGTCAACAGAAATTCGAAAGTTGTTACCTGTTATCTATCGGGTGTTGATTCTCTTGTTGAGGAATAGGACCAATCTTTCGATTCAGTGGCATTATGGATCGGTTTAAATATTTGGAGATACTACAATCGGTCGTAATGCCTTATGCTGAAGAGCAGATGCCATTGAGGTTTCAACAGAACACTGAGTAGACAATTGAAACCTGGTTTGGTACGAAGAAAATCAAGGTTATATTATTGGCCTGAGCAGTCTCCAAACATTTACCACATTGAAAACTTTTGGGAGGTGGCGGACAGGCGAATGAATAGGAGCCAATGCAACAATTTGGACCAGATCTATGAGGCAATGGAAGTTGCATGTATAGGCGTGCCTATGGATATAATAGACAACAATCTCAACCAAGTATTAAATAATCTGTATGCCTTCCTTAACTAATTTTGTCGCTGTAATTTGTTGTTAAATGAATTCCTTCTGTGCTTAATGAATTTTTGCATTGTTTTTTTTTGTAACAAACCAACCTTTGTGCTTTGTTTGCAAATACTCTAAGAATACTCTTTTTTACTATGGAGGTGATTTAGTTTTGTCCGGTACTGTGTGTTGCCTGCGAGACGCTCCTTGGGTTTAGCCCTAGTAAAAACGTCTCTCTTGTCAAGTCAAAACTCAAAGCATTTCAGCAAGTTTATTGTTTAAAAATGAGGATCCGATGCATATCTAAGCGTCCTTCGGTTAGATGATCACTTTCCAACAGAATGTTCACTTTCTTTGTCAAACGCGTTTTTCTCGATTTTTATTAAAAATTTGACAAGCAAAACTTCGTTCAATGAGTTGTACGAAGCAATCAGTGTTACCAAAGGTCAAATTATTTAAGAGCCCCAGAAGCTTAAAAAACGATCACTTTTAGAAATAAATGAGTCCCAACAAAGGTTTTTAATAACACAATGCCTTGAGAGAGTGAGAACTAAAAAAACACAGAAGAAACCAGTATGATGTTTTTTTGACGTTTTAATACTACACTGGAGCACGCACTCAAGACTGGTCCGTGGTACTACCAGGTGGCAACCTACAATTCCTTCGCAAGATCAGCAGGGGCATCTGTGGTGAAGGGCCTAAAGAATCAGCTCTAACCACATTAGCGCCGAAGACCTGCCACCTGATCCAATCAATGACGGAACAGTGACATGGGAAGTGCTCTCTCCATAGGCATCGTAGAGGTGTAGCGGCCTGTTATGATACCGGTAAGTCGTGTGCAGTCTTTTCTGTCAAAGGACAACAAGAATGCCTCGGAATTGGGAGCAAATGCTTGGTCTATCTACGTACTGGAGAGTCATGCTCTACGATAGTGCTCTCGAGAGGTTCCAACCATAACCCTTTTTCAAATATAGTTTATTGCGCATAGGCTGCCGCTTAGAAAATTGATACTTAATGAAGTGCACAGTCTAATGTTGTCGCCTTCCACGGAAGCAGCGGTCCCTTCATAGGTTCTGGAGCCATCTATGAAGATACGACTACATTCCTTTCCTGGCTCGAAGTCTGGCCAGAGCCATTCCTGGGTGCAGTACTAGTATGTGCTCAGGCATTTTATATGAAAGCGTTCAGGAAATATTAAAAAAATGAGTCAAATCAAAAAATTACGAGTCCCCGAGACAAGCTAAAACAAATGAGTCCTTTTGACTCTATAGAGTCCCTGTGGTAACACTGAAAGCAATAGTGAATCGTCCTGAGCGCAGACTTGGATGTTGTGTCTGTATGTACCTTGCCAGTAAATAGGGTAGTTTAGGTTGAGTGTATAGATAATGGCATTCTTGCACTTAAGCCAAAGTATGCCCTGGATACTTTTCTCCTTATCCTCGTGATGCCTTGTTCCTATAGGATTTTTGCGTGTCCGCGTAATCGCGACATTTAGAACAAGCCTTTAGACGAATAGCACAGTTGGTTGCTACGCAGCAGTGACATTCAACTGGGTGAGGTTCAGGAGAATTTCAAGTGCATACCAATAAACAAATGTTTCGAATAATATAGTCCTCACTTATTCGAGCTTGTTAATAAGCACTTCGTCCCGATGTTCCACATAACCAAAAAGAGTGTTCCAAAATACACAGAAGAAATGTTAGCATCGAGAAGAAAAAAAGTTAGCCACAGCATTTCAACGAGTTTTTCTACATAATGCGTCGAAGCTGTTCGAAAAAGTGTCACAGATTTTGTTCCGCACATTAAACCACCTTGGTCAACAATTCAACACATATTCATCGTGCAAAATATGTAAGCATTGTGATTTAAATGCACACCAAAAATAATTCAATTACTCCTCGCATGTACATTCTACTGGTTTGTAAATCCCCGGCCCAGTGCACTACTGGGTTACCAGATCTTGTGGTTTACCGCAGTTGAACTTCTCTTTGACGGTGCTTTCTTGAAGTCCAGACGAAAATTCACCGGCACTCATGTATGCAAACAGTGGTGATTTTTTGTGTTCGCAAAGCCTCTTTATCTTACATATGCTCAGCGAGTATTATTTTTAATTATTTGAAGTCTCATTAATCATTTAACATTACTCACCATCTGGAAATTAGTTCGATTACTTTCAATCAGCAATCACTTCAGATTGTGCTTCTGACGTTGGTTAGGTTAGGTTAGGTTAATGGGCTGCTAGCGAAATTGCCAGAACACTTAGACCATTACTGGTTCTTTGTGATACCCAGTGCCATTATTGATGGATGGCGTGCCAGGAGTGCCTCTCCTGGTCGTTTTTGACTTTGAATGATCCCATGAGAATTTTTAAAGTGGGATCGAAAAAGAGTAAATGTGTCGTCGCGTGACTAATTGTTGTAGCATTTCTCAGGCAAAAACTGTGGTGTAATATGGCCCTGTCTTCGCTCAAGAACAACGCCTATTTCTTCAGCTAAACACTTTAGCATTCATATCTTGTGAAACCAGTTATTGAAATAACGCGGAACAATTAACCAAAATTGACCAAATTTGGAAACGACCCATGCCTGATTGGAGACCATGTGAGCATAACTTGGTGTTCTCAACAACACAACTTCTCGTACTTCTCCTTCGGTTTGCTCTTCAGTCCGAGTTGCACCCACCAACTTGTCTGTCTAAAAAACGCAATTCTTTCCGTCCTTAGGGACCTTTCTAAGATGATTGAGGAGACTGTCGTGATGGTGATACATGTGTTGCCCCTTCTAGATTCAAAAATGACCTTAGTTTTCTACAGCAATTCTTCTACATGCTTTGTCAAGTGCAATAAATTATTCCACAACCGCCCAAATTTATAAACAATCACTACAGTATCTATAATTATGGAAGATCTTGATGGAATAACGTACAATGCCTACGCAGCTATAGTCGACGTAAATCAAGTCAAAACGGATCCTGTGTGCATAAAAGCCACTACTCAGGTTCGTTGAGTTTTGCTCGCTCTTGGTTTCTTAAGTGATGAATCACTCTCGACGTACGTAATTGTCAGTTGATGTTGGAACTTCGCGCAAGGTCTCAACAACAGTTCTAGACGTCTTGGCAGTTTTTGCACTTGTTCCAAAAGTCAGTTATTTGCACCTTGCAACCTTGCGAAACTGGAGACAGCTAGCCAGGGATCGCGCTAGTTGGAGAGGCATGTGGGTTGAGGCCCAGGTCCACCCCGGACTGTAGCGCCACACAAAGAAGAAGAAATTAACGATGCTTCAGGATCGATTAATACACGTAAGAAAACACGGAAACAGGTGTGCGCGAGTCATTGGTAGGCCTAATAGGCCCGCTGTGGCAGTTGAAAGATTAACTCGAAAACTAAAAGAATTGAAATTTCAGCACAAACTAGGCTAAACTTGTGTTTAATTCAGTCAAATCATGGTGGAGACTTAAGCATTGTCATCGTTGACCCAAAGACCTATTTCAGTCGCAGCAGCACAGGCCTCTCGTGCAATGCAGATCAAGTAAACTGTCGCACGAGTCGTTCGTAGATATCTACGATCAGAAGAATCGTCATGTAAAATGTCAGGCGCCACAGCCTGCCTAGAGCCATTGCCTAGTTTCTCAGCAAATACTCTTGTTGTGCGTGTTATTGTTCTCCTAAAGTCTTATGCCGACTCTGAACGACAAAGTTTGAGAAGCTCTTTCTAGACAGAAATACTCTTTGAGCATTGTCAGTGACTCGAAAGAGGTGAATTCGTGATCATTTTTGTTTGTCGCTCAGACCACGAATCAAACCACGTCGGTGTTCAAGTGCACTGGGGTCGACGCGCATACCCACAACGCCATGGGGCACCGCTTGAAACGATTAACGAATAGGACATTTAGCTTGCATGGCTTATTCAGGAAGATCAGATAGAAAGCATTGTACACACTGTCTGCTCTGACAGAGAAGTCACTCAGGGCCGGACTTTTTCGATAAGCCGACCGACTAGCAGCATTGGTGTCCAAAATCTTAGAATTTATCAGCGGCGTCGGTAAAATTCGCGGGGCGATACAGTGTGACTGCTCTAAATCAAGTACTTTACTGCTTTTTAAAAAACACCAGCCAGTACACCCCTGCACCAACTAAGACCTGCTGTCCTTCGAAAACAACCTCCACAGCCTCAGCCTACACTAAGGAAGTAGCCTCAAGTTGATTCCAACTCGGACGAACCTGAAGCCACGATCTTGTGAAACAATAATTTTCTCCCATCGAATCAGTGCTTTCCATTCAAAATGCAAGCGCGACCAAGGAAAAACATTAAAACTCGGAAACTAATTGAAAAACAAAGTGAATGTGAAACTGGAGCAGCAGCAAGCACCAACCGACCAGGAAGTCGAAAAAAACACTTGTGCGCTCGAGAATATCACTGAACCCCGGCTTCACACTGGCTCACACAAAGAACCGCTGACAGTCGCACACCGTGACTCGTGAAATAACCATCTCATCCGCAGCCTCGGCAGAGCTGTTGCCTCACACATTAAGGAAGCAAATCCGTTCGCTTTACAACCAATTAAACCCTCCACTCACTCGACGACAAGATGTGATTATGTGTGTCACGAATGCCGCGCGCGCCATCCGAACAAAGACATTCAATATGTTGCCCAGTCTGCGCTGCGAACTCAAGCAATTAATTGCAAACTTTTTTCAAACTAACTACCATACAATGGCAGCATAACACGCTTTCATTATGCGGTCAATGTTCGCCGTCACCTCGTTCGCACACACGCGGCGACGGCGATGATCTCATAACCATCCCGGGCTGCAGCACGCTATGAACTGCACGGTTATGAAATCGGTGTGGTCCCGTGGTCCCGTGGTCCCGTAATAGAAATATGACTTGTACTTCATTCGAGTGCATTCAGCCTTGGAGTCGGTGGCCGCTGGCCGGTGGCTGCTGCTGATGCAGGTGATGGTTCCGCTGCTTTTAACACACAAAGCGCACAGCACGCGTCGCGTCACATGGTGAATTACACACAAAGTGGCTATGAATTGCGGTTCCGCGTGTGTAAGAGATCCCAACCACCGCCAACCCACTCACTAGACACCACCACGTGCTCCAGTCGAGTCGGACATCGTGTCGCTCGCTGTTGCTGTGCAGTGAGTCGAACCAAAATCGTCCCACTAATTGATCTCGGATACGTACCACTGGCGCACGGTGCAGTTCAGAGATTCAATTCAATTCAAGTTGACTTAACGACGGCTTACACAGTGATAGATATTCGCAGGTTAAGTTGTTTGATTCGCCCGCGGGCTGCGTGGCTCTGGAATGAGCAGAGTCGACGGTGGAAAGACGTTTAATTAGAGGCGATACAAGGGAGGGCGTCGCGGTCGTTTGTAATCAGAGCGAGGGCTCGGGAAAGACTCGTTTCGAGTGGCAGCCGAAGTGGTCTTGATTGGGATGTATTTTTTAGGAATGTTTTGCTTTTTGACATTTGCCTGTCATTTCGATTCGGTTTGACTAGCTGTGGCTGGTTGTCAGAGACGCGAATGGGGTTTGCAGAAATTCTTGTTTGACTCAATTGCGCTGCGTGATGGTTGAGATGAAGTCGGAGATATGAATGAAATGACTTGGAAAAAACCTGATCTCTGCCGTCAATTAGTGTTTGGGGGTAGTTATTACGAAACGAATGCATGGAGTGACGCAGCCAAAAACCCCATCTGATGTACGGATTACTTATGACACATTTAATGGCTTGGTATCAAAGTGTAAATAACTTGTTAGATCTCTGACGGTTGCAAAAATCCCCTGCCATAGGTTCCAGTTGTTGCTCATCGGAGAAGGGAACAGATCTCCAGTAAAAGTAACACGCACCCGTGCTCTCTTCGTATACTTCAAGATAATTTGTCACAGTGTGCAAATGCATGCTTCGTGATGATGCCGGGCGAAAGCTCACTGACTCACTTAATTTAAAAAAAATGAGAAAGAATACGGCGACGATAATTGTCCATCATCAGCCCGGATAACTTCACAGGTTTGTGTTGTGGCAGCAATGTGAATGTAAAAGTCTCATGGCGAAGCGCGTCCCTTTCTACACTGGCGTTGAGCAAAAAATCACAGCAATGCGTTCACAGTGATTGAAAAATCGCAATCGCATTTCGCGATCGACTGTGATTTAAGCTGCGATTGCGTTCCAAACTGCTATTTTTTCACAATCGCTTGGCTGCTGTCCCGAATGTGAACAAGAAAAAGCTCTCGACTGGTCCATTGCTCACTTCTTCTTCTCTTTCCTTTTCCCTTTTTCGTAGGCAACACTATTTGTTTGTTTTGGTAAAATCGCGGTTTAAAATCACTGTAAATCGCAATCGCAGTTATACCTGCGGTTATGAACTGGCACCTTAGCCCACCTCTAGAACTATGCATTTGTTGATTTTTCTTCGATTGGTCGAACGTCAATAACTCGAATGTGTGTTAACTCGAACAAAAATGGTTGGCAACAGCGCTAAGAACTGAAATTTACATGTAATTTTTATTCGATAACTCGAATATGTTGGATTATTTGGCACCTTCGATAAGTCGAATTCTGATGGGGAGACACAAATTTTGTTTGTTTTTAGTTACTTATCAGGTCGACGACCCATTAAGGGTGTGAGCCTGAGCAATTGCTGCCTTCCCTCGGTGACGGTCCTGGTCACGCTGCTTCCAGTCATCAAGGTTAACATCCGCAACGACTTGGTCTCTATACCGGAGGTTCGGTCCTCCTCTCCGTCTCGAATAAGGAGGCTCGGATTTGAAAACCCTTTTTGCTGGATTGGTGTAGTCGACGGATTTTTTGCCTTCCGACTACATCCATATCCTTGTATGATGAAACGATGAAAGCGACAGTAATGTAATATAGAAAGATTTGGAGAATGTCTTCAAGCAATCATCATCGTTTTCAGATCCACATGATGCTCTAAAGGGGTCGCGGAGGCAGCGCACGCACTATAGATCTCCATGCCACCTAGATCTACATCAGGATTATGCCCAGGCGCAAGTAAGCGAGTTTTGGACTTGGTCCATCCACCTCGTTCTGAGTCTGTCAAGCGGTCGTCATCATCCTGATGGAGTCGCATTTAAAGCATGCCACGGAAGTCGTGATAACGGGGACATTTGTGCCATGTGCCTAAATCTTCAAAGCAGATCTCTTTGCGTTCAGCTTTGTTTCTCATCTATCCCGGCGAGCATGAGAGTCGACTGCTAACTTGGCTCTGACAGATGAGAGTCGACTGCTAACTTGGCTCTGACACTAAGCTCGGCCTTTAATATACCTTCTTTTGGCAAATAAATGCTCGAATTTTGTTCGTACCAAATATCGATAGTTGAGAACCCTTTTGACGTCGGTGCCTTTGTATAGTGACCGTTTCGCTTCCCTTGTAGACAAACCCCTTTTTCGATTACATGCTGCTAGCCTATTTCTTATTTTTGATCGTATTTGTGAGTTTCCTAATTTGCCACTTGTTATTTTCTGACTATAACAGGTATACCAGTTAAAATGAGCGTTTTTTTTTTAAAGTAAAACACTAATTATTAATGGAAAAGTAAAAACATTTTATTCAAAGTATTGGCCATTGTTTTCTACACATTTTGACCACCTTTCTGGCAATTTGTGAATACCACGCCAATAAAATTGTTCGTCTTTTAAAGCCAATTAGACACCCAATTTTCGACTTCTTCGTAGGAATCGAAGTGCCGCTCAGCCAATGCGTATCCCATCGATGAAAACAAATGGTAGTCGGAAGGAGCCAAGTTTGGTGAATACGGCGGGTGGGGTAGCTGCTCCCAGCCAAGTGTTTTGATTGTATCCTCAACCGGTTTTGTTTCATGGAGCAAATTTACCTTGCCGTGTCTTCTGGCCAATTCTGGTCGTTTCTCGATCAATGCATGGTTCAATTCTCGATCATTTGTTGTCGGTAGCGATCAGTATTACGGCTTCACCAGGTTTTAGGAGCTCGTGGTGCAGCACAGCTTTCTGGTCCCACCAAGATTCTTGCCGAATCGATCTGGTTTTGCGGTCGATGTTGATAGTTGGCCCGGATTAACCCGTAATTTTTTCCGTTTGGGATTCTTAAAATAAATCGCCAGTAACAATCCGATGCAAAACCGATTTTCTTACGTGTCTTTGAGGCAACATTTCACAAGTGTTTTTTCGGTTTTCCACCTGTCTTTCATTCAATTCACGTGGCACCCATTTTCCACGCTTTTGGATCTTTCCCATAGCTTTTATGGTAAACGGTCGCCGGTTGTGGGGAGTGATGCTCGGATCGTAGGACCGCATGACTGAGTGACTTCCTTAACTTGATCAGATTTCATAAGAAATTGGCCACTTTTCAGCCACTGTTGAGGAAGGTCACCTCGTCTGTTTGAGCCCCGTACTCTCCACAACACTGAGGCTGATTTGAAACCACTTCCGAATCCATGGCATAACTCATCTTTCCTCGAACTCCACGCATGTGATCCACTCTCAAAAACCACCAAGTGACTTTAATACGAACAAACGATCAAATCCCGTGAAGTTCCATGCACGAGGGAGTTCGAGAGTGACGCGACAAAGGTCTCGAGCCAAATAAATGAGGATTATATTCCGCTCCCAAGGAGGGAGCGAAGAAGGACTTAGTAAACGGTCAGAAATCCACGTTCTTCATTTCTCACATCAAAATCATTATTTCTGAACCGTTGAAACCATCTTTTGCATGTTGCTTCTGATAGACCACGATCACCATATGCCTCGACAAGCATTCGATGCGACTCTGCAGCACTTTTCTTCAAATGGAAACAACAAATGAATGCTTTCCGCAAATCATCACTTTCTGGTACAAAATTCGACATTTTTAACACGATGAAAAAATATGATTTTGTCTGTTCAATGACTTGATGTATACTAAATATTTTTCACAGATGTCATATCAAACAAACAAACAAAAAATAAGTTCTCGTTCACAACAAATGTTTCCTATCGAGACATTTGTATCTTGACGCTCACTTCATACCGGTATACCTGGTATAATATTATTTTTGTAATTGGTTCGATGGTAAAAGAATCGACATGCCGTCGATTATTCAAAACTAGCTTTTATATTAAATTTATATTTTCGTTTTATATCATTTATTTATCCAGTTAACTCTCATTTGCAATAGCAGTAACTTATGAACTTGTACAGAACTAATTTTACTAAAGAATAGCAATTAAATTTAGAAATCGATAGTTAAACATCACGGAACACCACCATACATGTTTCTTTGTATTTGCTAACAATTTGTTAACTGTCATAATTCTCGGTCGTATCTCGCGACTCATATGTACTTAAGGTGACGCTACAGTCCGGGGTGGACCTGGGCCTCAACCAACAAGCGTCTCCAGCCAGCTCGATCTTTAGCTAGCTGTCTCCAGTTTCGCACCTATAGTTGGTTGAGGTCCCTTTCCACTTGCGTGCGCCACCTGAGTCGTGGTCTTCCTTCCTCTACTGTGCCGTCCCTCGGGGTTGGATTCGAAGACTTTTCGAGCCGGAGCATTGGTTTCCATCCGCTCTACATGACCTAGCCATCTCAATCGTTGGATCTTCACTCTTCTGGCTAAGTCGATGTCGCTGAACAGCCCGTATAGTTCGTCGTTATATCTCCGCCTCCACTCACCATCTATGCAGACGGGACCGAAAATCACCCGAAGAATTTTCCTCTCGAAGCAACCAAGAGCTGCTTCATCCGATTTTGACAGAGTCCATGCCTCGCGACTCATGTGTACACCACTTTAAACAAACAAACACAGTGGCTGATACTTGTCTGCTTCTGGTTGCTCTCTTCAACAAAACCAAGTGTATATTTTTGTGGGCGGAAAAAGTTCAAGATCACATTCTGGTCACGTATAAATTTTCGAAAACCAAGTCAGCACTCGACATCAGAGTGAATCCAATCGTCATGACAGCTGTCTCATCGTTGACATATTCAAAGGACACCATAACTCTGCTGCTGACTCCATTACACACAAAATGGACTAAAAAAAATCCAAAACACACACTAGAACAAGCCACGTATAATTTTCCTGTCAAATATTTCCGCTGAGAGATTTATTCTCTCAAACTGTCAGCACAGTCTCCAAATCCAATCTCAAATTTGATTTATCACGATCATGCCGAAACGAATAGGAAAATTTGACAAAAAAAAACGGAGCAAAACAAAAACAGAAACGAGAATAAATAACAAGCCAGAGCACAGTATTCTTCGGCGAAAATAGACTGTGAAGCGAAAAGAAACCATCTCACGTGATACGGTGCGCCGCTCGCTGAAGGCTACGCTGAAGCGCAAGCAGCAAATAGAATCGTAAAGTTGCCCATCCGCGCAGCCCCCAGCGCCGTCCTTATCTCAATCGAGTGCAAACAATCTAGGGAATTAATTAAGAGAGCACGACACCAAAGTCAGATGCAATTAATGTCAAAAATACATAAAAAGAGAGACCCCGCCGAACACATTCTATCGTATATCACACAATTTATCATTCGCTGTGCAAAGAGTGGCCCTCTTTGGCGGGCGGTCGGGTCATCGGTTGTTGGATGCTGGATGTGCGATCTGCGCTTTGTTGTTTTGGAAATTCCTTCGCTTTGACTTACGATGATCCAGCAGCCGTTCGGATGAATAGCGTACGCGGCTAAAGATGTCGTAAATCGCTCCGGCAACGGCAAAGGTTATGTTTTCCATTTGATGATGGAGACTGAAGATATGGTCGGGCGGCGGCGAGTGAGTGAGTTGTTGGTCGGGAGAGACCTCCACGTGCGGCTGGGCTTCACGATGCCGAATCGATTTCGAAAAATGTTTCCTCGCACAAAATCGAAACAAAAGGACAGCTTGGAGCGGTGGGGCATCGGCGCGGCGGCGGTGGAATTCACGAACAAAGGAAAGCTAATTCGATTTCGTGTATCCGTTTGCAGTTACGTTTATTGTCCACTGGAGTCTGGATGTCTAAGAATGTGGTCGATGATGTGGCGCCATTGTGTGCGTGGCGGGGGCGCTGATATAATTTTCCCTCGCCGCCGGTGGATGGGATTTCTTGCGATTTCATACCCCTGCCACGATGAAATTTCTAACAAGGACAGACTGAAAACGATTCCACGTCCTTCACATCCACACTCTGCTGATTACTGTGGGCGGTGGAAGGAAGCACGTTTGTCGCTGCCACGTGCATCCCTCACCACGGCCCTGTGTCGGGGATTGAAAAGCACTTGAGTGGAATCGGAATCGGTGCTTCTGGAAGATTGAATGAACGCGCTAAGCAACGTGAGTTGAGTGGGTGGGGGGGGATTGTGGATTGTGTAATCGTTTAAATGGACAACTTCTGTTCGGAACGAAGTTCAGGGTCTTTCTGTGGGCGATTGCTGGTGACAAGCGCACTGTTTCTTGCTTCAGCTGCGTACTTTGTGTACACCCCTGGCAACCACTCGGATGGTGATGTATTTTCTTTGCAAGGACGAAGTTGACGATAATTTCAAGTGATTGCCTTTGGCAGTTTGTGAACAAAATTGATGGTGCTTCACAAAAGTGTGTGGGCACTCGCTCAATTATGTAATTGTTAGGTGCCAACACCGTCATTTTCTGTTAAATATGATACGTTTTTCTTTTTCTTTTTAGAGATTAATTTCTGAGAAGTACAAGTAATCAAAATGTGTTTACATTTCAAAATACACAACAATTTCTATATGGAACCAAGTTACCGATCATTTTTACTGCGGTCTGTGAAGTACACCGGGATAAAGACAATGCTTCTAATCATCATCATTTCTCTAAAGGGTGATTTTTTGAAAGCTATAGGAAAGAAAACACATAAAATTCAGAAAAATGCATGAAATCTTTATTTGAATCGATAGTACGGTCTATATAATTTAATGTTTGAAGATTATATATATATGGGTGGCGCTACAGCCCATAGAGGGCCTGGGCCTAGCTTCTCAACAACCACTCGTGTTGGTCATGCTATTGTTCTCTCACGAGTGGAAGGGACCTACAGTTTTACACCGAATCCGAACGGCCAAGTTTGAGAAGCTTTTTCTAGACAGGATATACTCTGTGAGCATTGTCAGTGACTCGAAAGAGGTGGCGTCGTAAAAATTGTTTTCGTCGCAGAGAGCAGGAATCGAACCTACGACGTCGAAGGTTGGGGTCGACGCACATACCCACAACGCCACGGGCCACCGTGTTTGAAGATTATTTCATGCAAATGTTGACCTTGACTGCGCCTCAAATGGTCCATCCGCTTAGTCCAATTTTGGCATACTCTTTCCAACATTTCGGCCAGTATCTCACGAAAAAATGCTTCAATGGTGTCTTCCAATGCGTCAATTGAAACGAGCTTGTCTGTATAGACATGGGCTTTAACATAGCCCTACAAAAAATAGTCTAAAGGCGTTAAATCCCACGATTTAGGCGGCCAATTGACCAGTCCCGAAGGTGAAATAAAATGTTCACCGAACTCGCCTCTCAATAAGTCTGTGGCATGTGGCACCGTCTTGTTGAAACCACATGTCACGGAAGTCAAGCTCTTGCATTTTGGGCAAAAAAAAGTTGGATATCATCTCCCGGTAGCGCTCACCATTCACAGTTACGTTACGATTCGCATCACCTTTGAAGAAGTACGGTCCAATTATGCCACCAGCCCATAAACCTCACCAAACTGTGACTTTTTCTGGATACATTGGTAGCTCTTGCAAAGCTTCTGGCTGATATTCACTCCAAAATCGACAATTCTGCTTATTCACGATTGGCAACAATCTCATAGAGTATTGCTTTCAGTTCTTCATATTCAAACTTTTTTGGTTGCCCACGACATTCATCGTCTTTCAAGCCAAAAACAGCACTTTTAAATCGTGCAAACCACTTTTGGAACGTTCGCTCAGTTAGCGCATCTTTACCATTAACTTGCACCAAAATACTTCATATTAAAGCAATGAAGAAGAACTCATCATAAAAACACTTTGTCAGGCACTAAGTAAAAAAATTATTGTTGTTTACGCATCAAATGAATGACATATACTGAAATGACGTACAATGACAGAAACAGAAACAGAAATAAGTGTTTTACCTGATCGCCTGCCGTTAGGCTTATATCACGAAGACATTTAAATCTTTTGGACCATTTTACGACGCTGGACCAGACGCCTTCAGTAGGAATCTCAAGTTCCAAGTTTAGAAATAAGCTTATGAACCTATTTCTCCACCTTGGTAGGGTGGCGAGGCCCATCTAACACCTCTGCTACTCTTTGGGTCGTAGCACCCGGTTGTTATCTGCAACTCCACATAGACTTGAATCAATACCTTTCACATGGGAGAGTCGCAAACGCCCAACGCCTTAGTAGGCAAGATTAACTCTCAGACATGCATGTATATCTCCACTTCTCCCCGCGGTCTTGGGTTTTAAACCACAGCCACCACGATGCTCCCACTTGGGGATCAGGATGAAACCTATGCGGGTTTCACGAGCAGAAGCCTGATCTCCCGTGGCACCAGACTATAGCCTCTGGTGAAGCTACCAGTAGGATGCCATAACATCCCGGGACTGGCCACCATTGTTATAAACCCAAGACTTTATTGTGCAGTATCTATAATAAGATAAGGCAACTACCATTCATTCCTTTGTTTGCGAGCTTGAAACCATCATTTTGACAAGCAACGGAGTAGGTTATTTCCTAAACCATTAGCTATTAGCTCCGTACAATGACAGTAGCTTTCCAACGCATGCCCCAATGGAATAATACAAGTTACGCCATCTCTTAGCAAAACCGCACAATAAAACAAATAAGTCATCGCCAAGTATTTTACAAAACGCTACAAATTTTTATAACTCACATTTGATAAGGATGACGTGTTTTTTTTTAGCAATGGTTGCAAACTCTTTCGTCTAACTTCCCAAACCATGATTAAGCTCTTGGGACTGCACACATCTTAGGTAGTGTTCAGACAGAAGAGGGCTTCGGATTTCCGACGTGAAAGCTGGCTAAATCGACCAAAAAAATTCCCAGTGACGATTGCCAACCACTGTGAAGATTGTTTTTAAGTTGACGTGAAACATCTTTTTTTTGGATTCATCCTTTTTATATGGGCTGAGCATTTGATATGATATCAGGGCATCAATTAAACAGATCCCTGTTTTCTTGACGAAATCGCAAATTCCTCCCAAATGTTTCGGCTTTCATTAAAGGGACAAATGATCCGATCTTCACTTAAGGCAAAGATGAATTAAATTAGCACAATTTTCGAGAATGCCTTCCATGCAATAATAGGTATTTGGCTTGCGTCATGAAATCTGGAGTCAAAGATTCGCAAACCTTTCGATAAAAGACAAGATGTAGTTGAATCTTACTAACAAAATAAGCTCCTTAGGGTTTCCTTAATCCGTCTGTTGCAGAACTGCTCTCAGGATCACACGGAATGAATCCCCATACCGGATGACCAACTGGTTTAAAAGATCTCTATCCCCTCGGTCTTTTCCATCACCAACTGTATTAAATCGAATTTATGAATGAAGAAAACCCCATCTAATCGGCCTTAAGGCAGATAAGATTTCTCGACAAAATCAATCTTCGCTGTTGGCGCTTTTAGTGCGCCCCTAAATTCAGAGCTTTGCGTCTGCCTTAATTACTGAATCCACTTTCGCACGCGGGAATTTATCACTTTGCTCATCCAAATACGCGCCTTATCTCGCGCCCGTATCGGTGCAGGGTGAGGAAAAAGAAATCTTTTGTCATAAAACTGACAAACACCATAAACTCCCAAGTAAACACCAGCGCCGCGTCTGATATCTGCTCCAAAAAGAAGTGTAAACAGCAGTCACACGCCGCGCAATCGATTGATCTTCGGGCGCGATTAACGCTGCACAGATTCGCACTGCCACCTGACAGTCCGGTTGACGTTTTGTTTTCGACTCGAATTCCACGGTTTCGAAGAACGCCAATTGATCCGAGCGATCGTTGTTTATTTATCAAATCAATCTTGCAGCCTGCATATTTACTTCGGTCTGAATTCAGTCAATCTCAGGGTTTCATCGGACAGGAGGTGCGATGATGCAGACAGTCCGAGCGGAAAAAAAAAGAGAAGAAGTACACAAGCGCGTATGTCGCTCTGCAATCGGCTTGGCTCGCCTGTCACTGAAATGATATCATATGCCGGGGAATTAATTTATTTTAATTTCGTTTTGCTTTCAATCGCATTTTTTTTTTCATTCTCGTTTTGCGCTTCATTTGCTGGCTCCTTGGAGAGACTAAATTTAAACGATGGAACCGAATGATACGTCGCGCTAATAAATTGAAAAACATCCACTTAAACGATCGGGGGGTGTCTATAAATAGCCGCAGAGCCGAATTTCGATGTTTTCCTTTTGGCTGCGTATGGGAGTGGGGGATATGCGATCAAAGGCCAATAATGACAGCATGATATGTAAGATTTATGAAAATAATATATTCTCTAGCCGAGCAGTTGATTGGTGGCGCGAGGACAATGTGGGTGCTGTTTCAAAGCGAACCGAGGAGATACACGCACGCTGCGCAAGAGGAGCGGTGGGGCTTGGTGGACCACACACACGGTGGATGGCAGTGATCAGAAGTGAAAATAGTCACACCTATAGGAGTTTGAGGTCTGACAAGGGGGATTGTGACGATGAAGAGGGGAACGAGAGAAACTCAGAAGCACGATCTTCCTGACGTCCGTTCAGCTGTTTGGAAAGCAAATGACATTGACGTGAACACAGCTAGACATCAATTAGAGACAGAGGTGGTTAATGCAGATCCCCCGGTGAATGAAGGACCAGCAAATTACATATATTCTGTCCTCATGAAGGACATACAGAATCGCCGTGTTCGACAGAGCGTCAGAATGGACAGCTCTCACTTTTAGGCAGTCAGTGACTTTGTGTACAGCCGCGGAATTCGTGCTAACTTCATCTGTACCGAGTTAAGATGCAGAACAACCGCAGTTTCTTTGGCCTAAAGAGGGAAGTGACTCTCTCTGGAAGGTTCAAACTTGAGGACTGATCTTATATAAGAAAGCATAGGCATGCGCCTTGTGTGCTTTGATGGCATTTGGTGGAGAAAAATCGACCACGAGCTGTACAGACTATAGAGCGACATGAGCCTAACCCGTCGTCTACTGACTCAACACCTAAGATGGCCTCCCAAGTTGGGATAGCTCCGTCCATTCACCCGACCTCGACGCAAACGTGGTCAGAATTCTTTGGTGACACTAGGCTGCTAGCTAGGGAGTGCTGGACACTTTGGGAACAGTCCACGGCAAGAACTCCCATAAGCGCGTGTACTTCCTTGCGGCTTAAACCTATCAATGGTGTTTATGTCTTCCCGCTCAGTATCTGTCCTGGAGACTCCAACATTCATTGCAAAATGTCGAGCGCTGGCTCTGTTCAGGATTTCATCTTCTAGGGTTTTGTTTATAGGCGTGGCGCGTGCCAGGCATTCATCTCAGTTCCGAAACCTCCTTCTCGTAACCTAGGATTTAGAGAGTCACCGAGTTCAGTCTGTGACGTGGACGGTTTCTCCTGCTTCGATGTTGGAGTATCTGATGCTATGGCATTTATGACCGCTAGAAAAGAGAAATGACATACCGCCGATGGCGTTATCGTTCCAAAGCGTTTCATATGTGGGGAAGTTTTTCGAAGAGATTAGAAAAGACACATGTTTTTGAGCCGTCAGTGTATGCGGCCATTGCCACTTGCTCCTTCCATTGTTCGATGTCCGAAAACAATGTGATACCCAAATCCGCGTCTTTAAGCCTCAATGCCAACGAAGAGGCTGCACTGACACTACAGAATTTGTCCTCGATTGCTTCCGCCGGCATTGTTCTGTGACAATCGCCTACAGCGACCAAGTATTTTAGCTGCCTTTGAGAGCTTCAGTTCAATTTAATTTTTCATGAACTCAGGGATCCTCCTCTTATTGGTAAAGAGAAGCAGTTCTGTCGTACTTAGACAGTAGACATTCTGTCCTCGATTCTGCGTTAATTACAAACTCAACATTAGTCCTCGCTGAAGTCGATGTAATTTTTTTTCCGAGATGAGAGTGGCCACATCGCTCGCATAAATTCTTACATCCCCAACGTTTATGATTTCGTTGACCACTAGGCTCCACAAAGAGGAGTACTTTTACTCCTATTATTGTTCAGCATAGATCGCACATTGATGACTTGATCAACCGTGAACGCAGCATCATCCCAGAGACGACTCCTGCTCCTGCTCTACTCATCTGCATCGCGTCGTCCCTTGTCACATTTTTAATGGCACCCTCTATATCGAGGAATCCGCCCGAATTGTGAAATGGGCCTCGTTGGCCTTCAAAACTGGATCCAGTATGAATCATTCCAACAACAGAGGTATTCAGTGTTTACTCATTAACACAAAATATGGCATAACACATCATAACCATTTCGCCACGTTGTTCATTTCTGGCATGACTTCTTTTGGTAGGATGTGATGAATTGCGGAAAAGTCCATCCGCCCATTGTGACGTCCCTAGGTTCGCTAAAAAAATCATGCCTGGTGGTCCCCTGTCGCAACGATATACGACCGGTCCTGAACCTGGATGCATGCACATTACCAATAGTCTGTTTTAATGGCAAGGACGTACGCTGATGGGAGTCCTAACCGAGCATGCATTCCCAATCGCCCGCAGTGAGTTCTTCTTCTTCTTCTTTGATTAGCGCTACAGTCCGGGATGGACCTAAGCCTCAACCAACATGCCCCTCCAGCCAGCACGATCTTTCGCCAGCTGCCTCCAGTTGCGCACACCAAGTTGGTTGAGGTCCTTTTGCACTTGTGTGCGCCATCTAGTGCGAGGACGTCCTCTGTTGCGCTGTCCCAATGGCTCGGTGTCGAAGACTCTTCGGGCCGGAGCTGTGGTTGCATGACCTAGCCATCTTAAGCGTTGGATCCGAAGACGCTTAACTAGGTGCATGCCGCTGTACAGCCCGTATAGTTCGTGGTTGAACCTTCTCCTCCAGACGCCATCAACGCAAATAGGACCAAAGATCGTACGCAGAACTTTTCTCCCAAAATAACCAAGAGCTTCTTCATCCGCTTTCAATAGCGTCCATGTCTCTGCGCCATAGAGCAGGGCTGGGATGATCAGGGTTTTATACAAGGTCAATTTGGTGTTTCGAGAGATGGCTCTGTTACTCAATTGTCTCTTGAGCCCAAAGAAACAGCTTGTCGTTGTTGTCCCTATTTACTCCGGAACCTAGGTAGACGAAGTCCTTGACTACCTCAAAGTTTCTGCTGCCCAATATGTTGCTCTGTCCGAGACGTCGATGTTGTGCGTCCTTCCGTGATGACAGCATGTACTTTGTTTTGCCCTGGTTTACCGCTAGACCCATTTTACCCGCTTCCGCTTCAATGCCAGCAAACGCCTCATTGACGGCTCGCTGTGTTCGTCCAATCACGTCAATGTCATCCGCGTAAGCAAGCAGTTGAACGGACTTTTGGAAGATCGTGCCTCGGGTGTTTACGTTTGCCCGCAGTGACTTAGAATTTGAAAAAAAAAAACGACTGTTTGATATTTGCTCCGCGAGGAGGACGATTCCGTGTTTAGGTTAACACGGGCTGGGAGATTCAAATACGGTCGGTATGAGAAGACTTTCTTGATTGTTCGTAGCCTTACGCCGGTAATTTCAATCGCGTCTATTGAATCTGTTGGTCTATTGGGCCCGCCATCGTGTGTGTACTATTCTCTTCTGTGGCAAAGCCAAAATCAATTACATTCGCTACTACTTGATCAACTCAGTTCTTCTTCTTTTTTTACAAACCAAGGGAGACTCGGAATTAACTAGGTAGTCATGCACTTGATGATTCACAACCAATTCGATAGGATTCTTCTCCTACAACGTGGACATCGCTCCAACTGCCACATGTAATTGTTTCGAATTCTCCAAGAGTCAGCAAAATCACCCTGATCTTCCTTCAGCTTTCGGTATCGTTCAGAAGAACTGCCAGGATGAGAGCTGTCGAGAGCAAAATCTTGGTGTCACCTCCTCTCGAGGTTTTTGATACACCGGAGTAGCACAAGTTGCCAAGAGTGGTTCTCAGACAGATCTGCATTCTGTTGGTTTCTGGAGACAGTTCGTCGAGGGCTCTATTCCCACAACTCCTTCCGCTTCCATTTCAAGGTACGAACCACTTTTCTCCCGCCACCACTTCAGTCAATTCAAATAAACCTGCCACACACTTGTCCACCACCCCCGGGCATCAATTATAAATCACCGCGCACACCGTTACAAGCAGCGCAACGCTTTCAGCCCACCATCAATCTAGCTCACACGTAAATTATGAAACATAAGTACAACCTAACACCGCGCCGGCACTTCAGAACCAGTCAAGGGAACCAATTTACTAAGCTGCGTAATAATTCATAGCCTTATGCTCATACCCACGCAGCAGACCCCGGCTCCGATACGGCGATGGTGTTCAATCGAAAGCAGAGATCGTAAAGTTCAGCCATTTAATGATGTACGCTCTTGCGGGCGAGATGATTTGGTGAATTCAGCAAACGGGATTCATTGCACCTGTCAGACAAGCGCACGGCTTGAGGAAGAACGAGACGAGCTCAGAGCGAGCAATCGAAAGTGATTCCAAGACGCTGTGCTACGTGCTGCCGATGAAACGTATCAGGTAACACGTCTGTCCGCAGTACGTGACCCGGCAGCGTAATGCAATGTGGTGCGCGATGGAGAAGTGATCGATTCACTCCCACATGCCGGGGGTCTGGTGGGTGGACAAGAAGCAGCGACGCCGATGGCCTCGAGGGAGCTGAGAAGTTCGTTCGGTCATTCATAGAGTTGTTGGCTTTTCCTCTTTTTTTGGGACAGCTGCGCGAAATTGGTTTGAAGGATGAATGCAAAGCGCGGGGGTTTTTAAGTGCAATGCCGAGCGTTGGTGGTATGAGTGCTCAGAAGTGTCAAGGAATGACGGGCCAACGTCAGAGAATATTTGCCGGAAAGATGGAAAGTATGGCAACTGTACGAGGGGAAAGCACTGGTCTGACGTAGAGCGTAGAGATCGAAGTTCTTTTCAGAAACGCAGAGATCTCAACCCGGTCGCCATATTAGCTGCTTGCTACCGAATATCGGTGGAACGTTGAGGAGTATGTTGAAAGCAGTGGGAAGCGGTGGGATGAGCCATAGTTCTCGGCTAATGCATACGCAGGCATCCTTTCGAGTTATTTGAGCTTGATATTCTGGTTCAACAAACAGCGACGTTATGGATTTGACTACCTAGACAAATAGCCCGTGGACCATGTGGGGTTGTAATGCCCATTTGGAGCCGATCCCATTCTTTCAGCAATAGAGAGCCATGGAAGCGTTTGGAAATTCTGATTCCAATTTAGTTTCCTGTTTACTATGAGACCTGGGAATATTGCTCTTCTATTCAGCTTTTAAGGTGAGGGAGCTTCGTCGTTAGGAATTTTGTGCTTCTATTCAATAGGACGCGGTCCGTTTTTTGTGGATTGAAGCTTAGGCCGCTGGATCACTTCACCGCCTTAGGAAGGGGCGTTGCATAATATCCCTAATCGTGGATACAAACTGTATGTGTTAGTAGCTACGTTCCACAAGAGAGAAATAAGTACTCAGCCTTGCGATGTTCCTCTGTGGAGACTGCAGATTATGGTTTCACCAAGCTTCCAGCGTGTAGTAGCCCTTGTATTAAGAAGCTGGTGAATAAAAGCCAATAAGGTGTTTTCGATCCCGAGTCTGTTGAGTGATTTTGTTGCACGCTCCCTCGATGTCCACAAAGGCATGTGAATCCTGGTGCTCTAGAGGTTTTTCTATGACGCCTGTCAACACCTGAAGTTCAGTTTCGACAGATTAGTACTTGCCTGCCTGCTGAGAGATTGACGTTCGTCCGCGATTGCATGTCTGAATGAAGATGTCAATCAGTTTTTCTATTGTTTCAATAGGAAAGGATGATACACTTATTCGTGTCAGATCCTTTGGATTGACTTGCGCGCATTTCCCTGAGAAGCTAGGCCCTGGCCCCCTACGGGCTGTAACGCCACCCATATTATATATAGTTCCCTGCGTTTGATGGGAACGCCGCAATTGTCGGTCTCCTGATCCTAGGTACATGACCAAGGTCTAGTCATCTCTGGCAACTTCTTTCAACAAGGAAGTAATGAGATCTGCAACGTTCTGTAGATCCATCTTCATTTTCTTTGTTTTGCGCTCTCCAGCCAGCACGATCTTACGCCAACTGCCTCCAGCTGCGCACCCCAAGTTGTTTGAGGACCTTCTCCGCTTGTGTGCGCCATCTCGACGGAGGACGTCCTCTGTTGCGTTGTGCCAATAGCTTGGACTCGACGACTCTTCGGGCCGGAGCTGTGGTATCCATCCTCTCTGCATGACTGAGTCATCATCTTAAGCGCTTTATCTGAAGACGTTTACCCAGGTTCATGCCGCTGTGCAGCGTCCATGTGTCTGCGCCATAGAGAAGGACATGGCTGATCAAAGTTTTATATAAAATCTGCTTGGCCCGTCGATAGATGACTCTGTTACTCAATTGCCTCTCGAGCCCAAGCAGCCATTGGCAAGAGTGATTCTGTGCTTGATCTCGGTCGGTTGTTATTGTCCCTGTCTACTCATGATCCGAGGTAGAAGAAGTCATTGAATGACCACCTGAAAGTTTCTGCTGCCCATTATGACGCTCTGTTCGAGACGTCGAGGGCATGGGCTTATGTACACAGGGCAAAGTTGCTGACTGCACCCAACCTGGTAGGATGCCAGCGCGATCGCTGCTTGTCCATAAGTCAAGTTGACATACAGCCTCCTAGTGGCGCCCCTGGATAGCCATCACAACCCCCCTCTGCCGAGGGTCAAATAATAGGCCTGGCCTACCAGTTGTAGGTTGTGCGTGAGGTTAACTCCCTCACCACATAAAAAAAAACCAACGGTTACGAACCGACAACAGGCCTCGGATATGGACGGATTCAAAGTTGAGGACCCCAGGAAACGATCAAAGGACAATGATTTTCGTAGAATGTGAGGTCCCTGAACAGACCCCGTGCAGCCGATGAACTCGCGGAAGCCCTGGACTGCTACAAAGCAGATGTCACCACCATCCAGGACATGCCATGGGATGGGCCGGGCAAAAGGAAGATAAGAAACTGCGACATCTACTACGGTGATTGCTACAAAGAGGGAAGGCAGCGCTTATTTGGATGCGGATTCGTTGTTCGAGGCAGACTTAGGCAAAAAGTCTTAAGCTTTGATTATATCAGCGAGCGCCTCATAACAATCCGCATCAAGGCTAAATTCGGGAACATCAGCCTGATTTGCGCACACGCCCCGACGGAGGAGAACGATGACGATAGCAAGGATGACTTCTATGATCCCCTAGAAAGAACATACGATCGATGCCCCAGCTATGACACCAAGATCGTTCTAGGAGATTTCAACGCACAGCTGGGCAAGGAAGAAATCTTTGCTAGAGTCATCGGAAAACACAGCCTGCACGACAACACATCCGGAAACGGACTCAGGCTGGTAGATTTCGCCTCGGGGCGTAACCTCTCTGTGATGAGCACGCGGTTCCCACACCTCAACATCCATAAGAGGACCTGGCGGTCTCCTGATCAATCAACCGTCAACCAGATTGATCAAGTTGCGATCGACGTCAGACACTCCTCCAATATTCTCGATGTCCGAACGTTCCGAGGAGCCAACACCGACTCGGACCATTTCCTTGTTGTAGCCAAGGTAAGGATGAGGATATCGAGAAAAGTACGGAGTCGAGGAAGAACACTACGGTTTGACGTCGGAAAGCTACAATCGCAATTGACGGCTAGGAACTTTGCCGACCGAGTCTCCCTGAAACTCTCTGAAAGTTCGACGCTGCCTGCACATTCAATAGAAGACGTGCCTGAAGATCGCAACACTTCTTCGATGTTTTCACAGAAAAGACTCCAGGATGTCATTTTGGCTAATCTGAATTCATATTGTGAACGTACTGAGAACCATTTTGTTCGAGTCCCAGTCGACACCAGTTCGTGTTAATTATGGCTTTATTGAAAGGTTTCCTGCGCTGCTGATCGCCTTGTCCGTTTGATAGAACAGGATCTAACTAGATTTAAAATGTCAGTGAGTTTCTCTACTGAAGGATTTCGTTCTGAAGGATTTTGCAGCTGGCCTGTCTTTACACATCCCAGTTTGTTTTCCTGATGTCGCGGAAGTAGGTTACGCACGCCCGCATGCCTAGCCCACAATGGAACACCAAAGTGAACGAATCAATCTCGGTGTTTCTAGACCAAATCAACTTCAAACACTCTGCACTACCACATAAATTCTAATTTATATCAACACGCCTTAGTTTTGGTTTGGATAATTGTCTGCTAATGACTTGTACACACAGCCATTAACCGAAGAGAGCGTAACGAAAGACGGCAATTGACCGAAGGTCACAATCCAAATGAGATTCGGGGAACATTCATGGAGGCAATCTTAAATGTTCCACTCAATTTTATTGCCGCAGACGCACAGATAGTTGATTGCACTGGCAGCCAGTGCGTTGAAAGTGAGCCCGGTCGCGCGATGATTGATGGCGTTTCGGTGACCAACACCCAATCAGCTAGGATTCGGGTATGTTTATGATTTGTTGGTTGCTGTTTTTGTGCCAGATTTGACGGGGATTTCTGTGAGACACTGCTTGGTGCATTAGAAGGGGAGATTGGACTAGTGAGTGCTTTTAATTGATTTCCGAAGTGAGTTATTGGGTTAGGTTAGGTTAGTTCTTGTGACGGTGGTCAGAGAAGTTGAACATGTTTGACTCTGATGTTCTTGAATACACATTGGTTGTGAAAGATCTATGCTGCGCGGTTGAGATTTCTTGTGAAATTCGTAAGAAGTCCCCTTAACCAACCATGAATCTGTTATTAATACAGTGCCCCACGCAATCATTGTAGTAAACTTCAACTTGGCGATTTCATTCCAATTAGATAGTCGTCACTGCATAAGATCCAGGAAAGAACGGATGTGTTGCGTTTCCATTGTACATCGTTAATAACAAAACTCCTTTGTCATCCATCTGTTGTCGGTTAGCTTCAGGTCGGCTGTTGCGCTATTTTCACGAATGGGTCTGTGCTGGCACCCAATTAGTGTAAATTTCAATACGCTTGTCGATCCCACCAATATGGTTTGCACCTCTGGATTCAAATTGAAGAGGATTGCTGAATCAGTTCACTCCGAACTGTGCTGTAACACAAAGAGGAATAAGTACACACCCTGTTCGATAAGCTAGCGTCCTTAATAAAATTGTGGTTCTCGAATTGCATAGAACACTTTTGCTGGACATCTTTGTTTCTTAAAAAAGAGACAACAAGTAAAGATCGAACCACCCTATCAAGTTCTCAGCCTTCGCCCAAAATTTAACAAAATTGGGATTAGTAAGTAATGAATCAATGTTGTCTGTGAGGTACAACCTTTAGAGACTCGCCTTTCTGGCATGGAATTGGGCACAATTGGTGTAGATGCCCAGAGATCTAAAAAGAATATTTTGACCGCGCTGCAAAGTTAAATCGATTTCTTTAACGGCCCGCATGATCCACTAAATGGGTCACGGGGACAAGGCGTGTACGAGATATTTCGAGGAGTTGTGCCCAAGCGTAGTCAAAGAGTTTTTGTTAAATTTTGATAAGTGGTGGCATACCTGCCGAAATCCCATTCAAGACACCGTTCGGCAATCTTGATGATGTGGTACATTCGTGCCGCGTAATCAAAAGATTGAAGCATAGTCCTTTCCGTTTGAATACGCAGCTGGTCACCATTGAATCCCTCGCGTACTGCCATGTTTCGCACGTAGCTTCCATAGCACGTTGAAGTCCCATACCCAATCCGCTTATTCTCTCCCTCATTAGTGTCCTTTTCCGAATTTAATGGCACAGGAACTTGGTTTCACACCAAGCTCGTCCTTCTTGATCAAAGATTTGTTGTGTTGTTTCATTTAACTTTTGTTAGCTTACCGAATGCGCTTACGTGCTAACTCAAACCCTGCACATTCGGAGTAAGAATAGTGCACGCCTTACTCATTCAAGCATTTCCAGTTGGTTTTGACATTTGATTTGAATGCACAGCTTTCTTACCACTTCTCGGCTGACTTAGTCATATGACGGACCAGGAGCTCCGGTGTTGGTAGTTTTATTCTTATCCCTTCAAATCGCCTGAAGTACCTATTCATGAATGTGTTCACATTCCAGACAAAGAGCTATCGTGTTCTAACCTGTAATTGCTATAGGCTCCGTCGCCCGATGGGGACGTTCGTTTCAGTTGTTGGAACCACATCGTGAGTCCATCTACCCTGGTGTTCCATCAGACTTACCATATTGTCCTTGCTGCCTTAGAGTTTCATATCTACAGTGCATGGTGTTGATTAAGCATCGTTAATCCTTTAAAAGGGCACACTCAATCTCTGCAGACCACTCTAGAGAGTACCTCGATGAACTGGGTCGTTGACCTTATTTAAATCTACAAAATATAACATTATCTATCGCCAGTAAAACCAACATTTGCGACAGGCTATCCCCTTGTCGTACTTCAAAAGAGTCGAAAAGCTGTCCATAATGAAGAGCGAAGCATCTTGCGGCGTGACAGGACTCCTTTATTATACTATCAGAGGTTATCTCCTAAGTCTGTGAATATAAGGCAGAGCTATGCCGTAAACTCGGGACTGTTCGAGTATTATACGAAAAACAAAACAAACATTTTTGGAATTCCTAAGGTTTTCCTTTTTGATATATTCACAATAAAGACACGTTCCCAAGCGTAAAAAGCTGGTCGGTACTTAATTTAAAAGTCGGAGCCCTCGTTCAAAGTTAAACCATTTGAAAATATTGAATTTTTGTCATCTTATTTTTCTCTCAGAGCTGTCAAAATCACAAGTGATTCAAAATGACACCAGCAGATGGCTCACCCATCTGTGTCTTGTTGTTGTTCCGGATAACTACCAGCTGTTTTTTCTTGTATCCATAAATCATCGCCGATCATATTTCACTTAAAAAAAATCACTTACCCCAACCATTTCATTTTTTTCCTTTCAGATAGCCAGTCAGACACAACACCGCAAACGACGCTGAGAACAATGCTATTCGAAGATCTCACATAAGGAGCTAATTTCAACGAAATTCAATGATGAATTCAGCACGACATCATCGCATTGGAGTATTTTTATCTCCATAAGCACACCACGCAACCTAAAAACCCAAACAGTTCACAAGCTCTGAAACTAAGAGAACAAATCAGTCTCTTTTTAACGAGAAACAAACAAGAAATTTTAAAGTTCCCTGCAATTTTAATCTAGTCACCACAGAGAAATTAAGCACTCAAGTCGAGCGAATAACATCTCAGAGTTACACGGGCAATCGTCGTCTGCTGTAGCACATCAAAACAAAACTCAAACACCAAAGATTACACTAGCTAGCCAGTCACTTCAATCGGAAGAGGAGGGGACACCCAGAACAAACCAGTAGAACGAAAAGGAGACGTTTCAACTGACAAAATGCCATACAATCGGGATACATCGGTGCATGCCGACAAGCTGAGCGGAATCGAGGAGGAGAGCGACCTGTACGAGGGGTTCGCGCCGCACGTTGACACATCGGAAATTAAAAATCTTGACTATAATCAGACTAACTCGAAGCAATCAGGTGAGCTTAAATCACATCATAGACTGGGTGGTCTCTGGTTCATTGTTGCTAGACGGAATTGCCGGTTGCTGTCTGGTGGGTGTTTTGGTTGAGTCGTCTGTTTTGAAGAATATTTTATTAACATGAAGATAAGATACGGTATCGTCGGGGTGGACTGTGGCGTGTTTCTGTTTTTAGTTTCATCGATCACGCTTAGATACATTAATCTCTGTTGTTTGCCTCGAGTGGGTAGTGCAGTACATGTGTAGTTTGTTGTTGAATTTAGGTCAGCACTTGTCGAGTTGGTGTAACTCAAAAATATTGACCTACATGGGTGAATGTTGAAGGGGCTTGTGCAAATTTTCTGTAAGTGAAGGCATGCGAGGTGTTGTTCTTCAGTACTTGATGCGGTGGTTGATGTTTATATTTTCATGCACCGTCAGGGAAGCAAATGTGACTTGTGTGGTGTCGATTTTTTATTTGGAGACACTTACAAATGCACTTTTCTGATATCCGCATCATGGGGTGCACGTCCAGGGCCATCTTCCCATTAAAGAGAAGTAGTCTTTGATTGGACTCACACTGGAGTTTGATGGTACATTCCATTTCTCCTGGATACACCGTCTGACGTAACTTACTTACTTAAGTCCTTTAACCCCTCGGGGGGCATAGGACGTCAACCACGCCTGCGTGCCATCTCGTTCGAATTTCTGCAACGCCTTTGCGCTCCCTAAAACTCATTCCTAAAAAACTCGATTCCTTTTTAACTGTTCTGCGCCATGTTTGCCTAGGGCGTCCCGCTGTTCTGCCTGCTTCCGTAAGCGGTTTACACTGCATGGCGTACTTCGCAATGGAATTGTCTTCGCGCCGTAGGGTGTGTCCAATCCACTGCCAATTTCTCCATCGTATTGTGATGTTTACAGGTTCCTGGCCCGTTCTCAGATACAATTGCTCGTTAGAGATGCGGTTCGGCCAGAAAATCCTAATCCGAAAGATTGCAGCTTTCGCATGGTAATGGTGTCCACTTTCCAGGTGCTGCATCCATATAGCAGCACCGAATCTACGTTGGAGCGGAACAGTCGCAGCTTGGTTCTTAAGCTGATGACATTGCTTTGCCAGATCGTGGATAGCATTCCGAACGCAGCTTTAGCCTTCGCTATTCTGTTGCACACGTCCAGTTCGGTGCCACCACGATTAGCCGAGACCACACTTCCTAAATATAGAAAACAGTTGGGCCTAAGTTTTTGCCGTGTTTATTTTGAGCCCCACATTGTTTGCCTCTGTTTCTAGATTATGGGCCATCAAATGAAGATCCATTACCTAATGCGAAAGGAAACAAACATCGTCAGCGTGGTCAAGGTGTTTAAGATAAGATGTCATAGTCCATAGAATGCCATAATTTCCGTCCGTCACTGCTGCACGGGGTATGTCGCTGATAGTCGACATCGAGAGTTGAATTTAAATGCGCTTTGATGCGCTCCAGAACTATTCGAGCTATTATTTTGGATGCTGCTGGAAGAACTCAAATACCTCTCCTTCCCTTTCTTTAGAAACTTGATGATCATCCCACTTTTCCATTCCTGCGGGAATTGATCGTTATCCCAAGCTTTGTATATCACCGGATGCAGAAAGTCTGCTGATACATTCGGCGCAGCTTGGAATAATTCCGCAGGGATGCCATCGATATCCACTGCTTTGTTTTTCTTGTCTGACTTAAGGACACCAGTAATCCAGGAGTGACGTGTGTATAGAGTCGTTCCCTGTACTCAGGACTCGCACTGGCCAGAATCTGAGACATGAGGGGAATGTAGTCGAATTTTCACGGGCTTGGCTCTAAGACCTGGCGCTTGCGCCTTTATGGAGGGCAGCAACATCTCTTCTGTTAGGTTGTAGTTGAGTCTGTTATAAACTGTGTAGGGATCCTGAAGGATTGGTGACGAATCCTTCTCGACATATATTATCTACGTTTGAAATCATCTCCCAATATAGGTTAGGTTAAGTAAGCAGGTTGACGGGCCGATAGCCAAGTATATATAGCGGTTTCCAGGTTGGGTTGCATCCATTTGCTAAACCAACAGGACTTACTGTGTTTGACCTTCAAGGCAAGTTTATTTTTGGGAAGATGCTTATAAGGCATATTTAGCACATTAAGAATGTAATCGACGCAAAGATCGTTAAAGTTTTGACATTAAATGGTGACAATTCTGTCACTGTGGGTCCGTCAGCAGATAATCAAGGACAACAATAAACAGCAGAGGGCTCGAGACACTTGCCTGGTGTACACCGACTTTGTTTGGGAAATTCTCGGTGACTCCGGTAGTGCATTTTACTGTCGTCTTTGCTCTCTCATACATGTCTACATTAATCAGAGATAATGGAAGGGGAGATATGCCACTTCTACGTTTCTTGCCCCTCAGATTCATCTGACAGCGTTTTATATAACATTTCACAGCTGTTTTCCTCCTGCTTCACATCCGCTTCACAGACAGAGAGTCTGTGAATACGTGTAAAGCTCGCGACCAGCTGAATGTGAATGTGAATGTGTTTATGTAAATGCGTATTAGTTTATGAGAGCAGTTGATGAAGTGAATTATCCGGAATTTCCGTCTTTGCCACTAATTTGAACGCCAAATATTCACCTAAAAACAAAAACGGAAACTAAGAGACAAGTGTATGTTCGCAAAATGCATTGAATTATGTTCTTATTATGAGGCTGGAATATTCCATTAAAAAAGACGTTAAATTTGAAAACTAACAAATTCAGGATAAACAAAATAGGTCTGTTCCCGTAGTTTCTGCACCAAATTTTGAAGACTGTCATTTTTTAAGGAGTGGAGATAAAAACCTCTCAGAATGAACGAAAATGTGTAACTTATGCTTGTTGGTTTCTGCATGATGTGAGAGACGATATATATCAAAAGTTACAGCAAAACATGTACATTAAAAACAGGGTTTTTTTTGGCATTTAATTCGGTTTCTATTCTTCTGAACTACTTGTTCAAATAAACTCAAACTAATTCAAAATTGTTGAATAGCCGCCAATACAAAAAAAACCCAAAACTACCCATAGACATTTCTTGGGTTAAAATGGACAGGGTAGGGACATTTTTTACTCTCCCCTGATATGTAGCGCTCTTTTGATATAAATTATTCAAATTTCGTACATACATAACAATTAGTCTTACCTTAATCCACAATACGTACTACTACTATATGAAAATAAATTGTAGTATTTTTGTAAATGTTTTCACATTTTTCCTGACCGTAATGTTCGTCAATGTATTTATAACAATTAGTTTGTTAGAATGATTGGCATTTATTGGCGACTTTTTATAATGAATAATTAATAAACAGCTACAATAATTTCTTTTAAAAAGTATGAGCTTAGCGAACAGTGTCCTGGAATACTTTCCAATCGGGGCCATTTCTGACATTATCATGGGCAATCTCGCAAATTTTTGACACTATTGAGGGCAGATAATAAAAGCAAGATGGCGGTGCTCTGTATATAGAGTAGTATTAGTGACTTGAGAGCGGAAACGCTTAAAATCTGAGGTGGATTTGTGGTGGACTAGGGGTTTTCCAATGGAAAGATGAACATCTCTTTCATTCCATTATCTCTGACATTAATCTGTACACAGGGGTGACAGCACATAACTTGAAACAATCGAGCATTGTTCATCGCCAGTCAACTCGAAGCAAATATTTTCTGGCAACATGTAACTTGAAACGAGTTTCATTGTGACTTTTACTTAAAAATGTCATTGTGAACTATAAAGTGAAATGTCAAATTTGTTATTTTCAAAGTAAACTTTGTTCATTAAAGTGAAATTGGATTTAGAATTTTGATTCTGACACTTAATGCCAAAATCAAAAGAATTTTTGATATGAGTTGAATTGCCTTACGTAAACATTCGATTAAAATGTAAACGCTAGAAAAAATACAGGAACTCTATTCTACCTCTTCCCTGTCTAGGTTTTTAGTTTCTTCATTATTATTGTGGTCAGCAATTTGACTAGGTCCGACTCCAAACATTTTTGCTGTAGGTATTTTTTTCAACTGTTGCTTCTAGCCTTCGCATTCTACAATTAATATGTATGGGCCACCGCCTGTGCCTTTTAAGTGGACCTTATTCTTCCTGAGTTTGTTCTTAACTTTATATTTCAGGTCACTCAAAGTCTAAAAATGCACGCAAAATATAATAATTCAAACATACATGCATTTGTCTTTACCTTTTGCCAGTCTTTGAAGTTGTTTTTTGTTGATGGACATATTTTGCTTCGCTTCCATAATAAGGACAACTTTTTATTAATTAATAACGATAACTTTTTCCCATCGAGTAAACAATCGTCATATTCGAATTTGAATGCTGCCTAATTTGACGATGCGACGATGAGATCGAGGATACTCGATTGAATCAAAATTGGTGCTACCCATGTTCGATTGTATCGACTCAACTCGATTGTTTCAAGTTACGTGCTGGCACCTCAGGCTTGCGAAACTCCCCTCTTTCTTGTTTGTTTATCAAATGCACCGCCAACAGAGCGAGTGGTAGCATGGCTACATTGACCATCGCAGTCCTTAGAGGCATAATTTAAAAAGGGAATAAATCTATGCCAGGTCTCTTAAAGAACAAAGTGCGTGCGAGTCCTCTTTGCGTTACTGACTAACACCACACCAGAAAATGCTCCTATCCTCATGAGCTCAGTGCCACCGCGCTGAATGTCGCTGAAAATGAATTGTAGCTGTCTCGAATTCTTTGCTAAAACTCTACATTTTAATTTTGACGACATCATGTCGTAGTCAATTCCAAGAGAGTAGGTACAAGCGAGAAAAAAAATGTCTCAATTTTCTTCGTTCGAGGCAACATCCCCTCATGAAAGAACAAAGAAAAGCAGGACACAAGTGATCGCCATGAACACGGCCTTCGTTACCAAGGTGTGTCGACCTTAATAATCGTTGTGTCATCCAGACAATTTATGCTACCATTAAGAGAATCCCCAAAAAATCCCCTGGTTCCTGGGACAAATGGACCAGACAATTACTGTTGCTCTACGAGCCCACCAGGAATGAGGACAATTTTTATTTCGCCTCGCGGCCGCACTTACACTCAAGTTTATGTCGCCGCGCTGACACACTGATGACACGTCGCAATCAACACCTCGGACAATCTGTCAATAGCAATAAATCCTCACAGCATTTCAGCGCAATTTCCGAAACACATCGTGTAACGATGGCGTCGACGCAACCACCACAAGGCGTCGCGCCGCCCCCCGTCGAAGTGGACATGAGTTATGACGAAACTTACACAAGCTATAACGGCGGAGGAGAAAAATAAATAAATAATATTTCATATCTTTTCGCCAGCAAACAAATCATTTACACATACTCATGTGTTTACCGAGCGAACTGACCGTGAAGTCGATGGAGCCGCCGTCTCGTCGAGGGAGACCACCTCATCCGGTCTGCAAATCCCCGGGAAACGGCTCTGGTGGGCGTTTGCCCGCCCGAGAATTGATATTGTCTTCCACTATGTTGTTTACTGGGAATTTATATATTTTTTTAAATGATTGCACTCGAACGCTTATTGATGCTCGCAGTGTGAGATAAGAGATGATGTGGTTAAATGAGGATACACTCTGCCAAGAGGATTTCACACACGTTTTATGATGCCCTCCACGTACACCCACGGGATGGGATGAGTGTTGAATTTCAAGTTCTGCGTAATTTGAAGGTTGCTTGTGGGGAGATGGAGGTGTGAGATGGATGACTGCGATAAATTTCACGGGAGATGATTTGCTGGGGCGTCTATAATTCGACATGTGACCGCGGGAATTGTTTATTTCGATCGATGTAATGACACAATATGGTGGTGGACTAATGTTGGCCCAAGGACGTTAGAAGATGAACAGACCAGGAATGCACTGAGGTGCGACTGGCTTTTACAGTCACCATTCGTCTTGTGTCGTGAACACTCGCTAGTAGGTAGGGTCTACAGTATTCTCGCGAATCCGAATGACGAAGTTCAGTTTGCTCCGCAATTATTCATCGGAACTTGAGGGTAGAGGAGTCAGAAGTTATGAACTTGTTTGAGCCGACGACCTTCAACTGTCTGCATACATTTCTGAAGCAATAGTCCATCGACCGACGTACCATCTGCTTGTTTTTTGTATGATAGTTGATGTGAATGATGATGTTTTGCCAGTAGGTCAGAGAAATCCTTTGAAGAACGGAGGTGCTCATTGGATCTGGGATACTTAAACCTTAACGTGACTTGAAGTCTAAGTCAATAACCGTGCCATCGAGAGGGTGAGTGATTTTTGCTCGATATTCTTCAAAACGATGTTGAATGAATCACATGAATCGTCTAAAACCTTAAATGACATTGAAGATCACAGTGAGTTCGTTGGTCAGCTAGATGATGCATAGGAGAATGTCCATTATCATACTAGACTTAAAGCCGCGGAAAATTGCGCCGAATTTGTACGATCTACGACCTCTACCACCAGGTCGTTCAACCCGTTTTTATAATGTGAACTTAGCCAGTCTTTTCCAAGCAGACATAACTTCTACAGCAGATGCATAGATGAAGAAGAGGAAAACCTTTCACAACTACTTTGCAACTGCCCTGCATTGTCCTCTATTAAGAAACAAACGCTGGGAGAATCCTCTAACGTCCTCTAACGAATAAGCGAACTTGTCCGAAAATTATGTCAAATAAATCTGGACGTTCGTGCAAGGTAACCAGCTCAGTGGTAATATGGTTGGGTGTATCCATCGCTGGTAAGCACTTCTTCTGCTTCTTCTTCTTGTGGCGCTACAGTCCGGGGTGAACCTGGGCCTCGGTCAACAATCCTCTTCAGCTGGCACGATCTTTAGCCAGCTGCCTCCAATTTCGCACTCCAAGTTGGTTGAGGTCCTTCTCCACCCGAGTGCGCCATCGTTGTCCCACTGGTTCGGAGTCGAAGACTCTTCGGGCTAGAGCAGTGTTGTCCATGCGCTCAACATGGCCTAGCCATCTTAGGCGTTGAATCCGTAGACGCCTGACTAGACTCATGTCGCTGTACAGCCCGTACAATTCGTGGTTGAATCTTCTTCTCCAACAACCTTCAACGCAAACAGGACCAAAGATTAAACGCAGAACTTTTCTCTCGAAGAAACCAAGTGCGTCTTCATCCGCTCTTGAGATAGCCCAAGCTTCCGCGCCATACAGCAGGACAGGGATGATCAAGGTCTTATATAATGTGAGCTTGGTCTTTCGAGAGAGGGCTCTGCTACTCAATTGCCTCTTGAGCCCAAAGAAACAGCGGTTGGCAAGAGTTATTCTGCGTTTAATCTCAGTACTGATGTTGTTCGTACTATTAACTTGGGAGCCAAGGTAGATGAAGTCCTTTACTACTTCGAAGTTGTAGCTGCCTATGGTGACGTTGTGACCGAGTCGTCGATGTTGTGTGTCCTTTCTTGATGACAGCATATACTTTGTTTTGCCCTCATTCACCGCTAAATCCATTTTTGCCGCCTCCGTTTCAATACAAGCAAACGCTTCATTGACGGCTCGCTGTGTTCGTCCAATCACGTCAATGTCGTCCGCGTAAGCAAGCAGTTGAACGGACTTTTGGAAGATCGTGCCTCTAGTGTTGGCGTGTGAGTTTCGCACGACCTTCTCCAGGACGATGTTGAAGAAATCACATGACAGCGCGTCGCCTTGCCTAAAACCTTTTTTGACATTGAAGGTCTCGGTGAGTTCGTTACCGACCTTGATGGAGCGGCGAGAGTTCTCCATCGTCATCCTGCACAGCCTGTTGAGTTTGGCAGGAATGTGAAAACTAGACATGGCGCTGTATAGCTCGTCTCTATGCACACTGTCATATGCGGCCTTAAAGTCGACAAATAGGTGGTGGGTGTCGATCTGCATCTCTTGGGCTTTTTCGAGGATCTGCCGTAATGTGAAAATTTGATCGGTAGTGGACTTCCCAGGCCTGAAACCGCATTGATAGGGACCTATCATGTTGTTGACGAATGGTTTCAGGCGCTCACACAGAACGGCAGAGAAGATTTTTTAGGCGATGTTAAGGAGACTTATCCCCCGATAGTTGGCGCAGTCAAAGGGGTCTCCTTTCTTGTGGATCGGGCACACGATACTAAGATTCTACTCGTCGGGCGTAAGCACTTCACCTAACTTAAATCCAGTTTCCCTATTGCTAACAACCACGTCTTGGACGGAGACACGGCATTCATGTCCATCACCGTGCGAGTTCAGTGGTACATCCAGTCGGTTGATTCAGACTTACAGCGGTGTTAGTTTTGTGACTATCCACCACAAAGCAACACAAAACACTACGTAACCATAAATGTTAACTTTCAGTATCGCTTTACACAGCAAATATTTACTGCGCGACTAAGGATCGTCATACCGACTATTCATCTTAGAGATTACATCAAATAAATAATATTAATCAACAAACAATGTAAAAACTAATTTTTAAAATCTGCTCGTGGCAAACCTACTCTACTCGGGACAAGTTTGGCACCTTGTCGCCGTTTTTACTTCTTAGTTTTCGTCCCGACAGGCTTCTGTCCGAACTTTGGATCCATCTTTCACTTTCTCTAGAGAAACTTTGAGACATCACTGCTTTCGTAGTACCTCTCTGTCTCCTGGGATGGTTGTAATTTATTTTTCGAAGACAGCTACAATGTTTTCCTGTAGACCACCGGTTTTGCTGCATGTGCCTGCATGCACTCATTGTCAAATCAGACGGTTTTCGATTGTAGTGTTATAGGACCCGACGCATTAGTAACGATTTCTTAGTGACAAGGCCCGAGTTTAAAGGAGGTTTGTGAAAGGCTAGATTGTTATAACTTTGGATCAGTGACCGTGGATTTGCGATATTAAACAGTCACAGTTCCGTCGACAATCTCATCTATCGTCGAATGTGATGAATGAATATTCTAACCCTTCTGAAGAAATGTTGGTCTTCTTTGTGCAAAATTCTGGTCTTATTTGCCGAAGGAGCACCTGCGACATCTAAAAAGACTCAAAAAGACAAAGATCAATGGCTCTACCAAGAATCTACTTACTTTGCTGTTGAATATTTGCATTCCATTGATTTCGATAGAAAAGAATGTCGCAAAAATGAAACACCCACGTGGAATTTGTGACCACCAAAAACTAAATATTTTTTGTTTTGCATCACTCCAAATCGCTTAATCTGGCTAACATCTTCGGCAGTTTTGCGAATAAATGCCGGCACGACATTATCTTCCATATTTTTTCTTTACGTGGGTTTTTAACAACAAGATATTGAAACAAAAAATCGAAATTCTTTTCCAAATTCCTCTCATGTTCTCATTACTGTCAAATTAATCCACCGACCATCATTCATCATAAAACCATGGCACGACATTCGACATTTTTTCCATTCCCACACGCTCTACACGAATTCAAATGTTTTTAAGCGCTCCCCTTTCTTTGCGCCTCTCCCAACCACTTGTTGTCTTCTTATAGAACAAATAAAATATTTATTTAATTTACAAATTTCACGGTGACCATATGAAAAGAAAAATACGACTCGTACGAAATCCCCTATGGCGGCACGAAAAAGAACATTTATCTCATCACCTCCGAATTGTTGCCAAAAAAGCAATTCAGCGTCCAACGCGATCGTCAAAAATAGACTCAATCACACGCACGAACGTCCCTCTGACTCACTGCAGCAGCAGCAGCGTATGCCTGGCAATGACATTGACGTGACAACGTCAAAATTTCGTGCACAGTGTTGACAAGTGACGTTGCAGTCAGATCGGTATGGCAGTGCGCAGTGCGCAGCGTAAATAATTTTTGCGAAAAAAGGCGAAGACGGCGAACGGCGAGAGAGAAATTATATTTTTTGAAAGCATCTGTTGACGTGGATGCTCTGTGGAAGAATCACGGTGAGGAGGTACCACCGTGTGCTGTCGAAAAGCGACACGCGCGCCTTTGCGTATGGAATATTTTTCCTCCCATTTTTCAGCTTGTGTGGTTAATAAATAATCTCTTTTTGGAGGCAGAACGAAAATATAATAAATGCGAAAACGATGTGAGCACAAACTACCGACTACAGTGTACATGAGATAGCCCATTTGAGTTGGGCCGATTAAGAGCGCTCCCGTGGCGTGGACGGTAGAGGCGCACCATTTTATGCCCGCTAATGGATCCGTTGGCGTGATTCTGACGTGGGGAGCTGGGTCGAAGTGGGTGATTTCGAAAACTCACATTCCACCGGGAGGCTAATGTATTCTGGTTTGCATATAATTTAATGTTTGAAGATTATTTCATGCAAATGTTGACCTTGACTGCGCCTCAAATGGTCCATCCGCTTAGTCCAATTTTGGCATACTCTTTCCAACATTTCGGCCAGTATCTCACGAATAAGTGCTTCAATGTTGTCTTCCAATGCGTCAATTGAAGCGGGCTTGTCTATATAGATATGAGCTTAGTCTAAAGGCGCTAAATCTAGGCGATCTAGGCGTCCAATTGACCGGTCCCGGAAATAAAATGTTCACCGAACTTGCCTCTCAATAAGTCCATTGTTGCGCATGCTTTGTGGCATGTGGCACCGTCTTGTTGAATCCACATGTCATGCAAGTCAAGCTCTTGCATTTTGGGCAAAAACAAGTTGGATATCATGTCACGGTAGCGCTTACCATTCAGAGTTACGTTACGATTCGCATCACCTTTGAAGAAGTACGGTCCAATGATGCCTCCAGCCCATAAACCGCACCAAACGAAAATCGAAAACTCACATTCCACCGGGAGGCTAATGTATTCTGGTTTGCTTTCTGATGAGTTTACGAATTTTTGTGAAGCTTCTTAAAAGTTTTGGATGCTGGTGCATATTTGGTTTTTGCTTCATGGGGTCAAGGTAAATGTATTCCAAGGTTGAAGTGACAGATGGGATAATTGGAGTTCTCTGTTTCCAAGCGCGGGAGACGTACGCTTCGAATAGCTCCTTGCGATGAATGCTGTCGATTCGAATGAAAGGCGCCGATGGTAAGCAATCTGAGCCAGCGGCTTTGTTTTTCTTCAGCCTTTTAATGGCTGTACCGACTTCTTCAAAGCTAGGCGGAAGGACTGCTTTTTCGACTGGAGTTGGGAATGCCTGGTTCCGTACCACCCTACCGCTTAGCAGCAGTTCGAAGTGCTGCTTAAACAAGATAGATATCATATGATATCTAGTCTGAGGAAATCGATGGTCCTTGGGAAGTCGAATAAGAAGGCCTGTTAACAGGGTCTTTCATACATAGCTGCCCTTGTTTTCGTTGTGTGTTCATTGAGTGCAGTCGACGGTTTGTGCTTTTCGGACTGCATCTGCACAGTGCCTTCTCCTCGCAGAAGGGACCGTGTATCCGACACATTTTTGTTTGTAGGCACCTAGAATCAGCACTTCGTGAAGCTTTCCTCATAGCAATACTGGCAAAATAAGATGCACGAGTGTGTTGAGCATTGTGCGTTATCAGTTAGTGCTTCTAACTTCGTCTTCTTCTTTGATGAGGCCTGAAACCGCACTGATAATGACCTATAAGGTTGTTGACGAAGGGTTTCAGACGTTCAGACAAAACGACAGAGAGTATCTTGTACGCGATGTTGAGGAGGGTGATCCCTCGATAGTTGAGGCAGTCAAAGGGGTCTCCTTTTTGGTGAACCGGACAAACGACGCTGAGATTCCACTCATCGGGCATGCTTTCCTCCGACCATATCTTGCAGATGGTGCATGCGCCCAGCGAGGTCATCTCCAGCTGCTTTAAAAAGTGCCTCTAACATGGGGTTTATTGAAGGTCACATTGGCCCCGGAGTCCTGCAAGTGTCATACCCATCCCCGATTGAAGGTATTAATGACATCTATAAGTACCAAGGTGTTTAGTACTTGAAGCGATGTGCAGGGAGTGTCTTGCTTATTCGGACAGGCCCGCCCCTTTCCTAGCCAACTCGTCGGCTCCTGGAATACAACTATGCCCTTAAGCTCAGCATTTAATGGATGGTGTGTCCAGAGCATTGATGGCCTCCTGACGGTATATGTATGTAGCTATAGATAGCCCGCCTCCGTGTAGACTTCTAAATTAGTAGGTTTCCTGACTAAATATATCTTTTGGCCAGTATTTTGTATTTGAGTGATAGCGATTCAATCGATATACATTTGCAATAAGGGTGTGTGCGTTTTGCTCCAACGCCTTCATTAAGTCTTATCGCTGCCTTCGTATCGGCTCTCCGGTTATGTCCATGAGAGGCAGCTGTAGCATTGTTTCCATACAATCAAACGCAGATCTTAGTTAGTATACCAGATAGCTCGCTGCTCAATGACGAGCGATGGGATGTTCTGTGTGCACTTCGATTCCTTGTGCTTAGAGCACCGTAGAATTTTTAAAGCCAATGTGGCTGCTATGCACGAGGTAACACTTGCATTGACAGACCACAACCTAACCGAATCGATCATCTTTATTTTTTCTGATAGCCAAGCGGCAAGAAAAGTCATTACATCTGACACTCTCACATCAAAGCTGGTCAGATTATGCAGACAGTGACGTATCCTGGGGGAACTAGTTTGTCCTACTGGGTGGGGGCATTCTCGAATTCAAGGAGTTAGCAGAATATCTCACAAACTAGTACGCGTGTACATCGCTGTCCTCCATGAGCATAGAAAAACAGAAGACGGAGTCATAAATTGGCCACTACTCGATGGCTAAGTCTGTATATTGGCGGAACAGCAAGGGGTCCATTAAGGAATCTCTTCTTCTTCTTCTTCGATTGGCGCTACAGTCCGGGGTGGACCTGGGCCTCAACCAACATGCCTCTCCAGCCAGCACGATCTTTCGCCAGCTGCCTCCAGTTGCGCACACCAAGTTGGTTGAGGTCCTTTTCCACTTGTGTGCGCCATCTAGTGCGAGGACGCCCTCTGTTGCGCTGTCCCAATGGCTCGGTGTCGAAGACTCTTCGGGCCGGAGCTGTGGTGTCCATCCGCTCTACATGACCTAGCCATCTTAAGCATTGGATCCGATGACGCTTAACTAGGTGCATGCCGCTGTACAGCCCGTATAGTTCGTGGTTGAACCTTCTCCTCCAAACGCCATCGACGCAAACAGGACCAAAGATCGTACGCAGAACTTTTCTCTCAAAACAACCAAGAGCTTCTTCATCCGCTTTCAATAGCGTCCATGTCTCTGCGCCATAGAGCAGGACTGGGATGATCAGTGTCTTGTATAGAGTCAATTTGGTGTTTCGAGAGATGGCTCTGTTACTCAATTGCCTCTTGAGCCCAAAGAAACAGCGATTGGCAAGAGTAATTCTGCGCTTGATCTCGGTACTGGTGTTGTTGTCCCTATTTACTCCGGAGCCTAGGTAGACGAAGTCCTTGACTACCTCAAAGTTTCTGCTGCCCAATATGACGCTCTGTCCGAGACGTCGGTGTTGTGCGTACTTTCGTGATGACAGCATGTACTTTGTTTTGCCCTGGTTTACCGCTAGACCCATTTTAGCCGCTTCCGCTTCAATGCCAGCAAACGCCTCATTGACGGCTCGCTGTGTTCGTCCAATCACGTCAATGTCGTCCCCGTATGCAAGCAGTTGAACGGACTTTTGGAAGATCGTGCCTCGGGTGTTGACGTTAGAGTTTCGCACGATCTTCTCAAGTATGATGTTAAAGAAGTCACATGACAGCGTGTCGCCTTGCCTAAAACCTTTTTTGACATTGAAGGTCTCGGTGAGTTCGTTACCGACCTTGATGGAGCAGCGAGAGTTCTCCATCGTCATCCTGCACAGCCTGACGAGTTTGGCAGGAATGTCAAAACTAGACATGGCGCTGTATAGCTCGTCTCTATGCACGCTGTCATATGCGGCCTTGAAATCGACAAATAGGTGGTGGGTGTCGATCTGCATCTCTTGAGTCTTTTCCAGGATCTGCCGGAGTGTAAATATTTGGTCTATTGTGGACTTTCCTGGCCTGAAACCGCACTGATAAGGACCTATCAGGTTGTTGACAAAGGGTTTCGGCGTTCACACAGAACGGCAGAGAGTATTTTATAAGCGATGTTAAGGAGGCTGATCCCTCTATAGTTGGCGCAGTCAAAGGGGTCTCCTTTCTTGTGGACCGGACAAGGAATCTCTATCCTGGCTAAAAAACAACGTGGTATCAAGAACATATATCGTCATCTGTTCCAACAGCTAGGCGGCTGTCAAATCTCAGAGCTCAGTCACCTTCTACTCCAAGACTTCCAACGCCTATCTGTTGACGAGATGGCCAAGAACTGTAGCATCCTATTTATGTGGGTGTTGGGACACTGTATCGTTCCAGAGAATGTCTTTCTGGATTGCGATCCACCATGCATGTCTGAAGCATCTACTGAAGCTGGACATGCTTACATAAGCAAATCTTAGAAAGTTAACTGGCACAGAATGCCTCACAACCAAACATCTCAGGTCTGTGCTAGACCTTAAATGATCACTTTACCTTATCAGTGTGAGTAGGCTTAATCTTAGTACTCTCATTAACCTTGTTATAACAACAAGGTCTTGCGTTATTGGTACTCACGCCTCTGCTGGCATGGGCCTTCCTTAGAATGACTTCTGAAGGAGCTGCAGACAGGAGGATGATCATACAGTCTTCTGGAAGCCTGACACTTCTATTACTTAGCTGAACTAAGCCGGCCATCTCCTCTTTACTCAATTCCGCAATAGGCATTCATAAATCTGCTTGGAAGCACAATGGGCCTAAGCTGGCCAAGGTGTGGCTGCTAACTACCCGTACAGCAGTCAGCCTCTTCAAGCTAAGGGCTGTATGGTCAACTGTGAGTAAAAAGAGAGTATCAGTGATCGACTTACGTCGCAAGGAAGTACAGATTCTAATAGTAAATTACTGCGCACGTGCCATAGATGCGCATGCAGAGCTTGTCTATGCCGAGACTATACCGCCTAACGACTTAAGCGGAAGCTGTAGAGTTGGGAAAGAAATGTAATCTATCAAACACTCCTCAGTGACTGCTCAGACCTTGCAAAGAAAAAGAGCCAGTTCCTGAGAGAGAATCAGGTATAGCATACTGTTTGGATCTTCTTCCCGGTTTCTAGTAAATCAGGTTCTTCTCCAATAAAGGCTGTACTCCATCTCTCGACAATTTTAAAAATATGCATACATTGGCACATAAATCAAGCAACTCCTACCATAGTCTACCACTAAAACGTCACAAAAATCCGAAATCCACTTCCGACCGACGACCAAACCTCGGCGCACAATATCTTAGCGCTTTTAGTTTTGTTTGGTTTTATCGTCTCGATAACGGTGCAAACAAACTCAACCGCCAAGCATTGTAGTCACGTACGTAAATTTATAGATACGATTGAACAGCGTTTAATTCATTTGCTCAAGCCTTGCGAAGTGGTATCGCAATCAGCATTCCACACCTGGTGCTCATCTCTATTTGCGACTATCACGTGCGGCCGCTTCCTCGGCCGCAGACCGTCTCTCACAGTCTCGTTCACATAAACTTCAAGTCACACGATTAATTCGCTTCCCACTGGAAATGTCTGGTTTCGCCTTAAGCTAATATTGATCCAACAAGAAGCTACGATGCCGCCAAAATACGTCGTTTTCAGTGAGACGTTGTTTTTCTTCACTGACACGGCCAAAGTGCGGTCGCGCACACACCGGTGGCGCGCTTATCACTGGCAGAGCTTATCTCGATCAATGATTATACATACGTGGACGATACTTCACTGCTTACATAAGATGTGATAAGAAATTTCTAAATCAGCTGAGGCTTACAGATAGATACAGCGAGCGCGTACTCGATGTGGTAAGTGGTTCCAACTACTCGCAGCATATCTGACGGAGTTTGCATTCGGTAATGACGCGACGGGAACCTTGGGGGGATTTGTCGTAAGACTTGTGGATATCGATTAAATGAAATTATAGTGCAGTCCTTGGGTTCGGGCTTAGGGGTGCGAGTGTGGCGGGCAAACGTAAACAAGAATCGCTGCAGTTAGTCGCTGTCGCTTGGTGGATTGTAATTGGATTTTATGTGAATGTTGAATGCATGCACCTTGTGGCGATGAGTTCCAGTCATCAGGTATTTGAAGGTGTTTTGAGGAATTCACTGGGAAACGGAATGCAGATGGAGTGTGGAGAGCAAGTGAAGAGGAGGTTGAATGAATATTACATCTATGAATAGTACATCGTTCAAATGGTCGTCTAGGCTTCACTGTCAAGCGGTAGGTCCAATTTAAACTGACTGGGTTTAATGTTTGCGGCGTTAGCCGTATAGGGATAGCATCTAGCATGCTCGTCCATCGAATAGGTGCGTCTAATGGTGTAAACTAAGGACTTGTTAAGTCGCATGATTCGGACGGTCAATAGCTGAATGCACGATCAGTTGCCCACCTTCTCCTTAACAACTTGGAGTGCTGGGGTGAAGGCTCGCATTCTGGGAACCACAGCTTGGACCTATATGTGGTGTCGACCTTTGGCCACACCAGTTGGGATCATTCACGGCAGTGGCTGACATATGCCGTCATGCCACAGTCAGTCTTTGGGGATGCATTGAAGCTTGGTGATTGCATCTGCGCAATAAAAGCAGATTGCTTCTTGACATTGCCGCTGACCTAAAAATGTACGTAGTGCGAGAAGATAAGTTTTTGATCGAAATCCGGAACTCTGGCCAATACAGACCGGCGACCAATTAGCAAAAACATGGCGTTGTCCGGCATTAATTTATGCATCAACTCTGTCTTATAACGGTCCTTTCCAACCGAAAAATAAGATAGACCAATTTAGTCGACGGGCGGCACTCGGTGCGACGAAGTTGACTGCGCAGTGAATCCATAATGACGACCTACCATTCTTGCCGAACTGAGCAGGATGAGGATGGAGAAGTCTTGCTGCTCCATCAAAGTCAGTAATGATCTCACAGACCATCAATGTCAAGCATGGTCTAAAATAAGTCTTCTCTAATATCATTCTTGAGAAATATCCTGCAGCAGCCCAAATACCAGCAGTAGAGGTACGATTTGTCAGAAGTCCGTTCAATTTGCTTGCATATGTGGACAACATTAACGTGATTCGTCGGTCGAACACAGCAAGCCTTCAAAGAGACGTTGTGATCTGGCGGTAGACGAGGCAAAATAGAGTGCATGCTGTCATCGAGAGAAGATGAACAAGGGCCGAATCGTCGGGCCAGAACGTCAGGGAAGGCATCTATAACTTCAAAGTAGAGAAAGAGAGATCAAACGCAAAATAACTCTTGTCGCTGTTTCTATGGACTCAAAAGGCATTTGACTCACAGATCAGTCTATCGAGAGACCTAGTATGACTGAAAAGCAGGTTTTTGATATACATTTTTCGGTTGATCGTATTTCCAATCAATTTTTTTGAAGGAGGTTGAATTAAATAATCCTCCATTTTTCTTCTTACGCTACAATGCTGTGGCTGTCATTGTAATTATCATGCTGTTCATATCGGATTCAATTTGATAATTTCCACTGCATTTTGTGAAATTTGTTCTTCCCTCTGCTTTCTTGTTGCTCTGGCCCACCAGTTCGAGTTATCGAAGTATTTCCAAAAAATGGTCCGTTGTCTCCGCGCGTTCATTCGTATTGATTGTGTGGAAGGCATTTGAAGAAGAAGGTTCAATCACGAACTGCAGCCGACATGGGTCGAATCGAACACCTGAGAAGACCAAATACACTTATTCAGCAGAGCACAAAGCAACAGAGGACGTCCACGCACAAATCGGCGCACACAGCTCTAGGAGGACCTCAGCCGCTGAGGAAACCATGTTGGTTGATGCTCAAGTTCAGGCTACAGTCTTAAGAAAAATAAGCTAATGTCGTGAACTTTAAAATGACACCTCCTCTTGGATTGGTAGGTGATCATTCAGTTATGGTGATTTCTGGTGAGTTACCATTGAACACCCTCGTACCGACCCATAGCACTTACGTCCCTTCTTTCTAAGGTCATGGAAACGCTGATAAATCGTCAGCCTATGAAATATCTTGAATCGCGGAAGCTTCTTAATGACCGAAAGTATGGCTTCCGCATCAACAGGTCCACTGGTGATTTGATAGCTTATCTCACCGAAAAGTGGAACCAATCTTTGCACAATACAGGCGAAAGCAAGATAGTTGCGCTTGATATTTCTAAAGCATTTGACAGAGTTTGGCATCAAGCTCTTTTGTCGAAAATGCGTGCTTATGGTGACGATGAATCTCTGCTTCTATGTATTAGAACCTACCTTTCGAACCGTTCAATCCAAGTTGTTTTGGATGGGTTCAAGTCTGATATCCACAAAATAAATACTGGTGTCCTCCAAGGCTCTGTTCTGTCTCCGACACTCTTTCTCATTTTTATAAATTATCTCCTGTCTGCCACTTCTAATCCAATCCACTCCTTCGCCGATAACAGCATCCTCAGCTTTTCATATTCGTTCCGAAATTCACGACATTGCCCTTCGGACGTAGTATTGGAACGGCAGCGTATGTCAAGCACATTGAATTCCGATCTGGACAGCATAATTAACTGGGGTAAGAACAACAGAGTGTAATTCAATGCTTCCAAAACTCAATGCTAGTGCTGTCTCTAAAGCGAACCCCTGACAGTCAGCCATTATCCATGAATGGCGCTTGTATCGACGAAACCGGAAAACTTTCCATCCTCGGTATGTACATCAACACAACACTTAGTTGGAACGATCACATATTCGAGGTCGCCAAAAATGCTGCGAAATGTTTAGGTTTCCTTAATCGATGCAAGAAATACTTCACCGTCTCTGATTTGGTTTTAGTCTATAAGGCGTATATTCGCCCTAAGCTTGAGTATAACGCTCATATCTGGTCTGGTGCCCCCAAGATCACCTTGCATCTACTAGATAGAATCCAAAAGCGAGCGATAAAACTTATAAGAGACAATGATATCGCGGGTTCATTAGACTCGCTTGAGCATCGACGTACCGTGTGTCCGTGTTTTACCATTATTTTAACAAAGATGTTGGCACCAGATAGCACATGTTTGATTGGTTATCGTTTGTACAGCCAAATAATTACTCAGTTGCTCAGCTATGGGTATATTTGCCCTGGCTGTCCGGGCTACAACTGGGCGTGGGTCTCAACCAACAACCCTCTCCAACTAGTTTGATCTCTGGCCAGCTGTTTTCAGTTTCACACACAAAGTTGGTTAAGGTCCTTCTCCACTTAGGTGTGCCACCTCCAACGCTGGGGTCCTCTGTTGCGTTGCCCCACAGGTTCGGATTCGAAGATTCTTCGAGCCTGAGCTGAGTTGCCCATACGCTCTGCAGTGCTCAGCTACTGTATCGATACCTGGCTCATGTCGCTGTACAGCCAGTACAGTTCGTGGTTGAATCTTCTCCTCCAGAACCCGTGACCACGTCAGGACCAAAGATCGTACGTAGAACTTTTCTCACGAAGAGACCAATAACTTTTCCATCCACTTTTGAGATTTTCCATGCCTCCGCCCTGTATAACAGGACTGAGATGATCGGTGTCTTATATGGGGTCAACTTGGTCTGTCGAGAGAGGGCTCTATTACACAATTGTCTCTTGAGCCCAACGAAACACTGATTGCCAAGATTATCCTACGCTTGCTCTCGGTAATGATTTTGGCTGGCACTGATGGCATTTTCTTCCTGGAGATAAAGCTGTAATTTTCATAGTCGTCGAATGGGGCTTTAAAAATTTCTTTGGAGTATGAGCCCGGATTGTTGCAACCACAAGTCCCAATCTTCTTCCCTTATGCTGTACTTTTGGTTGATAAGGTCTTTATTCCTTCAGTTTGCTTCAATGGTCTTGTGCCATGAAATAGCCGTGGTGCTGTAACAATCTCAATTAAACGCCATTCTCAATGTCATTTTAATTTCTGGTCTGGATTTCCATAGATAATCCCCAACCGAGAGTGTGAAGAGCTTCGCAAATTTGAATCCTGCCTCCGCGTCCTAGAAAGCTCCGCGTCTAGATGATTTACGCAAAGTCATTTCCACTTTCCATCTCCTCCTCCTTCCACTGTTTCTTTCTTCTGAACACTTTGATCGTAACGATCCATAAAGGAAAAGCCAGTTGTCGTCCTTCCCTCCAATCACAATCGACTCTGCTCTAGTGAAGCCAGGCGCCACTCGATGGAATCATATCCATAAAAGCCCCACGGCCAAAGTCATGAAAGTCGAGAGAATTTCAAGATCATTTTTATGCATCCATTAAAACGGCTCCCACCCGTTGAATCTGAAAATCAAACTCGCAATAAACGTAATCTTTTGAAATTAATTTTCAAAAGGCGTCCGTGTGCGTCACCGCGCCGCGGAATTCCCTCCCTCGATAGATTCGCAGGCAAACTGAACTGAAATTCATAAATTACCGGATCCCCGGGTCCATTCGGGGGAGGAACCGAACGCTCATTTAAATCAAATCCCAACCGGCGCAGCCCGTGTGACTTGACTGAGCGACATCAAAGGGAGGAAGCTGCTCCTTTTCGCGGCGGCGGAGTTGCCAGAGGAACAAGTGGCGAATCAGCAAAATCAGCAGAATAGAAACACTCGCACTCGTAGTCAAATTAAATTCAATCGTAAATTTAATTCAATTTGAGTGCCGCGTCTGCCGAGTGGAATCGTCCGCACGTCTGTAATCCAATTTGATTCCATCATCCAGATACGAGCTGTACACACACTTTGCGGTCGTGTCACGCATCCTAAGTGACGCAACTCCAAATCGGTACAAAAGCGACAAGCGAGAGAGTAATTAACACTCCACTCCAGCGGGCACGACACACTGTCTACAGGGCAGGGGTGTATGCCATTTTCGGGTTTTCGTTTCGTTGTTGCCGCGTGAGTTAAATGGCGGGCCTAATTGACAAATTGTCAATTAATCCGCTAATAATTTGATGGCATTAGTGGCGATAGCGATGGCGGTGGTGGTGGGCCTTGAGTGGCCACACTAGACTCGCTCGCCGTGGGACTCCGCTCTGGCCTGCGCGAATGCAGAGCCGGGGGAATTAATCGGACGAGATTATCCAATTGACAAGGCACTCAGTCGGTGGGGTCTATGACCATGGACGGGGCAGCAGCACCACTGTGACTCTGTGTGACACTGTTTTCGGATACAGCCGGCTGGTGGTCTTTTTATGGACGCACTGCGCTGCACTAGATTGGTTCGGGGATGGCGGATAGATCGAAATGGCATGACAGGAGATTGATGCCATTTAACAGCTTACCGCGATCAAATGGCCAATTAGGGAATTGTTTTGCACTCTCGCACCGGCGTGAGTGTAGTTGAATGCTGTCGCTGCATGGGGTTACGGAGTCTGAGTGTCACTTGTCACAGTGAGTAGTCCTGGGTGGGAGCGCGGAGGGAATGTGCTGCTCAATGTTAAGTACTCAGTTGATGGGAAAAACAGTGTTAAACGTTCAGTTTAGATGGAATCACTTTCGGATGATTGGAAGCGAATGGGCCCGGGGGGATGCTGACTCATTTCCGTCCGCATGTGTAGATGGGGGCTTTAGAGTTTGATTAACTGGTGAGAAGTGGTTGTTCTTTGTTGGATGGCGAACTATGAACTTTCGGTGGATGAGTGACCTAGCAACGGAAACATTCTGATTTCGGTGGATCACAATGAGACGAGTTATTTTGTGCTGTGGACTGTGTTTAGGGAGATGTGGTTGTGATTTCATCACTGAATCATGTGCAGGCTTGTGCGGTTTGAAATGGCATTGTGAAAGGCGTTCCGCATAGAGAAATAAATCGAACACATCAAACAAATGCGTCTTCGTTCTATGAACAACTTTGTTACCAAATATTCGGTCGTATTACACATCGATAGCAGTGGGGTAGCCTCGGTATTTTAGGGCCAAAGATCGCTGTTTCGATCAGGTTTCAGTTATTTAGACCGTCCCTGTGATGCCCGTGAGGCTGCAAGTCCTTGTGGCGCTAGGCGCTGTGCGGACGTTCCAGCTGAGCACTTTGAAGTTTGAGTCGAAGACTTACCGGACCTGAATAATGTGTCCATTCGCTGTACACGGCCCAGGACTCCGAAAAGGGAGTCTATAAAGCTGGTATAATTGGTCCATCAGCCTACTCATCCAAAAGTTGTGTTGTTTTCGGAGGTAAAATGTACAGAGCGTTTCTTTTTTTTGGGGTTTCTCAAGGAGGCCAAATTCTCTGTATATAAATATCACAAATCAAGAAAACCCAAAACCTTTTTCCATCATACAAACGAACGCATCATTAATTCAGTGTAAAAACCATTCGAACTTTTTTCCGAACTGAGTCGAAGTATCGATTCGAAGCAAACCATATACGTGAACGTGAACAATCTTCCATGGAAATATTTTGGCAATGTGCTTATGCATACACAAAGTTCTCTCTCAGAGCCTAATACATACAAATTCGCGCTCAGAGCCGCTACAAAAACCATTTGACTCAGTCCAACCAGCAATACAAGTGAAAACAATCGAATGTTTTTTTTTTCATTCGATTGGATGAATGAACGATTTTCGACTATCGAATAAATTACTAGTTTGCAACTATCGAATAACTCGAAAATGCTGAATCCGACCTTGAGAAATTACGACAAGACAGAATGATCCAACAAATGTATTAAATTGCAGTACACGTACACGCAATTCCACAAAACCGAAACTGAAATGTTGTCTGTCAAAATGGATTCAATCTGGTGCATGCATATCAACATATTTATATAAGCCTGCCTTTGTACCGTAATCCGTGGTTCTTCAGAAAGGGCTTTATTCTGCATGCTTCTGTTGTTCTGTAATGCTCTCATTACCTGAGATTAGTCGCTCGACCAGGTGGAGAAAGTCTTTTACTAGTAAAAATTTGTGAACGTCCACTCTTACGTTTTGTTCAAGACATTGATATTGGTGACCATCTTTTGTAAATAGCATGTACCTTGTCTTACTGTCATTCGTGGCATGAGCGATCTTGGCTGCTTCCTCATCGGTACGTACTCCAATGCTCAAGTCTGTTGTAACCTTTCCATGGTGTTAATGTCATAGCAATTAATTGGCCAGAATTCTGAAAAAATCATGCGTTGGCATCTGAGAGTTGCTCAAGGTCTTGACGAAACAAATTATCGAAACAGTCGCCGTCTCTGTGAAGTTGTAACAAACCTTGACAGAGCAACGGGCAATCTGCAAGGACGGGTGCAGTCGGTGCTATTCATTGTCAAAGCTTCATCCTTTGTGGATTAAATGATCTTGAAGCCACTTAATGTGCCACGTACATTACATTTATTCTCAGTTTTCGACTCTCGCGGATTTACAATCTATACAACGTCGGTCACTCTAACTCAATCTAAATTTACCATAGTCCTCAGACATAAGTATTTCGAGGGCCGTAAGTCATCGCCACTATTTGGCCCCTATAGTTCATATTGATTACAATTTTAATTGTACATTAATATTATAATAAATAAATAAATTACCATAGTCCAGTGTTACCAAACTTCAGTGCCCAGTTTCAATCAAGAGATTCTGTTTTTTTCTCAGACCTTTATGGAGACTTGAGCTGATGAATTCATTTCGCCTTCAAATTCGATTTGTTTCATATTTTCTTGTTGAAATGACTAAAAGGTTGTATTTCTGTGTAAGGTCGATTCAATTTCAAAGGAGCTGAATTAATTTTGATCTCATTTTCTTACTCTATTCGACAGAAAAGGGAGATTTTTAATTTTGGTTTTGCTTATAAAATTCACATTTGCACTAAATTGTTCAGTTAGTCTGGCAACGCCTAAAATAAACTGCATTGAATTATTAACAGCTTCCATTGAAAGTATTACCACCAGTAAGGGAAATTGAATTGGTAAAAGAGCTCTTGCCTTTGAACTTGTCTCGAAAAGTAAATGTGAGTGAATGAGTTATTCCGCCATTTATATGCTCAAGTATTCGACCCAATTTTACGGGGTACATTAACAATGACGACGAACTTCAACTTCAAAAGGACAATTCCTGGAAATTCAGGAAACATCTCGATTAAAAGAATTTTTGTTTCACTTGAAAATCAATAATCATGAATATTGTCCTGAAGTGTTGTGTAACTCAATTTGAGTTTGTCCTTGTAAAAGCTGTGTCTACGTGAGTTTCCCATTTTGGTGGGACATGTGCGAAGTTTTTGCTGAGATTGCTTTTAGAAGAGTTTGTAGAGTGTTTGGTTTTCAAATTCGATTGTTCAACTTTTCACTCAAGATTGATACACTTTTCGTCTGGGGCTTTTCCTCTCAACGTGCATACTTCCTTCTTATTTCTGCTGTTTGAAATCAAAGTGTAATGCTAGCAAAGTGAACTAATGGGGACAACGGTGAAAAATGAGCCGATTCCTCGAATAATTTTGAAGGCTTTGCTCACGTAATTCAAGTAATGCGAGAGCTTGCTTTGATGTTATAGTGGGGTCCAATAAGTTGCCAATTAGCTCGTTTCCAGGCACACTCAAGTTTAGACGCATTCAACAGAGAGTGAGTGATCCTTGCTTGATCCTCCATCGATGGCTTCCTTTGTGGCGTAGTCTTTGTTTAAATGAAAGCTCTGGCTACATCGACCACGGACAATTAGGGATAGGGATTTTTAACGATTTTCTGGTTCACCTTCCAACTGCTGCAGCGGTACTACTAGGCCTACCTGTGAATGTCTGTACACCCTTGATGATGTTATCTCACGTGTATTGATCGATTCTGAGATACTGTAGTGCACTCGCCGACATCGAAATTTCCATCCAAAAAACTGACAGTGGTAAGTAAGGAATCTTTTAAGATTTTCTGACTCACTGTCACTGTGGCTCTATTTACATAAAACTACTTTACACGCTAAGACTTGATCGTTAAGTTCACAGCTTAGAATAGTGCGTTCTTCATCTTGTTGTGGCAGGTTATGTATTATGTGCGGTTTGCTAAGAGATGGCGTTACTTGTATTATTCCATTGGAACATGCATTGGAAAGCTACTGTCATTAAAAAGTTGTGATTCGAAAAGTAATAGCTTCAGATGGGCAGTACTATTGTACATGCCTTTGTTAAATAAACGTTCAAATTTGAAAAAAATCAGCACGAATTAAGTTATAGACCCAATAGCAGTAAGGATTGTGGAAGTGTGTGTTCAGGACCTCAACCAACTATGGGCAGCAAGCTTATTTCTTAAGACACTCTGGACTGAAGCGGAGTACACAAAACATAGAATGGCGCTAAGATCCATAGAAATATTGTTGTTTAGAGTTTGGACTTGATCTCCCTCCCCAGATATCCCCTTGTTTCTAATTTTGAACTCACATTCGAGCTGTCTGATGTGAAGGCAACTTCCCGAACGCGGTGAGTGAATTGTTCTAGTTCATACTCGCAAGCATACAGTCTGCCCCTTTCATCTCTGCAGTGGAGCTGGTTCGGGGTCTCTATGCTCGTCTAGTTTAGGGTAGGTTCGTGGTCGTCAGAATTCGGTCTTTGTAGACCCATAGTGTAACGTGTTCCTCTCTGTCCCTTTCTTTCTACACAGTTTACGTTGTCTCACGTCTTCTCTGTTCTTGTAATGGGTCAGTCCCATTTTGTTTTCATGGTACTTCGGATGGTCACTTTCGAATTTTACACTGTTGTACTTTTCATTTACTTTCCTCTTGAAGATTTGCAGAGGAAGGCTAATGCTTAGGCTTGTCTTGGGTCATTTTGGTCATTTTCCTGACTAATTCCTCTGCTGATTCGTTGTCGGTTATGTCGCGGTGTTCTGTGTCCAAGGAAAGACTAATCGAGTGCTGCTAACCTTAAGCTCTTCGCGACCGCATGCGATCTGCTTGGACTTGATCATGGTTGGCTGACTGCCAATGGTTATTTTAGCCGATGGTATCTCCAAGACTGGGTGGTCCGTGGCGTTGTGGGTGTGTGCGTCGACCCCAACCTCGATGTCGTAGGTTCGATTCCAGCTCTGAGCGACAAAAATAATTTTCACGTAGGTCCCTTCCACTCGTGAGAGAACAATAGCACGCACAACACGAGTGGTTGCTGAGAAGCTAGGCCCTGGCCCCCTACGGGCTGTAGCGCTACCCATATTATTATTATATCTCCAAGACTAAGCTCATTTTGGCCGCTAGGCTGCCTGGACCTTTGCTTCAAAAACACTGCAATAATCAGGGAGTTTGATAGGGCATTGACTGTTCGGACTAATTACCCGCGCCTGTTATTGTACCATCTTCGAACTATCTATGTAGACATGGCTAATTGGTATAACCCTTGTCGGGAAATGATATCGGAGGGTCTATCGAGGTCAAGGTAAAGAAGTGTGTAGCCGCTTTCCGTTTGATCAATAGTTCATCTCGTATATTTGCATATCTAGCAAGGTTTAAGAGCTAGCTTTTGGTTTGGCTGATTCCAATCGCGCTCTTTGGAGCTACTACAGCAGTTGGTCGTCGAGAGGGAAGAGGTTTAGCAAGATCTTGCTGCGATAAGCACAACATCATCAGCAAACGCATATAGCCTTGGCTCCCGAGAATCTAAGTTGGTTTAAAATTACATTAAGCAATAGCATCCACAGAAAGGAGGGTATTGAGCCTCCTTGTGTTGTGCCACTTTAGACTACGACCTCTATGGTTAAATCACCTAGAGATGCATAAACAAATCGTCTACTGAGCAAACTAACAATTATAGTGACAATTTGTTCAAGTTTTATCGTTATTTGAACATGCGATGCTCAAGTGAGCTAGCCAACTGCATTCCTCCTCTCCTTGAATTCGCCTGCAATACACGTCTCGCCAGGAATGTACATCAGTTTACCCTTAAGCCTGCTTTCGGACGCACTGTGAAATTTAGAGACCCTTTTTTTTAGCCGCACCACACGAATTCGGAATGCTCTTTAAGTTTAAGACCAATGTGCACAGGTACCTCCTCTCTCTCTCCCACTATACCTTGGGCCCGTGCTGTGTCTTGACCCCGGACAATTAAGGGTATTAATAACCCCTTGAGCACGCGCTCAACTTTGGTTCTAATAAGTGCACTTTTCTATACGATTTTTTTTTAGCCAAGTTCCTCTAAGAAATGTTCGTACTGATTCCTACTGAAGTTATTCAGTGTCTGCTTGAGATGTGGAAAAAAAACGTGCCCATCCGGCCTCTTCAAACCTAAGTAACCACGAAAATAACAGCCTAAGTGCTCTCCTCGCATCACGTTTTTGTAAATTCTTCTTCTTTTTTTTTGTCACAGCCACACTCTCTGATTGTTCCCCTTGTGCAACCTTGACATCATCTCAACCTTCCTCTCAAAATGGATGAATTCATCCACACACTGGCGCCTAATCAGTTCACTGAATATTTTCGTGATATTCCTCGAAATGCGCCCACGAAATGATTGCGAACAACAATGTGGGTCAATGTCGGAAGTTCGATTTTTCAAAAAATTGGCATTTCTCATGAGAATTCCGCGAAATCATAGCCACAGCGCATTTCACTTGAAATGGGAAACAGTAAATCAGACACGACCTCCCTTCGGCGAGATCTCAATAAAATATTTATCTTCCATAGCGATTTTATATCTTTTATAGCAATGCATCCGCACGACATGCCCGACGAGTGGCTGTGCGATCGTATACCGAGCAAGGCGCTCAGTATCTATGGGATGTGTTATGTGGTTTTTTGTCTGAATACAATGGGGTATCATTGTTAATTGAAGTTAGCAAACAAAAAAAGAAGAATCCCCGGATCGTAGCTGTTTGACAGTTGTGATGAGAAGGTTGTCGACAGGGAATGAGCTATTTTGTGATGTTGGTAAAGATTGTATAAGACTTTGTTCCTATGGCCATAAGAATGTGTGACGGGCCTTCGGCTTTTGAACACACGCACCTACCCATGGCCAAATGAATTCACAGGAATTGTACACTGACCCCAACATCCTTTCTTCACTTTCGTTAAGTTTCGTTGTATTTTGTTTGCTCTTGTTGAAGAGAAATCAATCATTCTGTACGGTGTTGGTGATGAGATTTTGCGTATGTTACCAGAAATAATTATGAGCATGTTCAAATTTGGCTTTTTTCAACTGGTTTGTCATTCGGCTAGGTTTCTTAGTAGGATGTCACTCAAGGTGTCATCATACGAAAAGTTGTTTGAATCATCAAATTTCAAAACACCCGCAAGAACTGTCGTTTACGCACCTACCTACAGTTCATTTCTATCATGATTACCGCTCCCACCTAGGTAACCAAAACTGAACGAACCTAACGAAACGAAGGCAATTGACTCAAAGGGTACCTTCGTTTCTGTGTATTGTCTCGGCTTCTTAAGCTGAAATAAGTCTACGTTCATCCCTTCGAGTGTCAGGATGTTTCTTTTGCTTTGTGTGGATCGAAATATAAAACACCACCGAGGTCTGTTCGTTAAAAACGTTGCAGATTTTTTTCAGATTCAGTCGAACTTGACACTGTTACGAGGCTGACTCTCCTATACAGCCTTCTGTCAGTGACACTGATTAGCCCGTTTACTCTTTTCTTACATAATACCGTGTCCATAGCGACTTCCTTCAACAGAGCCGCTCAGGAAATCACTGTAAAAAGACTATCATCCCGACCGGCAGATTGATGATAATACAATCGCCATGTTTCTACTTTTCCATTCCTCGTTCTTCACTGATTGATCGTCGCCTTTCAACAATTTTCCTCAATAGAAGGCAGACAAAGTCCACAAAAGAATTCAAGTGGTGGCATTCTCTGAGATGCCGAGTGGCACACGCTGAACGGAGATAATGATCTTTTGTGTGAATCTATCTAAAATTAGCAGCTGCGATGAATGCATCAGTGAGGAGGCAGTCAGTTTTTTTTTTAAAGAAACAGTGGTAATCAAAAGTTGTGGTGGACATATGTAAAACAGAAAAAAATGTTGATCTTTAGAAAAACCGAGGTTTTCCTTCTTCTACTTGTACTTGGTCATTTATTTTGTGATAGCCGAAAGTAGCCTTATGTCACTTCTGCTTTGACTAGTTTTTCTGGATCTAGTAGATCGTTAAAGCAATTCAAACAAATAACCCTTAAAGGTGTTGAGCGATATTGCTCGAGTATTACAAATTATTTCTTTTCCCAATTGAATTTAATGTCAACATTAGCTACCCCCTTGAGTAAAGGAGAGAGTGGGCAACGATCGGGTGAATTAGAGAGGGCATGCCATACGCAGTCATCTTTGGATCGCAAAAGGCTACGGTCGTTGGTTAGCTCGTGGTAAGCTGTACGATACTAAAGAAAGGTATCAATTATCGAGCAAGATTGGGATGGCGAGACGTAAAGCAAGAGCCAGATATGCATTTCGTACTAGCAGATGGCGACACTACAAACAAACAAAAGGTATGCGATCTAGTGACACCTCCTCAGCAGGAGAAGGACCGAAAAACACCATAACAACCCTTGTGGCAATAATCTCAAAGATCACCCTGTGTGTGCTGCAGGACCCAAATCAGATTCAAATAAAGGATCAAGTGGGAGCAGCGACAATATCCAAAAGCCATCGCTGTTATTGCAAAAGAGCAACGAAGCACATCAGACTAATCCTACCGAGATTCTTCTTCGCGTGGCGCTATAGTCCGTTGTGGACCTGGGTCAGCATTCCTCTCCAACTAGTGCGACCTTGGGCTAGGCGCCTCCAGTTTCCTACACCCAGCTGATTAAGGTCTCTTTCCAGCTGGTTACGCCATCGGTGGCGAGGTCTTCCTCTGCCGCGTGGTCCCTCAGGGTTGGCCTCGATGACTTTCCTAGCCGGAGCGTTAGTGTCCATTTGTCTGTCCTATCCACCTGAGTTGAGACAACCGAATTCGTTTGACTAGGCCAATGTCGTTGTACAGTTCGTAAAGTTTGTCGTTCAACCTTCTTGACAAACGTGACCGAATACGATTCGAAGGGTTTTCCTTTCGAAAGGACCAAGCATCTTTTCATTGTCCATGCTTCTGTGCCAGCTTGGTTTTCCGAGACAAGGCCTTATTTATGAATTGCGGCCTAAGTCCAAAGACAGAGTGATTGGCCAAAGTTATCCTTCGTTTAACTCCGCCGTGATCCTACCGGGATGTCACCGCCCACTGTAAGATTGCAATTATGCATTCACTATACGCGCAGAAAACGCTAAAAGAGCGGGAAATAAAACTGGTGAGGAAGAGCCTATTTGAGGCGATGGACAGGTTCTGCACGTCGAATGTGAGGTCCCTTAACAGACCACGAGCAGCCGATGAACCTTCTGAGGCCCTAGAAGTCTATAAAAGTTAGAGATATTAAAACCTCGAAAAGACCGCTGAATCTGCACCGTGGTCTAGCTTAAAGAGCCATCAGTGCAGATCAGAAATTAGCAGAGAAATGTGATTGAACTTTCCAGTACTCTCTCGATGGAAACCGACATTATGCAGGCTATTCGTAGTCTATAGTGGGAGTAATGTAGTCCGTGGGTGCTGTTGCAGAGCCCTTCTGTGGCCGTACCGATTTGCTCACCAACAATCCGCTTCTCTGAGTTTTATGAAGCTACACGTCTGACGTGACTACGTAATTGGTGTAAAGGTCGAATGGGTGGAGGTGTAGGAGCACGTTCAGTGCATTGATGTCCATAAGGAGGATCATCTTTAAAGAAAATGAGGTCTAACTACCATTATAATAATAATAATATGGGTGGCGCTACAGCACGTAGGGGGCCAGGGCCTAGCTTCTCAGCAACCACTCGTGTTGTACGTGCTATTGTTCTCACACGACTGGAAGGGACCTACAGTTTAATGCCGACTCCGAACGGCCAAGTTTGAGAAGCTTTTTCTAGACAGGAATACTCTTTGAGCATTGTCAGTGACTCGAAAGAGGTGGGGCCGTGAAAATTATTTTTGTCGCTCAGAGCTGGAATCGAACCTACGACGTCTAGGTTGGGGTCGACGCACATACCCACAACGCCACGGGTCACCACCTACCATTAAATTCACCTTATTGCATATTTGAGTTACAGCACAACTTTCTCTCTAAACTGACACCAGCAAGGTAATATTTAATAAAGCTTACGTATGATCAAACAACATTCAATGACATGATCTCATCGCTCCGGTAGTTTCTACTCCTGCCCATGTGTGATGAAAAAATGCCTTACGAACAAAGGATTATGCTTTAAAAATATAATACTATTTCCCAGAGGCCGTTTATCAAGAAAACAATTGCTTCGTTAATTAAATAAAACACGAACCAGACACATTATTTAGTTCAAGACTTCAACTTTCCACCCATTTGGCCATGCATCGTTTGCATAAAATCGAATGCAAATTCAATTGACAGACACCGTGATAAGATGTAACTTTTAAGCAACTCTTTGAAATGACATAAGAAGCGTGTCCTCCCAGTGAAATCCAACGATGATTTGACAATTATCGCAAACTAACTGTGTTAATTGGTACTAAATTGTTATCGGATTCGAACACTTTGAACGTTGTTTGATCATACGTAAGCTTTATTAAATGTTACGTTGTTGGTGTCAGTTTGGAGAGAAAGTTGTGCTGTAACTCAAATATGCAATAAGGTGAATTAGATCATTTTCCTCAGAGATTATCCTCCTTATGGACGTGTTCTCATTGTCCATCCCAATTTTATTCCAGGTAGAGCGTGGGACAAATGTAGCCCGCTTCATTAAGTAGTGGCACGACAACCCTTTGTGGATCTAGGTCATCATATTCTGCAATAACCACTTGTGCTTTGTGTGCCATTGTTCTCCCACGAGTTTAGGGGACCTACAGTTTAGTGCTGATTTCGAAGGGCTTAGTTTGAGAAGTTTCGTCCAGACGGAAATACTCATTGTCAGTGAATCGAAAGAGGTGCGGTCGTAATTATTTATTCATTTCTTAAATTATATTTAAAAAGCTTATTGTTCTCCTTTGACTCCTGCTACAGTTCGGAGTGGACCTGAGCCTCAGTCAGCAAGCCTCTCCCTCTAGCACGGCGTTCTGCTAGTTGCTTCCAGCCACTCACGTTCAACTGATTGCGGTTCCTTGCGCCACCGGAGGCCATGTTTTTCCTTTACCGCGTTGTCCCTCGGGGTTGGAGTGGAAGACTTTCCGGTCCGGCGCATTGCTCACCATTTGCTCTACGTGACCTATCCATCTCAGATGACAGGCGCGTTGTAGCCACGTCTCACTATCACTATCTGATAGGCCGTACAGTTCGTTGGTTAGACTCTTCCTCCAAACACCATCGGTAGATAGATACAAGATCAACGATAATACGAAGATCTTTTCTCTCGAAGCGACCATGAATCTCCTCGTCCGCTTTAGTTAGTGTGCATGCTTCTAAGCCATACAGCAGGATTTTCATTAGTGGTTACAAAGCCTAAAAGCACAGGGACTGACTGGCCTGATCTTTCGTTTCATCTCTGTGGTGGTGAGATATCTTGCGTTAATTTCGCAGGGTAGATTGATAAAGTCGTTCAGTATTTCAAAGTTACAGCCATCTAGATTGACGTTTAGTCCACGCGTCGGGCTTGGGGCGCCTAAAGATGTAGACAGCAAATACTTTGTCATACCCTCATTGACCGCCAGACCCATATTGGCCGCTTCCTTCTCGATGCTCACAAACGCCCCACTGACAGCCCGTTTAGTTCTTCCGACGATATCAATGTCATCGGCATATGCGAGCAGTTGCACAGATTTGTGGAAGGTCACGACCTCTGGTGTTGACTCTTTGATTGCCACTCTTGACATGACATTCTCGGGAATAAGGTTGAAGAAATCGCATGACAGTGTGTCCTTTTTTTGGCATCAAAAGTCTTGATAAAATCTTAACCGACTTTGACGGAGCAACGGGCATTCTACATTTTCATTCCGTAAAGAAAACAAGTTTTGCAGATATCCCAAAACGAGACCATGCGCTCTATACCCTTTCTTATTCTTTAAATACTGTCAAACGCGGTCTCAAGCTCGATGAATGGATGGTGGGCATCGACCTAAAAGTCTTGAGTCTTTTCCAAGACCTGCCGTAACGCAATTCGGTCAGGTCAGGTGGTCAATAGTAGATTTTGCTGAACTGAACCTGCTCTGATGTTGACCAATCAGGCTGGTGAAACGTTTCAGGCGCTTACAAGGGACGGCAGAAAATATCTTTTTCAGAATACTCGTCCGTCTGTCTTTGACACAGTTTAGAGGATCTGCTTTCTTTAGGATTCTAGACAGTCATAGCCTTTTAATATTGCCAGAGATCTGCAGGAAGTGGGGTTGTGAACTTGAAAAGTTTCCCACATCGATTGAACCCCGAATCCTCTGCGTAGAACTTCACGCACAAACCAACTAAAGCACCGCGGCTATGTTCCCAAGCGAATAAGTAAGAGACTTATTAAGACGTAAGAAGATTTTCACCTCCCTTCCGGTTGCGTTGTGGATAGATAGATCCCTGGTCTTTACGACAAAAAAATATAATTTTCACGGTCTCACCTCTTTCGAGTCACTGACAATGCTCAAAGAGTTTTCCTGTCTAGAAAAGCTTCTCAAACTTGGCCATTCGGATTCGGTATAAAACAGTCACGAGTGTTTGCTGAGAAGCTGGACCGTGGTCCTCTACGGAATGTAGCGGTCAAGGTTAGGCTGAGAGAACTACAGCACGCACAACACGAGTGCTTGCTGAGAAGTTGCTCTGGCTCATACGTAGCGCCACCCACATTATTATTATTATTCCCTACATTATGGAAAAGCTTGCTGTCGAAATCAGCATGTGTGAGAGCAGTAAACAAGTAAAAAATTGTAAAAAAAACAATCATGCCGATTATGGAATCCGCCGGATCGACCACTGAGAGAGTAACTCACATCCGCAATCGAAGTTCAACCCTATTATGGAATCCGTCGGATGAACTACATTATCGGTCCGCAAAACTTCCCTATCGACCCCTTCTGTAATCAGCTGTTTGCTGTCAATTTTGATTTATTGGTTCAATTGCTCCGAAGAATAGTTATTTACGGAGTGAATTAAAGAATATTATGGAGTCAAGTGCCCTTTTAATGTATTCAGAAGATCAAGAAATTTATTCCCAAGATATTCGATGTAAAATTAGTAGTAGGGCGAAGGATATTTAAATGAAGTAGAAGAAGTTCTTTTGTAATCAACCTTCTTTCAGATTTGTAAAATGATTCAGGATTGAGATATGTATGTATGTTATCTTGACGAAAATTCCACCTTTGTTAAGATCCACATCCTTGTTTCCGGAACAAAAATTCGCAGCATGTTTAAGATTCATGGATGAGAATGGATATCGCACCAGTACGGTTGACAGTTGTTTGAGTTTTTCTTTCCGAGTGTAGCTATTAGAAGAATATTTACGTCCAATAGAAATAAATTAAAGCATGAGCAAATTATATTTGTATGATTAAAGGATAATTTTCATTTGTTTCTTGTTCTAAAATTTACTTCCGTTGCAACCACACATCCTTTTTTCCTTCAAATCCGCAACTCATTTGGTTCGGATTGAAAACGTCGCACTACTTCACCGACATCCACTCCCTTTCTGATTTGCGTTTTCTATAATAGGAAATTATGCGGATGCGAACATTTTCCCTCCGCAGTCGATCCGCCGGATTCCATAATCGGCATGAATATTTTTTCCGCACTCCACATGCCTCTACGAACCCCGATCAAATACTATTTTGAAGTCCAAGGTCCAGTCATTCGCACACCTCCAACCAGTGAATTTGTTTCCCTCCTCTGACATCTGTCACTTTGGTATGCATCATCTGACAGCTTCACAGAAACCCTATCAATGCAAACGTCATCGCACAGACATCAACCACCACGGATTCTTGTTTTATTTTGATTTAATGTTGTTTTCTTTTATTTTTCAGGTAAACTTCATATCTTCACGCTCGTGCCACCGAGTGAGTATAAATACTGAACCTAACCCACTCCCGGTCCCCGATTCCATGTCTCTCTCATTTTCACTGCGTCTCTCTTCTCCATCAAAGGGGATCACATGATGCCCCCTTATGTAACCCCGCGAGGCAAACCCGAATTCGCAGGGATGCCCGCACGCCCATAAACCTAAAAATACACCATCACATCGAGGAGAACGATGGGAGAAAAGCACGAAAGCGGAAAGAAAACAAACCACCAACACACTCTAACAAGTGTCTTGCGGAAGATCGCGAGGCGTGTCGTGAATCGGTTCTCGCTCTCTCCGGTCTTGTGTGTTTACCAAAACACTATGACGATGCCAAGAAGGGGGGCTACACAAGAGATTGTTAAGTTCAAAAATAAAACACTAAAGCTCTAGCCGTGAAAATGTAAGTACCGCGTCGGACGGCTGAGCGCTTTGCTTATCAGACGAAATAAATCACTTAAAGACTGAAAGGATGTTTACATGCGGCACAACGCTACCCAGCTTTGCCTTATCTCAGCTATTTTGTTGATTGCTTCGTTCATATGCCGTTGCCAAACGGGAGGGAACCGCGAGGTGATCACCCATCAGACTTCTGGTGCTCCGCTCGATCTGAGCCAGCCACCAGTCGAGTTCAATATTTACCATGTTAACCTCTGGTTGGCGGTGAAAAAAAAAAGAAGGAAAAAATAATGCTTTCGGCTCGGTCGTTGGCCTGTCAGTGTTTGCTTTGAAGATGAAAAACGTCAAACCAAATTAAACATACAATATTGTGTGGATGCTGTGTGTGGGTTTGGAAATGTTCAAAGGAATGTAAGTCCGTTTCAGCATTTCGTACACACTCTTTAGGTAATTTTTTAATTAATCCATTGCGTGTTGGCATTTGGATACGAAATCTCTTGAATATCTAACTCCAAGTGGGTGCTGAATTTATGTACATTATTTTTGGACGACATCTCTCATCTTTGATGCATTCTAAATGAGGCTACTCTATTGGATGCCACCCTACCTTACCAACTCCGATGTCAGATGAAGGACTTAAAAGCAGTTTTTCAGGTAACGTCTGTCGGCATTGTCCCCAGATTAGATAGGATGTTAAATGTCTTGCCACGTGGATCACGAATGAGATCCCTATCAAGTGAACGATTATAACTACTTTAGCTTTCACACATGCTCCGAAAATGTGTCTTTCTACTTAGAGCGCCTCGAAATTGTTTGAACACATTGCACGCCGTGAGGTAAATGTGACATATGAACGTGTTCTAAACTTGTCAGCAGTTGACACCTCTTCAAAGGAAACATTTAAGTCTGCCAACTTGATCTACAAAGTTGTTTTGCTTGCCGGTTTAATTGTTTAGTCTAATAGACCATGTGGCGATCGAAGTGCAGCGGATAGTTTAGGGTATGTTTTAAGTTCCCCTTGTTTTTCTTCATTGTGTGGCGCTACAGCCCGGGGTGGACCTGGACATCAACCAACAAGCCTCTCCAACTAGCGCGATTTCTGGCTAGCTGTCTCCAGTTTCGCACACCAAGTTGGTTGAGCTCCTTCTCCACTTGGGTGCCCCACCTTAAACACGAGCGTCCTCTGTTGCGTTGCCTGACAGGTTCGGATTCGAAGATTCTTCGGGCCGGAGCTGTGGTGTCCATACGCTCTACATGACCTAGCCACCGTAGGTGTTGGATCCGTAGACGCCTAACTAGGCTCATGTCGCTGTACAGCCCGTACAGTTCGTGGTTGAATCTTCTCCTCCAGAACCTGTCAACACAAACAGGACCAAAGATCATGCGTCCTTTCTCTCAATGAGACCAAGGACTTCTTCATCCGCTTTCGAGATTGTCCTTGCCTCCGCGCCGTAAAGCAGGACTGGGGTGATCAAGGTCTAATATAGAGTCAACTTGGTTCTTCGAGAGAGGGCTCTATTACTCAATGCCCTGATGAACTGATGAATTGAGTTATCCTACGCTTGATCTCGGTACTGATGTTATTTGTACAGTTTATTCCGGAGCCGAGGTACTTCTGACACCATTATATAAACGTTATTAAATGTTACCACGGATGCGCCTACTAAAACACCCTTCTTATTCTTCTTCTTCTGGTGGCGCTACAGTCCGGGGTGAACCTGGGCCTCGGTCAACAATCCTCTCCAGCTGGCACGATCTTTAGCCAGCTGCCTCCAATTCTGGACTCCAAGTTGGTTGAGGTCCTTCTCCACTTGAGTGCGCCATCGGGTTCGTAGTCGTCCTCTATTTCGTTGTCCCACTGGTTCGGAGTCGAGGACTCCTCGGGCCAGTCCAAGCTTCCGCGCTATACAGCAGGACAGGGATGATCAAGGTCTTTTAAAATGTGAGCTTGGTCTTTCGGGAGAGGGCTCTACTACTCCTCTTGAGCCCAAAGAGTTGGCAAGAGTTATTCTCCGTTTAATCTCGGTACAGATGTTGTTTGCACTATTTACTTGGGAGCCAAGGTAGACGAAGTCCTTTACTACCTCGAAGTTATAGCTGCCCATTGTGACGCTCTGTCCAAGACGTCGATGTTGTATGTCCTTTCTTGAGGACAGCATATACTTCGTTTTGCCCTCATTCGCCGCTAGACCCATTTTAGCCGCTTCCGTCTCAATGTTAGCAAAAGCCTCACTGACGGCTCGCTGAGTTCTGCCAATCACGTCAATGGCATCGGCATTGGTAACAATTGCACGGACTTCTGGAAGATCGTGTCTCTAGTGTTGGCGTGTGAGTTTCGCACGATCTTCTCCAGGACGATGTTGAAGAAATCACATGACAGCGCCTCGCCTTGCCTAAAACCTTTTTTGACATTGAAGGTCTCGGTGAGTTCGTTACCGACCTTGATGGAGCAGCGAGAGTTCTCCATCGTCATCCTGCACAACCTGACGAGTTTGGCAGGAATGTTCAAACCAGACATGGCGTTGTATAGCTCGTCTCTATGCACACTGTCATATGTGGCCTTGAAATCGACAAATAGGTGGTGGGTGTCGATCTGCATTTGAGTCTTTTCCAGGATCTGCCGAAGTGAAAATATTTGGTCTATTGTGGACTTTCCTGGGCTGAAACCGCACTGATAAGAACCTATCAGGTTGTTGACAAAGGGTTTCAGGCGTTCACACAGAACGGCAGAGAGTATCTTGTAAGCGATGTTAAGGAGGCTGATCCCTCGATAGTTGGCGCAGTCAAAGGGGTCTCCTTTTTTGTGGACCGGATAAACGACGCTGAGATTCCACTCATCGGGCATGCTTTCCTCCGACCATATCTTACAGATGAGCTGGTGCATGCGCCCAACCAGGTCATCTCCAGCTGCCTTAAACAGTTCCGCGGACAATCCGTCCGCTCCAGCAGCTTTGTTCGACTTCAGTCTAGATATCGCTATCTTGACTTTGTCTAAATCGGGGGGACGGAATTCGTGTTCATCATCGTCCAAATTGAGTGAAACCGGATTGGATTCGTTGAAAGCTTCGGTTGCGTCCAAACCTGCTCCCTTTTCAGTCCATTCGCATGCTGATTCCCACAAATGCTTCATGGAAGCGTCATGGATTGTGGACGATGTGAATAAAGTGGTGTGCTCTACCCTAAGCCATACCTATACCGAATGTGATCGAAAAAAACACCATGAATTGTATTGAGTCTGTTAACGGTGTGACCTTCTTACATGTTCTCTGTTCCATTGTGGAGCTGTCTTTTTTCTCAGTGATATTCAGCGACTAAAAAATGGCAACTTACCCTAGCACTAGGCACTAATTTTTCTCCTTCAACTTAGTAATGAAAAATGAACGAAACCTAACGAAGCGGACAGAAGAGTTCAACACGTTCAGAGTCTATCATCCCCTATATCGAGGACCACTTAAAAAAGACTTACGTGAACATGAGCTTGTGCTAAATTTGTTGACAAGAAAGACGTGAATAGCCAAAATGACCCTTTTATCGTAAATCTTGGTGCACGCCTCTGAGATAGCTTACGAGCTAATTTTTTTGGAGAACAGTATTGTGTGTACTTTACATTATTGTGCGAAATCCAATTCAACATCAGTTGCATCCGTGCACATGATTCTTTAATTTTATTTCCATTTCCAGCTAAACAGCTCTCCGAATAACCACAATTTGGTCGCCTATCGTGTGATCCCCAGAATTTGTTGTCTACTCTAGGAGCTATATTAACACCACCTAAAAGTATACAACATTCCCTAACAGGAGCACATTTCACAAAGCTCCCACAAAGCTTCACATTTCCCCTCCCTACAAAGCTCTCACACAAAAAAAAACCCTCTACCACATTCACATGCGAACATAAATAGATTGTTCTAGATACACACGTGATTCGAGATAAGACCGGCAGCTGTTGTAGCATGCCTAGTGCCATTTAAGCCCTAAAAGCTACCCGACTCATCGCCTAATGCCACCCAGCCAATTGTCTGCTCATTTTAAGCGTATTATTCGGTATTAGCGTCGTCTGTACATGCAAACGCCACTTGTACGCCCGTGAGAATGAGTTTGGCTGAGATCTTAAGCCGCTGAATAGCACTTCGCTGACAACGACGTGCGCACACTTGCGCTGCAAAAGAGGTTCGCTGCACGAACACACGCCGATAAGAGCGACATCTTGCCAAGTGGAGGTCATGTGCATTTCGTGGTCGAACTTATTGAGTGTGTTCTTACATCGATGACATAACTGCAATTATCGTTTTCAAACTAATTACAAGCTTCCGTTAGCGGTAATTACACTACGAACCCCACGCACACACCCACCAAGCGACGGAGCGAGGAGGAACGCTTAAGCTTTGTTTTCGTTGCGACTCGTGACTCGACTCGTTTCGGCTCTCGAAGCGAACATGGAATTCATTTGACGACGTTGTCGTCGTCGGTAGCGGCGGCGGATGGGATTTGCATATAAATTTGAATAAAGTTTTAATTTCTTTTGTGCGAACTGAATTGAACGAATCACAGGCGAGCTCGTAAAAAGTGAACCAAAGTAATCGAAAGAAATCTCGCTTTTGACATGTTTTTTGATTTTTGGCCGTGTTATCTGTCGAAAAGATTAATGGACAGCTGAAGTTATTCGCTTTCAGTTCCAGACATCATTTATTAGAGTCGAACACTACTTCGAATCCCGACTGCCCGCCCAGTGCCCAGTCATGTACAGCGTGGACCATAAAGTGTAATCAATTGGCAATTGCCACTTAAATGTTATTCGTGTATCTAATCGCAAGAGGTAATCTGGTTTAATGGATACACAATTTGATTATTTCGTGCCCGAGTCAAGATATCTGTACACACTCGCATTCCGTCATAAAGATACTGCGAGTGTAAGGCGGGTTACGACAGCCGCTGGGATGGTTGGCGGAATCGAATGGCGCTACTTGTACGCGTATGTGATCCACTTCATGGATTTTTGATGATCTGCAACCCTCGCTCGTGGACTATATTTTAATAATTTGGGATGCCGGCTCGACGGAGGGGAAACGGTGTTACGAGCAGTAAATGGCAAATGTCTTGCTTACGGTTGTGTATTGATTATCGTTGCGTGTTTATGGGTCCTTTGAGTTTGAGATGGATTTAGGGGTTCATTACATTGGAATACTCTTAGGTTTACGGTAATGAAGTCGTGGAAGTTAATCAAAGCTGCGTGGGTGGGGGTCTTGGAGGATCAGTGAAATGGACCAAAGAATTTAACGATTTTTGTTCTTGAAAGATCTCAGACCATTTTGTTGTGTCATCAATGAGGCAATGTTCAAGGATTCGCTTATGTTGTCTGTTGGCTTTGAAGGGCTGAAAATAAGCAAGAGGCATGTACTCATGGGATCTGCTGCAATCTGCGTTAGTGCGTCTAAACCCAATTTGAACATCTGCTAAAGAAGATAAAATAAATGCCTTACTGTTGCTTGAAACGATGTTTGTCAGCCGTTCAATTTGTGGTTATCTTCTTGAATTGGATTGGAATCTAGTTGTTTTGTGTGGCGCCACAGTCCTGTTCAGACCAAAGGACGAACGTACATAGAATTTCAGACGCCAAGTAGCTTCTGCGGGATAATTGTCTGCCTCAAATTGCTCCCGCACAATACCCCTAGTTGCACGTAGCGTCGTTCGAAGCACATGTCGTTTATATTCATATCCAAATGAAATTGGTAACCATTCCATCGGTTACGCTCTCAGTTGGTGCTAATGCCATCATCGTTTTTAAAAATTAAGGGAGAGAGATATTGCCAAAGCCTCACACTTACACGAAACTGTCATTGCGACCCCATTGGCACTTGGACGACATCGTGTGAATCAGCATCGTTCCAAGCCCAGATGTTTAGCTAGTTTAATAGTTATATCCGGTTTGAAACTGTGTCTGGTTTGTGACTATATTTTGCAGAAATCAGACGTGAGTCTACGCCTGATACAAATTTAAGTAAGACACAAAATTCGCAAGCGGTATTGTGCAGTGTGTCATCCTGTACACGCCCACAACCTGTGGCTATGTTCAGATCTGGCGTTTCATTGGTACACTCGTTGAACAACGAATGTTGACCAGGCGACTGTTAAGGGCGATGCTCAATTTTCCATGTTGATCGTGTGAGGATAACATCAGGATAACGCAGTTGATCGAGTGCTTGCCCTTGGTTTGAGGTACCCTCGATTCGAATCCTATTGAAAGCAACGTTCCAGTCGCCATTCGCCGTGGGGATCAATTTCATTGCACTATCTCTGGAGTTGGAGTGGCAGTAGTCTGCCTATGGGTATCACAATGGACGAACGTTTTATAATCGTCTAAGTGTGCTGCCGATTTCGATGGCAGCCCAACTAATGTTTGATTTATAACGTAACCCAAGAATTCTTTGGGTAATATGTACCACTGCATCCATTGACATAGTCAGGCGGTCATCAAGGCTGTAGACACACCAACAATTAAATCCAGGATGGTAAAACTTCGCCGTCTATCTCTAGGGGAGATAGCGGAAAGATGCAACTTCCCTGGGCCAAGCCGGGTTTTCCGAGCAACGAAGGAACCGATGAGTTAGCTAAAACTGGGGCGGGAATAGGTACGTTCCCATTATAAAACCCGGTTAGGGTGGCCCGTGGAGTAGAGATGTGGCGTCGACCCCAACGCACTTGAACCACGACGTCAAAGGTTCGATCGCAACAAAAAAAAAAAAAAAACAAATTTTTTTACGACCTCACCTCTTTCGAGTCACAGACAATGTTCAAAGTGTGTTGCCTTTCTAGAAAAGCTTCTCAAACTTGGCCGTTCGGATTCGGCATAAATCATCAACACTGCCAATTAGAGATGGATGACAATAATGTAGATATTTGTTGTACTTCAAGGCTTATGTGGCCTTCGATAAATCCGAATAAAACAAACACACTCATAATTTGACAAGAATGTAATAAGGAAAGTCGTGCGCATGCCAGTAGAATGGCAGCCCCCCACAACGACTACCGCGGAAGCTTTAAAGACGAGGATGAAGAGCAAAATATTCCTTTCTTCAGTCGACTCAAATATCAACATGAGCTACCCTTCGAAGTAAAAGAGACAGTGACCTGCTGGGCAATCATCTTTGGATAGGGAGAGGGCACGGTCATTAATTTGCTCTCCATAAAAATTCTTCTTAATTCTCGCAGACACAGTCGAGGTGGACATATAATATTTGTTGCATTCCATAATTAGCCGACGAATTAGAGCTTTAATAATAATAATATGGGTGGCGCTACAGCCCGTTCAGGGCCAGGGCCTAGCTTCTCAGCAACCACTCGTGTTGTGCGTGCTATTGTTCTCTCACGAGTGGAAGGGACCTACAGTTTTATGCCGACTCCGAACGGCCAAGTTTGAGAAGCTTTTTCTAGACAGGAAATACTCTTTGAGGATTGTCAGTGACTCGAAAGAGATGTGGCCGTGAATATTATTTTCGTCGCTCAGAGCTGGAATCGAACCTACGACGTCGAGGTTGGGGTCGACGCACATACCCACAACGCCACTGCGCCTACATGAGCAATTTCTGCCTTCCATTGGTGAGGGTCCTGGGCCTGCTTCCAGTCACCAAAACCAATCTGTCTTGGTCTCTATACCGGAAGTTCTGTCTTCCTTCGGTTGTCCATGCGCTCGATTTGGCCGAGCCAGTGTAGTCGACAGAGTTTTGCCTTCCGGACTACATCCACATCCTTGTACAGCTGGTAGAGTTCGCGGTTGTGTTTTCTTCTCCATCCTCCAGCTCTCGGCTCCATAAAGCGGGACTAGCGAAATACGAGTCTTGAAGAGCATGATTTTGATCCTTCGAGTCAGGAGTTTCGAACGCAGTTGTTTTGACAAACCGAAGTAGCAACGGTTGCCAAAAGCGATTCTCCACTACGATAGCATTCAAGGAGTTTACGCTTGCCCTCAGGTAGACAAACTCCATTCCTACCTCGAAGGTGTAGCTGTCAATTGTTATGTTTTGGCCTAGGTGGTATACGGCGGATTATTTTTTGCCCGACAGTGTATATTTCGTCTTGTCCTCTTTGACCATACGGCGCGTTGGGACCGCGCAACGATGTCGATGTCATCAGCGTATCCCAACAGCTGAACTGAGTTCTTCAGTATCAAATAGAAAAAAATCCCTTGTGGGGTGCACTTAGGGAAAATAGGTCCGTACTACGTGGGTTAACACAGAGGGTTTGGGGTGACGCTATTAATATGACAGCGCCAGCCGGATTTGTCAGCGAAGTCCGGTATTCATCTAACTGGTGTCTCACTAATGTCTTTTAAGTTGTCACAAAAAGTAGGAGCCTAGTATGGCTTTCCTAATAGAGGCGAGTGCCAGCCATCTGCAGAGAAAGTGATGCAGACTTTCCTACTCTTCTTCATCTTGGAAGCTTCAGCAAAAATCATTCGAGAACAGTCTTTGTTTTTTTGTGTGGAGGTCCAATAGGCAGTGTCTTAGAGAGATCAAGCTATCAGATCTTCTGTTGGTGGGGATTAGGTCAGATTTGCTCGGTGATTTGGCTCGGAAGACTGGCATTGACTCTTAGTCTAATCTGTTTCTTAAAACTGTTCGGATATCTCTCAAGATGTGCGTCAGTTTATGACGATTTTAGAGTCTAGCTGTCTAGCTATCCGTAATGATGCGCGCGGATACCATATAATCTACATAAAGCAAAGATCATTAATAAATTGTTAAACATTTGCAATTTTAGAACTTTGTAATATAAAATGACACCTCTTGTTGGATGATAGTTGGAGCTTTGAGAGCTGTTCTCTTTCAGAAGTTCATTACGTCTTCTGATGAAAATAATCAAAAAGCAAGGGGTGGTAAAATCGGGAATTTATATGTTTTCGTGTTTTCCACATTTTTGACTATTTTCGACTATACACCTTGTTTCTCCAGTTGATATGCTCGCCTTCAGATCTACCAGTTGGATGCAGCTGCCATATGGTCTTCCACTTACAACTTCCACTGTTGTTCACATCACCTCAACCTCCGTTCGATAAATAAAAAAGGTTGTTCACTTTTTCTCTCCGCCACTGAGTGCGCACTCTGGCATGCCAGCGAAGCTCGCTCGATGCGCACGCTTGTAAAAGGCTGCCGAAAGATTCAGCCTCGCAGACAACACACCGACCTGACGTCACAGCTGTGTGCTTTCAAACTGACAACCAAAGCATGTGTTTTTTTCTTCGTGCTGTTGATTTTATTCCAAATACGAAATGATATCTCGGAGAAGTCGTTGGCCGGTCGGTCGGTGTATAGCCGCCACTATCGTACGTTGTGTCAGTATTTCGAAATTCGGTCAGGTCAGGTAGTGAGAGTGACTCCATCCACGGGCGCGGGGCCATTTGTCTATCAGAAGGTGGCATACCACATAACATGAATTGTAAACACACTCGAGCGTTATCAGAGCCCACCGACTGATAACAAACGTCACACATCACTGGTGTCAGTGTCGAGTCGAATCGAGCGCGCTCGTCGCACGAAGAGAGAAGACCACAGTCGAGCAAAGCTCAGTCGGTTACGAGTATCTGTCATTTTGTCAGCAAGCCACAAACGGGCTCGGGTTTTGCATTAACTTTGCGCTCGGTCTCTTGCGAGGTTGTTGATTTTGTTTTTTGTTTTTTTTTTTTCAAACCAAATCGAGAGACATTGAATCGAAACAAATCAGAATCAGTATTGCTTTCGACGGCCCCCATTGAGGATCGTCTCTGTTCATAGATAAACGAGTATCTTGTCGCTTCTGTTCTACATCACATCACGGGCGTTTCGTTGTTTCCCTGTGTGCTTGCTTTAAGTGAACGAAAAAAAAACCGAAAATATTGATCTCGCGACCAAAAAAATTGTATCTACTCGTACGTACGTTGTTGGTGTTGTGCACAGTTCCCATCAATTCACGAATAAAATTGTGAATTAGTAGCAATAAGCGGTCGACCGGCGGTCGTGTGTGCGTGCGAGTGGCAAATCATGTTTGATTCGCTCAACGATACATGAAGTCTCTCTGTGTGTGCGTGCTGTGACATGACTGTATAGAAGAGAAGAAGAAGAAAAAAACACTCGCGAATAAAAGCTTCTCCTCTAATCGAAGTCATATTAGTAATTTTAATTATTGTATCTGATAGATACTCTATCTCGATCAGGTGCGAGTGGTATTTAATTAATGATGTTCTCAATCGGTTTTTGTGTTTTCTTTCCTTTTTTTTTGTGTTCAGTTCCTGTGCCTAATAGATACGTTGCCTGATTATTGCACTGCGTTCGCGTTGTGATTAGGATCGGACTAGACGCAATCTTTGCCCTCGAGACTGTGCCCCCAGGGGGGTAGTTAGTCCGCATAAGTAATTGTTTCTATTGAAATTGAGCGCATCGTACGTGCTGTTGGACATGGGATCTTTTCTCCTCTTGCTTTGTTCTGCGAGGAGTTTACTTGTTGAATCAAGTTTTTTAGTTGTGGTTTTTTTTCTCTGAATCGAAAGTTTGAGTGAAGGTGACGATTGAAGTGCGAAGTTGATCACATGCAATAGAATTAATTCTGATCACTTCACACTCGGCTAGAGTACCCTCGAGTGCAAAAACTGCAAACGTGCTCAAGGGTTGTTTGTCGAGTCTTGAACAGAAGGTCTTCAAGCTGGAGCCCGTCAATCACGGAGCGGGGCGCACGATGAGTGTCTCGAATTTGTTGTCCTAAGCAACGAACTCGTTATCACGTTAATGGTCTGAAAGTTCGATAAGGGTGTTTTGCATATATCACAGAATGTTGTCAGCAAAGAATTGTGAAGAAATTTTCACTTGAAGGCTAAACAAATTTTTGTTTTTTTCAATTGCCAGGTGTCCTGATCTTATCCTTCTGTCAAGCAGGACTCCGAAATGGACGCACAGATTTATTTTTTTAAATCGTATAATTTGGCAGCTGTCACTACAAGCAGTGATGCCAAGTTGAAAATGTTTAAAACTTCTGAACAAAAATGTGTTTTTTTGTAACCCCAATTCTCTTAGAGGTGTCACCCGAAAATGTCACTTCATGTGATCGTCATACGACGATCTTGTGTTCCATTTTCCATTAGACTTCACGTCTCACCTTCTCTGGTGTGTGTCTTAGTCGATCCTGAGAGTTTGGAGTGCATCCGGCAACATTGAGATTTTGACCCAAAAATCTAAGCAGTGGTTAGTAAGGCTTTTCTGATGGGCTTCACGTCTCACCTTCCAACTACCACAGCGGCCCTATTAGGCATACCAACGACTTGCGCACACCTTTCTGCATGTTCTGGTGTGTGTCTTAGTCGATCGTGAGAGTTTGGAGTGCATTTGCATCAAGCACTTTTGTCGCAAAAGCGTGCCGACTTCTAATTCATTAATTCTGCGCTGATAACAGAACCCTCAGCTCCTCTCTCAGCTTCTATTGGTTTCAAGACTCACGACTCTGCTCTTTGGCCCTTGAATTGGAACGGCAACTTATGTTAAGCCTCTTGGACTCCGATCTTGTCAGCATAATTAGCTAGTGTAAGAGCAATAGAGTGTGCTTATCCTCCCCGACCCCTGAAGTGGAGCACGAGCGTCAAAAAATGATGGTGATGGGAAGAATAAAAGAGTGGGATTCAATGCTTCAAAAACCCAATGTTTTCTGCTGTCACTGTGGTTAGGTTGGGTTATTGGGCTGCCAGCGCAATTGCCAGTTAGACCATTTTTGGTCCATTGTGATACCTAGTGCAGTTAATTTGATCGCAACGACAAATGGTGATTGGACAAGATATTGAAACCAGATAAAAGCATATTAACTTTTGCTTACACTGGGATTCGAACCGGGGACCAACTGCTCCAACCGTTGTCACTTCAGCGTCGTGTATCGACGAAACCGGAAAAGTATCCATCCTTGGCATCAACACAACACTTAGTTCGAACGATCACATATTCAAGGCCGTACAAAACGCTGCGAAATGTCTTGTCTGTCCTCGACGCAGGAAATATTTCACCCCCTCTGATTAGGCTTTAATTTACAAGGCGTGCATAGTGGTGAACCGTGGCGTTGTGAGTATGTGAGTCAAGCCCAACGCACTTGGATCCACATGTCTAGGTTCGATTCCTGGTACGATCAAAAATACTTTTCACTGCCCCATCTCTTTTTATTATTGTCTAGCGAAAGCTTCTCAAACTTGGCCGTTCGGAGTCGGTATAAAACTGTAGGTCCCTTCCACTCGTGAGACAACAATAGCACGCACAACACGAGTGGATGGTGAGAAGCTTGGTCATGGCCCTTTGCAAGAGCCAGTGCTATCCATATTGTTACTATATTCGCCAACGCTCATATGTGGTCTGGTGCCCGCAAGGCCTTCCTGCACCTACTAGATAATCCAAAAGCGAATGATTGCACTTATAGGAGACAAAAATATGCAGATTTATTAGACTCGCTTGATCACTGACGTACATTGTCTTCTTTGTCTTATTTTTATCACCATCTTAAGCAACGATGCTCATTGCGAGCTAGATAACAGTATACCTCCTCTCCACGAATTCACGCGATATACACGTCCCGCCAGGAATGCCTTTACCATTAAGCCTGCTTTCGAACGTTCAGTTAGATATAAAGACTCGGTTTTCAGCCGCACTGCACGAATATGGAAACGCTCTTCACAGACGACAACCCGCATAGAGCACTTTTACACGAACTAATTTCGACTGCAAGCTTTTCCATCTTGTTGGCAAGAAAGGTGAGACATAGGAAAAGCTTCACCTCCCTTGCCTACAATATGGAAAAGCTTGCTATCGAAATTAGTTCGTGTAAAAGTACCCATATTTAAAGCCCAATGTGCACCATACCTCGGACACTTCAGAGTATTAGGGAACCCTTTATCACACAAATTATAAAAATGTGTCAGTCCTTTCGCCTGTCAACTAACACATTCCAACCTCGCAACTGTCAAAAACTTGTTCAAACCTTTCCAAAGTCAGCTAACGTCAGAGACAAACAAATTCCTTAAAACTTCCATTCACTGGAAATGACTGTCATGTGTCAGTGTCATCCTGTGATATGACTTCACCCACCTGACAGTTCTAATAGATAACATTTTCAAAGAATCTTGCAATCCTTTCACTTTATCTAGCCTCTTAAATCATGAGGCATTCAGTTGGACTTCGAGACTCACCGAATGATAGCCTCTGTCACTCGATGGCCGATGAGTAATCAGCGCTCACTATCTTCCCTCTCTTTCGCAAAAGTCAAACAAAGGTGAAGTGCATTCGAAAATATCCCGTTTCGTTTCACGTCAAACGCTCGATACAACTCAGTGTCAAATCATTTTCCACGCTCGAACAGATCTGACTCGATTTTTTCCCCCCGAATATGTCAAGTTTAATTAAACACACGGGATACGATTTCAGAGCGCTCCCCGATCGCCCCCAGTCGCCACGGGTATCGTAATTCAATCTAATGTTAGCGCATGCTGTCAGTTTAAGCTCCGGCTTGAACGCGTAAATTGATGCCAGTCACCGGCTCATTACACCGACGAGCAGCGAACACCAATCGCCACCGTGACGGACGAGGCCCGACGAGGACCGAAGCTGGACACAAATATAACGTTCCGTTTAAATTGTCCACCAGCGCAGGAGGGGCGCAGCGCCCCGTAGGAAACGAATTTGAGCAAAACTCAAATGGGCGAGAGAATGAAATGAGCGGAGACAAAGAAGAGACACTGTTGTACGGTCCCTGGCATTTCAACCCCAAAGCAAGTCGAGCTTCACCCCGAGGGCAGAGCACCCTGTGCTGCCAATGGAAAGCACATGCAAATTGCTACGAGCACGAGACCAGTTTAGAGAGAGAGAGAGAGAGGCACACAGGCAAGAAAGTCGTAAAATAAACTGTAATTACACTTGCATTGAAATGGCATTTGAGTTTCCATTCGTCTGTCACTTATTAGCATTTGTAATTTGTTTATGAAAATAGTCGTGTTTTGTTTTGTTGGACTGCTCGAGTGTGAGAGTTTGTAAACAGTGCGCAATACGATCGTCGTTTGTGCCGTTTGACATCACTTGTGTGACAGTTCGCCTGTCAGGAAGACAATCTAGTACTGCCCCAAAGATGAGCTGTTTTATCTTAGATGGGATATGGGTGCAGGCAGAGGTGGGTGGTTGATATCACAAAAGCTGGTGTGCGTGTGTGTAGGTGGGAATGACACGGCAGTGTGAGCAATTGAAATTTTCGAACACTTTACGAAATAGGCATCGAGAGCAGTGCATGAATGACGATATTTCATTTCATCATCATCAGCACGATTTCTTGCTGCTTGGTTGAAGTTCATTCGCATTGGCGTGCTCAATTTCTAGATTCACTCGTCTTCTGTGGTGGAACCCAAGGGGATTGACCTTGAATGTATTTTTGAGGACAACCTTGGGAGCACTAAGCGATTTTTGCAAACGATGTTCTCCGAGATTGATGTACCGACTGGAATAAGAATTCACATGCGTCTATATACGGCAGATGAAAATAGGGCAATAATTAATATATAGAACAAAAGGTGGAAGGGATAGATTGAAGCACTTTAGACGACGCACTTAGGTTTACCATAAGGGTCCCTCAGGGCCTTTGGCGATATCCTAGTAGGGTTCATGCACCAGATCACGTGAAGAATTTGGAAAAAAGCATGCTTAGCGACGAGATGTTGAAGCTCTATCTGCCACGAATGAAACGTACCTACATGTCACTCGGTTTAGTCGCTAAACTTGTCGACAGGTGTAATTGGTCTCTCTTGCAGTGAAAGTGTACTGCACAAATGTAGAAATCCGACATTACATCGCCCATGACAGCTGTTGCTACTTTTCTTTGTCCACACACGGTGTGCACTGGGAACTCCTGGGAAAAGAAATCATGCGCCACATGCTATCTGCCGGTTCTGTCTATGAAACCGAAAGTAGACCGAGGAACAATCATCTTTAGGTGGACTTTTGAACTGTTTTTCACTGCGTGGTGCATGACATGAGACAGGAGAATCCTTGACATTGCCAATAGTGTACATCCATCAAATACTCTGATTATTCTCTGATATTTTAAGCTTGGATTGAAGTTATCCATTCAAACCATATAGGTTGTACAATCGTTATATGGCGTGACAAATTTCTCAGACGTGTGATTTAACGAAATGGGGAATTCAATCGGTTGCTGTAACCAAGTTCCTAAGCAAAGTCGAGGATAAGTGAAAATCTGTCTTCTCAGACTAGCAAGTGTTGGCTTCCTTCCGTACACGCACGCTGCTTTCTTACTTCGGCGGTGGCTCTTTATTAAAGAACAGTCACCAGCAGAGTCAGAGTCACCAACACGGTAGTACGCTTGAAATTCCGAACGGAAGTGGCTATGGTTCGATGCTTTGGACACAAATGGCACGAATGTTCTCATCATCACTTTTTTCGAGATGCCCCTTAAAAGCAACTCCATTAGGAAGGCAACGTACATACGTTCATACACATTTTTTCAAGACTCTTACTTTGACGCAAGATAAACACACCATAAATTTACTCGGATTTCAAAAAGGTGTACAAGTTCAAACCAGCATTCGATTCTGATTCCTTGGTTATCGTGTTAACGTACATGAGTTAGTTCAAATTATCTAAAGATTGTCTCGCCCACTTCAATTTACAGAGTGTTGTGAGCGCCGTAGAGTCATTTCATTTACATATTAACGAGTGTAAATACGCATGCATACGTTTTTTTTTTTTTCAGCAGAGTATTAACTCAACTTATGAGTATTGCAATTTAATGCGAGATTAAGACAATTTTAAGGGATATCATGAGTTTGTATCAAGTCGAAGCTCTAAGCTTTTTTTTTTTGAAAATAAAACAGTAATTATTAATGGGAAAGTAAAAACATTTTATTCAAAGTATTGGCCATTGTTTTCTACACATTTTGACCACCTTTCTGGCAATTTGTGAATACCACGCCAATAAAATTGTTCGTCTTCTAAGGCAAACCAATCAGACAACCAATTTTCGACTTCTTCGTAGGAATCGAAGTGCTGCTCAGTCAATGCGTGTCCCATCGATGAAAACAAATGGTAGTCGGAAGGAGCCAAGTCTGGTGAATACGGCGGGTGGGGTAGCTGCTCCCAGCCAAGTGTTTTGATTGTACCCTGAACCGGTTTTGCTTTGTGTGCAGGTGCATTGTCATGGAGCAAAATTACCTTGCCGTGTCTTCTGGCCAATTCTGGTCGTTTCTCGATCAATGCATGGTTCAAATTGATCATTTGTTGTCGGTAGCGATCAGTATTAACAGTTTCACCAAGTTTCAGGAGCTCGTGGTACACCACACATTTCTGGTCCCACTAAACACACAGCATTGTCTTCTTGCCGAATCAATCTGGTTTTGCAGTCGATGTTGATGGTTGTCCCGGATTAACCCATGATTTTGTAGGATTCTTAAAATAAATCCATTTTTCATCGCCACTAACAATTCGATGCAAAAGCGATTTTCTTACGTGTCTTTGAAGCAAAATTTCACAAGTGTTTTTTCGGTTTTCCATCTGTCTTTCATTCAATTCATGTGGCACCCATTTTCCACACTTTTGGATCTTTCCCATAGCTTTTATGGTAAACGGTCAGAAATTGTTTATTGTGCAACATTTAGCATTTGCTTTTGACTCAAAGTGTCATCTCCATCCAATATCGTTTGCAATTCGGCGTCTTCAAACTTGTTTGGTTGTCTTCCACGTTCTTCATTTCTCACATCAAAATCATTATTTCTGAACCTTTGAAACCATCTTTTGCATGTTGCTTCTGATGGAGCATGATCACCATATGCCTCGACAAGCATTCGATGCGACTCTGCAGCACTTCTGGTACAAAATTCGACATTTTTAACGCGATGAAAAATGTTGATTTTGTCTGTTCAATGACTTGATGTATGCTAAATATTTTTCACAGATGTCATAGCAAACAAACAAAAAAAAACAACAAATGTTCCCTATCGAGACATTTGTATCTTGACGCTCACTTCATACCGGTATTGGTGTGCTTGGTGTGGTGTTCCTTGCGCTCAATGTTGCCAAACCAGGGTATTTCCCGGATTTATAGGTCTTTCATTTCCTGATCTTGTATTCTATTACAAACCCCAGAGCGCGGATCCGCTCCCTATGCAATGTTTGCATTTCTCCATTAATTGGAATTGACACCTCTTTTTGTATGAACTTGTTGCTCTGTGTCATAATCGCTATTAATTTTTTTCCAGTTTCGATCGAATCAATCGTCGGACGATGACATTCAAGTCTAGTCCCAGTCTAAAGTGCGCTCTGACCACAATTTGCTTGTGCAATAAATTTTGTAATTAATTACATTTCTACGAAGTCTTGTAATGCCTGATCGATTCGGAATTAAATTCATGTTCTCAGAAATGAGCTAAAATGAATATCTTCACGTCAGAGATTACGACGCTGATGTAAGATGAGACGTTTGTACAATATTTATTCTCATTTTTCACACCTTTCTTACCACTTCTCCGACGATAGACCCGTAGAGGAAGTGAGTGTGAGCTCAGTCATAGACAGTTTCTAGTTTCGTAGGTTTTCGACGGTGTCAGTGCATACACAGAAGGACCAAGGATTTGTGTTGACTTAACCCTCATGTCGTATGATGAATCCGAACGGCTTTGTTTGAGAAGCTTTTTTCTAGACAGAAAATACTCTTTGAGCATTGTCAGTGACTCGAAAGAGGTGGGGTCGTGAACATTGTTTTCGTCGCACGGAGCAGGAATCGAACCTACGACGTCGAGGTTGGGGTCGACGCACATACCCACAACGCCACGGGCCGCCACGTGCGCATGACTTACAAGCCTAGAATTCCCCATGATAACAAATAACATGGGTGGCGATACAGCCCTCAAAGGACATGACTCTAACTTCACTCGTTTTGTGCGTGCTATTCTTCTGGAAGGGCCCTACAGTTTTATGTCGACTGCCAACTCTTTGAGCAGTGTCAATGAAGCGAAAGTGGTAGGGCCGTAAAAATTTTTTTGTCGTGTCAGGGATCGAACCTAGACGCCGAAATTCAAGTGCATATGGGTCGACGGTCCACAAACCACCAATTAATCCAAAATCAACCTAAACATCAGGAAAAAATGACTCGTGTCAACCTCATTTTAGAATCGATAAATGACATCGACGCCAATTTTAAGTGAATCAACAATCGATTAAAAATAATCGCTTTACGCCACCCTGGCTACTTTCTTGCATTTTCCACAAACTTAGAGAAAGACCCCGAATCGATGTCGAATTTCTCGAAAATTCGATCGAGAACCTTCCCCAAATTCCTTAGACCTCAAGTACTCGACTAAAGCGATAAACAAATCATCAGCCACTCATCGAAATTTTGCCAGAAAGCACTGCATCCCTATTCGAACGACACCGTGTGAGTGCGCCGCAAAACCTGTCCCAACAGCCCCCATGGCCGATCTCATTTCTGCGAACAGTGGTCTCATCGTAGTTCCCAGAGAAAAACAACGTTCCCCACAACATAAACAATAATATTGTGCAATTCACTGAGCAACAATGAGACGAACGATTACCGATGCAAAACACGCTGCATTCCTCCATTGGCCGCTGCAGGCCGGCGACGTTCTCATTTCTTGAGCATTCAGCAAACACTGCGAACCGCTGCAGCAGAGCGCGCGCGGCTTGCATTTGGCTAATTGGAGTGTCTGTTGTTGTCGATTTGACGGCAACAAACGTACGATACGATGCTATTTTCGGGTCTCACACGCTAACGATGGCTTCCAACTCACTTCACTTCGAATGTTTGTTTGACGAAAAAGTGTTCGTTGAGTTTGGCTGGACGCCAGCAGCAGGCCGCTTGATTGACGTTTCTCGCCAGGAAAACGTGTTGAAATTGAAAATGACAGAAACACCAGAAATAAACAGAGAAACAGAAAATAATACGTATACGCCATACGCTCGGCGGTTTTGCTTTGACAACGATCACGTGACCGTTGGATTTGATCGGAAAATCTGAAGATATTCCGTTTGTTGTTCGGCCGAACGTGGATGGCGCTGACACTTCTTGCGAGCAAAGTGGTGGTCTACAATGTGAACACAGGTAGCTTCGTGTTCGAAACGAACACGGTTCGGTTGTTATTTTTAGACAAGCAACGACGGCAGTGTCCACTGTTCAGTTTCGAGGTGGATGATATGTTTACACTGTTACACGAGGTGTATCGTGGTATTGTTGTGCATTGTGATGCAAATGACCGGTTGTAGGTGGCACAGTTTTGGTGGCAAAAAGCTACCCGCTGTGCGTCATGAGAGCGGAATGCACCGCGATGGCTTAATTTAGACGCGGAACTACGTTGATTGGAATGCACAATTGATGCAATTGGCTGTTTGTTGCCTTTAATTGGTGATATTTTTTTTCGGGGGAACGAAATATACGCTTCGAGGGATTGCCCCCTGAGTGGTGCAAGGAATTTTCAGCTATTTAGGGGATGTGCTGGTAATCATGGGGAATTTTGTTGACATTCAGAGGAAATGGGAATTCATCGTTTAATAAGAGGATGCATCCGTTTTTCATGAAGCAACACATTGGTCTTTGCTTTTGGGAGTGTTTAAGTCATCTGGGGGTTGAACTTGGGCAGATGCTTTATGTGGCACTACACTCCTTACCTTACCTTTACAGCAAGCGCGATCTCTGGCTTACTACTTCCAATAGCCCCCCACCAGGTTCTTCTAAATTTGTGTGCGCCACCTTAGCTCCCTTCCTCTTATGCTCTGATTAACGACACTCCACCAGAACTGATTGATTGATTTCTACTATCACTTCTAGAATACACTCCACTGCTTGCTGACAATGAGAAACACTTTCATTCTGCTCCATAGGGCGTAACAAAAGTTCATGATGTAAGCTTAACCACACAGGAGGGACGCGCTTGAACTGTGCAGCGTATCACATTTCATTCGATGTTGTCGGTAGATAATCGACATTTCCGAATAAATTAGCGTCTGGTTTGTGGTTTACGTATAGTGTTCTCGTGTTCTTACGTTCTGATCTGTGTTCTGAATCACAAGTGGGTTTTGACCTTAAGTGCTGCTTTTTGTGGAGGGTGATTGTTCAAGTGATCAGTTGTTCATTGTCAAAGGAATCACTGGCAAACAGCAAAAGTTTATGGAATATTGTATTTTTGTCGATAAATTAATGTTTACTGTATGTGAATGTTGACTGCAAGTAGATTTTCGAGCATACTGCTTGGCAAGTTTAATGTTGTCGACTGGAGCTACATAGCAACCGGTAAAGACGAGTAATGTGACGGATTCCCACAGCAAAAAGGTCTACATGCTTTTTGCCATCCGCCCAGTCACGCCTCGAGACGAGAAATAAATTGCCAACTGAACAAAGCTTCATTTGGTCCATCAATTCAGATGGCCCGTGGAACTGCGCAACCACCAGCCTCAGTTCATGTCAGGCAAAAGAGAAGTTCGGACCACCTATAAGCTGGATCGACCGTACATTCTTCCCGTAACATTGGCATCGATCGTTTCGGAATCCATTGTTCATTCTTTGTCTTAGAAGACAATATTTGAGGGACTGTCGATTTTGATGGTTGCCCGTGACATTGTGGGTTTGTGCGTCGACTCAACCTCGACGTACTAGGTTCGATCCCTGGTCTGTGCGAAAAAAACAATTTTCACGGTCCCACCCCTTGTGAGTCACGGACAATGTTTCAAGAGTACTTGTGTCTAGAAAAAGCTTCTCAAACTTGGTCGTTCGGAGTCGTCATGTTCCTTCTACTCAGGAGATAACAATTGCTAGCACAACACGAGTGGTTGCTGAGAAGCTAGGAACTGGGCTGTAGCGACACCCATATTATTATATTAGGCTTTCCAGGATAAAATGGCAATGCTGACTGAGAACGTTTGACTTTGACACATGCCAAGATTGACATGACTGCAATCCCATAATAATCCCAAATAGCTCTTTACAGTTTACTTAATCTTTCTATGTGGAACGAGTCATGGAACATGTAACTACGCAGAATTCTACTGTAAACCATAAAATACCTGCCCTAATCTTGACCAAGAAATATTCAAAAAAAACTATGTAGAACACTCGTAACAGGGAGAGACTTTACAGAAATACCCTCTAGAAGGGTTGTCAAATTCCTAAAAGCAGCACTAGATCCTAGAACAAAAAGGGGGGTACAATCGATCTGTATGGTCGTAGTACTAGTGCCTGCATGACACAGAAGACCCTAGATTCTTCAAATTGATTGACACGTGAGCTATCAAAAATGGAACACTGAGGAACCACGCCGAATTAGGTACTTTACTTTACCTAGATCCATCACGGATTGTGTCTAGGACAACACTTCATAGACATTTTCACAATTGCGGTAGATTCATCTTAGACCTTCTTCCGAAGGATCTCGTAAAGTCCCCCAGACTACCACTGCCAGGACAGAAGATTAACGCATGTATTGATAGACAAGCAGCCATCAAAGCTATTGCCATCTTCACTGCAAACTCTAAACTTGTACTTGTAGAGGAATGCCGGACCGAGCTAGCGTTGTTAGAAAGCCAACTCAAAAATTCTCACACCGCGGCCAAGTTAAACTAGAATTTACCATCCAGCTCCAGCTGAACCTCCTTGAAATAGCTTACCTCACATGTGCCAAACTGATAAACTGTCCCACAGCAACAAACTGTGCTAAATCAAGAAAAAACATGGCCTGGCCAGACTTTCTCCTTCGGCGAACTTCACATGATGTCGCTAGATTGCTGACGGGTATTACAACTGGAAAGTATTCAACTCGGTGTAAAGTGAATACACAATATGCTTCGGCGGGTGAAGACAAGGAGATCAAATTGCACGTATTTATGAACATTTTTTGTCAAACCGTATTTTTCTGCCTCGTTCAGTTCCTAGTTTGAGTTCGGTAGGGGTACGCATGGTGGACGTGGTCTATCTGCTCTTCTCTCGTTCCTTCTTTGCAATTTTGAACTTTGGGCTGTTTTTTTCTGGGGTGTCTCATCAAGCCAATTTAGTTGAGTGAAACAGAACGTACACATTTTGTCATAGCGAATGTGTATATAATGCTAATAGTGTCCCAAGATTAACTTGACTTATGACAATCGTGGCTTGGCACATCACTGGACTGGAAGTATTCTTTGAAAATGTAATCAAAGCTTAAGTGTAAGACAATGCTAAGTATATCCGTGACCTAATGTCTTTCCTTCTGCTACACAGATCCTGGCTGAAAATGCACTTGCGAGTTTGCAATTCGACCCAATGTGCTGTTTTTCTGCAAGTCGCTATGCGCCACCTCTTCCATCTGAACCCGAAACAATCGCAGTATTTCCAACATAAGAAGTTAAAGGCATTTATTCATTAAAACACCACTCCAGATTAAAGGGAACCAAAAATAACTAGCTAAACCCCTTACACTCCATCGCTGCTAAAAATACACCATCCGACCATGCGACACTTGCCAATAAATTGCACCTTTCAAGCAATATTTCACTGCCATGTGCTTCTTGAGGGCATATACGCGAAACAATGAGATATTACTGCAACTGCCCGGCTACCTACTTTACGTCACTTTACAGCGATTTAATGGCCGATAATCGCCACAGATAATCACTGAGAGCGACGTAATGAAACCGCTTCAAATTTACAACACACTTCGCATTTGAGTAACTATTCGTTACCTTCCATTATTCTTGAATTGCCTGATTATTTGTGTAAGTGCAATTAGATATGCAGTGTTACTTAACCCTTTGGCCGACTCGGTTGGGGTGATAAATGCCGCGTTTAAACGGCGTGTGGGCTATTGAACTCGCAGAAGGGTGATGGTGGGGTACTTTGATTTGTTTTAGTAATTTGTTTGCGACGTTTTAGTTGTCAAGGTGAGGGCTTGAGGAAGTTTAAAGAAATTGCAAGCCATGAAGGCGATTGGTGGAACATGTGCGTGTAGTTTGGAAATGAAAGCAGTGGATTCAGGACCAGCTTCTGGTACGAGTGATGCTATGAATATAATTGCCATGAAGAGGATTTACCAGGCTGAGTGAACAGATCAGGCTAAATAAATGACAGCCAATTTGACAAATATAGCTTTAACAATATGGCGGCTATCTACTGTCAGAATGTCAAACTGTCAAAAAGTCCCCATTGTAAGAAACATTTTCAGCCAAAAGCCGCTTCCAAAATGCATGCATAACTGTCGGAAAAAGGTTTCAAACAGATGATGGACAAATCTAACTGCTTCACCTTCTTTAGAACGATGAAGGAGGATGGATCAAGTGGTCGAAAAGGGAAGTTGGCAACACCATCGCTGCTGTGAAACGAGAGCCTCTAAAATGTTTCAAAGTCCTTCAAAATTTCGACATTCACAGAAGTCTACTACATTATTACCCCTCGAACAAAAGAATGAGGGAAATCCGTGTCCCATAAATCCAATTAACTTCCAGTCTAGTCAGTCTATCTTTACAGTATCTGTATGTGCACTTCAGCGCAAGATAGGCTTCTATATTCAGATTTACGACGACGGGCTGTATTCATTTAATTTATTCGCTCTTCAGTGCGAATATTTCGTTAACTACCGTTTGTAAAGCAAACTGATAAAACATTCCTGATAACCAGCCGCTCGCCATCAGCTTCAGATGTAAATGAACTTCATTTGCTTGTGTGTTATCTTGACTCTCAGATGATTGTTGCCAAAAAAAGACACAACAACAGCAACCCTTAGCCTCTTATAACTATGCGTTGTTTTTGTGTGAGAAGCCTGACGTGAGGCACTGTTGATCCACAAACTGCGGCATGTCACCTATTTTTAGACACATAAACAGGATTTTTGTTCTCTCTCGAGGGGCCCCCGATGTCACACCCCACAAGTTCTTGAAACACCTGAAGGGGCGTGCATGCCGTAAGCCCGTAAGTCGCTCATCGTTTATTCTGAGCAAATATTGCATCCGTCAGATCGTCGTTCACATTTAATTGCGTGTTTTATATCAATTCGATCAGCTGGCTTTTTTTTCGTGTTGAGCTTCTCGCGTTGGAGCTTTTGTTGATTTGCCTGTGTGTGTATGGGGACGGGTGGTGTATGTGAGTACAAGTTCTCGATCTCGAGCCATGAAGAAAATAATCAGAACAACATCGAGAGGAGGTTTGCATGTCTCGGTTATTTGTTGGGGGCCTTGTTAGGTTTATCTTGACGCGGCTCGCTCGTAGTCTTGTTCTCACTGATCACTGAAGTACATCTACCCCCCCGAAAAGAAAAAGAAAAAACAACACACAGAAAAACAACTTTAAATAAAAATAAATGTATCTCAAAGGGAAGAAGAGGAAAAAAATACGCGACGAGTGTAATAAATGGCAACGTTCAGTGTTTTGTTAAATAAATAAATAAATTTCTTCAGCTCGATTTGCATATTTTTATATTTATTTCGTGAAACTTGTTTTGAGAGTAATTTTTGTGTATCTTGGTTGTATCTCCACAGAGGGTGAATAATTGAATTGAATTTCAACTCGTACTGATTGATACAGAATTAAGTAGGTGATAATTGAAAGTGAGTGGCTGTGCGATGCGATTGGTGATGCGCCGTGGCGATGATAATGTGATGCTGATCATGTGTTTGTACGTCTAAATGGAGTGTTATTGTGTTTTTTAAGGAACGTAAATTCTCCTCCTCCACCTCACGAGTGTCTTTTGCAATTCACAAAAAAAAGTGAAAAAAAAGTGATTAAAGTTAAAAATTAAAAAAAAAAAATAAAAAACGAATTTAAGGAGAGAAAAGAAAAGAAAAAAATGGTGGGAAAAATTCTCGCTCTTCGTGCAGATTTCGATAATTTCAGTCGACGCAGCAGTGTGTACGTGAATCCAGAATGTGAGAAATTTTTCGAGCTACCACCGTACATCGCCGCCAGTTCGAATGACTTAACGACAAAATGTCAGTGCTGGCAGCTGAGTGCAGGTAAATACAAATATTCACCAACAAGAATCTAACAACAACTCGTACAAAGTGGAGTGTGCAAATATTGGTAAAGGTTGTTTCAATGGCAATCTCTGCCGATCACACACCGACCGGTAAGGTGCTGTTTTATGGAGCGAATGAATTTTGTTTTTCTTTTTTGCATCATCGCCATATGGCGAGTTTAGATCTATTCTTACCTCGAATGTTTACAAACAAGACCACAGTCAGGCGGTGAGCTGTGCGCTGTGTGGCGAGTGGTGGGGTGTTTTTGTAGTCAATGACTTGTGGGTGGATACGTAAGAATCCCATTTGAAGTTTAATTAATCAGCAATTAAGAGATATAATCTCATGATCAAGTCGAGTCATGCGACTTTTCTCACGCAATGTGTCTCGGTTTTTATTGCGCTGGAAGAGGGAGTGTGTGTCCACTCACCCAGTTATGATGTACTTGTTGTTTGAAGGTGCGAACAATTCGGGCTTACATCGAGAGTGTTTGTTCATCAGGAAGGCTTCCCATGGGAAGACCCAGGACGAGGTGGTTGGACCAAGTCTGCTTGCGCATGGGCATAGATCATTAGGAGTGAAAGTCAATGGCGGATGACCGGGTGGCCTCATGCGGGTCAAAAAATGATGATAGTGATCTAGAGTGTCCCCGTTAGAATCTATGATGAAATACAACTTCCCATTCACTTTGTGACAAATCGTTTGAAATTCTCAACGAAATGAAGAAATAGCCTTAGACTAAGACCATCAAGATAAGACGTCTGATTTGTGCGCATGAATCATTGCCTTTGTGGTTTGCAATCTATGTCTCGAATTACATTTGATTACGAAATAATGCATCAGATTCTATTACAATGATTGACTTTTTGGAAAAGGAACAAAATGCAAGCAGACGTGAGATTCGTTTGAGATGAACAACTACCCATTGGAGAGCATTGTTCCTGCAGAAGTTGACAAATACCAAAGCTAGTCATCGTCAATTTATAGAAGCACCTATTGAGAAGTTTTTCATTTATTTTAAAATAAACTTCTGTTGAACAACCAAACTCGAGGCGTCTTAATTTGAAGTCATATTTTGATGTCACTTCCTCTGGCGATTATTTAGAAATCGTCTTTAAAGTGTCTGATTTAAGAGTTAAGGCGATGAGTCAAACAAGTGAGAACATATAAAGGGTGATTTTTCAAAAGCTATAGGAAAGTTTTTCAAAAAAACATATAAAATTCAGAAAAATGCATGAAATCTTTATTTGAATCGATAGGACGGTCCATACAACTAATGTTTGAAGATTATTTCATGCAAATGTTGAACTTGGCAGCGCCTCAAATGGTCCATCCGCTTAGTCCAATTTTGGCATACTCTTTCCAACATTTCGGCCGGTATCTCACGAATAAGTGGATCAATGGTGTCTTCCAATGCGTCAATTGAAGCGGGCTTGCCTGTATAGACATGAGCTTTAACATTGCCCCACAAAAAAATAGTCTCAAGGCGTTAAATCGCACGATCTAGGCGGCCAATTGACCGGCCCCGAACGTGAAATAAAATGTTCACCGAACTCGCTTCTCTCAATAAGTCCATTCTTGCGCGTGCTGTGTGGCACGTGGTACCGTCTTGTTGAAACCACATGTCATGCAAGTCAAGCTCTTGCATTTTGGGCAAAAAAATTGGATATCATCTCACGGTAGCGCTCACCATTCACAGTTACGTTACGATTTGCATCATCTTTGAAGAAGTACGGTCCAATGATGCCACCAGCCCATAAACCGCACCAAACTGTGACTTTTTCTGGGTACATTGGTAGCTCTTGCAATGCTTCTGGCTGATATTCACAGACAATTCTGCTTATTTACGTACCGGCCTATAGAATCAGCTCTCACCACATCAGCGCCGAAGACCTGCCACCTGATCCGAACAAAGGCGGAACAGTGACAGTGACAGAAGAAGTGCTCTGCTGTGAAATCGTCCTTTCCACAAGCGTCACCGGGGGTATTTTTGTCATTCTTCTTCTTGGATTGGCGCTACAGTCCGGGGTGGACCTGGGCCTCAACCAACATGCCTCTCCAGCCAGCACGATCTTTCGCCAGCTGCCTCCAGTTGCGCATACCAAGTTGGTTGAGGTCCTTTTCCACTTGTGTGCGCCATCTAGTGCGAGGACGTCCTCTGTTGCGCTATCCCAATGGCTCGGTGTCGAAGACTCTTCGGGCCGGAGCTGTGGTGTTCATCCCCTCTACATGACCTTGGCATTTTAAGCGTCGGATCCGAAGACGCTTAACTAGGTACATGCCGCCGAACAGCCCGTACAATGCGTGGTTGAGTCTTCTTCTCAAGGAACTTTCAACGCAAACAGGACCAAAGATTGAACGCAGAACTTTTCTCTCGAAGAGACCAAGTGCGTCTTCATCCGCTCTTGAGATAGTCCAAGCTTCCGCGCCATACACCAGGACAGGGATGATCAAGGTCTTATATAATGTGAGCTTGGTCTTTCGAGAGAGGGCTCTACTACTCAATTGCCTCTTGAGCGCAAAGAAACAGCGGTTGGCAAGAGTTATTCTGCGTTTTATCTCGGTACTGGTGTTGTTGTCCCTATTTACTCCAGAGCCTAGGTAGACGAAGTCCTTTACTACCTCGAAGTTGTAGCTGCCTAAGGTGACGGTCTGACCGAGTCGTCGATGTTGTGTGTCCTTTCTTGATGACAGCATATGCCTTTGGTTTGCCCTCATTCACCGCTAAACCCATTTTTGCCACCTCCGTCTCAATACAAGCAAACGCTTCATTGACGGCTCGCTGAGTTCGGCCAATCACGTCAATGTTGGCCGCGTATTCTAGCAGTTGAACGGACTTTTGGAAGATCGTGCCTCTAGTGTTGGCGTGTGTGTTTCGCACGATCTTCTCCAGGACGATGTTGAAGAAACCACATGAGAGCGCGTCGCCTTGTCTATAACCTTTTTTAACATTGAAGGTCTCGGTGAGTTCGTTACCGACCTTGATGGAGCAGCGAGAGTTCTCCATCGTCATCCTGCACAATCTGACGAGTTTGGCAGGGATGTCAAAACTAGACATGGCGTTGTATAGCTCGTCTCTATGCACACTGTCATATGCGGCCTTAAAGTCGACAAATAGGTGGTGGGTGTCGATCTGCATCTCTTGGGCTTTTTCGAGGATCTGCCGTAATGTGAAAATTTGATCGATAGTGGACTTCCCAGGCCTGAAACCGCACTGATAGGGAGCTTTCATGTTGTTGACGAATGGTTTCAGGCGCTCACACAGAACGGCAGAGAAGATCTTGTAGGCGATGTTAGGAGACTTATCCCCCGATAGTTGGCGCAGTCAAGGGGTCTCCTTTCTTGTGGATGCGATAGTCTTAGCTCCAGAAAAACTGAGTTTGTTTAAAATTGTGAAATTACACCTCCTTGTGGGGCACTACTTGATGCAATGGCCTTAATGGTTGAATCACCAAGAGATGCGTTTTTGAATCTTCTACTGAGCAGACTGATTATTGCTGTAATGTGCTTTCTACGTTATTAGGCCTCTTAAATGTCTAGAAGGGTACCGAGTGTATATTCTTTCACACTCAGAGACCTTTCAATCACGCTTACCCCGTCCCTTAGTCGACTACTTGATTGGAAAAGTCTTTTAGAAACAAAAACGGTTGCTTGGCATCCTTCAGGCAATCTGTGATGCTTATCCAATAATATTTAATGACATCAGATTACTTGATTAAATCTGTGAGATTAAATGTAGGAAAATAACTTCATCCTTGCTTTTGTAAGTTCAAGTTCAATCTTCTGTCAATTTTCCTCGGTCATGTGCTGTTCCTCTATTATCTGTAATTATTGAAGTGATTTAAATCGAAACAATGGAAATCAGTAAGCGCAAATGTGCCCAAACTCGGAGAACACTGCATAAGTGCATGCTAGGCGTTAAGAAAGTCTATTCAACCCAATCTATGGGAACTTTTGTTCAGTTTATATAATCGACTCTCTGACACCTGAGCAAAATGTTCCCCAGCAAATAGTTCAGCAGATCCCATCGATTTGATCTCACACAAACGGCAGGTGTAAGCTTTTTCGATCGAATGATTCGAATGATTTTGATACACAACATATGGCGCTACTGTCCTAGTGAATTTAGGGACAACAACACCAGTACCGAGATCAAGCGCAGAATTACTCTTGCCAATCGCTGTTTCTTTGGGCTCAAGAGGCAATTGAGTAACAGAGCCATCTCTCGAAACACCAAATTGACCTTGTATAAAACCCTGATTATCCCAGTCCTGCTCTATGGCGCAGAGACATGCACGCTATTGAAAGCGGATGAAGAAGCTGTTGGTTGTTTTGAGAGAAAAGTTCTGCGCACGATCGTTGGTCCTGTTTGCGTTGATGGCGTTTGGAGGAGAAGGTTCAATCACGAACTGTCTTGGGATCCAACGCTTAAGATGGCTAGGTTATGTAGAGCGGATGGACACCACAGCTCCGGCCCGAAGAGTCTTCGACACCGAGCCATTGAGACAGTGCAACAGAGGACGTCCTCGCACTAGATGGCGCACACAAGTGGAAAAGGACCTCAACCAACTTGGTGTGCGCAGCTGGAGGCAGCTGGCGAAAGATCGTGCTGGCTGGAGAGGCTTGTTGGTTGCGGCCCAGGTCCACCCCGGACTGTAGCGCCAATCAAAGAAGAAGAAGTCCTAGTGAATTTGAGCCAAGCTTCTGTAGTGGTGGTGGCCGGTGGCGTTGTGGGTATGTGCGTCTACCCCAACCTCGACGTCGTAGGTTCGATTCCTGCTCTGTGCGACGAAAACAATGTTCACGACCCCACCTCTGACTGTCACTGACAATCCTTAAAGAGTATTTCCTGCCTAGAGAAAGCTTCTCAAACAAAGCCGTTCGGATTCGGCATAAAACTGTAGGTCCCTTCCACTCGGCAGCCCATCAGACTGCAGGCATTCTTTGAAATGTCACTCCAAATTTATCGGCTGTTTTTATTTCTAAAATGTGAGTTGACACACAAAAGAAACCATCAGCTAACGCCATATATTTCGACATGTGGAAAGGTTTGCGCTATCAATTGCGTTCTTATGTGTTTTTACGTTGCTCGAGGTTGCACTGCGCAGTATTTTATGCATTGCTTTCGTGCTTCTCGTGTTGAGGACAGTTAAAGAACATTTTCCTGACTGTTGTACTCTTTGGACAATGGCAACTTTTTGACTCAAGAGAGGTGGTGTCGTGAATTGCGGATGTTATTCGTGAGTGACATTGAACCTCACTGGGTGTCACTATGTCAGAAAGAGCTTGCCAAAGTTGTCCGCATGGAAGATGCATAAAAGTGTACTTTAGGTCAGGTTTTGGAAGAGTGTTAGTTGACCATCGCTTCCACTCGGAAGCCAAAGGGTCCAGTGTGGATCCCTTCATTTAGGGTCGGCACAACTCTTTCTAATTTGTCCTTTCACGTGGTGGCAGAAACAACCCAGTGCTCCTTATGATTTGCAAATGTTCCGATATATCCGATGTCTCTGTGAATGGCCGGCAGTGTTAGGTGCCGATTCTGGAGAGCTGGGCAATGGCCGTCGTTCTTCTTGACACGAGCGAGTTCAGATCCCCAGGTGAATGTTGAAAGACTCGACTTAGTCCTCGTCGCCGCACCTCTGGCAGAGATCACTGGATTTCTGGTTCCATTTCCTGAGCATTGATCCGATCCTGTGATCCCTACGACGAGTATACATACGAATAGAGTTTTGGTCCAACGCCAGGAGTTTCTTGGTTTTGCAGATCATTAAGCTCTGGCCGCGTTGATCTTGTCCAAGACGAGTTGGCTTCTTTTATTGTTGTGTCATACACGATGCGACATAATGCACCGATCGGTGGTTCCAGTGATGTGTCCACTTGGCTGATGTCCATTTCAGGTCATTGTCTGGCCAATTTATCCGCTCTTTCATTCCCTTGAGTTGTGGCCCGGGACCCAGCAGAGTTCGGTCTTGTGGCGTCTAATGGACCTCAGTGAGTCGCCACATTTCATGGCAGCCTTTGATCTCGTTGTAAAGGATCCTATTGGCTTCAGTGCAGCCGAGTGGTGGGACGTCGGTTTCTTATAAGTGTTCGGCTGGTTTCTCTATTTCCAAGATCACTGCCTGGAAGACGCTGCACATATCAGGGAGTATTAATGATTCCTATTTATGTAGTGCTCGAGTAGAACCCGGCCTCAGTACCTGCGTCCATTTTCGATCCGTCGGTGAAGAGGGCTGTTTAGCAGTCGTTGACAACGAGTCACACTAGCTACTCGTTACTGGTGTTTTGAGTGACAGACTTTTCAGTGTGGGGCGATATATAGTCGGTCGTAGCTCTGACGCTGCAACCTTGTTTCCTCCCCGATTTGAGCTGAATGTCAATAGTTGGCTTGTTTCCACAAGGAGGACTCCTTAGTAGTTAGAAGGCGCTTTTCGCGACGCAGCCTTTTTGTGATTTGCTGTACAAAAGTGTGTGTACTGAGGATTCAGTAACCTAGTTGAAGCCAGGACTAGGTGTACATGCCAGTGTCGCACCACCCATTTATCAGCGAAATTGAAATCTCCTCCGTTGTCCTTTATGGATTCTCCATAGACTTGACTAAAGCCTTAATTCCAGATGCTCTTTATTAGTTTACGAGTATCCTCACAGAGACTTCATCCAGACTTCTCTCCATAGTCAGCTCCTAACTCTGCACTGTCCCCACCAGTCCCGAGGTCACATCCACGACTCTGTCCATCCTCAGCAGTCACTCCCGTTCCGCCGTCAACTTCCATCAACACACCGTTTGTTTTCGTGTCAACCTGATAGCCCAGCTGTCACCATTTGGATTAACTAATCGCCGGGCGACAACATTTCGCCCACAACGCCTTGCCGTTGAATAATTTTGTTTCGTTTTATCTGCGGTAGCAAAAAAAAAGTACATAACTCTCGATAAATTTTGTAAACATTTCATTTCACAAAATTCACTTCGATTACAATCCAGTCCGCAGTCAGATAAGATAAACTGCAGCCGCTGCGAGTGGCGCTCAACTGTGGTGTGGTGGCTAATCAATGTGAACTTTCATCTGGTTAATGTTTTATGATACCCTCTCCCTCCGCCGACAGACCCTCGCTGATACGCACGCACTTTTATATTGAAATATAAATTAAATGAACGACAATCAATGAGCCAATTGATGGCTCTAAGGCCCCACCTCCCCACACAGTGGCACTGTCTCCTTTGTGTGTTGGCACAGCAAAAGGAGCTGCGCCTGAAGAAGATACAAACTCTCGGTAATTAGATACTCTCGGCGCAGGAGGCAGGCAGGGCACGGCCACATCTGCCCGGCTCGGCTCACGAACAGCGCATACTACTCCAATTAGGGTGACACTTGCTGGCGCCCACAGTATCTAATTGAAACAATTTGCCGTTTGTTTTTTTACATTTTTTTTCCGTCTTTGTTATTGTTGATTTTTTTCTGCCTTGCCAGGATGGCGGGGTCTGCACTTGACACATGAGACTCGAGGGGGCTTGTCAAACATGAATTGACTGTTGAACGGACAAAGGAAGAGCTTGAGGTCGAATAATTATCGCACCTTAATTTTGTTACTAATTCCGCGAGTGCGGTGTGTTTACTTATTGATTATGGCAATTTGAGGTCTATTTTTGGATATTTTTTCTTCGTTCAATTCGAGAGCGAGCCCGACCCGCTTTCGGGTTTCAAAATAAACTCGGTGCGAGTGGGCCTCGGGGTGCGCGATGGATGACTTAGAAATTGTGCAGCCTTCGCAGTAGCAGCTGACGTCATTGCTTTAAATAATCGTGACATTGGTCTTCCCCCGACCATGTGATGTGTTTATTGTTCTTGATTATTATTATCGTCAATTTTTTTGTTCGCTCCTCCTTTTTTTTCGTTATTTTCGATGGAGTTCGGCGGATACAGGGATGATTGGGGGATGGGATAGATGAATTTGCATGTGAGGCCGCCGTGTGGAGGTCAGTGGAGTCGGTTTTATTTATAGCGGAATCCTGTTTTTGGCGTATCGGGTGGCGTGTGGTTTGGTGCTCACCTGCAAGTGACTTGCGAGGGGAGTGAACTGTGCGCTTTCGCTGTCTAAGTTGGGGACAGTGAACGTGGTCTGTCGTTGGAGGAAGCGGTGGCCATTTTGTGAGAGACTTCTTCTGCTGTCGGTAGAGTGCAGCGTTATTTGAAGGACATGATGGGAGGTAGACAAATTTGGGAAAATGGAATCAATCTTGAAATCTTTAATAATAATATAATAATATGCGCGGCGCTACAACCCGTAGAGGGCCAGGGTCTAGCTTCTCAGCAACCACTCGTGTTGTGCGTTCTCTCTCAAGTAAAAGGGTCCTTCAGTTTTATACCGACTCCGAATGGCAAAGCTTGAGCATTTCTGGACAAGAAACACTCTTTGAGCATTGTCAGTGACTCAAAAGAGGTGGAGCCGTGAAGTGAAGTGCTTTTGTCGTACAGACCAGGTATCGGACCTACGACATCGAGGTTGGGGTCGACGCACATACCCACAACGCCGCGGTCCAAGAAACCTTTAATACTGAAGACAATAATACTCTTCTCTATGGGTGACTAGATGGTGGACTAAATGGTGCTGATGCTTGTAAGTTGACAGTAAACAATGTCAGTCTTCTGTGGACGTAGAACTTTAGGGGACCTCAAAATCATTGAGAGAAATGTATGCAAAATGGAAAGGGGCTTTTGCACTCTTATAGCACACACTTGTCTTGAAAGGCTTTTGTTGTGCTTCGTTGGATGCAAACCACTTATCAACAGCCAGTATGTTAGAATTAGCTGAATTAGCTTCCATTCAACACCCACAAAAAGCTAGAAAAATCCTTGGCATCTGAACGGAAACTAAAACAGTTTTGTGAGATGAAATACTTGAGAAGTGGTACATTTGGCACCTGAACATCTATAATTGTCTAATTTCACAGAATGGCGCAATAATAATAACAATATGGGTGGCGCCACACTCCGTAGAAGCTATTTCTAGACACTTATTTCAAGACTCACAGACTCCCAGACCCATAATGGCCGCCACAGAATGACGTATTAAATAATTTACCGAACAAAAATTAGTGTAAACAAAGATAACGAGTTGTCATCACACAGGATTTGAATAAAATGGAAAATAAAAATAACTTGAGATTGAAACAATCCAGAGATTGGTATTGTTTAATTGAATCATAAAGTACATAGGATAGGATTATTACACGGCTTTTCTGGCCCATACTACTATATGGTGTCGGAATTTGTAGACAGACAATTTCCAATGGCTCAAAAGAGTGCAACGAATGCACCTTCTTTTTAATTTTCACCGATGGCATTATTCAGTAGACAGACTGCGGTTATGTGCGACCTCCTAAATCTCGAGCTACACTTGAAGAAGAACCTCTCTACCAGCATTCACTTCCCAGATCATACTGGGTGTCTGAACATCAGACGCTGGGTGGTCCTTTACAAATTTTCGCAGATGGATTGAAGATGGACGAGGATCTAAACACTCAATTGTCATCCCCACCATTAAATGACTGTAACGTTTCCCACACAGAAACTGTAGCTATGTATTAAGAAAACTCTTGTTTGGTCAACAGCAAGATATTGGCATCTGTTTCGGTAGCCAGGCCAGGCCAGGCCAGGCGATCAAATCTCTGAGCGCTGTCAATTTTAACTAGAACAGTTTCATGAATTGCTGTCCATGCCTCAACGAGAAGGCTAAGTGTGTTAACTTCCTACACATGTGGGACGCTGTGACATTCCAGAGAATTCTGAGGTTCACGAACATCCAAGAAGGAGTACTAGTGCCGTACTCTCTCCTTGTAGAGATATACCATCCATCTATGCCTAGTGCTATCGCAAAACATCCATTAAAGCCTGAAACGCTTACTCGTGAGTAGATGGTCAACTGGCACTAAGTGCCTCATTGCAAAACTGATATGTGATCATCGATCCTAAGAACAACAATGTCATGACCTCAGAACCACTATTGACGTCGCAACCTTGCATTTTGCAATTGGTAGGTACACAAGCATCTAGATTACACATAATATTTATATAACTATAATGAATTGACTTTTACGGAGACGACGAGAAGGAAGAACTACTGTACACCCTCTATGCAGTTGCAGTGCTCCGCATCGTGACACTACTGCTGTCAGCAGTCAGGCAAGCTAACCTAGTCCATACACACACTTTTGTCGACATTTAGGGGACCAATTTTGAGTACACGTCTTCTTGGAGCTCTCGGCAGAGAATCAATCTTCTAGCGCCAGGAACCTCCCTCTATTCAGTATTCAGCAGGCAATAATGGGGTGTATGAAAGTTTATTTTTCTGCTCTATCACAGGATCGCCTATCATTGGATGTCTTATAAGCTGCCTCCGTCTTCATAAATGTTACGTAATTAGTTCAGTTCAGTTCAGTTTATTACCATGCACCTCCAGACGAATAATCAAGGACTCCTAAGCTTGCCAATTCGCTTTTCTTAAGTTGCACCCGCAGGGAAATAATAAGGTAAATGGTGCAAATGTGCGTCAGAAGAAACCATCCACTTCGTGACCAGTGGCCGAATATCAAAAGTTAAGTCATTACAGAATTAGGAATGCGAACAGGAAGAGTTTTAACGATGTTAACGGGCATGAATTAAGTTATCTCGGTTTCATAAAGACACTGAGTGATATGTTCAGGCTGATGCCCATATGCGACAAGAACCAAGATCAACAGTGCCATCTTCTGCCGATTCCTGGTATAGACGTATAATAGAAAACAACAAGTAATCTCCATCGCAAAAGGTCATTTGTGACTTTCATTTATCAGACCAATGTTGCTTGTCTGCAGTTACCACATCCTCGTCCTGCCACGGGATAAACAGACAAACTTTAGCTAATTTCCCATGAGGCCCACTCTCTTCGACAACGAGTGGTACCACATTGACAAGTGTGCTTGCAACAAGTCTACATCTCAACCTTCACAAGAAACGTCTTCTGATAGCCATCACCCCAGAGGTTCATGTGGAATCACGATGAATACTATGTTACTTCTAACCTTGAGTATATTTTTATTCATCTGCATGTGTTGAAGAGAGTCTTTGACGTTGCCATGTTTCCGACTTGAAACAGTCCACAAATGCCTTTGTCTTTTTTCCAGCAATGGGTGCTTCATTGTAAATATGAACATTAAATCGATGTTTCATTTGAACAAAGGATTAGTGAAAAAGCTGCCCTCCATCTGCAAGGAACTGAAGTCTAGTTTTTTCTTTGCATTCGGCTACTACCCGCGTATTAAAAGTTGTCACACACCATCTGTGGTACCTTTTTTGGATGGTCAACATTTTTGTAAAAGTTTCGTTTTGTGTCAGCTTCTCTTAATCTGTGTGCTATGTGTGGCGCTACACCCCGAAGTGGACCTGAGCCTTGCTATCGCAATAATCATTCGTGTTGTTCGTGTCCTTTTCTCACGAGTTTAGGCCTCTTAAGCGTCATAATTCGAACTCCTGCAATTTCCTGTTGCGATGGTTTTGAACAAAGCACTGTATCAATTGCAATTGCTTTTTGTGTTGGGTACCTACTCTCTCTCATCACCTCCAACAAGACGCAAAACGACGCACTAGTCTTGCATTCGTTGTGTAACTCAACAAAGACTGATCAGCTGATGATGATCCTCTTATCTGGCTTTACTCTTAAGTACAAATTAAATTTATTTACTTGTTCTTCCTTTAAGACCCCATCGCCTCCCATGAGCGTTAAGTGCGTTTCAGCAGTATTCCTTCCCCGAGCGGTTAAGGTTAAATGGATATCAGACCTCGGCGAATATGACAATTATTTAAATCGCCTTCTTAATGCATTTTTGATTCGCTTTTGTTTGTTTTAACATTTCGCTGATCGAATTCGTCGGTGCGATGATGACACAAAGTCTGTGTCGGACAGATGATGAGCGAACTAATTCAGTTCAATTATTTGCAATTGAATTCAGTTCTTTTTTGCCCTCCTCTTTTTTATTTTTTCTCCAGTTCAGATGGGTTATTTTGTGACCACACATTTATTTGTTGACTATATTCTGCCTTCTGGGAAACAGTGAAATTAATTTGTTTACTCCACAAGTTTCAATGGTGAAAAAGGGGATTTATTTTTTGAACATCTTTTGTTGGGTGTTGAATTTCTTCGTGAAAAGCTTTGGTCATAGTTTACTCTGATGTGCATGGGTTAGGTGGTGGATGCATGGATGCATAGAAATATTTGATTTTGCGTATTACTTTCAGTTAATAGTCGACAAGACAAACTTTACATCATGACTAAGAGCTAGTTATTCCATTCAGTTGAATATCTCTTTCTGAACCAGTCTTTTATGCGCCAGCGTGTAGAGTACGCAGTCGTGTTTTGCGACTATAAGGCCAACAATCAACTCCTTTTCACTCTGGTCTCGGCTGTACCGTGAAGGACTAGTGCTCGCAAAAGCCAGGACACACACGACAAGAGAAAGGGAATTATTATAAGCGAAACATTTACAAACATTTTATCCCACCTCCTTCACCCATCCAAAGCTTTGTATTAGTATGGTACGCCAGTCAATCTTTGGGAATGCATGCTTGTTATTAAATCTGCTGATGCGAAAATGTCGCCTTAGATGATCATTTAGCCAAAATCTAGATCTTAAGTCTCGGTGTTCAAGGAATAGACAGTGTTGTGTGCTGTAGCCTGATTTTAAGTTCGTGCTTTTGGCACAAATTCAACTGAAAAATCAGCCGAGACTACTCTCTGGCGATTCCCGATCATGTGATCTTTGACAGTGGTCACTACGGTCCCAAAGCTTAGATCATTTCGCATCTTTCTCTGTCTCCTTCCTGCCTTCACAGTAAATGCCGACATGCCCATGTCCACGTGGACACGCACTCTTTGAACGAAAAGATTGTCCGATGGAAATATTACAAATTACGTGCGAAGAAGAAGCTTCAACAAAAATTTAAAATCGATGGAATTTGTTGAGTGCCCAAACGTGATACCCGAATATGATAAATGCATGGCGCGTGGTTAGGTCGATGTCATCCGCAACAAATCACGCAAATTTACTCACCACCTTATCTACCACATGTGCAATATGGGCATGATCAATGCTTGTATCGACGTACAAAACTCCGAAGTCAGTAAAATTGTGCGAGTTTATCACGGAAGTGACCACTTGTCTAACAAAATCCGATCGCCCATCGAATTTGCAATCGAAAATGGCAGCTAAGAGGGGTCGAGTCAATGCACTCCTTTGCCACCAAAAGATATATATCTACACGAAATTTGCGCCTCATGAACACAATTTGTTTGCTGGAAATGTCAATTTAATCATTGGCTCATCAGTGGAAAGCACTGTTGAAACAGGAATTTTACACAACCTGACAAGCACCGTCGTTGATTTTTGATCAAAATTTAATTTTCATAAAACTTTTTTTCGTTTATTTTCAACAAAAAACGTCGACCATGCAGAGGCACCTCTTAATTTTTTGTCAGAAATGCCCAGATGGCCTTTTGGGCACGCACTCTCTGTGAAATCACCTGGAACACACTTTGGTGGGTTACATAGAAAGTCTAAGAATCAAAGTTGTTTAGAAGTGTCTCCTCTACATGTCAGTGGGCATTAAAGTCCAATGCATTTGTCCATGTCTTAAATTGTTTTATGGCGAGACGAATTGCCTGCACACTGATTGCATGATGACGACCGATTTCACGATGGAATTCGCTTTGCACAGATCTGCAACTTAGACATTTGTTAACCACTTTGACACGTCCCACAAGCTTGAAAGACCTATGATGAAATGGCAACTCTTGCTGATTATTAGCTAGATGTCATTGATGGTTTTGACAGCTGCTGAAACATGTGAATTTGAAAAGCTGTCATTGCCATCTGGTCGCTGCTTATGATGTACAGAGATGTTTTGTTTTCAAGTTGAATCCAAAGTATGTTCGCATTTTGTAGAATTAAAAAAGAAGACAGGGAGAATGACACAGGATGCAAGAGCAATCTGTCATGAAGTTTTAGAAACCCAGTTAGTTGGGATAAAACTGTCATTTAGGCAGCTTCAGGTGCTTGTCCTCTATAGCCTTGAGCAGCTCTCTGATTGTCTGGCTATTTCTCAATAACATCCACACATTTTGGTTTAGATAAACCGATCTCGTAACCAGGTCCTAAAACACAAATGAATCTCTCACTCGAGCCACTGCAAAGATCTCGTGTGCGATTACATTCGTACACTCGAATCTGCAACCAGTTACACGTACACTCGGCACCCCGCACTTAAAAAAACAAGAAAAAAAGGAGAGAAGACAAACAAAAATCGGACACTTCCCAAGTCAATTTGCTGCTCCATTCATTGGAAAGTTCAATGCCATCGGCAGCAAGGCAAAAAACCAGTTCATCGCTTTACAAAATTCGAATTCCGAAAATCAACTTTAACAACAAAATGTCGACCGGCGGCAGATGAGACGATAAATATACGACGGCGGAGGCAGTGTCTGAGTTAGAGCCTTAAAAGCATTTCGAACAAAACAAACCGAAGTCTCGGGGAGGAGGCTGAGCGACAGATTTGACACACCGAATTGACACATATGAACACACACTTGAGCACTGTTTGTTTTGTTAACTCAGCAGAAGCGGAGTGCGTGTCCAACATCAAGTTGATTGTTTTTTTTTTTTCGAATCATTCTCAATTAAGTATCAGACTCTGCGGAATTCATTTAAACACCATTTATGCGTCTCTCAAAATGTGAAACACTACACGGTCTACACGGCACACCGCGCCACAAAAACACCTCAACTGACCTGACGTGCTCATTTCGCAGAAAATCATTAGCGGATAATAGCGAATTTGTTATTCACCGAGTTTAGTGTGCATTAACGCTGTCATGAGTAAACACAAATAAACAAAGGCCCAATTCAGCGGGATTTATGGTTATCGAGATGATAAATGAATTAAAATGTGACTTGTGACATTCGCCGGACAACAGATTGGGAATGTGTGTGACGGTACGGCGGTGCTGGTTGGTACTAGCTTCGCGAATCTTTATCTTGTGTCGAAAAGGTTTAATTCGTTTAGACGAATCTGTGAAAATTGATAGATGAATGACAGTGACTGTCACTGTGTGTGGTTGTGTGTGTCCGTGTTTAATGATCATTTGGTTGAGTGCAGTGGTTTTGAGGCGGATAAAGCTTGTGGGGTGTGTTTGTTTTGCAATTTTCATTTCACTTCTTTGAACCACATTCGATGTGATCTGATGACGGTAAATAAAGACAGGATTTCTATGCTATGCATGAATTTCTGATGTCAGTGCAACCTTGTGTCAGCTCTAACGAACAAAAAAAAATTGACCAAGACATCACAATGGTGAGCTAAAGCGAGGTAGTTAAGACTTCGCAGTTTCGAGAACAATGCCTTTCGATTCAAGAGGCAGCTGAGTAATAGGCTCTCCTCTCGAAGCTTGCTTTGTACCCGACACTGATAATCCCAGGCTCTCGAACAGCGCAGTAAATAATGCACATACAAGTAAATAAGGACGCCGAGTAACTATGGTTTTCCCAATACGAAGCAGATCGTACTAGCTGGACAAACTTCTTAACCCTTTCAGTACGAATTTGTATTCTTAATGGTTCGTCTCAAAGCACAGAGCTCCGCTACGGATATTTTTTTTTATTTTACTCCACTTCTAATGCATGTGGTCAAAATTTAAAAGTAAACAAAAATATTAATCAAATGTTGCGAGACACGCGAAAGTAATAGTGCCTGCACTAAAAATACTGAAAACATTAAGTAAGCAGTAAGCTGTCTTCAACTCCATGAACCATATTGGTGGAGATCCTTTCTAGCTTCTAGATGGGACAACATCTGTAATCGCCTCCTGCATCCAATCGGAACTGTAGCGTTCATTCGTTCTACATGACCTAGCTATCATGGGTCTCAATAAGTTTGTCTAGAGTCAGGGTCACAGTTTTTCCACCTTTGAGTCTCTACGGAGCACCAGCAACGAATTTATCTCTGGGCGGACTCCAACTGTAGTAGAATGATAATAAAGACGTAATTTTTAGTCTTATTGAAATGCCGCCGCTTACCTCTTGAAAGTGCTTGGTCTGCAGGTTGAGAATGACTGGTCTAGACCTAAGTCGCCGTTAAGGTCGTGTTTATCATTCATTTTTCTCATTTAACAACCGTCGACACAATCCGGATCACAGACCAAGCGCAGCCTGCGAATCCCTCATTTTCTGCTGCCGAGAACTGCGATATGTAGCGATTTGTGGCGGAATCTTCTCCTCCTGATGCTCTGAGCATAGACAGTCATAAACACAACGATTAACCTGCAAATGTCCTTTCTAATATTGGTGCGATATTTTTTTCGTTGCTGTGGAGCTAAGGAAGACAATCATGTTAAGCTGAAGCGTTATGGATTCCTACCATGACATCATTCTGAAATCTTGACGACAAGACTAGATATTTAAAACATCAGTTGAAGAGTGTTTGGTCTTGTCCCAGAAAACAGTCCCTTCGGAGATCACTCATAAAAACTAGGTATCTTCGTAAATGCTTTTTTCGGAGTTTTTTTGATTTTTTCATCATTATTTTCAATGAGCATGCTTTCTTATGACCACGTTTTAGGTGGATAGGTAGGATATGAGTGCACTTAAGTAAATATTACATCTGTGTCCTCAGTGCTCCCAAACCGACACCCGACATACATGTGTCCCATCTGACATCATCGCCAAAGTGCAACAGCAAATGTAAACACAACTACTCGCATTAAATATGAAAACGATGCTGAAATAGCTATCATCAATAATCAGTCCTCGAGGCGATAGTTATGAAGAGCTGTCATCTAACGTGAAGTAGAAAAAACGATATCAGGGAAAGCGAAGTTATCGTCAAAACGCTAGTGCTCGGCGATTGTCGCCATACGCGATAAGGCTCCTGGGCATTCGTAGAGCAGATGTTGGATGCATTTTCTTCCCCATCTCTGCAGCTCCTGCAAAGGTCGTGTGGTATATTCAGCCGCGATGCATGCGAGCCTATTGTTCAGTATTCGGTAAAGACGCCTATTAGTGTCCGCACTTTTGACTGACTAAGGCTGATCAGAGATGTTGATACATTTTTATTCAGCGTCGGCCATAGAAATCCAGGACTTCTTCAATTTTCTTCCGAGAGCGCCTAAGGAATAAGCAGGGGTTATCCAAGCTGAGATCAATTCTTCGCGAGACTGTCCCGTATAACCTGACAAGTTTCGAAGTCAGGATGTCCGACGGTATAGCTTTTACTGCCCCTTGGCTTAGGAGAAAATAGAGTTGGTTTTGTTGGTCATGTTGCGTTTTCGTAGCACGAGTCCTGTTCCGTGTAAGGCTGCTTAACTTCTGAAAACATTGCAATCATTTCTTATGAGGGGGACTTTTTAGAATTGTTCACAGAAGATCTCTGTCCCTGTACTCATTTTTGAGCCGTCCGTATGCAGGAGAGTTCACCTTCTGCTGCTACCATTTGCTCTTCTCATTGTTTCCGATCCGGGAAACGACGGTGGAAAGCCTTCTCCGAAGCTAGAGTTTGTGGTAGACGACCACGTCTGACAAGCTATCTGGTGCATGCGCCCAATCGTGTCGTCTCCAGTTGCTTTGACAACAACTTTGAAGGACCTCCTTTTGTCAGACTACGGTTTCATCGCACAAATTCTAGAATTTGTGTGAATAGCAGTTCTCCGATGGAATGTTGGAGTGATCTCGTTCAATGACAAAGCAATAGAAAGTAACAGGCAAGTGCACCACAAAAACAATTCTAACCCAAATCTCTTCCTTATCGACACGCGTTTGAATTGTTTCACTCTTATCACATCAGCATATGTTCCCAGACGCGTACAAACAATCCATCAAAGCTTATCACGCCCAAGTGCAACGAACCTAATCGCCATTCGTCAATCATCGACAAATGTCCAAGCACCTTGGAGCCGAGCCACCTCCCAACTCACTGCGGTCGCCATCATCGTTTATCACGTTTCGTTGTTCTTCGTGTCGGCTGCGACAGGGCAATCACTCAATCCTTTCGCTTTCATTCTGACGCGACGTGCGAACCTCAAGGGGGAATAAAAATCAAAAGCCCGTCCCCTCTTCCCACCACTTTATGACCCTCGCTGGATATACCATACATACACGCTCGTATCGCATTTACGATATTCACTCGGATACGATACGACTAATGTACTGATTTCAATTTTATCTGCCTGCGATATTAATTTTTTATCTGTTTTGTGATTCATTTCAGGAAAGGAGCCACTGCTGAAGAGCTTCACGGAGATTCAGCTGCTCATTCAGCAGGGGAAGAAGCGTGAGGTTAAGCTCATTATTCGGGAAAACTCGTGGCCAATCAACTCACCGATACGCTGTCAATTATGGCCGACGTTGTGCGGCCAATACCAGACCAAGCAGAATATACTAGACGGCTTCTACTGGGAGATGGTGCATCAGGTAAGGACTTTGAGTGATGACTGTTTACAATAAGCTCCGAAATGTGTATCACCCATCATCTGATTCGATATCACGGCCTCCGCACATATTTCCGCCGGCAAACCGAATGATTGAGAGGTTCCATAAAAATCGCTGTCGTTGCTACCATATTTCGAATCAATCAGTTGGAAATCGTTTTGTTTTTGATGGCGGCGCGGCGGCAGTGCCTGGGTCGGTGATTTGCTGAATCGCTGATTGTTGAGTGTATTCACGTGGAGTAATGTGTTTGTTTTTCCAAAGCAGTTCGCCGTCTTTGTGTGCTTTTAGGGATTTTATTGATTTATACACGCTTTCTGAGTGGTTGTTGAATGAGGTCTGTTCTAGTAAATTGTCAGTCAGTCAGTTCGCATGGCTGACTCCGAAAATTATTGGAGCTTGCTGTATTTTTTCAAGGAGGACGCGATAGGGTGGTTTTGCGCCGACGACTTGATGGATGTACGCCGAGTTCCCAGTTCATCCATCAATACAGCAACTGTATGGATTGACGTCTCATAACCTCTTACCCCGGTTTTCGAATTTGAAAGCAAATGCACTCCAGCTTAAAAAGGATTTCAGAACTCTGTCCTTCACACCGCATCCAGAATCAAATCTCCTAATGGCCTCTAATGGTACGAATTGTTCAAACAATCGAAAGAGCCTTGGAGGTACAGGTTGGGCTAAATAAAAGCTTCTTTATAAAAATGCTATAAAATGACCAACATTATTTTTTTTTTTCATGTATGACACTGGTCAACACAAGTTTTGTATCCACCAATTTTTTCTATTATTTGGTATTTATATGGACCTGACTATAAAAAAAATACATGAAAAATTCTACCTCTTTGCGTGGAGCTACAGTCCGATGTGGACCTGGGCTTTAGTCAGCATTCCTCTCCAATTAGCACGATCTTGGGCTAGGCGTCTTCAGTTTCGTACACCCAACTGATTAGGATTCCCTTCCAGCTGGTTACGCCACCGGAGGCGAGGTCTTCCTCCACCACGTTGCCCCTCAAAGACTTTCCGAGCAGGAGCGTTAGTTTAAATTCACTCTACATGACCTAGCCATCCGAGTCGAGACAATCGAATTCGTTTGACTAGGCACCGTGGTTATACCATATTTAATTTCCGTGACCCCACCTCCTTCGATTCACTAACAAACAACAATGTTTAAAAAGTGATCATATTTTGTCTAGAAAAAGCCTAAAAAACTCGGCCGTTCGGAGTCGGAATAAAACTGTAAGTCTTTTCCGCTCGTGAAATCCAGGTCCTGGCCCTCTACTGCCGTAGTGCCACACATACTATATTGTTGCTCCAGCAACCAGCCTTGCGCTGCTTTTTGTTAAGGCAGATGGTATATTTCATTGCAGAGGCTTAGATCCTCCACGGGTGTGAGTATGAACTAGTTGTTGATTCGAAGAATTTTCCTCTCTACGTCCTCATTTGACATTGTCCATGCTTTTGCGCCATACAGCAGGACTGGGACTATCAAGGTGACTGGGCTTTATTTTTCAATTGCCGCCTAAGTCCAAAGACGCAGCGATTGGCCAAAGTTTTATCTCCGCGGTGATGTCAGTCGGAGTTTATTGCAGAGTCTATATGGACAGTCTTTAAATACATCGAAGCTGTATCACTCTACTGTGACACTTCGTCCAAGATGTCGGTGTTGAAGGACGTTATTTGTAGACAGCATACACTTTCGGTCCCAACGTGCCATAGTGGAAGCTTTCACGACAATTGAGGAACAGGCAAAAGGAACTTGGCTTAAGGTCAACGAGGACAAAACAAAATATATGCTGTCGAGCAAAAAACGATCCGCCGCACACCACCTAGGCCAAAACGTCACAATCGACAGCTACAATTTCGAGGTAGTAAAGGAGATTGTCTATCTCGGGGCAAATGTAAACTCTACGAATGACATCGTAGTGGAGATCCGACGTAGAATCGCCCTTGGCAACCGATGCTACTTCGGTCTGTCAAAACAACTGGGCTCGAAACTCCTGACTCGAAGGACCAAAGTCAAGCTCTACAAAACCCTTATCCTGCCAGTCCTACTTTATGGAGTCGAAAGCTGGACATTTGCCTTCGAAAGAGAAATTCTACGTCGGATATATGGTCCCGTCTGCGAAAAGAGGAAAAGACACAATGGCGAACTCTACAAGCTGTACAAGGATGTGGATGTAGTCCGGAAGGCAAAAATCCGTCGACTATCACTATCACTACATCGAGCGAATGGACAACAACGCTCCAGCAAAGAGGGTCTTTGAATCCGAACGTCCTGCTTCGAGAAGGAGAGGAAGACCGAACCTCCGGTACAAAGACCAAGTCATCGCGGATGCAAGACAGCCTGGCCTTGATGACTGGAAGCAGCGTGCCCAGGACCGTCACCGATGGAAGGCAGCAATTGCTCAGGCTCAGACCCTTCGTGGTTCGTCTGCCTGGTAATAATATAATATATACACTTTGTCTTACCATCTATCACCGCAACACCCAACTTATCCACTCGATGCTCTCAAATGCCCTACAGTTGCACAGACGTGGACGATCGTGCCTGGTGGTGACGTCTGAGTTCTGCACGATCTTCTCGAGAATTATGGTAAAGAAATCGCATGACAGTGCGTTACCTTATCTAAATCCTTTTTTAACGTCGAAGGTCTCGGTACAATCTTTACCGACCTTGAGGAAGCAACTGGCATTCTTCATCTGCAGACGGACGAGTTTTACAGGGACGGCAGCACTAGACAAGACGCTGTATAGCTCGTCTCTACAAATACTGTCATACACGGCCCTAAAATCGATGAATAGATGGTGGGTATCGACTTGAAACTCCTGGGTCTTTTCCAAGATCGGCCGTAATGTGAATATTTGTTCAATAGTGGATTTCGCTGCCCTGAGCCCGTACTGACGTCTGGTTACAGAGGCTTACACAAGACGGCAGGAAAGATCAGCAAACGATGCGTCGACCATACATTCATCCGACCAAATTTTAGAGATCAGTTGGTGTGTGTTTACTTTATTAGAAGAATAAATTATGAAACACAACGTCGTTGAAGTGGCTGCATTGACTCGCTTCGCAGTAGCGCATCTCAATTCTTCAAGACCTAGTCGATGGTTTCGGGCTGTAGCTCACGGATTCCTTGGATGATATTGGCCTTATGTGCTTGAATCGTTTTCAGATAATTGGCATGATTCGTAATTCAAGGTTCCATACAAAAATGGTCCAAAGGGGTTCAATTTCAGCACCCAGGCGGCCAATTGACATCAAGAAGACGGCCAATATCATGATTTGGTGCCAAAAACCCGGCTATGGCATGGGCTGTGTGTGAAAGCGAGTAATCCTGCATAAACCAATGGTCGTCCAAATCCATGTCTTCAATTTCAAACAATAAGGTCGGTCAACATGGAACTTTAAAGACCAGTCCTGTGACAGAAACCTTCGAAACCTTTTTAAGAAGAATGGTGTTCGTGAATTTAGTCTCTCCTAAGGCACCATGAGTTTTGTCCTCTAGCATACCCGTCTCACGAACTTTTTGCACAAATCGGCGGTGGAAACACTTCAAAAACGCACTGTTTGGCCTACACGGCGCTCACATTGGAAATAAGTTTACAATCCCAACGTTTTCAACCGTAAAGCTACTCATTTCGGAGTTCTGTCAAGATTTCGAGTGCGAAACAACTGTCAGTGTCAAAATAACTTGAAATAATAAAAAACAGAAACAGGACACCGAGCCATTGGGACAGCGCAACAGAGGACGTCCTCGCACTAGATGGCGCACACACGTGGAAAAGGACCTCAACCAACTTGGTGTGCGCACCTGGAGTCAGCTGGCGAAAGATCGTGCTGGCTGGAGAGGCATGTTGGTTGAGGCCCAGGTCCACCCCGGACTGTAGCGCCAATCAAAGAAGAAGATCAATAAAAAAAAAACACTGGATTGCACACCCTGTTTGGCACAAGTTAGCCAGTACGATTAAGCCTGCACATATCGCAAGCTGTTACCTTTGTTATCCAGCTCTAGACAGAAAGGAGCCTAATAGCATCGAGATTTGAAGATTTGAAGAGCTATCCGATTAGGAGTACTTTAACAGCCAAAGCAGCATCAAATAGCTCTTGTCGGCACCTTTTTTTTATTCCTTGTTGAACACGCTCATCTTGATCTAGATCAACTGGAAAACTATTGCAAGCTAGTAATTTTTTCGATATTTTATTCATTCTCTCTTTCTTCGACGCACACGTCGTGCTCCTACGATACAAACCGAAACACGATACTTGTGCAAGAACACGTGCCTATTATAAATAAACACACCAACGTCGACATGACTCCATATTGCAGCAGCAGTCTTCTCGAATCGAATTCCTTTCAGTCTGAATCACACAATGACTCACAAGCCGCTTTCGGTTTCGAAACAATACGCTTGCCGGCTTCCATTTAAAATGCCAATACGCAAGGTCAATGTAGTCGATCCGGCGTTGCTTTCACCGAAACGTGTGCACGCCATACTGTGCGCGGCCATATTTGCAATTCCAAATGTATACACGGCCAGAGCTTTAGATTAACGCAAACTTTATCAGTGTTTTAAACCTTATCGCTGAAACGCCGAACGAGTTGTTGCAAATGAGCGAATGAGTTGTGTTTGCCTACAGATGCCTACGACGGGGGTGGCATTAAAACACAACCATGCCGAGTGAATGGAATCCTTGCAATCCAAACGCAGAATTGCCGTCGTAAATTGTTAACCACATGCACTTATCTTTGAAGTATCCAATTCGATTGTATGGCCCATTAAATCATTACTGACGTCAGTGATTTATTGAAACGAAAGAAAATTGCAAAAATTGAGCTCCCTTGAGATAGTGGGTAGGTTCTTTCGTTTCGAGATACAAGAGGAAGTTCGTAATCGATATAGAGAAAAAAATAAAAGAAAATGCGGCTTAAAATGCTGGCAGGTGTTCGTCAAACAAATTGATTTCGAAACACAAAAAGGTCACGGTTGAAGAAAGAGTTGGATTACTTCCTCTACAGGCATACAAAATGGAACGATATTGTAAAATGTTGCTAATAATAGGATTAACTGACCCACATGCAACGCACAGCACAAACTGCAGCGTCCAAAAACATGCAATTTTAAAGAGAACTTGATTAAAGTTTGTTCTAAGAAGGGATTTTGGAGGACTTCGTTGATGCGGATTAGGAGGGTACAGCTTTCGATTCGAGATCTTGACTTGTTGACTTCAAGCAAAGGACTTTTTTGTCCGAGGTTTTTAAGGCGTACACTGTAGCACACCATCTGGTCCATTGCACTACCAAGCAGCAGGCCACATTTACTGAAATTACTTGGTCTTCCGGGGGAATACCAGCAGACTTCTGTGAAAAGAAGCCTAAATCATTAGCCCTCATCTCTCACCTACCTGAACCGAGCAAAGGTGGGACTGTGGCTGCAGAAGTGCAGGATTTATCGCTTACGCCAAGGATGTTTTTGGTATTTGGAGGTGGTGTAGTCGCCCATTAGTAAGCTATAGTCGTCTGCAGTCTTTTCCGTCAAGAAGACGGGGCTTTCTTACAAAAGTTGGGCAACATACACTTGTTGTGACTACATCCTGCAGAGTCATGCCACCTCTGGTTGTGTTCTCAAGAGGTCCAACTATCGATGGAAAGCCTCACAAAAACGTAGGTAATGCAGTGCAAATCTTCAAATGTCTAGTGATCTAAAAGAAAGGAAAGGGCAATTCAATATATGTACACCACAATTGTGAATACAAATTTAGCGAGCTGATTTTATTTCAAAATGTTCAGACTAGGTTTGTTTTTTGTGTCGCTTCAAAAAGGGGGCATAGCTTTTAAAGATGTGGTATACCATTACATTTTCTCTCTGTATATAAACGACATAGTAGATGCTCTGCCAGGGGGAGTTAGAATTGCTAATACCACAATCAATGTGTTGCTATATGCAGATGACCTAGTCGTACTTGCTGAATCTCCGGCACATATGCAACTGATGACCAACCGCCTGTGATGTTACTGTAAGAGATTGGGATTAAAAATAAAAACACAAAAGTCAAAAATGACGGTTTTTACGCGATGTCCAAGAATCCACATAAAAACTTAATGGAAATACGATGGCCAACCACTTGAAAAATTTAAAGAGGTGAAATATTTGGCAGTCAAACTGAATCCAACTCTAAGTTTCAGTAAACATCTTAGAGCAAATAGCTCTCAAAGTCTGCTCAACCTTTCGTGGAAAAATGTGTTCTTCAGCAAAAAAATTAATCTATCTGTAAAATACAAGATATTTAACTCAGTTGTTAAATCCACCCTCTGTTACGCCACGCAAGTGTGGGGGGCTGATGAGTATGAACAAGTTGAAGCATTCCAAAGGAACTTCATTAAAAAAAACTCTTCAATCTCCCATTAAATACATCTAATTACGCTATACATTTAGAAACAGGTCTACCAAAATTGTCAACGGACACACTCAAGTCACAGGCTGACTTCATACTTAAGATTTGCAGATATGACGATTCACGAATAGCAAAGAAACTGCTCTTGTACGAGTTAAGGAACGCAGATTGGTGGTATGCAAGGTGGCAAACTATTAGTAACGACTGTGGCGAGACCCTACATATTGACATGAACAATCTACGTGTTTTGAAAAATAAACTATACCGCATTATACAAACGAACGAAAACAACACCCGAAATACGTTAAAAATAAAAGCTCGAGAGTCAGAAAGCAGAATCCTATACAGTCAACTAAATTATGATCTGAACCAAAGACTCATTTAGTTATGACGAAATATCTCTGATATTCAAAGCAAGATGTGAAGTTCTTTCACTAAATGGTAACCCCTTTGATGGAAAGTTCAACCAATTCTGTACACTTTGTAATCTGAAATCGAAGGAAGACTGCTTTCATATTACAAGTATATGCCCAATATTCAGACCACAAAGGATAACCTTTTTTGGCAAACAGACATTAACAATGCTCGAAACCTTACAACTTTTAAACGAATGTGACTGGAAAATTCTTATCAGTTTTTTAAAATCAATTTATAAATCATTAATAATGACTGAATACATTTGAACTGTAACTTGAGTTTGCACGTAACTCCCTAACTAGGAAAGGAACATCAGAACCCTTCACACATGCTTTGTGGGAGATTATTTCTCAGAGAACATTCAGGGAACTAGGAAAGATAAACTGATACTGGGATCCTGTGAGGCGCCTGCCGAAAAATATCAGCCTTCAGAAGGATAAATGAAGTTATTTGATGCGATTTCTCTTTCTGAATCCTAAAGGAAAGAATAGTCTTGTCCAAACAGATTTCACCTTTGCACAGAAGCAGTCCATAATCCTCAAACCAATTATGTAAAGAACTGGATATTACGGGAGTATCAAGGGATGCAATATATCCTCAATAATAATAATGACGCAACTCTAAAGATGTATGCAGTACGACCTGAAAAGTTTTACCACTTGCCCAAAGAGCTGGGACTACTTTGATTCAGGGTGTAGGAACAGTGGATTTAGCCTCATTGATTTCCATTCCAGATTTAAATGTTGGATATAATTTCACTGTCGACCCGTCAAATGTTTTAGCAAGTATCGTTGTTTGTAAACAAATAGGACCAATAACACTTCCATGCGGCACACCAATTGCTAAGCGCTTTCAATGAATGCTGGTGGCCCGTTCCAAATGCGTTGTGGGTACGTTCGTCGACCCAAACGCATTTGGAACTACGTGTATAAGTTCCATCCCTGGTACGACAAAATACTGTCACGGTCCCATCTCTTTCGAGTTACAGATAGTGCTAAAAGAGTATTCCCGTCTATAAAAAGCTTCTCAAACTTGGCCGTTCGGATTCGGCATAATAGCACACACAACACAAGTGGTTTCTGTATGGTTGCCACCCATATGTTTAGTATTATGTTAAAATGAACGCTCTGATTTAATATACTATAAAGTTTTCTAAAAGGGCATACAGTTTAGTGTTTGTAGTATATTTCAAACTATGTAAAAGACTTGGGAAACGTCAAGAAATGTGACTAAAAAGATGTCTCCCAAAAGTAATTCCTGAAAAATAATAAGACTATATAAAAAACATTCTGCCTGACTAGTAACATTCCAAAGCTGCCAGTCGACATGGGTGAGGAACATATTTCACCATTCATATGAGTTTGTAGAACGTACAGATGGCTACATTTGATGGGAAACCTACGCAGAGCGTGATCTGCTGGTTAACTTAAATTCTCATGCCAAATGCATGTTCTGATCACCATGAGCATGGATGTGCAGCAGCTAGAGAGAGTCTGTTTAGTTCTGTTTTTTGGTACTGGCAAGTTATTCAAATCGGTCGCTATTCTTCAAAAGACCTAGTAGCTTCAAGCTAAACACCAATATGGCTAAGGTTAGGTGCAGTCCACTTTGGTAATCGATGTACCGGCTCCACCTTACTAATACTTTCTTCATGAAGTTTGGAGTATTTGTTTGATAACAGATGCATAGCTGAGTGCATTACGCAAATGATGGCAATAACCATCAAGCTTGGTGCATAGTTGAGCTGTATTGACTGTCACGAAACTGATTTGATACCTAACGATGGTGCTGACTCAATAATTGGCTATCGTTCTGCTTCTTGTTCTTGCAAGGGCTGGAGAAGTGCTGAAGTAATAGAACTTAATCCTCGTCTCTGCAGAAGTCGTTGTGGGCTCCCATTCTTCTGGTGTGTGTGTCGAATAGGCAATGACCGGTAATGATGTCCATGACATTTCCAATTTTATTCCTGTTTCGTTTAGGGGGCGTTCAGAGCAAAACATACCCAAGCTCGATTTGGTGTATCTCAGAGTGACCACCTGATCACACCAATCCTTTCATTAATATATCCACAAGTGTCACGACACCGTCACAGGCCAACAATTTAGAGTTCTCGATATCAGCCATTTGTTTTAAATTTGTCAAGCAGATCATTACATTTTTTTTTTGTTTAATTACAGGTCTTTGGTACAACAGAACTCTCAGAGAAGCCCATCATGCTACCGGCGTTCGTCGACTCGATTCACTGTCTGCCATATCACCTCACACGAACTGGCCGTGCAGTGGCAGATCGGATCGTCAACGTTCTCGGCTACGATTGTCCCGATATCACCTTTAGTCCAGTATTGTATCCCATCACATCAATTCTATTGCATTTCATGTCTGGTAAGTTTGCACATCCCTCCCACCACTCGATGCGGTACGTCGGTGGCGTGTAAATATTTACATAAGCTACTTGCCGCTATCAACTTGTTATGGAATTTTATACTGACGCCCACGCGGACCGACTGAGCGAGCTGATGTTGATAGTACAGCGCTCTGTTTGTGGATACAGGCGCTATTTTTGGGATGGCTTCATTTTTGAGCTCCAATGGGTACGGCTGCCGTGGCTAATTGGTGTACACCGTCACATCGTGTCATCGCTTCGTACAATCACGTGTGTGCGCGGGTACATTTCGCGGCGATAATTGACAGATTATACAAAACAGAATTAACAAAGACTGCCAACTACGAGCACTGCTGTATCGAGTAGTTATCAGAGACGGAATTATAAAATATTCCAGCGATCGTCTGTGCGGTCTGTGTGACAAGTTGTTGATTGTAAAGTTTATCCACATCGGCTGGCTTACGTGGTCCGATGCCCGTATCATCTGGTCTCGAAATAGAGCTGTGAATTGGTGCCGATAAGTGAAGGGTCACGATGCGATTTCGAGCTTACGACTAGCCTCAGCTCGGCCGGGATGTGTTAGCGAATGTGTTTAACAAGTTCGAAGCGTAAAGCAAGTTTCCTCAGATATCACGACACGGCTCAGATCTTCCCAAGTTGAAGAGAAAATTCCCCAAAAACCAACGAAATCCGGAAGTGATCGGCATCAGTGGGCAGTTTTCCTCGCCTTGTGTACTTCAGCACAACATCTCAAGACTCAATGACAGACTGCTCTTATCAACTACATTGTTCTCATTAAATCGGATTCGAATTGGATTTGTCTAGTTTCGTGCGGTCTCAAGGCGTGCCGGCGGGCGGCGATACGCTCCACTGTTAGTGTGTTAAACTAAGTCTCGTCGCGTCTTGGTTATCGCCGAACTGCTGTTCGATGCAATTGTGGAGCTATCAACATCTGTTTACGACAAATACACAGCCCCACAATCAAGTCTGAACGGGCCGGTCTAGCTGCGACAGACTGAGATTGAGAGTTCGGACTGAGTGACCTCCACTATCTGTGGCCGAGTCTTATCAAAATTTGTTTACTCACTCGCTTTATTTACTTTCGATCGATATTTTAAGTGGTTCTCCTCCGGCGCACAAGGTCACTCGAAAGGCCTTCAATTGAGGCTGAACAGATGTTAGGAATATGTGATATATTTGCAAGCACATTAGCAGCTAAATCTTTTTACGTCTGATAGAAGTAAACAAGACAAGACCTAACTTAAAAAAAAAGCCGTTCAGAACAACCTTCTAAAGTGCTGTCATCTCTCAATTGCTTAGCTTTTATTTAGAAAGAGATAAAATTCGAATAAGCAACGATGCAGTCATGCCCATTGATAGATGCTGTTGCCCGATGTCTTCTTTTGTTCTCAGGGTTTTGTTTTGAATTTGTTTGGCAAAGTTTCAATTACCCCGTTGCCTTCATAGATTTAACCATGAATACATTAAGTTTCGAACATCAATACAAATTCGAGTGACACTGGCAACATTCAGTCGAAGTTTTGGAATTTAATGCGGACATTGTCCAACAAAATGATCGTCTTCAACAAGAGAAGAAAATTTTACATATTTGATATTATGTTAGCATCTTGACTGAAGTTTGTGGTAAATGCAGTTAAGTTAGGTTATGTTAGAGTGCTGGCCCGTGGCGTTGTGGGTGTGTGCGTCGTCCCCAACGCACTTGAGCCTCGACATCGTAGACCCGATATCTGATCTGACAGACAAACAAAAAATAGTTTTCGCGGCCACACATTTCTTTCGAGTCGCTGACAATTCTCAAAGAGTATTTTCTGTCTAGAAAAAGCTTCTCAAACTTGGCCGTTCGGTGTCGGCTAGGCCCTGGCTCTCTACGGGCTGTAGCGCCGCCAGTATTATATTATAGGTTATGTTAGGATTCAGTCTCACACAGTGCTACCACTGAGCAGAGTAAATCTAGTTGAAGTCCACTTAGCCTTGTTTAGGAAAAGTGTTTCAGTAGTTTTAACAAAGCATATGACATGTTATGGGTTGATAGCGACCACATCATTGGTTGTCCGAGGATCGGTCGAGTATATCTAGTTTTCACTAAGGTAGGCCAGAAACAAAAAAAATGCTCCAGAGTCTCAATCACCAATGTTCCTTTGCAGTTTTGCATTTATCTGTGGGAATCAGGCCGAGTCTATGCGCATAGAGCATAGTGCAGCGCCGTATTGGGTCTTTTTTATAAAGGGTTTTCCAATAAATATGTTATTGTCTCGCTGACACGGCAACATCACACAACGAATATGCAGCTCAAATTTGTGCACTAAACTTGTTATTGTCTGTCTACTAGGGGGAGGATTGCGACCGGAAATTGGAGTTAACGCTCTTAAAGTTGCGGTCGCCGACTCCGAATTTCGGTAGAAAATTTGCAGACGTTGCTCGTTTGTGCACTTTGTCATGATATTGACTGAATATATTGACAGTGACAGAGTGCGTTCATGAATTTGTTATATATATATTAATTCCAAGTGCCTTTAGCGCTGCTAGACTATAGATATAGTTATTAATGCAAGTGCGGTTTGCGCTGCTAATCACGCTTTTCGTAGTTTCTGGATGATTTCAGATGCATTAACGTCTTATGATGCATTATATACTCCAGCACTGTTCCCTTCATGCTGCTTGGAGTCTGTCTGTATCTGTGTATACATTATGTGAGTTTTCCGATCACGCTATGCGTTCACTCAGAACAGTTTTTTTGAATTTGATGTTTCTGAAGACAGGGACTTTTTGTCTCGTAAGGTCTCCTTACTGCTTTAGTTTTTTTTTGCTAGTCATTACTTAGTGCTAGATAGTTCCCTCATAATTTTTAAGTCTCTTAATTTATTTAAATTCAGCAAATTTAAATGAAATTCTTCTAAGGCATTGCATGTTTAGAATTCTTATTACAAATAAAAATGTCCGGTATGGAACCTTCGAGATGTGAGGAATAATCACACCTGAACAGTTTCATTTAAAAATATTGTATTTTCACATCTGCGATGGACTTGTGCATTCTATTTTTTTGAATTCGTTTTGAAAAAATATGTCTTACCTTATTTTCTTTCTATTTTTCCAAGAATATGGGAAGAAAGAGTCTTGTGTTTGTAATTGCTTGCCAAAAACTAAAATTTAAACTGCCACAGTTGTACCTCAAATATAACATTCTTCAAACCTTCAAATTTGTCACCTTGTTTCCAGCTGTCAATTCGGTGATAAGACATTAGAGAGGAGAGCATGCCGAAAGTGCACAGTTCTAGATGCTCGCAAGCATTGATCAGCTAAAAATCAACGAAATTAATTGATCCCAAACGTATAAGGGGATCCCAGAAAATGCCATGCTAATTTGAAAAACTGCTGCGTCACAAGAGAACGCAGTTCCTCCGTCAGAACAGAACATTTTGATTGTTATTCGTGATTTCTTCTACTACGTTGTTCGATTTGAAGTAAACACCACAACTGCCGACAATATCGTGACTAGATTCAGCCTTAAAAGCCAATGAAGACGGGCACGACTCGGAAAGAATATAAGTTTGAGTATGAAAGGTGTAGGTATCTCAGTTACTGACTGATGACAGTCGACTAAGACTCAAACATGTCTGCCCTCTAAAAAACATAACAAAACATTGAATAGGGACGTGTTCACTCTGAATGCACTCTAAATGTTATATGTTCACAAATAATTAAAATTACTGAAACAGTGACGGTAACTCTAAAAACGTTAAGGACAATTTTTGATCGTTGGGATGATCGAATTGGTGTCGCCCAAGCGTCCGTTGCAAAAGAACCAAAACATTCGATTGCACAGCATTCTCAAGAATTTTTGGCTTCGCTATGATCAATAATTGCGAATTTTGCGAAAGGATCTTAGCCGGCATCCAAATAAGAAGAAGTTAACTCAAGAACTAAGGTCACTCGTTCATATGGAACTAAGACGTACATTATCGAATATGGCTCTAGAACTATAATAAAATCCAACTTCAACTAAGTTGTTGTAACATTTTCTTCGAAGCCTTTGAAACGCCAAATTTTGAGCGAACATTGTTTTTGCATCTGAAGGCCTTCAATTTCAGTAACATCCAGTACACAGGAACGTATAATACGCAGTACGAGCAAGTTGCGTAGATAGGCAATATTGCGAGGGGCTTCTTTTGACAATTGAATTTACTCATTCACTGCCACCAAGTGGAACATTTTTCAGCGATGGCTACACTTCAGTCTAGTCCCACAACGAAAATGCAACCACGTGCTCAAGTAATGTGCCGAGACAAAAATTGCCGAAATCAATTAGATACGTCAATCGATCGTTTTTTTTTTAGACACCCTATCTGTTGGTTTAGGAGGGTGCAGCTAGCTTAATGCTAATCTAATGAATTCAATTCAACGCAACCACTAGAGGGGAACGGCGTGAAATCTTAGAACTGCTGCCGCAGAAATCACGACCCCGTTGAATTGTTACGACTGTCAGCGCAAATTAGTAGATCTGCTTATCCAAGTGAATTCGCCCGGGTTATTCAGCCGCACAAATCTGAGCTCTAATCGATATTGGAAATGTGCAAGCGTTCAAATGCAGGTAGGATGAAGATTTCGTAACGATGGGTGGTATTGCGTATTCAACCTTTGGATGTCTGCTACCCGGCCACTGCCTCCTCTTCCGAATACGTCAAGAGAAGATAACGTGGGAATGGTGAGAGTGCCTAATCTGAAATGATAGTCAGTTTCGCTTGTGCTGACGGCGAATACACTGAAGGCCGCTTGAAATGAAATCGCTTTGCGGTGCAGTCGTTCACCGTATTACGTTTTGATACAGCAGTATTCAATCGGAGCCGAATATTCTGTGACACCCTATTAATATGTGGAAGTGGAAGCAATAAAATGCCTCCACCGCCACAAGCCAATGCAATGCCACTTGATAACTTAATCTAAGTGAAAACACAAGTAAACCACGATAAGGGCCCGAAATGCAATTACTTCACTGGACTTTTTTTTTCAAATTGGTTTTCAGTCGTAAAATGTAGTTACAAGCAATTCAGTATATTTCTGTATCTCGCGATCGTAAACAACTTTGACGACATTGTTTACCTTTATTTTACAACTGATAAACACGATGTATTCGTATGAAATTGGTCACGATGGGAGATATCAAAGGTATGCGATGTAAAAATCAGTATCCGAAGTTGCAGGTTGATGACTGCTGGGCTAAGGCAAATGTTAGCTTCGACATAATCGAGACAGGGATAGTTATTGACAAGACCAGCAAGCTCTCAAGTGATGACTACACAAAGGCAGATGGTGGCTGGGTTCATGCTCCAGTCAATACACCGCAAAACTTTTGGTAAACCTTTAGAAAGCGAAACCTACTGCTAATCCAGTTTTGAACGCAGGCGGTGGCAAACTTCTGCGATGGTAATACAGTGCGCTTGCCTAAATGCTGGTTACAAATTTGCTGGTTGTTTCCTTTTTTTGAAAATAAAACACTAATTATTAATGGAAAAGTAAAAATATTTTATTCAAAGTATTGGCCATTGTTTTCTACACATTTTGACCACCTTGCTGGCAATTTGTGAACACCACGCCAATAAAATTTTTCGTCTTCTAAAGCAAACCAATCAGACACCCAATTTTCGAATTCTTCGTAGGAATCGAAGTGCTGTTCAGCCAATGCGTGTCCCATCAATGAAAACAAATAGTAGTCGGAAGGAGCCAAGTCTGCTGAATACGGCGGGTGGGGTAGCTGCTCCCAGCCAAGTGTTTTGATTGTATCCTGAACCGGTTTTGCTTTGTGTGCAGGTGCATTGTCATGGAGCAAAATTACCTTGCCGTGTCTTCTGGCCAATTCTGGTCGTTTCTCGATCAATGCATGGTTCAAATTGATCATTTCTTGTCGGTAGCGATCAGTATTAACGGTTTCACCAGGTTGTAGGAGCTCGTGGTACACCACACCTTTCTGGTCCCACCAAACACATAGCATTGTCTTCTTGCCGAATCGATCTGGTTTTGCAGTCGATGTTGATGGTTGCCCCGGATTAACCCATTATTTGTTCCGTTTAGGATTCTTAAAATAAATCCATTTTTCATCGCCAGTAACAATCCGATGCAAAACCGATTTTCTTATGTGTCTTTGAAGCAAAATTTCACAAGTGTTTTTTCGGTTTTCCATCCTTCATTTCATTCAATTCATGTGGCACCCATTTTCCACACTTTTGGATCTTTCCCATAGCTTCTAAACGGTCAGAAATTGTTTGTTGTGCAACATTTAACATTGCTGCCATTTGCTTTTGACTCAAAGTGTTATCTCCATCCAATATCGTTTGCAATTCGGCGTCTTCAAACTTTTTTGGTGGTCTTCCACGTTCTGCATTTCTCACTTCAAAATCATTATTTCTGAACCGTTGAAACCATCTTTTGCATGTTGCTTCTGATAGAGCATGATCACCATATGCCTCGACAAGCATTCGATGCGACTCTGCAGCACTTTCAACACTTTTTTCTTCAAATTAGTGCTTTCCGCACAAATCATCACTTTCTGGTACGAAATTCGACATTTTTAACACGATGAAAAAATATGATTTTGTCTGTTCAATGACTTGATGTGTACTAAATATTTTTCACAGATGTCATAGCAAACCAACAAAAATAAAATACCGGCTCGTTCACAAAAAATGTTCCCTATCGAGACATTTGTATCTTGACGCTCACTTCATACCGGTAAACCTGGTAGATTAACTCGATTGAGGCCATTAGGCGGCAATAAGCGCAAATTCCACTTAAAGCATAATACGACAAAAGTATGCATTTAGGTTAAGTTTGTGGAGCAGTCAGAATATGCTCACTGTTTCAAAAGACCGATGGAGGGATTGTTTCCTGTTTATCGTATGACAGAAATCTTTGATGAACAGACGCATTCTTAATTGGTTAGTTAAAAGAAAGAAAGGTCTTCGATACCGAGTCATTGGGACAGCGTCACAGAGGACGTCCTCGCACGAGACGACGCACACAAGTGTAAAAGGACCTCAACCAATTTGGTGAAGGCAGTTGGCGGAATATCGTGCTGGCTGAAGAGGCATGTGGGTTGAGACCCAGGTCCACATCGAACTGTAGCGCTAATCAAAGAAGAAGAACAAGTTCTAAGAGTTTTACCTTCCTTGACAGACGTAGAAGCAAGTTGAATAAAAAATGAAAAAATGCATCAAACGTAGAACGAATTTTTAACGTTTGGGTTGAAGTTTGCAACCAGTTTTATCAGAAATGCATCGGATTTTATAATCTTTTTGGAACTTGAGCACTTTGCTTCAGATTCTCCAACTGAAAGGAGTGAAAAGATAGACTTTAACGCATTAAAGGCATCATGTTCATATAGTAACGATTAGGCCACCTAAACCTTATCGAAATAAAACATAACTAAATATGTTCTTATGCTGTTTATTTGATTTTTAATAAATGGTGATTTTTTAAAAGCTATAGGAAAGTTTTTCAAAAAATCATATAAAATTCAGAAAAATGCATGCAATCTTTATTTAAATCGATAGTACGGTCCATATAATTTAGTGTTTGAAGATTATTTCATGCAAATGTTGACCTTGGCAGCGCCTCAAATGGTCCATCCGCTTAGTCCAATTTTGGCATACTCTTTCCAACATTTCGGCCGGTATCTCACGAATAAGTGCTTCAATGGTGTCTTCCAATGCGTCAATTGAAGCGGGCTTGTCTGTAGTAGCCCCACAAAAAATAGTCTAAAGGCGTTAAATCGCACGATCTAGGCGGCCAATTGACCGGCCCCGAACGTGAAATAAAATGTTCACCGAACTCGCCTCTCAATAAGTCCATTGTTGCGCGTGCTGTGTGGCACGTGGTACCGTCTTGTTGAAACCACATGTCATGCAAGTCAAGCTCTTGCATTTTGGGCAAAAAAGTTGGATATCATCTCGCGGTAGCCCTCACCATTCACAGTTACGTTACGATTCGCATCATATTTGAAGAAGTACGGTTCAATGATGCCACCAGCCCATAAACCGCACCAAACTGTGACTTTTTCTGGGTACATTGGTAGCTCTTGCAATGCTTCTGGCTGATATTCGCTCCAAAATCGACAATTCTGCTTATTTACGTACCCATTGAGCCAAAAATGAGCTTCGTCGCTGCTTTTCCATAAAATGGAAGAAGCGCGCGATGAACTTTCTTAACAGAGCACGCATTTTAATAATAAAGTTCAATAATTTACAAGCTTTGTTGGTTTGTAAGACGATTCATGGTTAAATTACAGACCAAACTGAAGATGATTGACCTTCAGCTTGTTAAGTTTATTATTCTATTCACTTCACTTGTAAATGACACTTATTTTGGTCGGGAATCACACGTCCTTCTCGATAACGAGAGCAACAGCAAGAGATCGAGCGTCTGTCTGGAAAACCTGAACCAAGCCAATAACTAAGCGGCCATACAAACGGTAATTTAAGTTAATGTACAAGCGCCCAAGCGTAGCCTTGTTGCTAAGCAATGGTCAAACTGAGAAGTTGCTCTCCAACTTTATCCTTGAAGAAGATAATTTTTCGAATATCAAGTCTGCTCACAAGCCTGTCACGAACTTGGGGAGTTGTGGAGGCACATTTTAATATATAACAATATACACACTTACTTAGGCGGAGCTACAATTCGTGGTTGAGGTTCTGAGCCTAAACTATCAAGCCTCTCAGGTCCTTAGCTAGCTGCTTCATGTTGCGCACTCCAAGCCAGTTGAGGTCCCCAGGAACTTGTGGACGCCACTTAAGACGATGTCTTCCTCTATTGCGTTTTCCATCCGCTTTAGAATACTTTGTAATTTGCGGGTTCGAGCATTGATGTACATTCGCTTTGCATGCCCTTTTTACTAGGTCAATGTAGTTGTACAGCTGTATAATTCGATGGCGAATTTTCGCCTCCAGAACCCATCAACGCATATGGGACCCATTATTTTCCAAAACAATGTTCTCTCGAACCGATCGAGGATATCTTTATTCGTTTTCTGACAAAGGCCATGCTTCAGCGCCATAAAGTAGGCCTCAGTAGGGATAATCAAAGTCTGATACAGGATCTCCTTAGTTGTTCGAGATAGCACCTTACCACTCAATTGCTTTCTTAGCCCAAAGTAACATCGATTGACAATAGTAATTCTTCGTTTTATATCCAGGTGTTGTTATAGTGCTGATAGCATATCCGACAAAGTTATATGCCGTCGATTTCGGCGTTTTTTTCCAAATTGTCGATCTTGTGTATCATTTCTTGTTGACAGCACTAAGATATAGTTTTGCCCTTATTTACTGCCAAACTCATTTTAACAGCGATACCTCTGTAATTGGAGCAGTTGAGAAGGTCTCCTTTCTTGTGGATCGTATAAACCTTACTTAATTCTATTCATTAGGCTCACACTCATCTGATCAAACGTCAGAAAAGAGTTGGTATATGCTTTCTACGAAGCTCTTCCATGTTAAGCTGCTTTTTTTAACAGCTCTGTTAGATTTGAACCTAACTTCATTTTGGTTAGGTAGACTGTAGTTTTGGCTATCATCGTCTATATTGAATGGTCCATTCTGCCTGACAGCGGAATGTGGTATGGTCTTCAGTCTGCAAAAATTCCCAGGGGAAATCCCATCAGATTCATTTGCAGACAAGCTCCTTTATCCAAACTGTGTCGAATGCCTTTTCTAATCCAAAAATCAGACCAATGTGAGTTGATGACCATATACCGGTGTGAGATCACATCCTTTCGTTTTATACCAGACGTAGGTACTCGCAAAAGACAGTCAGTGTTGGCATGGACAAATAGTGTTGCTACTGCTGGTAGCCTCACGTTAAGAGGTTAAGTTCAGTCGGGGAAAACATTCAATTTGTTTGATCAATTGCAGTAAGTCCCCTACATTATCTCAGTCAGACACTACATTATGTTTTAGCAAAGACAGTAGCTCGGTAATCGTACGCACTTGTTGGCTCGTCGTCTAATGTTCAGCCCTATTGTCTCCTAGAAGAAGCAGGAATACTGGATTAAGCCGCATGCGTAAGCCCTGTACTCAGTGCGCAGTAAACTGTTCATTTTCAGCTTGAAGCTGGCTGCGTGCAGAATTATGTTCAAAATTTCAAACATTATTGCAGTTCTGCTCTTTTTTCGGCTACACAGTGCAAACGTCGTCAAACAACAAGCCTTCCCAAAGGTGTCGGCCCTCCTTTTTTAGTTTTGTTTAATCCAACTACAGTCCCTTCTACTAGCTCAAACAAATTCGTTTCTATTTTCGACTTGCCTCACTAATCTCTACATTCTTTTATTTTCAGAGGAAGAAGCCTATCACTGTCTTGCAAGTTTAGTTGCATGCAAAGAGAAAGTATTCATCAATCAGACAAAACTTCTTCACGAAGTCACTTGGAAAACCGTGATGCAAATTGCCAAAAAACACGCGGTAAGTGGTGTCACATTTCATTCACCCCAACACAAACTAATTAATTCTTTTGTTCTGCTTTATAGAAAACCTCCGTTTCGTACTTGCAACGAATGTGTCCTGGGCAAAAACTAGAACGTGTCTTCATGGACTGGTGCTGGTGGATATTAGCCGGTTTGCCATTTCAGCATTTAGTACGTGTGATGGATTGTTTCTTTCAAGAGGGCATCAAGGTGTTCTATCGCGTCGCCCTGGTCATACTCAATTTATTCCACAAGGAATGCACATCAAACAATGAATGGAGTCCGGATAATATTAAGAATGACATTGGTAATGCGATTATAAAGTTCTGCAAAAAGATACCAGTCTCACCAGCGAAGCTGTTGCAATCAGCGTTTAGTATTAGGGGGCTAAGGTGAGTAGTGAGCACAACAGATCTGAGGAAGTGATTAAAATTCACATTTCTTATTCCTTCCAGTTCCACGTATATATCTAGAATATTTATTAAGACTGAAATGTTACTAAAAAGTAGATCAGTTCTAACCGGTTCAAAGCAATTAGTTCGATCGCGTTCCACTGATAATTTACCAACGAGTCAATCGCAAGTCAACATTCAAATGATGTCACACACATTGACCATACGAGAGGTAAGCTTATTCCAATTGTTAACCATTATTTCTCTTCTTTTTTGTTTCCTTTTCTCAATAACCTTGTTTGAGGTAATTATCAGTTAAGAAGGTATTTTCTGTTAAGCATAGGGTTCTTTTAAGCACTTGTAGGTGTTAGAGTTCGATAACTTTTATGTCATGTCTTCAAATTGAATCAGAAACAAAAAGGAAAAAGTATCCTTCTTTGAGAAGACAACAAGCCGAATTGCTTTAGTTCTGGAACGCATAGGAAAACACACATACGGAGTGTGCCAAAGTAGCTTCAGTCACATACAGAATCGTATAGCACATAGAGAATCTGCACTGTTCGTGGACCCTGCTTATTCTTGCTTTAAACATTATTTTGCTCAGACCAACTGCTGATAGTTAATTCTAGGATTAAGGGATCGAATACAGTGAAGTCTCACTTCATACGAAAAATGTCTCATTTCTCCGGCGATAGTGACTGAATAGAGCAGTTTTGCAACAATTTGAAGACTTTTGCAAACAGGAGCTGGACTTGCCGAGTGATACTTCAATCTGACAGGGGCTTCGGGGAATTTTGCGCCACAAGGGCACCGGTGATGAGCTAGAAGATCGACCAAGTAATTCCGTAGTGAGGCGTGGGTTAATTGACTGCCTTCCGTCGTCCACTTGCCAAGGACCGCTTTGCAGTTTCACAGAAGGAATGTGTTACTGAGGAGTTGACAACGAAAATTGCTCACAATTTGTTTTCAGTTTTGTACCTTGGTAGGGCTGGAATAGGTCGCATTCGAAATTGAGCTCATACTAGACGGTGAAAGGAAGCTAAAGGACCGAGTTTTATATTGAGGCGGTCAACTAAAGAGCTAACTGTGATGACATGTCCGGCCACGCTTAGCCCATTTATTGTGATGTCTTTCTAGTTCTTTTAATAATTTTAATACTTACTAACTTAAGATGGCGCTACAGTCCGGGGTGGACCTGGGCCTCAACCAACAAGCGTCTCCAGCCAGCTCGATCTTTAGCTAGCTGTCGCCAGTTTCGCACGCAGAGTTGGTTGAGCTCCCTTTCCACTTGCGTGCGCCACCCGAGTCGCGGTCTTCCTCTACTGCGCCGTCCCTCGGGGTGGATTCGAAGACTTTTCCGGCCGGAGCATTGGTGTCCATCCGCTATACATGACCTAGCCATCTCAATCGTTGGATCTTCACTCTTCTGGCTAAGTCGATGTCGCTGAACAGCCCGTATAGTTCGTCGTTATATCTCATCTCCTCCTCCACTCACCATCTATACAGACGGGACAGAAAATTACACGAAGCAGCAACCAAGAGCTGCTTGATCCGCTTTTGACAGAGTCCATGCCTCCGCGCCATGTATCAGGACTGGGACGATTAAGGTCTTGTAAAGCGTTACCTTGGTTGTTCGAGAGAGGGCTTTGTTTACCAATTGCTCTTAGCCCAAAGAAGCACCGATCAGGCAAGAGTTATTCTTCGTGTGATTTCAGCGCTGGTGTCATTGTCTGAGTTGATAGCGGTTCCTAGGTAGACAAAGTTGTTAACTACCTCTGTCTGCTGTGACGTTCTGACCGAAACGTCGGTGTTGGGTGTCCTTTCTCGTTGCCAGCATATATTTTGTCTTACCCTCGTTTACCGCTAAACCCATCTTAGCGGCCTCCGTTGCAATACTCACAAAAGCGCCATTGACATCACGCTGCGTTCTTCCGATAATATCAATATCGTCGGCATATGCGAGTAGTTGGACGGACTTTTGAAAGATTGTTCCTCTGATGTTGGCGTTAGAGTTTTGAACAATTCTTTCTAGAACGATGTTGAAAAAGTCACATGACAGCGCGTCGCCTTGTCTGAATCCTTTTTCGACGTCAAAGGTCTCGGTTAGGTCTTTACCGACCTTGATGGAGCAGCTTGCATTCTCCATCATCATCCTACACAAACGGACGAGTTTGGTAGGGAGGCCAAAACTAGACATTGCTCTGTATAGCTCGTCTCTATAAATCCTATCATACGCGGCCTTAAAATCGATGAACGGGTGGGGTATCGATTTGTTGCTCCTTGGTTTTCTCCAAAATCTGCCGAAGTGTGAATATCCTGGCCTAAAGCCACACTGGTATGGACCGACCAAGTTGTTGACGAATGGCTTTAGGCGTTCACACAGTTCGGCAGATAAGATCTTATAGGCGATGTTAAGGAGACTTATTCCCCGATAGTTGTCGCAGTCGAAGGGGTCTCCTTTCTTGTGGATTGGGCAAACAATGCTGAGGTTCCATTCATCGGGCATGTTTTCCTCCGACCATATTTTACAGATGAGTTGGTGCATGCTCGTTACCAAATCATCGCCTGCGGCTTTAAAAAGCTCGGCGGGTAGGCGGTCATCTCCAGCAGCCTTGTTGTATTTCAGTTTAGATATAGCAATCCTCACTTCATCCGGATCGGGTGGACGGAATTGTTGATCTTCATCGTCCCTTTCATTGGGGTTGAATGGTTCGTTCTGCCTTACAGGCTGAGGATGAAGCATCGATACCGCATCACCAAATATTGACACCACCGCAAACGAGAGACGTTCATTTATGTTGGAGACATATGTTCTCTCAGACATTCTGTACATCTTATGCAGCGAACTTAGAATATACAAGGTTATGTGTAGCTCAACACACGTAAATTCTGCATGCAAAGCAGCGCTGCATTCAGCCTCTAGTTTTAATTTCTCTGCGCAGAGACAATGCTACTGCAATACAAGACATATATGTTCGAAGCTTAAAGTTGGTAGTGCTGCTACCATCTGACTATTGGCATTTGTTTAGTTTCTCGGTATATTTTTGGTACATGTTTGAAAACAACAAAACAAACACCCTTGAACTGTGATAAGCACAATTTTATTTGATTGCGTACATTTCACGAGATGTGGTGGCCAGTGTGCGTCGACCCCAACCTCGAGGTCGTAGGTTCGATTCCTGCTCTGTGCGACGAACATAATTCTCACAGCCCCACCTCTTTCGAGTTACTGACAATGCTGACAAAGAGTATTTCCTGTCTAGAAAAAGCTTCTCAAACTTGGCCGTTCGGAGTCGGCAATAAACTGTAGGTTTCTTCCATTCGTGTGAGAACAATAGCATGCACAACACGAGTGGTTGCTGAGAAGCTAGGCCCTGGCCCTCTATGGGCTGTAGCGCCACCCATATGATTATTATTATATTTCACGAGATCCATCGACAATACAATCCAAACAAACATCTACACGTTATCCAGATTTTGACAGCAATTAACGTGGCGAAATGTCATTAAATTCTGCAAATGTGTTTTGCCTGCAGCTATGCATGCAGCGCTGCTTACAGAATATCTGCACATCACATTAAGGGTCATCTCCCGCATCTATTAGCAAACCTAAAACATTTGAGCATCGTTAAATTTCCTAATGCATTGCTTATAGTAATTGATAGGAACTCCGGAAAATACAAACACTATTGCAGAAAGTGTCAGAACAATTGATTTTGAAAGACTGTCTGTTCCCCCTCATATAATTGAGAGTTGAGTTGTAGCTAATTTTCCGGTTTGAAATTTACCTTTTCGATCGCATTATTTATGACTTCTGACATGTAGTATTGTCGTAACAATGTGACTTTGAATGTGGCTGTTCTTAAAACAAGTTGCCGTTGCTCCTATCATTTTAAGTGCGACCATAGGCCAGTGATTGTGGCTCGCGGCGTTGTGATCTGTGGGTCTGCGCTTCGACATCTACGCAATTGAACCTACTCTACCTCGGTTGGATTCCTGGCAAACACATTTTTTTTCGCTTCTTTCGAATCACTGACAATGCCCAAAGAGCAATAATTATCGGATAAGCTTCTTTAAAATGAATTAAAATGAATGAATGACTTACCCGTTCGGAGTCGGCATTAATTTGTAGGTCTTAGCACTTATGGGAGGACAATTGCACGCACAACACGAGTGGTTGCTAAGCGCTGACGTAATAAAACACCTAACCACCTCTGTTCATTTCTACCCTCTCCTCCACGGAAAAACCATTTGGTAGATTATGCCCGGAGTTGTTTCGAAGGTACCATTGTGATTTGTTCACCAGATGCCATTCAATCTGCCTGTTTTCAAATTATGAACTAACCCTTTTTTGGAAACATAGCTGTTACAATTTTGAAAGTCCTTCCAACTGCTAGAGACTTACATCTGACGGCTTCGAATATCCATCACGACACTTTTTAAACATCATTTCATTTGAAACACCAACAAACAGCATATGTATGTCTCCAAATCGATTTTTACAGCTTCAGAAGCAGTATTTATCAGCTTTGAACGGAATGTGATTGACACTCATAATAAACGTGCGTCAACTAAAGCAACACATCCTTCGCGTGGTTACACACCTTGACGCGGTGCGAAGGCTTAGTAAAGGTCAATGACTCAAGGGAATTTATTCTCTATGAGGAGACCTAACCTAACCTACCATGATGACAGCTTGTCTCAGTTTCGCTCACTATTGCTTAGTTAAGTGAAATCGAAATGAATTACTCTTTAAACTCGTAAATGCCTGCTGGTACTTCAATCGTGCTTAGTTCCAGAAACAATTGTGGTCACTTTGAAAGTTAACGGTACGTCTAGCTACTTTTCGCTTAATACGTCCATTGTGAATACACTAAATGCAGGTGACTGAAATGTTGAGTATACACTTAACGGACGTAGATACAGTTGTGTCAAAGAGTAGGCCCATTGTACTGCCATGTCACTGAGGTCATTTAGATTTAGGCAATTGCGGGACAGTTGCAGAGAAGGTCCTGAATGGTGTATTCCTCATCTGTGTGTAGGCAACTTCTCCGGAAGTCATTGGAGAAAAAAGGCCTAGCGTTTTTGCATGAAGGCCCAATAGACAGTGGTCGGTAATTATTCCAACTGCAGTACTAATTTTTGATCTGTTTAGGGAGATCCGGCTTCTTTTGGATCAAGATGAGGTCATGCTTTCAAGTTCGATAAGTGATGCCTATTGTGCGCAGACGTAGCTGAACTGTAGCTTAAGGTTTATTCATATGAGGCGCGCAACGAACTGCAAACTTCGCAGACTCTGACAACTCATTCATGTGGAGTTTTCTCATTCGCGGAGGACTGCGGATGCAAACTGACACTTCACTGTGAATTTGTTGGTCGTGGAGGTTGTGGATTGCGTTTGCGCGTTTGTGTATTGCGAAAGTCCGCTTGACAGTTCGTAAAGAGAATGATTAGGTCTGTTCCAATTGCTATGAAATTCACTGGAAAAATGTCCAAAGCCATTCCATTTGGTGAGTTTTTCGTAATTTTTGACAGAAAAGCCTGCTCAGGAGAGAGTAAAAAATTTCCCCACCCTGCGAATTTCTGCCACAGAAAATTCTGTGGGCAGAAAATTGAAGACTGTCAAATTCAAAATAAAAGCAACAAGTGACAGTTCAGTCAGAATTGAATAAGTAAAGGCCCATTCATATGAGGTCGCCACGAACTGCGAACTTCGCAAACTCTGACAACTCATTCATATGGAGTTTTTTCATTCGCGGAGAACTACGGGTGCAATTTGACACTTCACTGCGAATTTTTTGGTCGTGGAGGTTGTGGATTGCGTTTACGCGTTTGTGTATCACGAATTCAGTTTGACAGGTCGCGGAGAGAATGATTGATTCGCAGAGAAAAACTTTCAAATAATTAATTAGGTTACTAAAACTCGATAATTCAGTTCCAAACTTTTTGCATACCAAGAAATGTAACTTATTGTTCATATTTGCTCGAAAAGGGTTGTATCTAAAAGTTCGCGTTCGCAATTCGCCGCTCATTTGAATGGATCTTTAAAGGCAGACCTGAACAATGTGAGCCTTTAGACATTCAATCAAATCCCTCACTAATGTGACTGTAAAGTTATCGACACTCTTCAGCTAGATCGAAAGCAGGTTTTTTGGTTACGTTGATTGCTACGTTTCGGTAATAATGCGTTAATTAAGTACAGTTCTAGCTTTAAGTTAATTAAAATGAATCTGTATTAAGAAACATTTCATTCATTTTTTGAAAAAAATGTCAATAACATTCCAGAGGGTGCATTCCGAGACCTGTCGCAATCTGGTATGGGGCTTCTTAATAATTCTTACATTTTGATAATATATCCTTTTGTTAGTTTTCTGTTGTTTTTTTTGCCGTGTTTCTTAATTCTTTTGTTTTTGTTTGATTTGATTATTGTTCTGTTTTTAGTTTTAGTTTGTGTTTTTGTTTTCGTTTTTTTTTTTGGATTAAATCTTGAAATGTTTGTTTAACGAGAATGTCTGAACACAAGATTTATTTCGTTACTCTTTACAAAACAAGACAATTAAACAAAACAAAACAAACGAATATGTAATTGTTAACCATAAGAGGCTGAGATATGAAATGTGTTATGCAAATTCAAGGGCTTTTCTGTTTTCATTGGCGAATTTGAGTTATTTGAAAAAAAAAACGGATTTCTTTTAGGTACTGCATACCCGCGTTGACAGTTGATTTTGAAAACATGTACAGACTCTAATCATCTGTCGGTTGATTTGTTTTATTTCTTTTCCTTAAATATTATGATACTTATCCGAAACCTGAAAGAGAGAGAGAGAGAGTGATAAACATATATCTATACTTTATATGTTCAAAATGAAAGTAAACATGTGCATTTTATTTTTTTTTTCTTTTTTCTCATCTTGCTGCATTCTGTTACTACTACTTCTACTACTACTACTACTGCTACTACTGCTGCTACTGATTGCTCGTATATATATATAAATGTTGACTGCGTTAACACCAAAAAAAAATTACAAATAATTGTAAACAAATGTATATGAAATGTTTACGTTACCTGTCTTGCCATGTGTCTTAAATATATATAACTGGATATATTGCGTTCAAAAAAACACACAAAAAATATGAATTCTTGACGGACACACCCACCATTTGAATGTGTTTAATGCATTTGCATCCCGATATATTTATTCTTTGTTTTTATGTTTGTATCCACCACCACCACCGACACCAACTATCTCCCCTTACCCCCTCGAAAATCTATTTCCCTCCAAATACACAAAAAAAAAACCAAAAAAAGGGCGAACAGTCACCCGGTCATAGGGTGCTCGCCATGGGCGCGTATCCTGTACAGTCGCTAAAAAGTCGAATAGCCAGTGGTGAAGATGTAAGTGTACTGTAGTTTGGTTCGTTTACTTTTCTTCTTTTTCTTTCCATTCTTGCACCAGGATTTTTTTTGATATTTCAATGAGTAGTGGTGTCCTTGCAGATGCATATTATTGTCTTCTTCTGTTTTTTATTTCCTCCTTAAGTTCGCTTGATTTGGTAGATGTGAAGCTTTGTAGTTGAAGCTTTAATAATAACACGTGTAGATAGATATGAGATCCAATTGTTTTGAGTTAGCTTATTCCACTTCGTTTTACGTTTTTAGAAGGGCTACGTCCGTAATCGCAGTACTGCAACGTCAAGCGTTCTTAATTGCAGACATTTGACAAAGATGCAGTACATCGCGTTCTAAAACTTCGTATGAAAGCAACCACAGAGTATCACAGATTATCGCCATGCATCGCTATATCGAAAAGTCGTTGCGTCGCATCACAAAGGCAGTGATGCTTACACGATGCACATTTTTTAAGTTTACGGACTCACGCAAGTTCTTTAGTTCAAGTGAAACCATTCCAATCTATGTAACAAGTGTATTGGTACACTTCGAAGTGAACCTCGACTCCAATCAATAGCCAGCTCGATATTTCGCCAGTTGCGCTCGCCATGTTTTTAATTGAGGTCCTCCTGCATTGTATGTGGCATCTCGTTCGAGGACGTCCTCTGTTGCGGTGTCCCACTGCCTCGGATTCGAAGACCCAAACGCTCTACATGGCCTAGACATGTGAAATCAATCTTCTCCTTCAGATCGTGTTAACTAAACCACCAAAATCTTCTTCATCTGCTTTCAATAGCGTCCATAGCTCTGCGCCGGATAGCAATTATGCTTTTTCTGGTCTATTACTTGTCAACTTGGTCCTTCCAGTTGACTTTCTCTATTACTCAACTCAAAATAGCAACTAGCAACAGTCATATACATTTGATCTTGGTTCTGATGTTAGTGTCTATATTTACTACAGAACCGAGTCAGACCTTGACTTCTGACTACCTTAAAGCTTTTGCTTCCTGAGTCTTGTCTGAGTCGTCGATGTTGTACGTTCTTCCTTTACTCAGCATAAACATTGTTTTCCTCTGATCGTTCTAATAGCCAAAATCTGATGAAGGAATTGTGGAAAATATTTAGCTTTGCAATTCTTCTCGCTGTCCCACTTCCAAACATCAAGGCCAAACTGTGTTACGTTGCCTTCCTTTTTCTGCTCTATTACCGGTCCTTATACTGGAGGTTCCCTTTTCGAACCAAGAGCCATTGAAAGATAACCTCGGACCTTAACTCAGTGTAGTTGACGGACTATATTCAGTGCTTTCCACAGCGCGTAGAGTTCACGGTCAAGTCTTCTCTGTTCATCTTCTTCACAGACATGGCCATATACCATATTCAATAGAAAATATTTCTTTCTTCAAAAGTTCCACAAGTTAGGTCTGCTATTGTATGTATCCTCTAGACTCCGTATAGCTGGATCAGCATTGTTCGGAGCTGTATTTTGGTCCTTCGAGCGGAATTATAAACGTTTGCCAACGAATTCCGTTTTAATGGTATTTGTAGAGCTCATGAGGGAGACAGTCCTTGAAATACCTCGCACCAACCTCATAGCTTTCGATCTACGTTGCGTTTTGTCCTGGGTCGTGGAAGCTTAGACTACTACGCGTTGGCGAACGCGTTGCGATGTCAATCTTGCTTGCAACTGCCCGCCTTCATCTTCTTCAATCCGTTTGTTGACAAAACAAAGCTATACGAGGGAAATTGTATTTACCGCAACCAGTCATGCTCTGGGGTGTCTGTCTTCAATCCCGACACGAGCAATATTAGCAATTCACGTGTCCACCTCTTTCCAGTAACTAAAAATGCTCAAGGAGTATCTCCTTCTTTGATTTGCGCTACAGTCCGGGTGGACTTGGGCCTCAACCAACATGCCTCTCCAGCCAGCACGATCTTTCGCCAGCTGCCTCCAGTTGCGCACACCAAGTTGGTTGAGGTCCTTTTCCACTTGTGTGCGCCATCTAGTGCGAGGACGTCCTCTGTTGCGCTGTCCCAATGGCTCGGTGTCGAAGACTCTTCGGGCCGGAGCTGTGGTGTCCATCCGCTCTACATGACCTAGCCATCTTAAGCGTTGGATCCGAAGACGCTTAACTAGGTGCATGCCGCTGTACAGCCCGTATAGTTCCTTCTCCTCCAAACGCCATCAACACAAACAGGACCAAAGATCGTGCGCAGAACTTTTCTCTCAAAACAACCAAGAGCTTCTTCATCCGCTTTCAATAGCGTCCATGTCTCTGCGCCATAGAGCAGGACTGGGATGATCAGGGTTTTATACAAGCTCAATTTGGAGTTTCAAGAGATGGCTCTGTTACTCAATTGCCTCTTGAGCCCAAAGAAACAGCGATTGGCAAGAGTAATTCTGCGCTTGATCTCGGTACTGGTGTTGTTGTCCCTATTTACTCCGGAGCCTAGGTAGAGGAAGTCAAGGAGTATCTTCTCTCTAAAAAAGGTTGCCCAAACTTTTGTCCGGCACTGTTTATATCTACAGAAGTATGAATCCGGCGGAAATCTGCCGAAATATTTGAATGATCTTACGCCACATCTGCAGGGTGAGCTAAAGGTGCGCAAAAATGCACCTTCTTGAAAGCTTTTGCTGCCATTGAAAACGGAAACTTTCTGTATAATTGGTGAGTGCCATGACTCAACTTCAGCATTGCACGTTCACTCAAGTTGATAGTCATTGCTTGTCAACTACCGCTGTCGACATCAACTACAGTGTCGAAAGCAACTTTGACCAAGTTTAAAACTTACGCATGGAATGTCATCTACAATGATCAACTAAAGGCAGCAGAGCATCCATACGAGAGATCTCAAAGTCACTCCATCCCCCGCCATTGGCTCCATTTCATCAAGAGTTATACCTACGAAAGCGCAACCAAGCAAGTTTATTGAGTTTATTGGACTTGGTCTAATCATCTTGCCCTGGTTTTGCCAAGATATCGAATTCAAAGCACGCCACGAGATTCGTGATTGTGGGGAGTTTGAACAAGATGAAATCGTTTAAACCTCCTAGTTGTGTATGGAGGTCCATTCTAGAGCTCGATGTTATAAAGTAGTTCCAGTATATCTAACAAACACACGATAACTGTCGTAGCAAATTCAAATCCATGCGACTACTGAAGAAGAACCAATGTACTTTTGCGCGCACAAAAAAGTAACCTCCTTCACGAGACTACTTCCTTTTTTACTCTCATCCCACGAAGCTTATTTTGAATCTTATTTTCGCTTGCATATGCTTCTAGGGTTCGCACCACATTTGAATAACTTAAAAAACACTTAAGATCGCCACTGATTTGTTGTTTCCCTCGCCCCACGTAAATGTGCACCAGACCCGTGTAGTGTGTGTTCACCCATAGACGCCCAAGGCAACAACGTGATTGAGTCGTAGATCCTTGTTGTGATTTTCAGTTTAATGTGCCCTATTCGGAAATACGAGTCCGTTCCTCTTTGTTTTTTTGTTTAGCTTGCTCCTCTTAGACTCTTTTTTTTTTGTCGTTTGTCATGTCGTTTTCGATTTTTCTGCTTCGATGTTGTTGTCAATTAATGATTTTGTTTTATGATTAAATTCTTGTTTGATTTCCCAATGATTTATGAAGATTTTTTTAAATGTCGTATTTTTGCTAAAGAGACCGTGTATCCGAAAACCAAAACATAATTGCTGTGTAAAAGAAAGAAAAACTTGTGACTAATACAGAATCTATTTGCGTATGTAGCTCTTTACACTCTGGTCATGGCTGCCAGTTAGAATAACAATGTACCAACCCGTACTGCTGTACACGACCGAGGAGCATGGTTGCTCGTTGACAACATTCTATGTGCGTGTGGAACAGCACGAACCGACACTAATGATGATCAAAACGTGCAATAACGAGGTAAGGGCTAGCATTCAAGGAAAAACGATCTATTTGCTGATGTGATGGTTTCTTTCTGTTTTCAGGTATTCGGAGCTTATTGCTCGTCACGATGGTATGAGCGCAATGTCAAGGATGACAAGGGCCAGCGACAGGCCTACTTTGGCACCGGCGAGACTTTCCTCTTCTCCCTGTACCCGGAGAGAGCAAAATACCCATGGGTCGGCATCGAGGGCGACAAGGGCTTGGGGCACTCTTCGGAGCTCTTCATGGCGGCAGATGCTAAAATGATCACAATTGGAGGAGGGTAAGTGAACAAATGATTCTTATAAGATTTTGTTTTGCGCGTGCATTTTTTTTTTAATTTGCCGGGATCAGCATAAGACACAGGACGGGCCAAAGGTATAGAGGTACCTGTGCACATTGGTCATAAATATCTGCGGATTGTAGTCTATAGGAAATATTAAGCTGGGAAGAGCATTCTGGTGTGGTGCGGCTGTCGCTAAATTTTTCTGTGCGTCCGAAAGCAGACTTAATGATAAACTGATGTGCATTCCTGGCAAGACGTGTATTGCGGGTGAATTCAAGGAGAGGAGGAATGCAGGTGGCTAGCTCACTTGAGCATCGTTTGTGAAAATACCGATGAAAATACATGATGTTTTATGGGTTATGACCATCTCTGCAAGTGTTCCAACAAAACAGTCTCACGTAGAGTAAGCATTAATATGTTAGTTGAGGTAATGGTGGCTAGAGGGCGCGCTTGTGCAAAAATAGGCCTGTTATATGATATGATACCACTAGGAAGGGTCTATCGAAGTCAAGGTAAGGGAGAGTGTAGTCTCTTTCGGCCTGTTCACGACGCAGTTCGTCGGATTGCACGTCCAATCCGATTTAAGAGTCAACATTTGGATTGATTGATCCTATTGGAGCTCTGCAAATGGAGGTCGAGTGGGAGGAAGTTCCGCAAGACCTCTAAACCTGCCCTTGGAGTGTTGGACATTCCTAATGTGTTCCTTTACATGCAAGCCTCTGGATTGTAGTTAGCAATTTAAGATTGGCGGTCTTTCAAGAGGCCTTCCACCATACAACACAGCCATATGACAAGATTAGGCTGACTATTCCTGTGGATGAACACAAGTCTTGCGGTTGGGTCCCCATTTTTTTGCCAAATAATCTGTTAGTCAGAAATAGGGCACATGCTTCTTTCTTGCCTCTTTTTTATGTTTCGTTTCCTGTTTCTTGTGGGCTAATAACTAGACCGTAAGATCTTGCCCATTTAAGACGGGATTTTATTGAGTTTTCAATTAGCTCACTGAGAGTCAGGAGGTACATTATTGCCGCTGGGCATCAGAATAATAACATCACCAGCGAACGCAATAACCTTGACTCCTGGTTATATGGCTTTGTCTGAAATTTCATTATCCACCGAAAGCGGGATATTACACCTCCTTAAGAGGTGCCCCTTGAGACTACAACTTGTATAATTGATTCACCTAATGATGCATTAATGAACCTTCTACTGAGCAAACGAATTATTATTGTGATAACAGGTTGCTCAATTTTGGTTCTAACAAGTGCGCGTTAAAGTGTCTTCATTTGTTGTTTTCATTGGAAGCTCTTTTATTGTCTAGAAAAGCAGCGAGTGCCCCTTCAGTTACATTTAGCACACTACACAGTTTCGATGCCTTTCCCTTTCATATACGCTTGTTGTGCATTTAAGATGCTGTTACGCATGAATGTTGATGGGCTTTTCGAACGATTTTAAGACGAACGATGAATGTTGTTGGTCTGGAGTTGGTGCTTGCTGTACAGTGACTGGTCTTGCCCGCCTTGGGGATGTAGACTACATTGAATTCGCTCGGACGGTATGAAAGTTAAGTTATGTAGTTTAAGCCGCCTAGAAAGACTTCAAAATAGGACCAATGAATTCCCTATGCCATCTAATCCTGGGGACTTTAAAGGATGGAAGGAAATGGCCCATAACATCATTATTAACGTTGAGTTCCTTAAGGAATAATTTTCCTAGCACCAATGTGTGCCGAGCGGTAGTAATCTGACTATGGGTATCACAATCGTCTAAGCGTGCTGGCAGTCCAATAACCTAACCTGGATTGCGATATAATTTACAGCTGAATCTTAATTTCATTTAAATGCCCTCCAAGATGCTGGACGGTATCAACGACGGCCTTACCTATCTATCTATCGGGTAGTAACACGACCAATATTCTCGATTGGTTGCATAACTTTACAAATTACACCAGACGCCAAAAGTCACAAGCCCCTTCGTGACCAGTTCTCATCACTAGGACGTGGTATCACTTGTTTAGTTATAAAGATTGAAAAAAATCCGGAAGCAGAGATGTGATACCGTCCTGTTCAGACCAGATGTGTTGCGAAGGCTGTATGAGGGCAACCCCAGAGATGAGAATTACCTTCATATGCAGTAGATCTACTTTAATAATTGAATTCAATGCACTTGCTACGTAGCAACTTATTTTTACTTCATTTAGTTTATTACAATTTAAGCCTAATATGTGGAGTCTTAGAGTACTTTTAGTTCCTGTAGAAGTACTCTTCTTCTTTGTGTGGCGCTACAGTCCGGGGTGGACCTGGGCCTCAACCAACATGCCTCTCCAACTAGCGCGATCCCTGGCTAGCTGCCTCCAGTTTCGCACACCAAGTTGGTTGAGGTCCTTCTCCACTTGGGTGCGCCACCTTAAACGCGGGCGTCCTCTGTTGCGTTGCCCGACAGGTTCGGATTCGAAGATTCTTCGGGCCGGAGCTGTGGTGTCCATACGCTCTACATGACCTAGCCACCGTAGGCGTTAGGTCATGTAGAGGGCGATTGAATCTTCTCCTCCAGAACCCGTCAACACAAACAGGACCAAAGATCGTGCGTAGAACTTTTCTCTCAAAGAGACCAAGGACTTCTTCATCCGCTTTCGAGATTGCCCATGCCTCCGCGCCGTATAGCAGGACTGGGATGATCAGAGTCTTATATAGAGTCAACTTGGTTCTTCGAGAGAGGGCTCTATTACTCAATTGCCTCTTGAGCCCGAAGAAACAGCGGTTGGCAAGAGTTATCCTACGCTTGATCTCGGTACTGATGTTATTTGTACAATTTACTCCGGAGCCGAGGTAAGTGAAGTCCTTGACTACCTCGAAATTATAGCTGCCCATTGTGACGCTCTGTCCAAGACGTCGATGTTGTATGTCCTTTTTTGAGGACAGCATATACTTCGATTTACCCTCATTCACCGCCAGACCCATTTTAGCCGCTTCCGTCTCAATGTTAGCAAAAGCCTCACTGACGGCTCGCTGAGTTCTGCCAATCACGTCAATGTCATCGGCGTAGCTAACAATTGAACGGACTTCTGGAAGATCGTGCCTCTAGTGTTGGCCTGTGAGTTTCGCACGATCTTCTCCAGGACGATGTTGAAAAAATCACATGACAGCGCGTACTCTTACCAGCCAAATTATCGTAAGGAGGTCTTAAGCAAAAAAGTTTATTCGATTGTGCGTCTTCCTGCATCACTCAGCATTCCAGTTATAAAACGATAATTTGGCATTTAGGGTGTAATAAATAAGCTTGGGGTCGAAATTAGTTCGTGTAAAAGTACCCTTAAGTTCCTTTGCTCTCAGACTGTTATTTATACGCAAATTATGGATTTCTTATTTTTACACTTCAATTAAACATTTCTTATTGTTTCCGCTTTCAGAGAGGGCCAAGCAATATGGATGGACGAAAACATACGCTTCGGCAAGACAGACAGTTGTAAGACATTCAACAATCCACCGCTCTGTCCATCAGGTGATTTTGAAATTCGCGTTCTTGAAGTTTACGGCTTTGTTGGTGCTTAAACATGCAGAAGCAAATTACCAAAAAAAAAACAAAAATTAAAGATAATCGGACGGCAATCATCTGCGCGCAGTAAACGACGTTTCACAAGCAATATTGTGATTGTCCATAAATACACACCCACACACTAATACACGTACACCCAAAACAAAAACAGACGAAATGAAAGTGATGAGGACGAGAGGAGAAGTACATTTAAAAAATGAATTCCTCGGCATTTGTTTTATAATTTGTTTTATGAGGAATGAATGACTCTTGAAATACGCACGGGATCGAAACACAAAACCAGGATTGTGAAACATACACCGGCATCCCTGTGCGCCACTAAATTATTGATTACGAAGAAGAATATATGTATGCGTATATTTTAATCTTTCATTTTCTTTTCCTTTTGCTACATTGAATGTTTAAACGAGTTTTTTTTTAACGCCCTGTTGTCTCGGGTCTTGGTCTGCGAAACGTGACAAACAGAAACCATAACAAGGACATAAAATGATTTCGAGTAGAAGAAAAAAAGAAAAACAAAAAAGAAGAGCAAGAGAAGAAAAAACAAAACACAATGGACTGATTATTATTTTTTTTTTTCTAATTTTTGTTTCTTATCATTAATTTGTAATTAATATTATTTTTCATTGTTTATTTAATATTATTTGTTAAAGAATCTTGTTTTTTTTTATTTTAATTTTGTTGTTATCCAAAAAGAGAAAGTAAATAAATTACATATATGTATGTGTAGACGAAGAACAAAAACAAAAAACAAAAAAAAAAATACCTTGCGTTGTTAAGCTTTTTTTTCGGAGCGTTTTTGAGGAACACCCTGTATGCGTATGTTTCCCACAACTATTACTATTAATTTTTTTTTCTGTAAATGTACAAGAGAGAAAATTTGTTTGTTTGTTTGCTCGATTTTATGGAGCCTAGCTTTCCAGAATTCTGTTAAATCTATATTTTATTAATTTGTACTTTTCTGTTGTTGATTATGTATCATTGATTGTTTTTGTCTTTTATATATACATAGTTTGTAAAGAAAACAAAAAGTCAAGTGAATGTTCAAGTGCATGTACGCTTTAAGCTTTTGTTTGTTAAGTAATAAAAAAATCTGTGCATCTAAGGCGAACGCGTTTAACGAATGCGGTGAACGATGAATTATCAATTGACACTGGGGGGAGCCTTCGAAGAGGGCGCTACTGAATGATGAATCGAGGAGAAGCAACATTTAACTAGTTTTGATGTTTTATTACCTTCAGGTTGGCCGGTATAGACTCAATGAGACTTAGGCAGTCTGTGTCATGAGGTTGGCCGGGGAAGAGTGAATATATTGACTCCGCTGCTCTTTGCAATATTTTCGCTGACAACTTCTTTGATTGGCGCTACAGTCCGGTGTGGACCTGAGCCTCAACCAACATGCCTCTCCAGCCAGCACGATCTTTCGCCAGCTGCCTCCAGTTGCGCACATCAAGTTGGTTGAGGTCCTTTTCCACTTGTGTGCGCCATCTAGTGCGAGGACGTCCTCTGTTGCGCTGTCCCAATGGCTCGGTGACGAAGACTCTTCGTTGAACGAATTGATTGAAATGTATTTAATAGCTCACGAAAGCTAGTTCGACAAAGAAGGTCCAAACAATACACAGTCCAAACCTGATACTTGTCCCCTTACTTGCTTATCAGACCTACGGCCCATGTGAAATGCGTTGACGGTCCTGGGCACACTGCTTCCAGTCATCAAGGCCAAACTGCTTCCATCCGGCATGACTTGATCTCTATACAGGAGGTGCGGACTTCCTCTCCTTCTCGAACCAGGAGGCTCGGATACGAAGACCGTCTTTGCTGGTGCGTTGTTGTCCATGCGCTCGATGTGGCAGAGCCAGTGTGCCCGATTGATTTTTGCTTTTATATCCACATCGTGCTATAGTTCGTCGTACCTTTCTCGCAGACGAGACCGAGATATATCCGACGTAGAATTTTTCTTTCGAATGCTCCAAGAATCAACTCTGCAGTTTTGCTTAGTATTCAGCTCTCGGCTGCACAACTGGTAAAACAAGAGTTTTGTAGAGCCTTTGTCATTTTATTCGCTATATTTTAAAAAAAGCAGAAACATCACAGCACGAGAAGAATTCGAGGGTGTTACAATATTGCTCTCTCAAAGCAGTCTGCCGAAGAATAAACCATTTATTGATAAATGCTAGCTATCCTTTGCACGGAATCTACGTTTCACTCTGGCACTTGGTTAAGTCAACTCTGAAAAATTGGAGCAAGTCTAGGATCATTTTGCGCAAAAGGGAACAAGTCAGATAAGTTGAATAGAATTAGAAACTTGTGCTTATGTGGAGTTCGCAGTCCAGGTTCTGATGGTGAATAAAGAGTACGTCTAGTCGTGTGTAATGCGCATCGCTGACACATCAAAATTGTACAGAGGAACAGAAGGGTTCAAGATTAGGTAGAGATTTGCCTTGTCTTTTTCTGAATGAATGCTCTAAGCTCGCCTCAGATGGGTTTATTTCTAGTTATTGATTTGGAAGTCATTAGATCATGGACTGGAAGCGAAATGAAACAAAGTTTAGGTTATGCCTTGAAAATGAACTTCCCCCAAGTCAAATTCTCACGGGATAGCAAAATTAATTCGAATTAGAGCGAGTTCGGCTTAGGGAATGCTTTTTGTGTGGAAATGTGAGGAGAATGCCAGTGCATGGCAAACAAATGATTTGAGATAGAGAGAAATTGGACTTAGGGTGAGTTCGGCTTAGGGAGGGGTCGAGTTAGGAAGACTTCGACATAAAGAGAAACACTGTAGTTCGCAATGAGTCGATCATCCTTTTAATTTAATACCACATTAAATTCACATTGGATTACGTTAATTATTTGTTTAATTTATATCGAAAAACCTCCATCTGATGACAATATGATCATGCATAGGTTCGCTAGTAGAGAGAGAGAGAGAGAGAGAGAGAGAGAGATATGAGACAGGAATACATGTCGTAAGTCTCCTTGTTGGGTATTGCGGAGTAGCTCAATTCAAGATTTGTACATGTATCTCCATCAAACCCAAATTCAGTCGGAATAAGCGCTGAAAAGTGACTTCAAAACAACTATGGTCGCAGAGAAAGAAAGGTGTTCAACAGTTACCACAATTAAAGCCTTCGGTCATAAAGTGATCTTCGCCTTTTCTGCACATACAAGGCAAGACAGGTGAATATGTCGCCCGTCGTTCAGTTTTATTCAAATCAACGCGGATGAGTAGTAGGATTCAGTTCGATTGAAGACTGCTGCAAAAAGATAAGGAACAGGAAGCCAACTCCACATTTTGTGGCGACCTTTCAGCAGGAAAGCTGTTTCAAGATAAGGCACAGGCAGTCAACACCACATTTGGTAGCGTCCTCTCAGGCACACAGTTTCCCTGCGATCATTTCTAGTCATTGACTTGGAATCCTTAGATGAATCCTTACATCGCGAGCCAAACCCAAACCAAAGGACCATTGTTTGCGCTGCCTAGAGCTTCAAAAAATCACAACAGTTGCCTAGTCCCTCATTAATTTGTCAGAATTCTCTCAAATCCCGAAGCAACCTTCCTCATCCAAACCAGTGTTAACCCGATGTCCCCCCATGGAAGCATTACAAAACCAATTTGCCTTAGATGCCCAAGAGAATATATTAAAGTTGCATACTATACGTAGATAGGTAGTAGTGGCCGTCTCCCTCAAAGGATGGACGCCCTCCGACCAATAAAGTTTACTTGTGCTGTTACGTGGATTGGATCTCACAGAGGAGCTTATCCACTCATGTATGAGAACCACTTAGAGTTACACAAGCGAATAAACAAAACTCTGTTTTTGACTAAATGGAGAAGACAAAAAAAAAACACGAAAAAAAGCATCTAATAAACCAAAACTACTGTTAAAGTATTTTTGTTAAATAAATATAAATATATATATATATTATATGTGTGTGTTGATGTATGTACCTATATTACACTTTTGATTAACAAAATAAAATATCGTATCTAAGCTATGAATAGATTGTACAATATTCCTCTAAGACACCCTCGTTAGCAGACAGAAGAATAAATAGTAAATAAACCTCCATTTACACGCAATATACACAAATCAACGATCTGCACACAAATATACAAATGTTGTTAATCCACACCCATCATAGTTCATTCAGACAATGCATACACATTCGACATTCATAATGTATAGTTAACTGATTTCACTGATATGCTTGAGTTGTATATATTTCTGTTGTGTTTTCAGACATGTTGACATTATGACCACAGAACACACGATGAGAGTGTGAATCGCGGAGGTGTTTTTTTTTTTTTAAATATCAGTATTTATATGTTTTTGTTATATACTTATGTATATTTTTAATTATTTTATATTTTATTTTGCGCCTTAAATGATAATAAGCTTATGAAGAAAGAAAAGAAAAGCAACTATAAATGTAAATAGTTACATACGGTATAAATAAATAAATAAATATATATGTGTTATTGTATTAAGTAGAGAGATCAAAGTAATTCAATGTTAATAAAAAAACAAACAAAATCATATACCAACCATCTATGAAATAGTACAGTTCTTTAAAGAGAAAAATGAATGAATCAAGAACTCTTGAGACAAGAAAATTGAGTTAAATATAAAGAAAACAATAAAAAATCTGGCATTATTAATTGTTCCTCGCCCGCTGTACTTCGCTTCTTGCTAATACGATCTCTGGTAGGCTGCTGTCAATTACGGACACCAAGTTCATCATTTCCTACCTGTGTGCGACATAAAATGACATAAAACCTGGCATCAAGCCAACCGTATACGATAGAAACATGAAATTGCACGTGGTTACTTCTGACACCATTATATAAACGTTATTAAATGTTGCCACATATGCGCCTACTAAAACACCCTTCTTCTTCTTCTTCTTCTTCTGGTGGTACAGTCCGCGGTGAACCTGGGCCTCGGTCAACAATCCTCTCCAGCTGGCACGATCTTTAGCCAGCTGCCTCCAATTTCGCACCAAGTTGGTTGAGGTCCTTCTCCACTTGAGTGCGCCATCGGGTTCGTGGTCGTCCTCTATTTCGTTGTCCCACTGGTTCGGAGTCGAAGACTCTTCGGGTTGGAGCAGTGTTGTCCATGCGCTCAACATGGCCTAGCCATCTTAGGCGTTGAATCCGTAGACGCCTGACTAGACTCATGTCGCTGTACAGCCCGTACAATTCGTGGTTGAGTCTTCTTCTGCAGGAACCTTCAACGCAAACATGACCAAAGATTGAACGCAGCACTTTTCTCTCGAAGAGACCCAGTGCGTCTTCATCCGCTCTTGACATAGTCCAAGCTTTCGCGCCATACAGCAGGACAGGGATGATCAAGGTCTTATAAAATGTGAGCTTGGTCTTTCAGAGGGCTCTACTGCTCCTCTTGAGCCCAAAGAAACAGCGGTTGGCAAGAGTTATTCTGCGTTTAATCTCTGTACTGATGTTGTTCGCACTATTAACTTGGGCTTGGCTCCCAAGTAGATGAAGTCCTTTACTACCTCGAAGTTGTAGCTGCCTATGGTGACGTTCTGACCGAGTCGTCGATGTAGTGTGTCCTTTCTTGATGACAGCATATGCCTTTGGTTTGCCCTCAATCACCGCTAAACCCATTTTTGCCACCTCCGTTTCAATACAAGCAGACGCTTCATTGACGGCACGCTGAGTTCGGCCAATCACGTCAATGTCGTCCGCATATGCTAGCAGCAGTTGAACGGACATTTGGAAGATCGTGCCTCTAGTATTGGCGTGTGAGTTTTCCACGACCTTCTCAAATACAATGTTAAAAAATCACATGACAGCGTGTCATCTTGTCTAAAACCTTTTTTGACATCGAAGGTCTCGGTGAGTTCGTTACCGACTTTGATGGAGCAGCGAGAGTTCTCCATCGTCATCCTGCACCGCCTGACGAGTTTTGCAGGAATGTCAAAACTAGACATGGCGCTGTATAGCTCGTCTCTGTGCACGCTGTCATATGCGGCCTTAAAGTCGACAAATAGGTGGTGGGTGTCGATCTGCATCTCTTGGGTTTTTTCGAGGATCTGCCGTAATGTGAAAATTTGATCGATAGTGGACTTCCCAGGCCGAAAACCGCACTGATAGGGACCTATCAGGTTGTTGACGAATGGTTTCACACAGAACTGCAGAGAAGATCTTGTAGGCGATGTTAAGGATCGGTATATCCCGCGATAGTTGGCGCAGTCAAAGGGGTCTCCTTTCTTGTGGGTCGGGCAAACGATACTAAGATTCCACTCATCGGGCATGCTTTCCTCCGACCATTTCCTACAGATGAGCTGGTGCATGCACCCAACCAGATCATCTCCAATCAGATCCAATGAATTGTGCACAGAAATTCCTAGTTGAGCAAATTGTCAGAAGTGGAGTAAAAATCTCTCTTTGAGAGAGAAAGTGCACAAACTTGTGGAACGAAAATATATATTCAATTTTTACTTATTCAATTCTGAATGAACTGTCGTTTGTTGTTTTTATTTTGAATTTGACAGTCTTCAATTTTCTGCCCACAGATTTTTCTGTAGCAGAAGTTCGCTGGGTGGGGGAATTTTTGAATCTCCCGTGAGCACGCTCTTCTGTCAAAAACTACGAAAAAATCACCAAATGGAACGGCTTTGCACATTTTTCCTGTGATTTTCGATGAATTTCACAGCAAATGGAACAGACCTGTCATTTTATATAAAATGATTAATTAGTAGTATGAACAATAAACCTCGCATGACTTTTCTATACGAAATGAAATGTCATTACATAATTTGTGCCTGTCAAAATCAGAGGTGGAATTCAAAAGACTACCGTCCTTCCAGTGGAAATATAAAAATCCGATAGCAGAAATCAACCAATAACAAATTGATTTGGTGGGAGAAACCAGGTAATCAAAAGACAACACTTGTGAAATTGTGTGCGTGGTATATAGCTTCCAAGTAAAGAAGTATGTGTGCCTTGGGGTAGGTTATATCATCTTTCGCTGGAAAGTTGAATATCTCTCTTAGTTGACTTGTGGTTTTGAATTGGCGGCGAAAATACAGCTGTCAGCTATATAAAATTAGGAGAAGAAGAGCTCTCTCATTTCTGCTTAAATAAGGGGATTCCCAGAAGAAATTCACACATCAGGAGAAACAGCTTCTCTCAGAAATGCACATTTATTTGAGCATCGGCTGCTTGCGTACACCGGTTTCTTTTTCTTTCGATAGTTATTTGCTTGCTACAAACAGAATAAATAATATAATTAAATAAGTTAAATATGAGTCTACAAGGGATTCTAGTAACACTTGGTGTTGGCATTACGGTAATTGCAACAATTGCGTATACCATGTTCAACCAGCAAAAGCATAGAGCAATTGAAAACAAACGTTCACAACTATTCCGAGTCATAAGGTATGAAAGTTAAATGAAGTATTCAATAGCTTGTGATATTTATTAATTCTTTAATAAATGCAGTAATGAAGTATGTGGAGTGTGTTTGGAAGAAGAAAACTATGACATAACTATCCTTAACTGTGGCCACTGGATTCATGAGAGTTGCTTACGAAATTTGGAAAGAAATTCTAGCCTCTACAACAAAGCCAAATGTCCTTTTTGTCCTGCTCCGATATATTGATATGTATATGTGTGTGTTTTTTCTTTAGAGATAAATCAAGTATTATCCCCTTGTACATCGAGAAATTTGAGCGCCTTTTTATTTAGTGTTATTGGAGAATCAAGAAATGTTTGTAAACAGAATTCTCTGTCAAATCATAGGCCAAGGGGCAAGACAGGTAGAAATGATCTACCGGTAGTAGAGATAAGTCAGAAATTCATTTATTAAGCTCAAAATTAGTAGATTTCTCTCATTTTCAAAGCCACCTGAGTTGAATATATTCTACAGTTTATTCCATTGGAGCACTTATAAAATTACCAAATACCGAATTATATTTGTCAATTGCGTTGGGATGGAATACGTCAATCTGTGGCGATGATACAGATTTATTTTTTGCATCAAGTCATTAGCGCGTTTCGAATATATATTTTTTTTTGATTGTTTATGCACATCAATGCAGAACGTGTTTGTTCATAGTTTTGCTTATTTTTGTATTGCTATTTTCAGCTACGCCTTCGAATTGTTTACTCTGAGTGTGGGCAAGGAACGCCCGCGTCTAACATGGATCGGAAAGGGGGATGTGATGATTGACCATTGCTTACCAATGCCAAAGGGTCCATAGTGAATCCGTTCAATTCTTCTCAGCTCTCCTATCAGGTTGTGGTTGAGACCATCCCGTACTCTATGCATCCGCAAACGCTACGTGCTTAGTCTCTGAGAAGAATCTAGTCCAGCGAAGTTAGTCGCCGATTCTGCAGAACTGGGCAATGGCAGAGCAGAAGTTGGATGCTTGCACTTTCATTCGAAATCTTTTTTGTTATCGGCTTGTGTTTGCAACAATTATTTGGATGGGTGTAATTAATTAATCTACATATGTAAGATTACGCTTTAAGAAAATCTACCATGTTTTTGGTGACGTAAAGCGAGATTAGGGGCATACAATTTTAAGAAAATGAGGGCTATTTGAAATAAAACTAATGTTAACTTTAGAAATAAGTACAAGACCTAATCATCTTTAGACTAATATGAATGAATGAATCTTCCTTTCCGAAATTTGTATGTAAACAACCGCTCGCATCCCGATCTACGTCACATCTGGCGTAATCTTGTGTACATCATTCTTGGTAAGACATGTATTTGGCAAGTGTTCAGAATCCACATTTTATTATTAAATTTATTTTTTAATACGTATGCATAGTAACGTGGGCTTGATGCAGCTAGATATTCACCCCGATTCTGTACACGAAAGATTCAAAAGAGTTGTGTGTCATTTTTGTCGCTCATAAACGTCAGCTTTCAATTTAAATCTATGCAGTTGAGCGTTGGCGAAACATGTGAGTCAGTATGTTCTTTGTGGAATATTTGTCGTTAATTATTCAAATATTCATTTCAAAAGCGAGCAACAGAAAGAATAGACAATTTTTACTGGCTAAGAATGGCCTTGGTGGCCCGTGGCGTTGTGGGTATGTGCGTTGAGCCCAACCTCGACTTCGTAGGTTCGATTCCTTCTCTGTGCGACAAAAATAATGTTCACGGCCCCACCTCTTTCGAGTCACTGACAATGCTCAAAGAGTATTTCCTGTCTAGAGAAAGCTTCTCAAAACAAAGCCGTTCGGATTCGGCATAAAACTGTAGGTCCCTTCCACTCGTGTGAGAACAATAGCACGCACAACACGATTGGTTGCTGAGAAGCTAGGCCCTGGCCCTCTGCGGGCTGTAGCGCCACCCATATTATTATAAGACTGGCCAAATATCCCACGTAACTCTATTTGCAGGTTTGCCAAGACCGCTGGAAGGGACAGCCCAGCATCTATAATTTGAAACTCGCACAACTATCAACGAGTAGGCAGAAGGTTCACAATGGGTTCATTAGGACCTAAGTACCGACTCAAATAAACTTACACCCTATCGTGGAAAACGCCGAAGGGGACGTCACTAAAATTCACAACTTTGAATCGTTGATGACGATCTGTTCACTTGTCGGTAAGGTGAATGCATTTTGAGGCGATCGTAGAAAACGCTCGAAATGAATCACCCCATATAAAGTTTGACATTTCTCAAACGCAGCAAAATTTTCGCGGGTGTTTGGTGTGAAGCAGAAATAAGAGAGCAAAGAGATATCCATCATTTGCCTCTCTTGCCCCTTGATTCCATCTGACAGCGTTTTTTATAAGCTTTCCCCGCCGTGTCTGTGAATACAGGCCCAAGCCCATAAAATCCGGTGCGTGCATTGCAGGTGACATCCACAAAAATCGTATTTGATGGACTGCAAAGAGGTGCCAAATGAAATACGTGCGTTGCGTCCGAAATATGTATACATACATACAATCCCACACGACTATGAGAGTAAAATGATACATATGCATGCATAAAAGATACACACATGTGGGAATAAACTGTCAAACGGACGAAAAGTTAAAAGTTCGCCAACTTCATGCATTCTGATGTATTCCACATATAGCCCACACTTGTTGTCTCGCTCCCTCTTATTAGCTCTTAAGAGTTGTCAATTTTTTGACAAGACGCAACGCACGCACCGGATTCTATGGGTTTGGGCCTGAAGTGTGAGCTCTTGAGAACAGCTGATCCTTTTACCCAACCATAGTATTGGGGTGGATTGAAGGTCTTATTTGAAAATTCGCTCGTTTACCCGACATTTTTCAAATTTTCTGTGTAAAGTATTCAACACAGTGAGGAGGGGTAGGCAAACAAACAAAGCGTATGTTCACGCTGTAAATTAATTAAGCTGCTGTTTATAGGAGTTTCTGTCGGCAGCATTAAAGTCATGAACCAACTGAACACTCTTTAAACAATAGTACATGGTTGCGGCCAACTTCACACGATTTTCTCACAAAAATTGATGAATCGGCCGCCATTTTTTGGTGAATTGACAAACGGCCGCCATTACAGGGGTCAATTTGTAAAAGTATAAGTGAAATACAAGGGATTTCCACTACTCTTACATTCCTCTCATTTGTGGACTAGTGGTAAAAATGGACGAAGATAAATATCTCTTTGCTCTCTTATTTCTGGTTAAGAGATGTATGTATGGCATTTAAATTTTAGAAATTAATTGAGTTCAAACAAGCATAGACGGCATAGGTTTACTTAGTCTTCAAAATGCGCGCATAAGCTCCTTGCTCCACATCCTGCACATGGAAACATGGTGGAAACGGCCCTGGGTTGAAATGACTAGTAAGCTTAATTGAGCGCATTGTGCACCAGCAGGCCAGTCTCTGTACTCGATTGAGCGCCTTGTAGTTGACAGCTTTATTCAGTGCTGTCCACCAAACTGAGACTCCATGCAGAAGTTTCGGTCTGGCAATCGAGATGAACGGGACTGTCATACGTAAGCATTGGCCGCATGAAGGCCTAGCAGCAGACTACCTTTATCCTCGCAGCGAGTTGGCTGTTGTAACAGTCTCTTTGTCTAATTGCTAGTCATCAACAAAGTGAACTTCGACCATATACTGTTGGGTGCCAATTTGCATTTAAACGGTAATTGGTTTTGAATAGTAATTAATCATTAAAACAAATGGGGTGTGTTCAGTTCACGCGAAAGATGGGAAGTTTCATTTATGAAAAATATGAATAAATTCTTGTTCTAATACAAATATCGCCATTTTTAGATTGTGGCGATTTATTAATTTTTGTGTGTCGCCAAATGAAATTTAAAATCGCCAGTTTGGCTATAAATCGCCACATCTGACAACCCTACCAAAGGTGTACAGAAGTCACAAGTGGCCCAAGAGCGCAGTTGGAAGATGAGCCAGAAAATCGTCAAAAATCCCTTACTAACCACTGTCAGTTTTTTGAGGTGGAATTTTCGATGTTGGCGGATCTACATAAACGTCTCGGAATCGATTAGTACACGTGAAATAACATCATCAACGGTGTACAGAAGTCATAGGTAGGCCTAATAGCGCGGCTGCGGCAGTTGGAAAATGAGCCAGAAAATCGTCAAAGATCCCTTGCTAACCACTGTCAGTTTTTTGAGGTGGAAATTTGGATGTTGGCGGATCTACATAAACGTCTCGGAATCGATTAGTACACGTGAAATAACATCACCAACGGTGTACAGAAGTCATAGGTAGGCCTAATAGCGCGGCTGCGGCAGTTGGAAGATGAGCCAGAAAATCGTCAAAAATCCCTTACTAACCACTGTCAGTTTTTTGAGGTGGAAATTTGGATGTTGGCGGATCTACATAAACGTCTCGGAATCGATTAGTACACGTGAAATAACATCACCAACGGTGTACAGAAGTCATAGGTAGGCCTAATAGCGCGGCTGCGGCAGTTGGAAGATGAGCCAGAAAATCGTCAAAAATCCCTTGCTAACCACTGTCAGTTTTTTGAGGTGGAAATTTGGATGTTGGCGGATCTACATAAACGTCTCGGAATCGATTAGTACACGTGAAATCACATCACCAACGGTGTACAGAAGTTATAGGTAGGCCTAATAGCGCGGCTGCGGCAGTTGGAAGATGAGCCAGAAAATCGTCAAAAATCCCTTACTAACCACTGTCAGTTTTTTGAGGTGGAAATTTCGATGTTGGCGGATCTACATAAACGTCTCGGAATCGATTAGTACACGTGAAATCACATCACCAACGGTGTACAGAAGTCACAAGTGGCCCAAGAGCGCAGTTGGAAGATGAGCCAGAAAATCGTCAAAAATCCCTTACTAACCACTGTCAGTTTTTTGAGGTGGAAATTTCGATGTTGGCGGATCTACATAAACGTCTCGGAATCGATTAGTACACGTGAAATAACATCACCAACGGTGTACAGAAGTCATAGGTAGGCCTAATAGCGCGGCTGCGGCAGTTGGAAGATGAGCCAGAAAATCGTCAAAAATCCCTTACTAACCACTGTCAGTTTTTTGAGGTGGAAATTTCGATGTTGGCGGATCTACATAAACGTCTCGGAATCGATTAGTACACGTGAAATCACATCACCAACGGTGTACAGAAGTCATAGGTAGGCCTAATAGCGCGGCTGCGGCAGTTGGAAGATGAGCCAGAAAATCGTCAAAAATCCCTTGCTAACCACTGTCAGTTTTTTGAGGTGGAAATTTCGATGTTGGCGGATCTACATAAACGTCTCGGAATCGATTAGTACACGTGAAATCACATCACCAACGGTGTACAGAAGTCACAAGTGGCCCAAGAGCGCAGTTGGAAGATGAGCCAGAAAATCGTCAAAAATCCCTTACTAACCACTGTCAGTTTCTTGAGGTGGAAATTTCGATATTGGCGGATCTACGTAAACGTCACGGAATCGATTAGTACACGTGAAATAACATCACCAACGGTGTACAGAAGTAATAGGTAGGCCTAATAGCGCGGCTGCGGCAGTTGGAAGATGAGCCAGAAAATCGTCAAAAATCCCTTACTAACCACTGTCAGTTTTTTGAGGTGGAAATTTCGATGTTGGCGGATCTACATAAACGTCTCGGAATCGATTAGTACACGTGAAATAACATCACCAACGGTGTACAGAAGTCATAGGTAGGCCTAATAGCGCGGCTGCGGCAGTTGGAAGATGAGCCAGAAAATCGTCAAAAATCCCTTACTAACCACTGTCAGTTTTTTGAGGTGGAAATTTCGATGTTGGCGGATCTACATAAACGTCTCGGAATCGATTAGTACACGTGAAATCACATCACCAACGGTGTACAGAAGTCACAAGTGGCCCAAGAGCGCAGTTGGAAGATGAGCCAGAAAATCGTCAAAAATCCCTTACTAACCACTGTCAGTTTCTTGAGGTGGAAATTTCGATATTGGCGGATCTACGTAAACGTCACGGAATCGATTAGTACACGTGAAATAACATCACCAACGGTGTACAGAAGTAATAGGTAGGCCTAATAGCGCGGCTGCGGCAGTTGGAAGATGAGCCAGAAAATCGTCAAAAATCCCTTACTAACCACTGTCAGTTTTTTGAGGTGGAAATTTCGATGTTGGCGGATCTACATAAACGTCTCGGAATCGATTAGTACACGTGAAATAACATCACCAACGGTGTACAGAAGTCATAGGTAGGCCTAATAGCGCGGCTGCGGCAGTTGGAAGATGAGCCAGAAAATCGTCAAAAATCCCTTACTAACCACTGTCAGTTTTTTGAGGTGGAAATTTCGATGTTGGCGGATCTACATAAACGTCTCGGAATCGATTAGTACACGTGAAATCACATCACCAACGGTGTACAGAAGTCATAGGTAGGCCTAATAGCGCGGCTGCGGCAGTTGGAAGATGAGCCAGAAAATCGTCAAAAATCCCTTACTAACCACTGTCAGTTTTTTGAGGTGGAAATTTCGATGTTGGCGGATCTACATAAACGTCTCGGAATCGATTAGTACACGTGAAATAACATCACCAACGGTGTACAGAAGTCATAGGTAGGCCTAATAGCGCGGCTGCGGCAGTTGGAAGATGAGCCAGAAAATCGTCAAAAATCCCTTACTAACCACTGTCAGTTTTTTGAGGTGGAAATTTCGATGTTGGCGGATCTACATAAACGTCTCGGAATCGATTAGTACACGTGAAATCACATCACCAACGGTGTACAGAAGTCATAGGTAGGCCTAATAGCGCGGCTGCGGCAGTTGGAAGATGAGCCAGAAAATCGTCAAAAATCCCTTACTAACCACTGTCAGTTTTTTGAGGTGGAAATTTCGATGTTGGCGGATCTACATAAACGTCTCGGAATCGATTAGTACACGTGAAATCACATCACCAACGGTGTACAGAAGTCACAAGTGGCCCAAGAGCGCAGTTGGAAGATGAGCCAGAAAATCGTCAAAAATCCCTTACTAACCACTGTCAGTTTTTTGAGGTGGAAATTTCGATGTTGGCGGATCTACATAAACGTCTCGGAATCGATTAGTACACGTGAAATAACATCACCAACGGTGTACAGAAGTCATAGGTAGGCCTAATAGCGCGGCTGCGGCAGTTGGAAGATGAGCCAGAAAATCGTCAAAAATCCCTTGCTAACCACTGTCAGTTTTTTGAGGTGGAAATTTGGATGTTGGCGGATCTACATAAACGTCTCGGAATCGATTAGTACACGTGAAATCACATCACCAACGGTGTACAGAAGTCATAGGTAGGCCTAATAGCGCGGCTGCGGCAGTTGGAAGATGAGCCAGAAAATCGTCAAAAATCCCTTACTAACCACTGTCAGTTTTTTGAGGTGGAAATTTCGATGTTGGCGGATCTACATAAACGTCTCGGAATCGATTAGTACACGTGAAATCACATCACCAACGGTGTACAGAAGTCACAAGTGGCCCAAGAGCGCAGTTGGAAGATGAGCCAGAAAATCGTCAAAAATCCCTTACTAACCACTGTCAGTTTTTTGAGGTGGAAATTTCGATGTTGGCGGATCTACATAAACGTCTCGGAATCGATTAGTACACGTGAAATAACATCACCAACGGTGTACAGAAGTCATAGGTAGGCCTAATAGCGCGGCTGCGGCAGTTGGAAGATGAGCCAGAAAATCGTCAAAAATCCCTTACTAACCACTGTCAGTTTTTTGAGGTGGAAATTTCGATGTTGGCGGATCTACATAAACGTCTCGGAATCGATTAGTACACGTGAAATCACATCACCAACGGTGTACAGAAGTCATAGGTAGGCCTAATAGCGCGGCTGCGGCAGTTGGAAGATGAGCCAGAAAATCGTCAAAAATCCCTTACTAACCACTGTCAGTTTTTTGAGGTGGAAATTTCGATGTTGGCGGATCTACATAAACGTCTCGGAATCGATTAGTACACGTGAAATCACATCACCAACGGTGTACAGAAGTCACAAGTGGCCCAAGAGCGCAGTTGGAAGATGAGCCAGAAAATCGTCAAAAATCCCTTACTAACCACTGTCAGTTTCTTGAGGTGGAAATTTCGATATTGGCGGATCTACGTAAACGTCACGGAATCGATTAGTACACGTGAAATAACATCACCAACGGTGTACAGAAGTAATAGGTAGGCCTAATAGCGCGGCTGCGGCAGTTGGAAGATGAGCCAGAAAATCGTCAAAAATCCCTTACTAACCACTGTCAGTTTTTTGAGGTGGAAATTTCGATATTGGCGGATCTACATAAACGTCTCGGAATCGATTAGTACACGTGAAATAACATCACCAACGGTGTACAGAAGTCATAGGTAGGCCTAATAGCGCGGCTGCGGCAGTTGGAAGATGAGCCAGAAAATCGTCAAAAATCCCTTACTAACCACTGTCAGTTTTTTGAGGTGGAAATTTCGATGTTGGCGGATCTACATAAACGTCTCGGAATCGATTAGTACACGTGAAATAACATCACCAACGGTGTACAGAAGTCATAGGTAGGCCTAATAGCGCGGCTGCGGCAGTTGGAAGATGAGCCAGAAAATCGTCAAAAATCCCTTACTAACCACTGTCAGTTTTTTGAGGTGGAAATTTCGATGTTGGCGGATCTACATAAACGTCACGGAATCGATTAGTACACGTGAAATCACATCACCAACGGTGTACAGAAGTCATAGGTAGGCCTAATAGCGCGGCTGCGGCAGTTGGAAGATGAGCCAGAAAATCGTCAAAAATCCCTTACTAACCACTGTCAGTTTTTTGAGGTGGAAATTTCGATGTTGGCGGATCTACATAAACGTCTCGGAATCGATTAGTACACGTGAAATCACATCACCAACGGTGTACAGAAGTCACAAGTGGCCCAAGAGCGCAGTTGGAAGATGAGCCAGAAAATCGTCAAAAATCCCTTACTAACCACTGTCAGTTTCTTGAGGTGGAAATTTCGATATTGGCGGATCTACGTAAACGTCACGGAATCGATTAGTACACGTGAAATAACATCACCAACGGTGTACAGAAGTAATAGGTAGGCCTAATAGCGCGGCTGCGGCAGTTGGAAGATGAGCCAGAAAATCGTCAAAAATCCCTTACTAACCACTGTCAGTTTTTTGAGGTGGAAATTTCGATGTTGGCGGATCTACATAAACGTCTCGGAATCGATTAGTACACGTGAAATAACATCACCAACGGTGTACAGAAGTCATAGGTAGGCCTAATAGCGCGGCTGCGGCAGTTGGAAGATGAGCCAGAAAATCGTCAAAAATCCCTTACTAACCACTGTCAGTTTTTTGAGGTGGAAATTTCGATGTTGGCGGATCTACATAAACGTCTCGGAATCGATTAGTACACGTGAAATAACATCACCAACGGTGTACAGAAGTCATAGGTAGGCCTAATAGCGCGGCTGCGGCAGTTGGAGATGAGCCAGAAAATCGTCAAAAATCCCTTACTAACCACTGTCAGTTTTTTGAGGTGGAAATTTCGATATTGGCGGATCTACATAAACGTCTCGGAATCGATTAGTACACGTGAAATAACATCACCAACGGTGTACAGAAGACATAGGTAGGCCTAATAGCGCGGCTGCGGCAGTTGGAAGATGAGCCAGAAAATCTTCAGAAATCCCACTGTCAATCAGGCTTATCCCTCAGTTATTGCATATTCTGCTGTGCGACCTTGCGTTTTGAATTTCAAACAGGCTACCTTCATCCTTCTTGTATCTTAGACTCTTTATTTATGTTTTTTACGATTAGTTTAAGTAAAACAAATAACATATAAGAACTACGGCTAGACTAAATGGTTGCTTGTGACAGCTGGAGCCTTCGCTTCGAAAAGCATTCTCCAGTCGTTCGTGTCGCTCGAGTCGGTTTCGATTCTTGTAGGTTTTGTAGTACCAATCCATGCCGTCTTTCTTGGGCGTCTGCACGTTTCTGTATGAGGCCGTGGCAGGCGATTCAGTTTCATGTCTCACATTAGCGGCGGTCACGCCATCGCCGAAATACTCTTCGGGCGCGGGTAGATACTGATGCAGCGTCTGTGCGGTGAACACCTTTGTTATTGTCGGCCGTCCGCCGAGTGCACGAGGTGTGATCTCCTCCGATGTGTGGACGCCGCTGTCTTCCATGCTGCTCGAAATGCTCGTGTCCGTGGTTATGGGTCCGCGGTAGGTGAAGTCTTTCAGTTCATCTTCGGGAGGGATCAATAGAATCGTCTTCGAGGTTGTTGCTTCGGGGAGTGAGGCGTCTTCAAGCTCCTCCGGGGAGTGCGACATAGTGGATGTGGCGGACCTATCAGTTGCGGCAGGCTCCGGCTTGTAGGGAATGGTTGGTTCTGGGGGCTCGTCCTCCGTGACGTAGTACGTGTACGATGGCGGGGGACTGAGCGTCGTTGGCTCACCGAGTTGAGCTGGTGCGTCGGACGAGCTGTTGTTGGGATAAACCCTTTCTGTGGCATAGGACGAGTAGAACACTCGACTTCTGGGGGTTGCCTGCGTCATTGGGATGAAGCCGCCCAGCTGCTCTGGGGTGATTGGCTTGAACCCACCCTGCTGGATATCCGGCTCAGTCAGTGAGGTCTTGAAGGAGAGCCTCGGATCTTCACTGCTGGCTGTTTCCTCCGATCCCGACTCGGCGAATCCACCTCTGCTGCGCGATGTTATTCCGTGATACTGCGTCTTTTGAGCTAGGTACCTTTCCAGTTCGCTACTGTTGGGCTGCTGCAGCATCCTCACCTTGCCCCGCGTCGGCGTCATTTTCTTGTAGCCACGATCCTTTCGAGAGGCTCCCCCGAGCAGGCCGCCTATTCCGATAGCTGGGATTGGGTAGCCAAAGAACGTGAAAGGCGATTGCGATTGCGGCGCCAAGTGATGCCGGTTGAGGATGCTTGTGTTCAGCACCGTCTTGCTGAGGTCTATGTTCCCACTGACAAGCGAATTGCTGTGAGTGAGGGCGGGCGCTATGTTGTTCAGGTTCAGGTTTATGGTTGAAGACGTATTCGGAGCGCTGTGATTGATGGTGTTGTTGAAGGAGGGGTAGTCCACGAACTGATCGTAAAAGTACTCGCTCTCTGTGAGCGATGGCCTTGTGAGGTTGTCCACCTCGACCACCATCGAATCGCACTCGTCCTTCACATCGGATCGTCCTTCTTCGGCGAAGACGTCTCCGTGCTCGTTGTACAGCGGGAGATAGTTGGTCGATCGCTGCTCATTGGAACAGTTTATTTTATCGGCTCGTAGATTTCTGAGCAGCTGACCGTCCTGGCACGTGGGTCCTGGTCGCGGGAAGTTCGTCTCCTCCAGCCATGCACTTAGCCACTGCACCGTGCAGGAGCAGATCATTGGATTTCCTGCAAGAGAACAATTACTCAACCGAGGCAGATGAAGGCGGATGGCAAGAGGTACCGTCTATGTCTAGAATCGCGATGTTCCCACGCAGGCTCTTGAAGGACTTTTCGTGCAGCGTTCGCAATTGGTTGTTGCGCATCGAGAGGACTCTCAGTCGGGGCATCACTTCGAATGGATATCCCTGGAAGAGGAGGGACAGATAAGAGACAGTTTACAAATGGCAAACACTAACCTCATCAACGTACCTGAACTTTACATATTTGATTGTTGTCCAACTTCAGCTCGACCAGCCAGCTGAGTGCCCGCAGTGGGAGCGTCGACACAGACCGGACGGCGTTGAACGACAAGTCAAGGACTTCAAGGTTCCGCATGTTCTGCAGCCCGACATTGTCCATCGAGTAGAAGTTGTTGTGCGACAGATTCATGAATACGATCGAGGGACAGTCGTGGAAGCTCTCCGGCGATATGAACCGCAAGAGATTGTGCTGGAAGTGCAAGGCCAGAAGGCTGGGAAGATTTTCAAAAACCCTGCGTTCCATATCAATGATCTTGTTGTCGGCCAGCACCAGCTCCTGCAGCTCGCGCAGATTCTTCACGGCACCCATTTCGATGACGCTGATTTCGTTGCTTGACAGGTCCAGGTACTGCAGCTTGGGCAGGTCCTCGAAGGTGCCACTAGGCAGCAGCGAGATGATGTTGTTCGCGAGGCGTATCTCCTCGACGTTTTTCCAAGCGGACAGCACGTCCACTCGGAGCTGAACGATGTTGTTGTAGCTGAGGTCTATGTCGCGAAGGCTCCTCAAGCTTGACAGGGTGGCCGCCATGTCACTCAGATGATTTCCGGATATGTCCAGGTACTCGAGGGCGGCTTGCTGTTCAAACGAGCGGTTCGACACGCTCCGGATGTTGTTCAGCGCCAAGTTGAGCTGCTCCAGATTTGAATTGTTCGCGAACAGGTGGTCGGAGATGGCCTCGAGTCTGTTGCCGTTCAAATTCAGATTTCTCAAGTTTCGCATCATCGCGAAGGCATGCGGATCGAGCTCGACCAACTCGTTGTTCTGCAGATTCAGCAGTTCGATACGCTCGCCGCCGAGGAACGTCATCCGGTCCAGGATCTTGAGCTTGTTGTCCGCCAGGCTAAGCACCCGCAGTTCGTTCGTCATCTGGAAGGTTCTCCGCGGAATGTGCTCGATCCTGTTGAGACTCAAGTCCAGCATCCTCAGGTTCGGCAGCTTGCCGACGGACGGGTGCAGACTGGAGATGAGGTTGTTTCTGATCGAAACCCGCTCGACGATGTTCGGCAGGCCGGGAATGAACTCCGTCATGCGGTTAATGCTGGCGTCCACCTCGAAGAGCCTGTTCAGGTTCCGGAAGGTGTCTGGGTGCAGGTATGACAGCTCGTTGGAGGAGATGTTCAGGGTCTCCAGCATCGGGTTGTTCTGGAACGCGTCCGGGTGGATCTTGTTCAGGAGGTTCTCACTCAGATCCAGCCTCCTCAGCGACGGCAGCCCGGACAGGAGTGCCGAGTCTATGATGGTTATCAGGTTCTGCGACAGATCCAGTCCCATCAGGCCGGGCAGGTTCCAGAACGGTCGCGGAAGCTTGTCGGACAGGCTGTTGTTCTTCAAGCGCAGCTCCCTCAGAGCGGGCATCGCCATGAAGGCGTCCCGTCCTATGCTCCGAATGAGGTTGTTATTCATGTGCAATTGCTCCAGCGTGCCGTGGCCTCTTAGGACGCCAAATGGAATGCTCCTCAGGTAGTTGTTGCTGATGTCGAGGAACTTGAGGGTCGGCAGCGAGTCCAGCAGCGACCGCAGCTCGTCCACGCGCTCGATCTCGTTGTGGTAGATGTACACGCTCTCAATGCCAGTGCCGGACATTTGGAGGAACGACTCCGGGTGCACGTGCTTGATGTGGTTGTTGTGCAGGAAGACCCTCTTCAGGCTCGGGGTCCGGTAGAACGCGCCGTACTTGATTTCAGTGATTCTGTTGTCATTCAGGTACAACTCGCTCAAGTTGGGCAAGTCCACGAAGGAGTTCTCAGAGAGGACTTTCACTGCATTGTGATCCAAGCGCAGGTTCTTCAGGCCTTCCAGTCCCTTCACCAGCCGGCCCACCATGGCCACGTCACCGATGTCATTGTGCGACAGCTTGAGACTGACCAGATTCGGCAGACGATAGAGGCTCCGCAGATGCACCCAGTTGATGCCGTTCTTGGCCAAGTCGACGCTCTTCAGGGAAATGAGCTCCTTGAACAGGCCCACCTGCAGCCGCACCAGGTTAGGCCCACCGTTTATGTGAACGTCCTGCAGCTTCGGCAAGTGCCGGAAGATGTGCGGCTGCAACTCGCTTATCACCCGGCTCTGGACGTTCAGGTACATTAGGCTCAGCAGGCCGGAAAAATCGGGTAAGTACTTCAGTTCGTTGCTCTGAATTGTGATGGCGACGAGGTTTATGAACCCATTGAGGCTCTCCACGGGGATGCTGCGCAGCCTGGGCTCAACGATGAAAACCTCCACCAGACTGTTCTCCAGTTCGTTGAGCCAGCCAGTCGAGACACGCTCGAGGCTGTTATGCCGCAACATTAGACGGACTATTTGAAGGGACCCAAAGAATCTGCCCGGCAGTGCAGGCAGTTGATTGTTCTCGAGCACCAGCTCGTCGATGGGCGACTTGATGTACTTCTCCATCGCCTTGATGCTGTTCAGGATTTGTGGTAAACTGCTGTGGGAGCACCTGTAAGAGATGAGATTTAGAAAGGAGTGTTCATAGATTTGCACGGGCTCGAGCTCACCAAACGTGGATCTCCTTTTCTTGGACGGAGCACCGACATGGGAGGATTTCCTCGGCGGCCGGACAAATGTCAGCGTAGGCATCTTGAATCATCACAGAGAATAGTAGCACCAGGAGTGCTAGGGTGGTTGCCCTGTCCTCGAAGCAAGGCTTAATGCCGTTTTTCTTTGTCATAGTTATTCAGATTGTAGCCGAGTGGAAGCATAGCTTCTGGAATGGAAAGAGAGAGATCGATTGGTGAAGAGATGTGCTTGTGAATTGTACTGCGATGATAATTGATGTGGAAAGGAGGGATTTATCGGAGGCTTCTGACAAGAAGGCTCTAGGTTGACCTTAATTTAAGAGAATTTGCGTAAATTCAGGCATGCATCACTGCGTCATCGATGTATCGTCATAGTGCAAATGTTTCTCGTTCCTGACTCATCCTTTATTGCTGTCAAAGATTTCCCAGACTGCCAAGTACTTGCAGGCATCCAAGGAATGTCGGTGTCCTCAGAGGTAATAACTAGAAGGCAACCAGGACTTTGTAACCAGTTTTTTAATCGTTGACACGCATCTAACGAGATGGACAAGCGCCGTAACAGTCCAGAGAAGGTCTGAACATCAGACGCAGTATGGTCCTCTGCTAATTTTCATACACAGATGAAAGATTGGCTGTGATGTAAAAGCGGGTGATTATTCTTCTGTAAAGCCAATTATCACTGTACAATCTTTCAGGCAGAAATATAGCTGAGTCCTGCAACCCCTCGCAAGGCATAGGGCGTCAAGCACGCCTGCGCGCCATCTCGTTCGAATTTCTGCAAAGCGTTTGAGCTCCCTCCAACTCATTCCTAAAGAACTCGATTCCTCTTCAACTGTTCTGCGCCATGTTTGCCTGGGCGTCCCGCTGGCCCCACTGCATGGCGTACTTCGCATTGGATTTGTCTTCGCGCCGTAGGGTGTCACTCACATCTTCAAATTCAAGATTTCTCTGAATCGCCGCCTATCTCCCAACGAGATATAATATCCAACTAGTGTGACTGCATTGCACCAGAGAATTGTGAAACTGACTCCTAAAAGGCTACTTGTGCCGTAGTCTTTCCGAATGGAGAACAACTATCTATCCATGCCTATCGCTACTGCAAAACATCCTCTAAGAAGGCTTAACGAAACAGCTAACTATTCATCTAAAACAATCGCTCAGAACCATGATCTGTCGTCAAAACCGGGCATTGTGCCATAGGTACACATGAATCCAGATTAGCCCTCCTTTATAACGACTTCTCTAGAAGTTGCAGAGACGAAGAGGAGGGAGAAACTATTGCCCACCATCTATGCAATTACAGTGCTCTCTCCGCACGAATAAAACGCCTATTATTGTAATAACCTGACGGAACTAAATAACAGTGTCAGTTAGCGATTGTGCTTCATTAACTGGTTACAAGCAACAAATGGCAACAAGTTTAGACTAGATTCTTGTGGTACAGCGTCCTACTCTAGACGTTTTTTGTAGTTACCATAGACATGGGCGGCAGGTCTCCATTCGAAAAGAGTGCTAATGAAGTGCCCTTTCGAGAGAGTTCGTCTGCTTTGCAATTGTGTGGGATGTCACTGTGTCCCAGTACCCACGTAAGTAGGAAGTGTAGTACTTGGTCTTTCGTTAAGAGATAATGCTAGAGGATGTAAATGTGGCTTACATCCGCATATGATTCAGTGGTTGTTTGTACAGTAATTGGACTCATACTACTGACTTGAACAAGAAGGATGAAAGACTGATAGGTCTTAGATCCTTCGCATTGACGTACATTTTTTTCCCCCGGCTTGGTATTAAGACAGCCGTAGCCATCCTTCAGATTCTAGGTAGAAGACCTAGATCAAGACGGCTCTGGGATAAATGTGACCAACAAGAGAGAAATTAGGTCAGATACCTGTTGTAGCTCGGCAGGGAAAATGTCATTCTGTATGGTTTGAAGGTGTTAATGGCCCAGATGATCCTGTCGATCGTCACTCTGAGTGAGCTACATGATGTGAAGAAAGCAGCTGCATACAAAGTGATTGTCAAGCCCCAGATTATCCAAGGTGGAAGTAGTCCAGCTTGCATCTGCCCTTTGAATTAGGCAGAGCATTTTGAGGTCTGATGTCAGTCCTTTCCTGAGTCTAGAGGCCTCAGAGACTTCCTCGATCTTTCAACAGAAGAGTCTCCAAGACAATCGCTTTGCTTTTCTCAGGTACATTTTGGAGATATAGAGAGTTCTCTTAGATAAGCTCAGGCGGCATTGTTGAGTGTGTTTTTGGCTTTTTTAAAGGGCTACGTTCAACCCTTACTAAGATGGTCTAAGTGTGTTCGCCACCAGGACTGATTTACGTCTCGCGACCGTGGTAAGTTTCTCCACTCCACAGGAATCTAGTTCGGTTTTTAGCTAACACAAATTTACATGTAATTCAACTCAATCAAGGTTAGTCGGAATGTCTATATATTTAACCTTTTCTGCTAACACTTCTGCCTTCTTTTACCAGCGATAGAGATAATCAATGCAAGGAACGTCTTCATAAACTCTACAAAGAGCTCTTAGTACGGGCAGACATTATTCAGGTAGTATCCAATAGAAAGGTGGGCTTATTTGTTGTCTCAGTTTGCCACTCAAACCTACCCACGGCGCGTTGTGGGTATATGCGTCGACCCCAAAGCATTTGAACTTCGACGCCAAGGTTAGATCCCTGCTCTGCCTGAAAATAATTTTCACAGCCATACCTCTTTCGAGTCACTGACAATGCTCCTGTATTTCCTGTCTACAGGAACCCCTGCGGTGTCGCCATAACAGTGTAGGTCGTGAAAGAACAATAGCACGTACAACACGAGTGGTTGCTAAGAAGCTAGGCCCTGGCTCTTTATGGATTGTAGCGCCACCCATATTATTATATATCAAGCTAAATCAAAGGCAGATGTTCAATTGTTGGCAGGAACTATACCATCATCGACAAATCAAAAAATTAGGACATTCGAGCATCTACGATGACACTACAATCCTGCAAAAAAAAAACATGAGCTATGTATGTGAAACAGAGTACAATTCTGCTGGATAACTAGTCATGCATGATACGGCAATAGAATGCAGTGAAATTACTGACTCCCTCTGGTTGGGCGTATGCACCAGCTCATCTGCAGGATATGTTCGCAGGAGTGGAATCTCAGCGTCGTTTGTCCGGTTCACAAGAAAGGAGACCCCTTTGACTTGGCCAAATATCGGGGGATTGCGTGTGGTATACCGGTATGAAGTGAGCGTCAAGATAAAAATGTCTCGATAGGGAACATTTGTTGTGAACGAGCCCTTATTTTTTTTTTGTTTGTTTGCTATGACATCTGTGAAAAATATTTAGTATACATCAAGTCATTGAACAGACAAAATCATATTTTTTCATCGTGTTAAAAATGTCGAATTTTGTACCAGAAAGTGATGATTTGCGGAAAGCATTAATTTGAAGAAAAGTGCTGCAGAGTCGCATCGAATGCTTGTCGAGGCATCGATGTGACCATGCTCTATCGGAAGCAACATGCAAAAGATGGTTTCAACGGTTCAGAAATAATGATTTTGATGTGAGAAATGAAGAACGTGGAAGACCACCAAAAAAGTTTTAAGACGCCGAATTGCAAACGATATTGGATGGAGATGACACTTTGAGTCAAAAGCAAATGGCAGCAATGTTAAATGTTGCACAACAAACAATGTCTGACCGTTTAAAAGCTATGGGAAAGATCCAAAAGTGTGGGAAATGGGTGCCACATGAATTGAATGAAAGACAGATGGAGACATGTGAAATTTTGCTTCAAAGACACGTAAGAAATTCGGTTTTGCATCGGATTGTTACTGGCGACGAAAAATGGATTCCTAAACGGAAAAAATCATGGTTTAATCCGGGACAACCATCAACATCGACTGCAAAACCAGATCGATTCGGCAAGAATCTTGGTGGCACCCGAAAGCTGTGGTGCACCACGAGCTCCTAAAACCTGGTGAAACCGTTAATACTGATCGCTACCGACAACAAATGATCAATTTGAACCATGCATTGATCGATAAACGACCAGAATTGGCCAGAAGACAAGGGAAGGTCATTTTGCTCCATGACAATGCACCTGCACACAAAGCAAAACCGGTTCAGGATACAATCAAAACACTTGGCTGGGAGCAGCAACCCCACCCGACGTATTCACCAGACTTGGCTCCTTCCGACTACCATTTTTTTTTCATCGATGGGACACGCATTGGCCGAGCAGCACTTCGATTTCTACGAAGAAGTCGAAAATTGGGTGTCTGATTGGTTTGCTTTAGAAGACGAACAATTTTTTTGGCGTGGTATTCACAAATTGCCAGAAAGGTGGTCAAAACGGCCAATACTTTGAATAAAATGTTTTTACTTTCCCATTACAGTAACAATTAGTGTTTTATTTTCCAAATAAACGCTCATTCATACACCTGGTAAATGCAGAAAGACCTCAATCATCTTAGCTTGTGAAGGTAAAGGCAGCTCGTGCTAGCTGGAGAGGCTTTTTGATTGAGACCCGGTCTGTAAAGACAACAACACCCAAAAGTGCACAATAATATAATAACGTTGCAGTCCGTGATGGCCCTGGACCCAAATTCTACAGCAATCACTGGTGTGCCTTCTTTAACGATTCGAAGGTCCGACGATTTAAACAGCAAAGCACCCTTTTGGATTTTCTACATTTTTAACATTGTCAGTGACCCGAGAAAGGTGAAGCCGTAAATTATGAAAGACTAGATTAAGACTAGACCTAGACCTAGGCGTAGACCAAGCAATGAAGTCGACGCACCTACCCACTACCCCACGGCAATGAATTCATATAACACCAAGCATGGATGCGCACTAATAATCCTTGGAATTTCTTGACGAGCATTGCCAACTTGATTGATTGTAATGACAAGTGATCAAGTCAGTTTCGAAATGTTGCGGCGTTGTAATCACCGAGCGCCTACACACCTCCTCGCCGAGCCACTGTTTCGAAAACGTTAATGGTCCATAAACAGCTGATGTAATTATGGAACGTTCATCTCTATTTTTCGCAAGTTTTCCACAACAATTTACCTAAGTCAATCGACTGAACTTAGTCGTTCTTGATGTTGCGAATGAATAACTTTTGAGGCGTCTGATTAGATCACAGAATTTACAGAGGATCCCTTTCAAGAAACCTGAAATTTGAGATATCCCAGATGGAACCCCTTCACTCATCTTGTGTGACAAATTCAACTGCAAACAGAAAAAAAAGCAACTCACTTTGAATCCGTATCAAACCGAACACTCTTCACGGTTATAGGCGCGTTAAGTAGGCAATTTAGTAAATGCTTCACAAGCCACGAGCACTTAGAAAATGTCAGAGAATCAGGAAGACAACTTTCACAGTTCCGTTTCGTATCGCGATTTCACAATTCACTTGCCATTTGGCCGCACAGGTTCAAGGATTCAGCAAACTAGTCCCGGGTTATTTGGTCAAGTTCGAAGTGAACCCAAAACCGCCCAAAAAAACACAACCCACTTGCCCACCGTGTCCGAATAAACTGAATCTAGTCCACACACCGTCTGTCGGCTGAGAGCTCCGCAAGCGTTTCCCAATCTTGTTCCAGTTGAGGTTAGATTTTGTAATCGAATGCCTTTTGTGGACTCGCCTTGAAGGCTAGTTCACTTTCGATTTCACACAAAAACACACAAACACCCGCGAAAAACAAAAACAAAGCAGAAAAATAAAACAAAATATTAGCACATTGGACCATTACAAAATACCAGCGCAGCACACGATCGGAGCTCCTCATGTGAACATCCTCCCCAGCAGAACTTACGCAAAAGACTGAGCAGGCTCTTCGCCTAAGCCCGTGTAAGAAAGTTACTGACTTGTGTTGAAAAGCGAGCAAAAAAAAGAAAAGGCACCACCATCAACGAAGACGATGTCTCTGTGATTTCACAGGTGGATGAAGACGTCTCAGAATTTCACCGCGCCCTCTCGTCGGTTCAGTCAATGCTGGCGGCGGTGACGGTGGCGCGGCGGTGGCGCACTCAAAATCCATATACGAACAGTGATTGTATTTAATCACCATAACGTACCAATAGACTCCGCTGCGCTCCACACTCGTGCAACAGTGAAGAGGAAAAGTGAATAGAGCTGGTATTGGATGGAAGCGTTTTCGAAGCGTAACGACCCAGTGCTTGGTGTTCACACACGATCCCATGCCAGCCAGAGCTCTTCAAGAGTTAAGTGCCGAAGTGCAGAGCCCCATGAGGTACACCATCCACGTAACATCTTTCCGATGCAACTCGTAACATGTGTGTGTGGGCGCCCGAGATGGGGTTATGTTCGGCTGCCTTGCTTGTAAGTAGCGAAACGTTTAAATCGCTGCTCGTTCATCGTTTAATGGATACTGTACTCAAAACACCAAAACAAAGCTAAAGAGATGTTTTTTGTGTGTTGTGAAAGATTAACCTTCATGCGAAATTGGTGTGTAAACTGAGATTGGTGATTTCTATGACCCACTGCAACGGGGTGGAAGATTTCAGATGATTATCTGGCAGCACTGTCTGGATATTTTCTGTCGAAGGTGGTTACGCTTCGATGGTACGCCCTCTAATGGGTCTGATTCTGTTTTTTTTTTCGATTTGCAAGTGTTTGCTTTTCCTCACGAGTGGAAGAAGGTCGGGCCGAAACAATTTTGCGAGTGATCGAGGTGTAAGCGACGAGGACGCATGATGTACTTGGGATGGGTTCAATTTGCATTCAACTGCTTAGTCAACCACTGAAGGGAACAGAGATCAAACGCAGAAACGATCTTTCTACTATACATGTCGATACTGATGAGGTTTCCAAATTTTTTTGAAAGCCGATGTATCTACTAAGCTGCAGTCTCCTCGTCCATCGTCGTTTGCCCAGTCCACAAGAAAGGAGCTTCCTTTGATTGCGCCAATTATAAAGATCAGTCTCCTCAACATCCCGTAAAGGATCCACTCCGACGTTTTGTTTGAACGACTGAAACAATTTGTTAATAATTTAATAGGTCCTTATCGTGCGGTTTCAGGTCGGGGACGTCCGTCACCGAGCAAATCTTCAAAGTACGGCAGATCAGAGATGTAGATCAACACCCACCACATATCAGTGGACTTTAAGGACGTATATGACAGCATGCATAGAGACGGACTAAGTCTAGTTTTGACATTTCTGCCAAGTTCGTCAGGTTGTGCAGGGTGACGATGGGAAACTCTAGCTGCTCAATCACGCTCGGTAATGAACTCACCGAGACCTTCAATGGGAAAAAAAACTTTTAGTCAGGTCGACGCGCTGTCGTGTGACTTCTTCAACAATCCTGGTGAAGGTCGTGCAACACTCACTCTCCAACACAAGAGGCACGATCTTCCAAAAATCCGTTCAACTGCTTGCTTACGCGGACGACATTGAAGTGATTGGACGAGCACAGCGAGCCGTGAATGAGGCGTTTCCTGAAGCGCCCAAAAGTACATTCTGCCATCGCGAAAGGACGTACAACATCGACGTCTGGGATAGAGCGTGATGGGCAGCAGAAACTTTGAGGTAGTCAAGGACTTCGTCTACCTAGGCTCTGGAGTAAATAGGGACAATAGCACCAGTACCGACATTAAGCGCAGAATTAATTAAAACGCGATGGCACACACAATAAAAGAAGAACTTCAACTAACTAACTGGAGGCAACTGGCGAAAGATCGTGCTGACTGGAGAGGCCCCACACCTGAGCCGTGTGGGGCAGTAAGATTACCTAACTAAGTGCGAAATTGGAGGCAGCTGGCTAAAGATCGTGCCAGCTGGAGAGGATTGTTGACCGAGGCCCAGGTTCACCCCGGACTGTAGCGCCACAAGAAGAAGACTAGAGTTTACATTCGAATCCGGTATTTGATGCAACAGGTCCCGACTATTCGTTTGGATTCCGACGAGATCGAAATTCATCGGGTGACATATGCTCGGACTAAAGTCATGCTCTACAAAACCCTTATTCTGCCAGTCCTACTTTATGGAGCCGAAAGCTGGACATTAAGTAAGGCTGCAGAGCTGATTCTTGGTGCCCTCGAAAGAAAAATTCTGCGTCGGATATATGGTCCCGTCTGCGAGTAAGGCGAATGGAGGAGAAGACACAACCACGAACTCTACGAGCTGTACAAGGATGTGGATGTAGTCCGGAAGGCAAAAATCCAGCGACTACAATGGCTCGGCCACATCGAGCGAATAGACAACAACACTCTAGCAATGAGGGTCTTCGAATCCGAGCCTCCTGGTTCGAGAAGGAGAGGAAGATCGAACCTCCGGAACAAAGACCAAGTCATCACGGATGTAAGACAGCTTGGCCTTGATGACTGGAAGCAGCGTGCCCAGGACCGTCACCGATGGAAGGCAGCAATTGCTCAGGCTCAGACCCTTCATAAGTAGACATATGCCAATGACATCTTTCGTGACAGCGACTGCTTCTTCGACTGTGTTGGGATTATCGAAAAAGTCATCTACATCGTTGCGTTTCGTTAACCCATCGACGGCTTCGGGGCATTCATCTTTAAAGAGGTTGGCGTGATGATTCTTAAAGTACTGTGCACAGGCTGGAGAGCATCTCGGACCAACCAGCATGAATCGCATGATGTAAACTGTCGGTTGCCTAGTTGTATCACCGTCTCGCCAAAGAACACGTTGACATTGCGGGTCTTCAGGCTTGATGTGAATTCTATGAAACATCTCTCTGACGTCACCATTTACCGCCATTTGACGCCGCTCCCGAATACCTTTCTGCTGCCAAAAGCTGCTGTCGGGTAATGCGGAGCATCACAAGCTTACGTTGCCAGATTAGTTGCATGAGCTGAGGTCCTGACTCTTGAACTTGTTCAGCTCGCTAAAGTTGTTGCAAGATTTTGATTTCTTATGGATTGACATTCGACGAAACATATTTATTTTCATTGTTCTTTATGGTGCAATTGAAGGCACATTTGAATGTTCCCATTACTTTCCTAACATGCGCCGACATAATAATAATAATATGGGTGGCGCTAGAGCCCGTAGGGGGCCAGGGCCTAGCTTCTCAGCAAACATTCGTGTTGTGCGTGCTATTGTTCTCTCACGAGTGGAAGGGACACGAGGTTTTACGCCGACTCCGAATGGCCAAAGTTTGGGAAACTTTTTCTAGACAGGAAATCCCTTTTGAGCGTTGTCAGTGACTGGAATGAGGTGGGCAGTGAAAATTATTTTCCTCGCACAGAGCAGGAATCGAACCTACGACGTAGAGGTTGGGGTCGACGCACATAACCACAACGCCATGGGCCACCACACCACATGCGCCGACAATCCTCATCAATTTTGCAATTACTAAGAGGAAGTGTTGTGCGAACGTAGCAATCTGTTGGCACATAAGAAGGAAGCCCAGGTATGTAGCTACTTTAATCGGTGCTTGTGCCTGTTTCGTAACTTCCCATTGAACTAAAGACACATTGCACAAATTAATTAGCAGAGAAATTGCTTTCCAAATGACAAAGTTTTACACTTCCGGTAAAAAGTAACGAATAGACGATGGTGCTGATCGTGTAGTCTAAGAGGAGGTGGAGGAGATGATTGACTATTCACACAGCTTTTACAAGAGACATTATATGGCGCTACAATCCGGGGTGGACCTGGGTCTCCACCAACAAGCGTCCCTAGTCAGCTTAATCTTTAGTTAGCTGCCTCCAGTTTCTCATGCATAGTTGGTTAAGGTCCCTTTCCACTTGCGCGCCGTTCCTCAGGGGTGGATTCGAAGACTTTCCAGGCCGGAATAATGGTCTCCGTTCTTTCTACACGACCCAGCCATCTCAATTGTTAGACCTTCACGCTTCTGCATAAACTCGTACATATCGTTGTGAATTCTGCCTTACTCGCCACCTAAGTAAACATGACCGATAATCACTCGAAAAACTTTTTTTTCTCAAAGCCGTCAAGTGCAACGTCGTCACCTATTGACAAAGTTCACGCCTGTGAGCCATATAGCAATGCTGGGACGATTAAGATTTTCAAAACAGCAGCGATTGGCAATAGATATTTGTCGTTTTCGACGCAAGTGTCGTTGTCTGAATTTGTAGCGGTTCCTAGGCAGACAAAGTCTTTGACTGCCTCAAAATTATTTCTGTATACTGTGAAGTTCTGTCTGTGACGTTGGCGTTGCGTGCACTCTCGTGTTGACAGCATATATTTTGTCTTGCGCTCTTCTTCTTCTTCTTTGTGTCTGGGGTGGACCTGGGCCTCAACCAACATGCCTCTCCAACTAGCGCGATCCCTGGCTAGCTGTCTCCAGTTTCGCACACCAAGTTGGTTGAGGTCCTATCTTGCGCTCATATACCCATATTCGCGACGCGATACTAACAAAAACGCCATTGACATCAAGCTGCGTTCTTGCGATAATGTCAATATCGTCGACACATGCGAATAATTCGATGGACTTCGAAAGGATTGCTCCTCTGGTGTTGGCGTACGAGTTTTAAACTACACCGCGATGCCTTGTATAAATCCTTTTTCACACTCGGTTGAAAGCTTTAGGCGTCCACATACAACGGCGGATAAGATCTTATACGCGTTCAGAAGACTGATGCCTCTATAGTTGGTGCAGTTCGACCTTCGTCGTCGTTATAGTCTGCAAAATGGTTCGGGGACTTACGTGCTCATTTTTTCCCCCTGAAAAGCCAATGTTCGTGAGTGGCACTTAACGTAGCGCATGAAATACGCCCATCAATAAAATGTGAACAAAAATACAGAAGAATAATCACTCCTTTATTCAATTCCATCAATTCAAGATTTAATAGCAAAAATAAATTACAAAACGGTGGCTCTATTGAATTTCCTTGCCAACAGTATCCATCAAATCATTTTTATGATCTGCGGCATTGGGACGCGACTCGTAGTTGCAAATCGTCACCCCATGGAAATGCGCCTCGCTGAATTCTCCCCGCAGTCCTGAAAGGGACACAAGAATATTCTTAGACACAGTTCATGTTTCCATCGTCTTCACGCCTGTACTTACCAATGTAATAAATTCGAGTGCTGTCCTCGCCAAAGTTCGACGGGAAATGCAATGACAAATGATGCACGGACGAGAAAGTAACAATTCTGAAACAGAAAAAGAGCATATTAAAAGGATTCTTTGCATAAGGCGTTCTCCTACTTTGGAGAGTATTCAATTTCTCCTCTCGGATCCCGAGTGAGTTCGAATTCCTGATCTGCCTTGATTTGTGTATCACTGAACGACATCTTTTCCCGATTTTTGAATCTGAAACAATAATCTCAATCATCTCACAGACACACTGGCGGTGAATAAACCACTTACAATCGAACTTTGTTGGGATGTGAATCATCATTAGCCCCGGCAATGATGATTCCCTTTAGTTTCACATTCCCAGTGAATGGAATGTTGAAGAGCAATTCCTCATCCGCATCACTTGCGACGTACTGCGGAAGAGACACATTGATTTTGTGGCGGTATATTTTATGAGATTTCTTACGTCGCTTAGGTCCAGGCGTTTGTCGTAGGATTTGAAGACTTTCTTGCCGCTTCCATCAGTTTCCTCGTTCAAGCACTCCAAGTTCTCCATATCGATCTTTTGATACAAACTGTATTCGATTCCCACTTCCAGAGCATGGTCGACGTCTGTAGCCTCATGGCCACACTCGTCCCCGTGGTTATGAGAATGTCCGTGGGGCATTTTTAGCCAAATTTTCGCACAGGCTTGTAAATAAAATTGCAAACTCACTTCTTCGACGCTTCAATTGTTGTTTATAAAAATTAATTTGACAGCAGCTGTTCCGAAACAAATTACCCTAATTCGATAGCAGCGCCTCGCTACGCTGTACGATGTCTGTCATGGTAACACTTTGTTAGTCTTTAGCGAGAGCAACAACCTGCAGTGGATGTTCACAATAGTAAATCACAACAGATGTGAAACAGTGTTTTAACACGGACTGCCTTTCCACTGAAAACACGATGCAACAGTTTCTAATTATAGATAGCTACAAGCAAACAACACCACGGTGGAGAAAAATTCCACAAAAAATGAGAACAAATACCATTTATCTAATTTACATTTTATTTATCCCCATATCCATACTCAAATTATTCAAAATAGACAAGCAAATGTTCAAACTCTCGGCACCGTGTGCCTCTTGGCGTGCATTGCAGCCCTGTCCCTGGCGTGAACTCTCCTCCTCAGAAGGCCAACTCAAGAAGGGGTTAGTCAGCTTAAGCACCTCCTGGTGGGCATCGTAGATGTCGTGCACGTACCTCTCGGATCCTCGCATCGTGATGCACAACACATTCAGGTCCACTCTCGGTTGCACCGTCAGCTGCAGTTCGTACTTGGCAGCAAGGCCCATAATCTTATTCACAGCTTCTCCGCCATTCTGTACCTCGAAGATCAGCTCGACCGGGATGAAGCCGACCAGTTCTCGCCTGGCGTTGTGGATGTCCGCCACGGATCCGCTGATGATGAGCTTGGTGGAGCCGTCGGCGTCGAAGGAGTTCACGAGATCTATGGCGGTGTCAGTGTTGGCCATCGCAGTCTTCAGGATCGCACTGTCGTCCCTCGTGAAAACCTCGACGGCGTCCTTGCAGGCGGCCATTATCAGTCTGAACACTGGTTTCGTTACGTAGCCCAGGGTGGACGTCGAGAGCTTCTTCACCGCCTCCTTCACCTTTCTCGCCTCGTCCTCTGTTCCCTGCACGAACACTTGCCACACGTTCTTCACATTTGACGAGAAGAACGTGATCTTCACGTTGAGCCTTGATTCCATCTTCTTGATGAACGGAGTTCGGTGCAGGTTGTGCGCGCCTCTGGAGAGGTACATCTCGAAGCTGATTACGAACGGAGCTGCTGCGCGCAGAGCCTCCCTCGCCTGTTCCAGGCGCTCCACGGCTCCTTGTAAGACGACCTTATGGTGTGCGAAGTTCTCGAGGTGAATTCGCGTCCGGGTCGCTGCTATTATCCGCCTGACCGTCCTTCCATCTTCTCCCGCGATGTAGGCGCGTTCGCACCTTGGAATCCCCATGTGCATCTTGGTCAGGGATCCCGGTGCGAGCAAGTTTCCCAGGATTAGGCGCTTTGCACACGCGTGGTTCTCCGGAGTGCCAGTGATCAGGACGAACGGGTCCTCCTTGTAGGTGTCCTCGTGCCGGACGTCCTCTGGCCAGTGGATCAGGGTGTTGGTCAAGCTCATGACCCCGAAGAAGAGCGACACAGTGCCCCGATGGCCGTGTACTTTGGTCAGCCTCTCCAGGCTGCGGCGGTCCACTCGGAATCCCTCCGACTTCACTTCGTACCTGTAGCCGTCCTGTTCCCTGCCCGGGAGTGGAGGTGATACAGACGAGCTGGAGGATGCGGACGACAGCGACGCTCGGCCTTCTGACATCGACCAATAGCACGAGTCCGCCACGACTGAGGGGGTCGGTGAGTGGTCCCTCGCTGCTGGCGGTGCTCCTTGGAGTTGCTGGCGTCGTTGCATGTGGGCCTCCCTCCAGGCGGCGGCGATGTCGCAATGAAATTGAAACCCTCTCTGAATTGCGGCCATTTTGAAATCACCTTCACTTTGCTTGATCCGATTAAATGAACACTTCTCTGAGTAGTTGTAGTCTTGGACTGATGTGGTCAACCTGCAATCAGTTCGCTTAAATATTATCAGCCACGTGTGCTTGTCGCGGTAATTAAGGACGCGCCGAGCGAAAAGCTGAGGACGCAAAATTACCTGCAAGGGGTCATCGGCCATCGCCGGCGTTTATGACGACGCCGACGGCAGCTTAAAAAAGTGTGAACCTATTTTGGAAATTCAAAGATGTAATTAATTCCACAGAAAGAGGTCCTTAATTGCTTTCGCACGTGTGGAAGGTGCTGAACGGACGATCTGTGCGTACACTGCTTTGAAGTAACCACGCAGCTGGTGGCAATAAATTCACTGGACGCGCAAATGCTCCAGGCTTTGGCAATAATTAACTTGAAACCTTTTCCTTAACGCCCTCAAACCCTTCCCAAAAATAGTTACTGGGTAATATTGGTGGCTTTGCGATTCCAAAGTGGACCTGAGGAGATAATCTTCTCCTAGGTTGGTTTTCCCTTGAATTGTGAAGTTTCGCCAGTGAACCAAGAACCCTCTCTGCGAAGACACACCTGCCAAACACCATTTGTAATGTTAGGCAAGTGAAGGTAATACCCACATTCTTGATGTCGAAGAGGTAGATAACCTGGTTGCGTTTAAGAATTCGAGAAGCCTAATGCCTAAGCTATTGCTTGGCAATTCTAGGTTAGGCTAGAGTGACTCTCTGCGTGTCTCTTGCATCTAGAGTACATGGAACTCGATAAAAAAAACAGTGTTTGGCGCTGAGATAATATGAAGACGACTCTGGGAGAATACGCAATAAGTTACACAGCACGGAACACTCTGCGGATTTAGGTTTAGATTAGGTTGTAGTGGCTAACCGCCAAGGGCATTATTGACTCCTCAACCAGTTGGTGCTTGTAGGGAATGCTTGTAGATTAAATACAAAAACTGACGTTTATCTGCACAACCAGCACAATTGGAAATTGTCGGCCAGAGATATAACTACATTTTTTTAAAGAACTGAATATGTATTAGACTGAAGGACGTTAGGTACGTTCGGTTGAGCATCTTATTTTTCCAAAAAAGACCGGTTTCGACGTAATTAAAAATCTGCTGGTCGAGTAACCCTCAGTAACCCCAAGTTCTTGAATTCGCCGACAAAAATCTCTGCTGCCTTATCGTCTGAGCTTGCTGCTTCACCATGTCTCATAACGCTGAAAGCATACTGAATAGTTTTCTTAAAATTCTCGAACCACCCCTTACTTGCTTTGAACTCTGCTCCTCTGGCTGTTGATGTTTTTGGTGACTTTTCAATAAGATTGGCTATATAGTGTGCATTCGGGGGTTCTCTTGTTTCGTTGCTTAACACATACAGACATTTTACATGAAATATAGGTGTCCCTGGTCTTCGTCTTCGCTCGTTAAGAGTAACTTTTTTCAGAAAAAAATGTGCTCTTTATGCTCTTTATGTTCTAACCCCACTTAGATGAAAGACAGCGTCCAAAAAGCTCAAAATCTGATAGAGACTGGAACGATAGGGCCCAGGCGCGTCCCACAAATTCTTTTCTCCAGGCAAACAGCAGCATTTCAAGCTCGACTGTTTGCAATTAATGAAGGTACACATCGCAAATTCGTATAAGTGATAGAAAAGCCACCAACATCAATTTGCTTGTATTCTTCTTTCAGACAGCGCCCAGGAAGTACACATACAACTCTAATGCTATTTGGGAATGTCACAAAACATTAAACATGCAAAAAACAATAAATTTAAACTAATTTGGGTGCCAGCCAGCGGAAAGCTGATATACAACCTAAAGCGGCCGCTTAAATACCATTCAATGGGCCCTCCATCTTTATGGATTCATTAATACGGACACAAACCTACACCTAAAGAGATGAAACCGACTGCCCCAGCCTTGCCCGAAGTAGATTCAAAACAAGTAATAGAACGTCGAACATTAAAAGACTTTTTGAACGGGGCGCTTAAATTCTAGACTAAACTAAAGACTTAATGATCGCAGTATTAGTGTTTTCTGTGTCAGATGATATCTTCAACTCAAGGAGATTAAGCTTTCAATTCTCTTATCCAGAGCTCGGTTTTGAAGGTATGAGCGGCATTGAAACTAGAGTCGAAGAAATAACAAAAATGCTGATTCTCCGAGTGGGCTTAATTAATTTAGTCTGAGAGTATGCATGTAATTTTTGACTTGACTCTGTTCTCGAGATGTGAGCAATCAAAAGTTGGTGAAATTCGAGCAGACCCCTGCTACGATTTCAGGGCGACTAGTACTTCACATCAGTTTGTGACCGAAAATTGCTCGCATCCCGCTCTGGTTGGGCGGAGCGTTACGCCCGTTTTGGAAAGTATAGGGGCCGGCACCTCTGATGGACCTTCATTACTTAATTTGGCCACTTTACCAAGTGTTGTTATATACTTACCTTTGTTTTCGACTGAAAATGGTTGGGTTTCCTCGAAGAAAAGACACGATTTGTTGCATTCAATGCAGTTTTGTATTCTTTATTGAACCTAGTTCATGATTAAAACAGTTGTTTTGGAAAGTGGGAAGTGGAGTCTGGTCACCTTGTGCTGCAAGATACTTGGAACTACTGTCCGCAATTCAACTGTCCACTTATTATGGTAAGCAAATAAGTGCATAGGACTGAATTGCGATTTTAATATCCTGCTTCGATTGCAGTTTGTGCCCAAGGAGGGCGGGCTCCCGACGCGGACGTAAAAGCGTACTCGGACTGCTTCCGAGAAGGTGTGCATCACGACAACGATGGGTATTATGAATCATGCCCTATTCAACCTACACAGCCGAAGCTAATGTAGCTAGCCTAGCTAACCTGACGAACCTGACTAACCTAGCCAATCTTTCTACTCATCCCCATATCTCTAACCGTCAACAGATGGAAACGCGAGAATAGATGCTGTGTTTCGATTGAAACCCGCCATAATCTGTGAATGCGTCTGATTCGCGATTCGAGATTAGGCTTCGAGCCTACTGCCTTCTCCTCCCGCATAAAGCTGAGGTCAGAACCAAGGAATATCCAAGAAGCTGCCCTCCGTGTGCCATAGCCGTGCGTACCTGAAAAGAAAAGAAAAAACCTGAAAAGAGAAGAGAAGAGAAGAGCCACCGCCTATCACCAGGGGCGCCTGCAAATGGACACCTGGTCTGCTTGGTGCACCGTCTGCTAAGTCTGCTGAGGCTGCTGTGGGTCCGGCACGTGCATTCCTCCTCCTAAATCCTAAAGGGGACATGAGGAAAATATATATTTAGTTAAGGATGGGTCATCTGTGGTTTCATTTTGGACCGCCGGAGTGGATTTGAAGATGTCAAGCGATTAGCAATAGACGACGGTGACGACCGAGACGACAAAGATAACGTTGGCGATGAAGACGAGGAGGAAGACGATGAACGAAGAGGGTGGTAAAGACGAAGACGAAAGCGAGACCGAAACCGAACCCAAATCCGTGACCGAGACCAAATCCGAGACCGCGACCGGGACCGAAACCGATTCATTCTAATTTCAAAGCCAGACCAACAGATGACCCACCAATCAATATAAATAAAAAGAAGGACAAATAATAACTTTGGTCCCTTGCCCCGCATCATGCCACTCAGACTTGATCCACGTCCAAGAAGCCGCATCGGTGAGTGCAAAGCACTCTAACAACCGACGGGCTAAATGGGGGAGCACAAGCCGAGAGCAGAGCGGAGCTCTAGTGCAAGAAGCAACCGAGATCCCTCAAGCTGCGAGTGCTTTCGAACTGCCATAGAGTAGAAATTTTAGTTCTGAAAGACCAGACGCGCTAAAAAGGAGCTCGAGCCCCTGCCTAGTAACGCCTAGGAAGACGGTCAAATTGGATGCGACGAGGGCTTTCATTGAACTGCCATGCATTTCGTATCAATAGTTTAGAAAGTTCGTGCCTCCAAATCAGAACCGACGCTTCCATGGGCAAGGAAGAAGGGAAAAAGAGGAAAGACTCACGATTGCTGTCCGCTGCACACTCCCTACTCAACAGCTTGTACATGGACAGACGAACCGAACCGAGACAAGCCTGTGAGCAGAGAAGTTCCATCGCGCCCGGGGTTGTTCCTGAAGAGAGATGGAAAATTCATATAAAAAGCTAAGTGTGCACTGGGATGTGAACCGAAACCGAAACCGTATTCATGCTAGCATGTTATTTTGCGACGATAGTCATGACTCTTTAGTCGATTTTCGAAACACAAAAAAAATATATGTTTGGTGGGAAAAATAAATAAAATAATTAGAATATATGAAAAAGAAAACCTTGCATGCATGCAGAGATACCCTTCGAGGCTGCTCTTCGGTGGGCCTGGTCCTTGTGGCCATTGGTGGGTCGCTTGTGACCATCGATCAGCTTGCTTGTTGCTTCTGGAGATGTCCCCTAATCGCGAACCGAACCGTAATCCAAGATGGGCAGGAGGTGGCCCAAGTATTTATCGCATGCGGACACAAACGCGAATGCGAACCGAACCGTACTGAAAGTGGGCAGAGGCGGCCCTAAACATAAATCGAAATCGAGTCGGACATACACTAGACGACGGCGATTGAGTGGGTGGCTGAAAGTCGAAACGAAAACATGTCCTCGACGATGGACAATAAATGCAAGACCCCGACGACGACGCCAACCACCGCGGAGATCGGATGCGACCGAACCGCGGAGAGTGGGGCTGAGGTGGACCCCGAGAGAAGAAACCGCGAACCGAACCGAACCGTAATCCATGTGGGCAGGAGGTGGCCCAAATTCAAGCGCTTTATCGAATTGTGTGTGTGTAGGCTGTCGTCGGAGACTTTAACGAAACTATGCGGAGGGTATGCATGTTCCGAACCGATTCATGCTTGCAACCGATCATGAATTTGAGCAGACGATGGACACTCTCAAGTGCATGCATACCCCAGATACATTGGAGACGAGAGCCCAATCGATCGACGGGTGATGGGAGACAGGCCTCAACGAACGAACGACACGATTCCAGACGTCAACCCATCACAAAAAAAAACCCCCAAGGAACATGCACAAGATCATATCGGAGCACGTATCCGTCCCCTCTCTTCCACCACCATCAGCATGCGTTGTCAAAACATCCCTCAGACTGACCAACATCCTCCAGGTTGTCCACAACTGGTCATCATTTCAGAGAGAGGGAAAAAAGAGTCCCCAAAAAGATATCCCCGTGGTGGTGAAGAGAGGCGGGGGCGGGTGCGGAGAGTGAGCGCGCACACGCGTGGGTGGCTGGGTGCACAACAACCGAGGTCCCGGACACAAAAACAATTCGAACACTTTTCACTCCCGATGTGCACCCCACGACGGCCACGAACAGACTGCAAATTTTCCCCACCGGGGGGCACCCTTTTATACCGTCGGTCACCCCTTAAGAGGATCAGACCAATTTTTTCCATTTTTTTGGTTTTTCGCTGGTTTTTGAACTTTTTTCTCGGATTTTCGCGGTGGACGTGTGTGGGGGGCGTGGACGGAGGTGGGCGGGATTGGTGGCGATGTTGTGGCATTTTTTTGTCATTTTGGGGTGGTTTTTGGCGGTTTCAATTGGAGAACTCGTGGTTTTCTTGTGTTTTTCCAATTCAAAGGCGCAGCGATTGAGTGGAGACCCTTTTTCTTTGAATCCAGACGGAGGTCGTTGAGTTTGGCGACTTGGGGGGCTGATTGGAGATCTGTTTTGCTACTTTCCTTAGATCTACAGGTGGTGTCTGTGGATATTGCGCGTCTTCCACAACGTTGGCGAGTTTGAGACGTGAGAGACGATCTCATGAATTTTTTGGACACTACCCACAGGCTGGAGTGGAATGTGTGGAGGGGGAGTGTGAAGTGTGCATCGCAAATTTGAGCGTAAATGAGGCGATGTCAAAGTCGGGAAGTCATTTCTGGTCACCTACTCCGACTGGGTCGAAGCGGCATTTAACTTTCAATCGTCGAATTCGACGTGAAAACCGCCGACTACTCACTTGAGATTTATCGAATCGCAGATGGAACAGTCGAACCTGTCATTCGAAAGCATTTGCCGTGAAAATCAGAGAAAAATCGAAAAAAGCATGTTTTTGACCCAAAAATGCAGTAAAATGCGATGGCGACAGGTCGACCTTTTGCGCGGCGGACGTGCAAAATTTGAAAATGAATTTTCTTGAAGGTGCCGCTATATTTTGAAGCAAAGTTGGATGGAATGGAGTAACGAGGGAGGGACTTTGAAGTTTTCATCAAAAATTTGAAGAAATTCGACGGGGAAGTGCGAAAACGAGACGACGCCAAAGTTGGGTTGCATGCATGCGTGAGAACAGCTCGGCATTTGTTGATTTTTTTTTTCTCAAAAATTCAGGCACATTTGTGGGGAATAGAGTGGTGGTGGCTGGAATGTGAGGGGATCCAACTAAAACTGGAGTCTGGTCACCTTGTGCGGCAAAATGCTTGGAACTACTGTCCGCGCACTGAAAGAGGTAACTCCACACAGACCTCGATGGTGCTTCGCGCATTATTTCATTCTTGATATCATGAGCTGAGAAAGGGTCTGCAAAAACAGGCGTACATATGTGCAGGTGTGACGTGTGATGTAAATTGAATTGATTTAAAGTAATTTGGAGCCACTTCATATCATTCAAAAGCTAATTACTGTGGGGAACCTTAGCAGTCGGAGGACCTACTACTCGCTACTTTGCAACACTCCCAAGTAGTGTACCAGTAAGGAGAAAAGAGCTCAAATGAGCTACTATCCGCCAATAACCGAATTTATCATTTCAATAGAAACTTCGACTGCAGCGACCGCCTCGAGTTTTAGCAATTACCCCGGATTCATGTTTAAAGTGGAATTTTCAGCAGGATCGAGTGACGAAGATGAATTTCCAAAAAGTCAAATGGAATTTTTCTAATTTTAACGTAGCATGTTATTTTTTATTACATACATTCGAAGCACCAATGGTCAACCAGTTTTATTGCCACCAGCTGTATTATTCCACTGTACACACAGATCGTCCTTTCAGTACCTTCCGCACGTGGCCTAGCATTAAGAACCTCTTTCTGTGAAATTAATTACATCTTTGAATTTCCAAAATAGGTTGACACTTCTTTAAGCTGCCGTCTGCGTCGTCATAAACGTCAGTGAGACCCCTTGCAGGTAATTTTGCGTCGGCCAACCTCGGCTTTTCGCACGGCGCATCCTTAATTACCGCGCCAAGCACACGTGGCTGGTAATATATAAGCGAACAGATTACAGGTTGTCCACATCAGTCCAAGACTACAACTACTCAGAGAAGTGTTCATTTAATCGGATCAAGCAAAGTGAAGGTGATTTCAAAATGGCCGCAATTCAGAGAGGGTTTCAATTTCATTGCGACATCGCCGCCGCCTGGAGGGAGGCCCACATGCAACGACGCCAGCAACTCCAAGGAGCACCGCCAGCAGCGAGGGACCACTCACCGACTCCCTCAGTCGCGGCGGACTCGTGCTATTGGTCGATGTCAGAAGGCCGAGCGTCGCTGTCGTCGGCATCCTCCAACTCGTCTGTATCACCACCACTCCCGGGCAGGGAACAGGACGGCTACAGGTACGAAGTGAAGTCGGAGGGATTCCGAGTGGACCGCCGCAGCCTGGAGAGGCTGACCAAAGTACACGGCCATCGGGGCACTGTGTCGCTCTTCTTCGGGGTCATGAGCTTGACCAACACCCTGATCCACTGGCCAGAGGACGTCCGGCACGAGGACACCTACAAGGAGGACCCGTTCGTCCTGATCACTGGCACTCCGGAGAACCACGCGTGTGCAAAGCGCCTAATCCTGGGAAACTTGCTGGCACCGGGATCCCTGACCAAGATGCACATGGGGATTCCGAGGTGCGAACGCGCCTACATCGCGGGAGAAGATGGAAGGGCGGTCAGGCGGATAATAGCAGCGACCCGGACGCGAATTCACCTCGAAAACTTCGAACACCATAAGGTCGTCTTACAAGGAGCCGTGGAGCGCCTGGAACAGGCGAGGGAGGCTCTGCGCGCAGCAGCTCCGTTCGTAATCAGCTTCGAGATGTACCTCTCCAGAGGCGCGCACAATCTGCTCCGAACTCCGTTCATCAAGAAGATGGAATCAAGGCTCAACGTGAAGATCACGTTCTTCTCGTCAAATGTGAAGAACGTGTGGCAAGTGCTCGTCCAGGGAACAGAGGACGAGGCGAGAAAGGTGAAGGAGGCGGTGAAGAAGCTCTCGACGTCCACCCTGGGCTACGTAACGAAACCAGTGTTCAGACTGATAATGGCCGCCTGCAAGGACGCCGTCGAGGTTTTCACGAGGGACGACAGTGCGATCCTGAAGACTGCGATGGCCAACACTGACACCGCCATAGATGTCGTGAACTCCTTCGACGCCGACGGCTCCACCAAGCTCATCATCAGCGGATCCGTGGCGGACATCCACAACGCCAGGCGAGAACTGGTCGGCTTCATCCCGGTCGAGCTGATCTTCGAGGTACAGAATGGCGGAGAAGCTGTGAATAAGATTATGGGCCTTGCTGCCAAGTACGAACTGCAGCTGACGGTGCAACCGAGAGTGGACCTGAATGTGTTGTGCATCACGATGCGAGGATCCGAGAGGTACGTGCACGACATCTACGATGCCCACCAGGAGGTGCTTAAGCTGACTAACCCCTTCTTGAGTTGGCCTTCTGAGGAGGAGAGTACACGCCAGGGACAGGGCTGCAATGCACGCCAAGAGGCACATGCAGCCGAGAGTTTGAACATTTGCTTGCCTATTTTAAATAATTCGTGTATATGGAGCTGAATAAAATGTAATTAAGATGATTGGAGCTTGTTCTTTTTTTTTGCTGGTCGTTCTGAGGTTGTGGCAAGCAGTCGTATGATAGCTGTGTGGAAACTGTTGCAATGTTAGGCAATCGAAGGTAATATCCACAGCCTTGATTCCGTCATCTCCAAAAGGTAGACAACTTGGTTGCGTTTAGGAATTCGAGAAGTTGGCTGACTAACACAACCGTTTCCTAATGCCTAAGCTATTGCATGGCAATTCTAGGTTAGGCTAGGGTGACTTTTTGCCGGCATGGCAGCAGCAATCACATTTCAATCGTCTCTTGCATCTAGAGTATATGGAACTCGAGGAGAGTTGCATAGCACGGGAGACTCTGCGGAAGGACTTACGAGGTAGGCTTGTTGCCCTACATCAAACCCATCTTTCAGTCAAATGCGTCAATACGAAGTCCAAGGAGTATACGCCAAGTTTCAGATTTCTCTTTTTACTATGTTACACACATAATGATTCTGTACGGAGTGTGTTTTGACATTCATGGCAAACTCGTCAGGTTGTGCAGGATGATGCAGGAGAACTCTCGCTGCTGGTGTGGAGAAGGACCTCAACCAACTTGGTGTTCGAAACTGGAGACATTTAGCCAGAGATCGCGCTAGTTGGAGAGACATGTTGGTTGAGGCCCAGGTCCACCTTGGACTGTAGCGCCACACAAAGAAGAAGAAGTTATGTAGTATCATGCTACAGAGTATAGACAAAATACATTCAAACAGGCTTGTTTTGTTCAACAATGTCTACCTCAACCAGCATTTTTGTTAAATGAAGAACATAAAACTAGATAGAAAGCTCCTGAAATGCTCCCATCAACAAGTAATACACGCAGGCTCTTAAAGCTCCTTGGCCTCCTTGGATCCAAGATCATAAGTTGGTGGATCTTCTTCTTCTTCTTGTGGCGCTACAGTCCGGGGTGATCCTGTGCCTCGGTCAACAATCCTCTCCAGCCAGCACGATCTTTAGCCAGCTGCCTCCAATTTCGCACTCCAAGTTGGTTGAGGTCCTTCTCCAGTTGACTGCGCCATCGGGTCTGTGGTCGTCCTCTATTGCGTTGTCCCACTGGTTCGGAGTCGAAGACTCTTCGGGCTGGAGCAGTGTTGTCCATGCGCTCAACATGGCCTAGCCACCGTAGGCGTTGGATCCGTAGACGCCGAACTAGGCTCATGTCGCTGTAATGCCCGTACAGTTCGTGATTGAATCTTCTCCTCCAGAACCCGTCAACACAAACAGGACCAAAGATCATGCGTAGAACTTTTCTCTCAAAGAGACCAAGGACTTCTTACGTCCGCTTTCGAGATTGTCCATGCCTCCGCGCCTCCCAGCTGGACTGGGATGATCAGTGTCTTGTATAGAGTCAACTTGGTTCTTCGAGAGCCGTATTACTCAATTGCCTGATGAATTGAGTTATCCTACGCTTGATCTCGGTACTGATGTTATTTGTACAGTTTACTCCGGAGCCGAGGTAAGTGAAGTCCTTGACTGCCTTAAGGTTATAGCTGCCCATTGTGACGCTCTGTCCAAAACGTCGATGTTGTATGTCCTTTTTTGAGAACAGCATATACTTCGTTTTGCCCTCATTCACCGCCAGACCCATTCTAGCCGCTTCCGTCTCAATGTTAGCAATTGCCTCATTGACGGCTCGCTGAGTTCTGCCTATCACATCAATGTCATCGGCGTAGCTAACAATTGAACGGACTTCTGGAAGATCGTGCCTCTAGTGTTGGCGTGGGAGTTTCGCACGATCTTCTCCAGGACGATGTTGAAGAAATCACATGACAGCGCGTCGAATTGTCTAAAACCTTTTTTGACACCGAAGGTCTCGGTGAACCTTGATGGAGCAGCGAGAGTTCTCCATCGTCATCCTGCACAGCCTGACGAGTTTGGCAGGAATGTCAAAACTAGACATGGCGTTGTATAGCTCGTCTCTATGCACGCTGTCATATGCGGCCTTGAAATCGACAAATAGGTGGTGGGTGTCGATCTGCATCTCTTGAGTCTTTTCCAGGATGTGCCGTAATGTGAAAATTTGTACGATTGTGGACTTTCCTGGCCTGAAACCGCACTGATAGGGACCTATCAGGTTGTTGACAAAGGGTTTCAGGCGTTCACACAGAACGGCAGAGAGTATCTTATAAGCGATGTTAAGGAGGCTGATCCCTCGATAGTTGGCGCAGTCAAAGGGGTCTCCTTTCTTGTGGACCGGACAAACGACGCTGAGATTCCACTCATCGGGCATGCTTTCCTTCGACCATTTTCTACAGATGAGCTGGAGCATGCGCCCAACCAGATCATCTCCAGCTGCTTTAAACAGTTCCGCGGACAATTCGTCCGCTCCAGCAGCTTTGTTCAACTTCAGTCTCGCTACCTTGACTTCGTCTAGATCGGGGGACGGAATTCTCTTCTATCGTCGTCCATTGCGTGGAGTGGAACATTCTGCCTGACAGCGGTATTGGTGTCCTCTTCGCCGTTAAACAGTCTGCAGAAGTGATTCTTCCAGATTCTCAGTATCGACTGCTACTCTACTACGAGTTGTTCCTCTTTGTTCCGACACGGTTCTCCGTCCGATGTTTGTACCCTTTGGATAGTTGTTTCACCCGCTGGTAAAACTTTCGGACATTATTTCTGCTTCACCACCTCTCCATTTCATCGATCGCGCGCTTCTCATGCTCCTTCTTTTTCTTTTTGGGAAGCCGGTTCTCTTCCCTTCTTTTGAGTTCGTAGAGCTCGCGAACCGCTCTCGTCCTTCTATCCAGCGTCACCTTATATACTGATAGCTTTGCTGAATGCGCCTGCCGACGCTCATTGTCAAACCATGGTTTTTTTAGGTGGCATTTGTAGCTGTATCTAAAGCTTAAGACTTTTTTTTTCATTTTAATACATTTTTATTTTGAATTCATAACAAACTTACGTACTAGACAAAAATGCTTAAAACTAGTTGGACGTACACTTGTTCTATATTCTAACTTACTGGCCTTCGGCGGGCACTCTAAGCTAAAAAGCTTAAGACTTCTTGCCTAAGTCTGCTTCGAACAACAAAACCGCATCCAAACAATCGCTGCCTTCGCTCTTTGTAGCAATCGCCGTAATATATGTCGCAGTTTTTCATCCTCTTTTTGCCCGGCCCATTCCATCGCACCTCCTGGATGGCGGTGATGTCAGCCTTATAGGCTTCTAGGGCCTCCGCAAGTTCATCGGCTGCACATGGTCTGCACGTGGAATGTGAGGTAACTTAACACCTCACATTCCACGTGCAGAACCGAAAATCGTTGTCCTTGACCATGGACAAGGTCGTCAGCAGTAGGGTCATCCGTATCCGAGGCTTGTTGCCGTCCCTGTTTTACACGGTGGGGAAGTTAACCCCACGCGAAACCCCCGAACCTGGCGGACCGGGTCCTGGTTTAAAACCCCGGACAAGGGGTCGCTGCACACATTGGTTCACCTCTAAAGAGCTGCAGTAGAGGTTATCCAGAGGGCCCACCGAGAGGATGCTGTATGCCAACTTTACCTGTGCATTTACCGGGATCGTTGCTGGCATCTCGCCAAGTTGAGAGCAACCAACAGCTTTGCCCTGGATGCACAGGCCCGTGCGAAGGGCATCCACCCATCTGAGGGCATCTGGTCACTCACAAATGTTATCTACTCATTTGGGAACTTCTAGTGTCACATCGACAGGTTTCCTTCATGCCAGTTGTACGCTCTCTGTAAAGATAAAGCTTTGCTTGCAGCTTCCGCTTGTATAGCAGTCTGAAGTAGTAGTTATCCCTTTGGCCGTCGCGTTTGCAATTGTGCTGGTTGGGCAGCTAAACGCCTGTCTCTGTATTTTGAATATGGTATACTCTGACAGTCAGCAATTTTTTTTGGCAATCCAGTATAAATTTGACTCATGTTTTACTGAGGTCATATAGATTATCGAAAAAGTAATGACCCATTGCGACTTTCCTGAATGACGTGAGTGCAGGGCAGCTACATCTTCAACTAGGCAGCTACTGCAGAAATCATTTGAGAACGGTCCTAGTCTTTTTGTGGAAGATCTTGTTAATAGACACGATCTCATAAGCTCGGTGTATACTGTTTGATTGCGGAAACAAGCACTTGAACTTGTTCGCATGTAGACATCTGATCGCTGGAAAAGGAAAACGCTGCTTTTGTATCGCGATGGACATACATGGGTGGCACTACAGCTCGTAGAGGGCCAGGGCGTAGCTCTCAGCAACCACTCGTGTTGTGCGTGCTATTGGTCTCTCACGAGTGGAAGGGACTTACAGTTTTATGCCGACTCCGAACGGCCAAGTTTGAGAAGACAGTTTTCTAGACAGGAAATCCCTTTTGAACATTGTGAGTGACTCGAAGGAGGTGGGGCCGTGAAAATTATTTTTTTGTCTCACAGAGCAGGCATCGAACCTACAACGTCAAGGTTGGGGTCGACGCACATACACACAACACCACAGGCCACCACTGTGGGTTTTGGTTTATTTTTCGCACTTTTTTGCTTATAATTTGTCAAACATGTATAAGCGCCATGGAGTAGATATGATTGGTTTAGCCATTTGATTGTATGAGACCAAGGAACCAAAGGCTCTTAACCTGCGTCTTTTACTTGTTATTGGGAGCATTTCAGGAGAGCTCATTATCTAGCGTTATGTTCTCATTTAAGCTATCAACTGCAAGGCACTCTATCGAGTGCAAAGATTGGGCCGCTTGTGCTGGACAATGTCATGTTTTACTCAAAAACATCCCTTTATGGCAGGCTGTCTCTTTAACAAGATGACCAGGAAACTGCAAAGCCGATGAACTCGCCAGGTGTGCTACAACCTCATCCCTATCCATAGCGGGGGTACCACCTTCCATGCCGATGGCTACAGCCTACCGTCTTTTAAAGACTCACACAATTAAGATCACCAATGACAAATGGCTAGAAGGCTCAACCTAAGAACGACCACCAAAAAAAGAACAAACTCCAATTATCTTAATTACATTTTATTCAGCTCCGTATCCCCATATACACGAATTATTCAAAATAGGCAAGCAAATGTTCAAACTCTCGGCACCGTGTGCCTCTTGGTGTACGTTCCAGCCCTGCCCCAGGCGTGAACTCTCCTCCTCAGAAGGCCAACTCAAGAAGGGGTTAGTCAGCTTAAGCACCTCCTGGTGGGCATCGTAGATGTCGTGCACGTACCTCTCGGATCCTCGCATCGTGATGCACAACACATTCAGGTCCACTCTCGGTTGCACCGTCAGCTGCAGTTCGTACTTGGCAGCAAGGCCCATAATCTTATTCACAGCTTCTCCGCCATTCTGTACCTCGAAGATCAGCTCGACCGGGATGAAGCCGACCAGTTCTCGCCTGGCGTTGTGGATGTCCGCCACGGATCCGCTGATGATGAGCTTGGTGGAGCCGTCGGCGTCGAAGGAGTTCACGACATCTATGGCGGTGTCAGTGTTGGCCATCGCAGTCTTCAGGATCGCACTGTCGTCCCTCGTGAAAACCTCGACGGCGTCCTTGCAGGCGGCCATTATCAGTCTGAACACTGGTTTCGTTACGTAGCCCAGGGTGGACGTCGAGAGCTTCTTCACCGCCTCCTTCACCTTTCTCGCCTCGTCCTCTGTTCCCTGCACGAGCACTTGCCACACGTTCTTCACATTTGACGAGAAGAACGTGATCTTCACGTTGAGCCTTGATTCCATTTTCTTGATGAACGGAGTTCGGTGCAGGTTGTGCGCGCCTCTGGAGAGGTACATCTCGAAGCTGATTACGAACGGAGCTGCTGCGCGCAGAGCCTCCCTCGCCTGTTCCAGGCGCTCCACGGCTCCATGTAAGACGACCTTATGGTGTTCGAAGTTCTCGAGGTGAATTCGCGTCCGGGTCGCTGCTATTATCCGCCTGACAGTCCTTCCATCTTCTCCCGCGATGTAGGCGCGTTCGCACCTCGGAATCCCCATGTGCATCTTGGTCAGGGATCCCGGTGCGAGCAAGTTTCCCAGGATTAGGCGCTTTGCACACGCGTGGTTCTCCGGAGTCCCAGTGATCAGGACGAACGGGTCCTCCTTGTAGGGGTCCTCGTGCCGGACGTCCTCTGGCCAGTGGATCAGGGTGTTGGTCAAGCTCATGACCCCGAAGAAGAGCGACACAGTGCCCCGATGGCCGTGTACTTTGGTCAGCCTCTCCAGGCTGCGGCGGTCCACTCGGAATCCCTCCGATTTCACTTCGTACCTGTAGCCGTCCTGTTGCCTGCCTGGGAGTGGTGGTGATACAGACGAGCTGGAGGATGCGGACGACAGCGACGCTCGGCCTTCTGACATCGACCAGTAGCACGAGTCCGCCGCGACTGAGGGAGTCGGTGAGTGGTCCCTCGCTGCTGGCGGTGCTCCTTGGAGTTGCTGGCGTCGTTGCATGTGGGCCTCCCTCCAGGCGGCGGCGATGTCGCAATGAAATTGAAACCCTCTCTGAATTGCGGCCATTTTGAAATCACCTTCACTTTGCTTGATCCGATTAAATGAACACTTCTCTGAGTAGTTGTAGTCTTGGACTGATGTGGTCAGCCTGCAATCTTTTCACTTATATATCATCAGCCACGTGTGCTTGGCGCGGTAATTAAGGACACGCCGTGCGAAAAGCCGGGGTTGGCCGACGCAAAATTACCTGCAAGGGGTCTCACTGACGTTTATGACGACGCAGACGGCAGCTTAAAGAAGTGTCAACCTATTTTGGAAATTCAAAGATGTAATTAATTTCACAGAAAGAGGTCCTTAATGCTAGGCCACGTGCGGAAGGTACTGAAATGACGATCTGTGTGTACAGTGGGATAATTCAGCTGGTGGCAATAAAACTGGTTGACCATTTGTGCTTCGAATGTATGTAATAAAAAATAACATGCTACGTTAAAATTAGAAAAATTCCATTTGTACACGACGTTTTGGAAATTCATCTTCGTCACTCGATCCTGCTAAAAGTTCCACCTTAAACATGAATGCGGGGTGATTGCTAAATCTCGAGGCGGTCGCTGCAGTCGAAGTTCCTATTGAAATGATAAATTCGGTTATTGGCGGATAGTAGCTCATTTGAGCTCTTTTCTCCTTACTGGTACAATACTTGGGAGTGTTGCAAAGGAGCGAGTAGTAGGTCCTCCGACTGCTAAGGTTCCCCACAGTAATTAGCTTTTGAATGATATGAATTGGCTCTAAATTACTTCAAATCAATTCAATTTACATCAAACGTCACACCTGCACATATGTACGCCTGTTTTTGCAGACCCTTTCTCAGCTCATGATATCAAGGATGGAATAATGCGCGAAGCACCATCGAGGTCTGTGTGGAGTTACCTATTTGAGTCCGCGGACAGTAGTTCCAAGTGCGGACAGTAGTTCCAGTTTGCCGCACAAGGTGACCAGACTCCAGTTTTAGTTGGATCCCCTCACATTCCACCCACCTCCACTCTATTCCACTCAAATGTGCCTGAATTTTTGGAAAAAAAAAAAAATCAACAAGTTCCGAGCTGTTCTCGCATGCATGCAACCCAACTTCGGCGTCGTCTCGTTTTCGCATTTCCCCGTCGAATTTCAAATTTTTGATAAAAACTTCAAAATCCCTCCCTCGTTATATAGCGGCACCTTCAAGAAAATTCATTTTCAAATTTTGCATGCCCGCCGCGCAAAAGGTCGACCTGTCGCCATCGCATTTTACTGCATTTTTGGGTCAAAAACATGCATTTTTCGATTTTTCTCTGATTTTCACGGCAAATGCTTTCGAATGACAGGTTCGACTGTTCCATCTGCGATTCGATAAATCTCAAGTGAGTAGTCGGCGGTTTTCACGTCGAATTCGACGATTGAAAGTTAAATGCCGCTTCGACCCAGTCGGAGTAGGTGACCAGAAATGACTTCCCGACTTTGACATCGCCTCATTTACGCTCAAATTTGCGATGCACACTTCACACTCCCCCTCCACACATTCCACTCCAGCCTGTGGGTAGTGTCCAAAAAATTCATGAGATCGTCTCTCACGTCTCAAACTCGCCAACGTTGTGGAAGACGCGCAATATCCACAGACACCACCTGTAGATCTAAGGAAAGTAGCAAAACAGATCTCCAATCAGCCCCCCAAGTCGCCAAACTCAACGACCTCCGTCTGGATTCAAAGAAAAAGGGTCTCCACTCAATCGCTGCGCCTTTGAATTGGAAAAACACAAGAAAACCACGAGTTCTCCAATTGAAACCGCCAAAAACCACCCCAAAATGACAAAAAAATGCCACAACATCGCCACCAATCCCGCCCACCTCCGTCCACGCCCCCCACACACGTCCACCGCGAAAATTCGAGAAAAAAGTTCAAAAACCAGCGAAAAACCAAAAAAATGGAAAAAATTGGTCTGATCCTCTTAAGGGGTGACCGACGGTATAAAAGGGTGCCCCCCGGTGGGGAAAATTTGCAGTCTGTTCGTGGCCGTCGTGGGGTGCACATCGGGAGTGAAAAGTGTTCGAATTGTTTTTGTGTCCGGGACCTCGGTTGTTGTGCACCCAGCCAACCACGCGTGTGCGCGCTCACACTCCGCACCCGCCCCCGCCTCTCTTCACCACCACGGGGATATCTTTTTGGGGACTCTTTTTTCCCTCTCTCTGAAATGATGACCAGTTGTGGACAACCTGGAGGATGTTGGTCAGTCTGAGGGATGTTTTGACAACGCATACTGATGGTGGTGGAAGAGAGGGGACGGATACGTGCTCCGATATGATCTTGTGCATGTTCCTTGGGGGTTTTTTTTGTGATGGGTTGACGTCTGGAATCGTGTCGTTCGTTCGTTGAGGCCTGTCTCCCATCACCCGTCGATCGATTGGGCTCTCGTCTCGAATGTATCTGGGGTATGCATGCACTTGAGAGTGTCCATCGTCTGCTCAAATTCATGATCGGTTGCAAGCATGAATCGGTTCGGAACATGCATACCCTCCGCATAGTTTCGTTAAAGTCTCCGACGACAGCCTACACACACACAATTCGATAAAGCGCTTGAATTTGGGCCACCTCCTGCCCGCATGGATTACGTTTGGGTTCGGCTCGCGGTTTCTTCTCTCGGGTCCACCTCAGCCCCACTCTCCGCGGTTCGGTCGCATCCCTTGTTTGAATTTTAATTTGAGTTTGGGGTGGTTGGCGTCGTCGTCGGGGTCTTGCATTTATTGTCCATCGTCGAGGACATGTTTTCGTTTCGACTTTCAGCCACCCACTCAATCGCCGTCGTCTAGTGTATGTCCGACTCGATTTCGATTTATGTTTAGGGCCGCCTCTGCCCACTTTCAGTACGGTTCGGTTCGCATTCGCGTTTGTGTCCGCATGCGATAAATACTTGGGCCGCCTCTGCCCACTTTCAGTACGGTTCGGTTTGCGATTAGGGGACATCTCCAGAAGCAACAAGCAAGCTGATCGATGGTCACAAGCGACCCACCAATGGCCACAAGGACCAGGTCCACCGAAGACCAGCCACGAAGGGTATCTCTGCATGCGTGCAAGGTTTTCTTTTTCATATATTTTAATTATTTTATTTATTTTTCCCACCAAACATATATTTTTTTTGTGTTTCGAAAATCGACTAAAGAGTCATGACTATCGTCGCAAAATAACATGCTAGCATGAATACGGTTTCGGTTTCGGTTCAGCTCCCAGTGCACACTTAGCTTTGTATATGAATTTCATATTGTTTCCATTAACCCCCTCGGGACACCGAACAGGTGTCTCTGAGGCTAGGTAGGGGACCCCTCAGGACCCGAACAGGTGTCCTGAGGCTAGGTAGGGGACCCCTCAGGACCCGAACAGGTGTCCTGAGGCTAGGTAGGCTAGGTCTGCTCTTCTCTTTTCAGGTTTCTTTTCTCCTTTGAGGGTCCAATTCTTCCCATCTCTCTTCAGGAACAACCCCGGGCGCGATGGAACTTCTCTGCTCACAGGCTTGTCTCGGTTCGGTTCGTCTGTCCATGTACAAGCTGTTGAGGAGTGTGCAGCGGAAAGCAATCGTGAGTCTTTCCTCTTTTTCTCTTCTCCCTTGCCCATGGAAGCGTCGGTTCTGATTTGGAGGCACGAGCTTTCTAAACTATTGATACGAAACGCATGGCAGTTCAATGAAAGCCCTCGTCGCATCCAATTTGACCGTCTTCCTCGGCGATCCTAGGCAGGGGCTCGGGCTCCTTTTAAGTGCGTCTGGTCTTTCAGAACTAAACTTTCTACTCTATGGCAGTTCGAAAGCACTCGCAGCTTGAGGTATTTCGGTTGCTTCTTGCACTAGAGCTCCGCTCTGCTCTCGGCTTGTGCTCCCCCATTTAGCCCGTCGGTTGTTAGAGTGCTTTGCACTCACCGATGCGGCTTCTTGGACGTGGATCAAGTCTGAGTGGCATGATGCGGGGCAAGGGACCAAAGTTATTATTTGTCCTTCTTTTTATTTATATTGATTGGTGGGTCATCTGTTGGTCTGGCTTTGAAATTAGAATGAATCGGTTGCGGTCCCGGTCGCGGTCTCGGATTTGGTCTCGGTCTCGGATTTGGGTTCGCTTTCGTCTTCGTCTTTACCACCCTCTTCGTTCATCGTCTTCCTCCTCGTCTTCGTCGCCAGCGTTATCTTTGTCGTCCCGGTCGTCACCGTCGTATATTGCTAATCGCGTGAATCAAATCCACTCCGGCGGTCCAAAACGAAACCACAGATGACCCATCCTTAACTAAATATATATTTTTCTCGTTTTCCCTTTAGGATTTAGGAGGAGGAATGCATGTGCCGGACCCACAGCAGCCTCAGCAGACTCAGCAGACGGTGCACCAAGCAGACCAGGTGTCCATTTGCAGACGCCCCTGGTGATAGGCGGTGGCTCTTCTCCTCTCTTCTCTTTTCTTTTGTTTTTTTTTTTCAGGTACGCACGGCTATGGCACACGGAGGGCAGCTTCCTGGACATTCCTTGGTTCTGACCTCAGCTTTATGCGGGAGGAGAAGGCAGTAGGCTCGAAGCCTAATCTCGAATCGCGAATCAGACGCATTCATTGATTATCGCGGGTTGCAATCGGAACACAGCATCGATTCTCTTGATTCCATCGGTTAGTCAAACTGGCTAGTTTTGTCAGGTTAGCTAGGTTAGCTAGGTTAGTCAGGTTAGCAAGGTTAGTCAGATAAGCTAGGTTAGCTAGGTAAGATAGGGTAGCTTGGGCTAGGTAGGTTGAATAGGGCATGATTCATAATACTCATCGTTGTCGTGATCGTACTCGAAATCGCATACGCATCCTAAATCAAAACCGAACTCGTTATTGCACACCTTCTCGGAAGCGGTCCGAGTACGCGTTCGCGTCCGCGTCGGAAGCCCGCCCTCCTTGGGCACCACCTGCAATCGAAGCAGGATATTAAAATCGCAATTCACTTCTATGCACTTATTTGATTACCTTAATAAGTGGACAGTTGAATTGCGGACAGTAGTTCCAAGTACCTTGTCGCACAGGTGACCAGACTCCACTGTTCGAAAACAATTGTTTTAATCATGAACTAGAATCAATAGAGAATACAAAACTGCATTGAATGCAACAAATCGTGTCTTTTCTTCGAGGAAACCCAACCACTTTCAGTCAAAAACAGAGGTAAGTACATAACAACACTTGGTAAAGTGGTAAAGGTAAGTAATGAAGGTCCTTGCTGTGCTTTCCACTTCCCCCAGATCACATACACTCCGTTCCATATGGGTGCCAAATTTCAAATTTCACTTATCTCCGTCCCTCAACTCGTTTGCAAAAAATTCAAAACGCGAAAGAATCCAATTTTCCCGCCGAAATGTGTCTGATATCCCAGCCCCTACAGCCGACCATGCCGCTGACCTTGCCATCAAAAGTGCCGTACCCTATCATCTCCAAAATGCCAACTGGCGTAACGCTCCGCCCAACCAGAGCGGGATGGGAGCAGTTTTCGGTCACAAATTGATTTCAAGAACTAGTCGCCCAGGGGGTCTGTTCGAAATGTTTAACTTCTGCTCATATCTCGAGAACAGTTGATCCTGGCACAAAATTATCAAGGGCCACATTGTAGCTTACGATTTGAACTAAATGATGGACTTTGAAAATGGACCGGTTCGGATTTTCATAAAAACCGTTTTTATTTAAATTCGTCCCAAAATGTGACTGCCATCTTCTAGCCCAAGTCATGAGTTTCAAGACCATCCTTGGTCATTTTGTCGTACGATGCCGTACCGTTACGAAGGTGTACGCAGTCAAAAGTTGCGTACATAAGCTCAGACTAAAATAAATAAGCCTTATATAACCAAACACTGTATTCTTATCGAGTTCCATATACTCTAGATGCAACAGACGACTAAAATGTGATTGCTGCTGCCATGCCGGCAGTGAGTCACAATAGCCTAACCTTGAATTGCCATGCAATAGCTTAGGCATTAGCGAACGATTGTGTTATTCAGGAAACTTCTCTAAACTTCCTAAACGCAACCAAGTTGTCTACCTTTTGGAGAAGAGGACATCAACATGTGGATATGATCTTCGCTTGCCTAACATTACAAATGGTGTTTGGCAGGTGTGTCTTCGCGCATATTGTTCTGGGTTCACGAGCAACTTTCACAATTCGAGGGAAAACCAACCTAGGACAAGATTATCTTCTCAGGTCCACTTTGGATTCGCCACCAATATTGCACTGTAGCTATTATTGGGAAGGGTTCGAGAGAGTTAAGAAAAAGATTTCAAGTTTATTATTGCCTAAGCCCGAACAATTTGCGCAGGATATAGCGCGTCCAGTGATTTCATTGCCACCAGCTGCGTGGTTACATCAAAGCACAGTACGCACAGATCGACCGTTCCGCACCTTCCACACGTGCAAAAGCAATTAAGGACCTCATTCTGTGGAATTAATTTCATCTTTGAATTTCCAAAATAGGTTGACACCTTTTTAAGCTGCCGTTTGCGTCGTCATAAACGTCGGCGATGGCCGATGACCCCTTGCAGGTAATTTTGCATCCTCAGCTTTTCGCACGGCGCATCCTTAATTACCGCGACAATTACACGTGGCTGATGATATATAAGCGAACTGATTGAAGGTTGTCCACATCAGTCCAAGACTACAACTACTCAGAGAAGTGTTCATTTAATCGGATCAAGCAAAGTGAAGGTGATTTCAAAATGGCCGCAATTCAGAGAGGGTTTCAATTTCATTGCGACATCGCCGCCGCCTGGAGGGAGGCCCACATGCAACGACGCCAGCAACTCCAAGGAGCACCGCCAGCAGCGAGGGACCACTCACCGACTCCCTCAGTCGCGGCGGACTCGTGCTACTGGTCGATGTCAGAAGGCCGAGCGTCGCTGTCGTCCGCATCCTCCAGCTCGTCTGTATCACCACCACTCCCAGGCAGGGAACAGGACGGCTACAGGTACGAAGTGAAGTCGGAGGGATTCCGAGTGGACCGCCGCAGCCTGGAGAGGCTGACCAAAGTACACGGCCACCGGGGCACTGTGTCGCTCTTCTTCGGGGTCATGAGCTTGACCAACACCCTGATCCACTGGCCAGAGGACGTCCGGCACGAGGACACCTACAAGGAGGACCCGTTCGTCCTGATCACTGGGACTCCGGAGAACCACGCGTGTGCAAAGCGCCTAATCCTGGGAAACTTGCTGGCACCGGGATCCCTGACCAAGATGCACATGGGGATTCCGAGGTGCGAACGCGCCTACATCGCGGGAGAAGATGGAAGGACTGTCAGGCGGATAATAGCAGCGACCCGGACGCGAATTCACCTCGAGAACTTCGAACACCATAAGGTCGTCTTACGCGGAGGAGTGGAGCGCCTGGAACAGGCGAGGGAGGCTCTGCGCGCAGCAGCTCCATTCGTAATCAGCTTCGAGATGTACCTCTCCAGAGGCGCGCACAACCTGCACCGAACTCCGTTCATCAAGAAAATGGAATCAAGGCTCAACGTGAAGATCACGTTCTTCTCGTCAAATGTGAAGAACGTGTGGCAAGTGCTCGTCCAGGGAACAGAGGACGAGGCGAGAAAGGTGAAGGAGGCGGTGAAGAAACTCTCGACGTCCACCCTGGGCTACGTAACGAAACCAGTGTTCAGACTGATAATGGCCGCCTGCAAGGACGCCGTCGAGGTTTTCACGAGGGACGACAGTGCGATCCTGAAGACTGCGATGGCCAACACTGACACCGCCATAGATGTCGTGAACTCCTTCGACGCCGACGGCTCCACCAAGCTCATCATCAGCGGATCCGTGGCGGACATCCACAACGCCAGGCGAGAACTGGTTGGCTTCATCCCGGTCGAGCTGATCTTCGAGGTACAGAATGGCGGAGAAGCTGTGAATAAGATTATGGGCCTTGCTGCCAAGTACGAACTGCAGCTGACGGTGCAACCGAGAGTGGACCTGAATGTGTTGTGCATCACGATGCGAGGATCCGAGAGGTACGTGCACGACATCTACGATGCCCATCAGGAGGTGCTTAAGCTGACTAACCCTTTCTTGAGTTTGCCTTCTGAGGAGGAGAGTTCACGCCTGGGACAGGGCTGGAGCGCACGCCAAGAGGCACACGTGAACATTTGCTTGCCTATTTTGAATAATTCGTGTATATGGGGATACGGAGCTGAATAAAATGTAATTAAGATAATTGGAGCTTGTTCTTTTTTTTGCTGGTCGTTCTTAGGTTGTGCCAAGCGGTCGTATGAAGCTTGTAACTTTTGCTGCGTTTATTTTAAAGGACAGCCGTGCAGGATAGCTGGTTTTAAAGGGTAGACGTTTACTTATTTAATTTCATTCAGTTTTAGATCGTTGCTGCTGGGATCCTGGGCTGTAATGTATGATGAAAGGATGTGGAAGGAATTCATGTGTAACCCTCAAGGTTTTTGTTTTTGCTTTACTAGATTCCCGGTAGCCCAACTGACGCAGCGGAGCTACAAGGACTACCTATGACTTCTGCACACCGATGGTGATGTTATCTCACGTGATTCACTGGATTCTGAGACGTTGGATTTTCGATCAGGTTCGAAGAAACCAAAATACTTAAGTACTTGTACACGCTAACAAATTCCACTGTTTCTCCATGAGTTCATCTTTCGTCTTGACAATATCTGCCAACGTCGCCTTTGAACACCATTCGATTAATTTAGGTTCACGTCCAGGTTCGCCGACACCAACATTTTCACCCAAAAAAATTGACAGTGGTTAGTAGTGGATACTTGAAGATTTTCTGGTTCATCTTCCAACTGCCGCAGCGGAATGAGCAAACATCTTCCAGGTATGTGATTGCTGATGAGTCTAGCTCTCCAATTTATTCTGCAATCCAAAACGCCCAATCCGTTTAGAAGTTAAATGCAGAACTATGTACAGTGAGTGTCATTAATGTTCGTTTCCTTACTCGAATGTGCTAAGAAAATGTAGTTAAAACCAAGGATGTCAGGTTTCAAACAGAGAAATCGCCAAATTCTTGAAATTTTCGTCGCCATAATCGGCAAGTTGAAAGAAATAACGAAAAATGCTTGATGTCAACAATTAATTGTCAAGAAACATTTTTTGAAGCCCCAGTGATCAAGTTATCGGTCGAGATCACCGCTCTGGCAGTATGACCTGGAATCAACCCCTCGTATCAGTTTCGTCCTAACCTCATTGGAGTACAATTTTATGTACTGGAACCCTGGCGCTCTGTAAGGGTGAAGGCAAGCAAAACCCAGATCTTGTCCATCAAGCTTCCACTCACTTTGAAGCACATGAGGGCCATTTAGCAGATTACCTCCATCCTCGCATCGAGCTGGCTGTTGTAAAACAGTCTATTTGTCTAACTTCTAGCCATTAACAAATGGAACATTAACCATAGACTGTGGAGTGTGTTTTGAGTTCTTTGCCGTTGACGACATTTTTGACGAAAGTGTACAAATTATATATCTGCACGGTGCACTTTTCTTCTTCTTTGTGTGGCGCTACAGTCCGTGGTGGACCTGGGCTTCAACCACGCGCGATCTCTGGCTAGTTGTCTCCAGTTTCGCACACCAAGTTGATTGAGGTCCTTTTCCACTTGGGTGCGCCACTTTAAACGCGGGCGTCCTCTGTTGCGGCGGACTCAGGATTTCTCATTTTACCTCTATTTAAACTAGATTCTTAGGGGACCATTCCCGGGATGCCAAGATTTTCATAGAAAAAATTAGTTAGATTTCTATAGCTCCCAAGCTAAGCGATTAATCCATTCTCTTCTTCTTCTTTGATTAGCGCTGCAGTCCGGGGTGGACCTGGGCGTCAACGAGCATGCCTCTCCAGCCAGCACGACCTTTCGCCAGCTGCCTCCGGTTGCGCACACCAAGTTGGTCCTTTTCCACTTGTGTGCGCCATCTAGTGCGAGGACCCAATGGCTCGGTGTCGAAGACTCTTCGGGCCGGAGCTGTGGTATCCATCCGCTCTACATGCTAGCTATCTTAAGCGTTGGATCCGAAGACGCTTAACTAGGTGCATGCCGCTGTACAGCCCGTACAGTTCGTGGTTGAACCTTCTCCTCCAAATGCCATCAACGCAAGCAGGACCATTCTCTTAGTCATTATATTTTGTGCTTATTTCGTCAAGATCTACTAAATAGCGTTTTGAAATCTTGGCACCACCCCGGGAATGGTGCCGGTTGTTATGTGTATGAAATTTTCGTGTGAATTCATGCACATTTGTGGTTAAGCGATGAATGTATGGCATTTGTAAATATTTCTTTTGTCTTTGATACATCTGTGAAAATGCAAAGTGGATCTATCAGCGTTTGCCTGTCAGTCATCCAGTCCGATCTGGAAGGAATGCTGATTGAGAATTTCTTTTCGAAGATGGCCTGGGGTAGTAGGCGGTCGGTGTCGCTAGGTAGGAAATTGAATTCCTTGAGAATGGTTGAGTGGCCAGTGTTGAGTTCGGACCACAATCGAAGTTTCTTGAGTCTCATGGCGGAGGTGGGAGAGGTCCCTAATAAATATGTGGACTTATAAATTACATCCATCCAAATTTGCAGACACAAGCCGATAAGAAAAGAGATTTCGAATAAAAATGGACCCACCCAATTTCAGCTTTGTCTCTGCCCAGCTCCACAGAATCAGCGACTTGCTTTGAATGAATCAACTTGATTTTCTTTGTGAAATGTTCACTTATTTCTACTACCAGTAGATTACTTCTAGGCCGTTAGATTCTGAGACGTTGGAGTACATACGCCGACATAGACAATTCCACCCCAAAAAATGTGCAGTGGTTAGTAAGGGATTTTTGACGATTTTGTGGCTCATCTTCCCATTGTCCCAGTGGCCCTAAGAACAATAACTTATGCAGGCTTCTTATTATGGCAAAATATAAGCATTGAATTATCGAGTTTTTTCGACAAAATATTTACAATAGGTCGCTTGGTAAAAAGCGTGGCATGAAGGCTCGGATAGGCCTATGGCATAGCTTCTGCAACAAAAGAGAACGGTTGTTAGCTTAACTATCCTAATGAACGATTGCAACGTGTTTCTATGCGAATCAATCATTTACATTGACACGCACTTTGTACACGAAAACGCAGACGCAGGCTACATATTCACGTGCAACAAATAAACAAATCCTAGTCGTATGTCATGTGAAGTGTTTAATTTGTAAAATGAGTCACTCAGTGCTGATATAAATGTTGCTACCTGCGCATTGCCGATTTCCACAATTCGAGGATTATGACAATCCTGTCGTTTCTTTCTGACACGAGAAAGAGCTTATGTGTAAAACTTTCCTTTGATCATTTGTAGCTGACAGTTCTATTGAGGCAATTAAGATTCCCCGTGTAACCATTTAGGTAAAAATTTCCTATAAACTAATTACCTGAAACGGATAAACCTGTTTTGGAACAGTCCTGATGTTTTTCTGTCTTTTCAAAATGGAAAGGAATAAAGTTTAAATTTATTTGCAGAATGGACTTGGAGATGACATCAGTATATTTGTCGGTTCATGGCACAATGATCCGATTTGTCTAAAACTTTCTAGAAGAATTGTTCGATAGTCGACACACATAAAACTTCCTGGTTTTGATGTCGTTAAAGGTTATTTGAGAACTGTTGCGATTTAAAGCAATTTAAGAATATTCTTTCGAACAACAGTTGTTTGTGCATTTTGAGATTACAACTGGGCTCTAAACTAAAGTTTAGGGTGTTGACACAACAGATACATTGCAGCAGCTTTGTCCTCTGTTTCAATCCATTTTCCTTACGAATCGAAGGAAATATGCGATGAAAGCCTATGTAGGTTGACCGTCGGTTTCGAGTTGCTGTTCAACTTCAACCTTTCCGTGAAGTTAACGAGAATATACTTGGTGTTTTGGTCGTTTGATATTTCCGTACCGTTGGAGAGAATTAGATATCTTTACACTCCAATATTTGAGTGCTGCCCTGGGAATGGAGCCTTAAGGACCGATTTTCCAAATTTTAGTGTGAGGTGCTGACTGTCATTTGTGAATAGAAACAGTTCGCTGTGTTCGTTGGAGACGGTTGATCTACCGTGAAGAGCATCGGTCCCAACTTCGACATTTGTGCAACTCTCGCCCTAGCTCTGGCTTGCCTTCCACTTGAACGTAGACATTCAATGAGGTTGAAGGGGATTCCGATCAAATTCAACTTATAGATGATTGTGCCTTTCCTGTCGAAGACTTTTTCCACGTTCAGAGTACGTGCACATTTACCAGAGTTGCCGCAGTGTCTAGTTTTGATTCCTGGGACGACGGACGACGTAATCTCTTTAGTATCACAGATAATGTTTATACCATAGAGTAATAGCTGCCTGTCTAGGAAAAGCTTTACTAACTCAGTCATTCGAAGTCGGCATTGTAGGTCTCTTCTTCTCGTAAGAGAACACTAGCACGCTCAAAAGATGTAATTTCCTTGACTTGACTATTAAGCTCCCTTTGGCATTCCAGAGACTGATGCATTTATGTGTCATGTCAGATATACAGCATCACACTTTGGCCGTCTTTGGCAATCTAAGTGTACGAAAAGTGCCAGCTGACGTCCTTTTCGTGTGTATCAAAAGAGATCGTTATTTCTTGAGAAATATGCCAGTTCCATTTGATGTGGTTCCTTTTGTCGAATATTTTCAGTTAACAATTCAATTTCTCAACTGTGAGTTGACACGTAATGAAGCTCTCAATTTGTAAGGGAAGTGCCAACATGCCCCCTTTCACGCAAATATTTCACTTTGTGAGATAAGTGTATAGTCAGGTGGCATGCTAAACAGAGGTAATGCATTAATTTTTCTGTTAAATTCGTGCGTGCACTCCGTGACAATTTTCCTCGAGAGAAGACTTGTGCTCCTGTGAATAAGGACTGCCACTGCCTCAGGCCCGAACTATTACAGACCAGCACATCTATATTCTTTCTGACAACAAAGCTGTTCTGCTAGCCCCCAAAAGCTACAAAGTCACCTCTAAGATAGAATGGGACTGCCGTCAACTGTTACATCAACTGGATAACACAAAAAGTGTTTACCGGATATCAAGTCACAGCGATTGCACAGGAAATGAAAGCGAAAGACCTACTATTCAGAAAATGATCCGCATCACCATAATGATGTCATTCTTCGGCTTTTTCACTAAGAGTTGTATAAATAACAGACTCAGGAACATGGCCAACTTGTATTGGCGACGGAAGGTAACAGACAAGCCAACATCTTCCTACCAACAATGTCTCTTGTTTTTAACTGAACTAAACAACTCCTTAGGTGCAAAGGGATTCAGATTCATATCACTACATGCTACATAGCCCAGTAAACAAACACCTCAAAAGCATGAGCTTATCTCGAGATGACAGAAAAATGTGTAACGAGGATGAAGAAACTGATAAATCTGTACTCTATGTAGCACCATCGCAGCATAGAGTTTCAGACATGTTCGTGGAATCCTACTAGTTCCAACGGGGAGCTTGCGAAGTTTGTATCTTGATATATCGCGGGCACATCAAACTGAACGGGCAAAAAGACAGCTTGGGCCTCTTAATTGCTTCTCCTGAATCAATGTAATTTTCCAAAAAATAGGAAAAAATGTCCGCCGGCGGTGGAAAAATTCCACCAAATCCAACTTTCCCTACAAACATTTTTAGGACTAAAAGATCAAACATTTCTAGGAAATATCGCTTCGTCACCTAATTATTTTTACAGGAAAATTCCTTGCCAAGGATCGCCTCCAGGAATTCAGAAAGGAGCTCCTTCAATGCGCGCGTAAACACCCCAATCCGTAAAAAGGACACTGGATTCCAAGAACAAATTTCGATGCAAAATCTCACCCAGGACCAAAATGGCAATAAAGCGCACAGCCAGGTAGAATTGTGTAAGATTAGGTATCCGTCGCTAAAAAAGGGTTACTTTCTTAATTACCAAGCCCGCCGGAGGGTGGTATAAAAGCCGGAGGCTTTCACATATTTCACCAGTCTCAGACTACACTTGTTTTGTGCAAAGTCGCTTACCCAGATCGAACCAAGATCGAAACCAATTCAGTTTGTGAAGAAAAAATTAAAAAAAACAAATTCAATATGGACACAACCCCAACAGAAGTTCAGAATTTCGACATCGTCGCTTCCTGGAGAGCAGCATACATCCCAAACCTCAACAGCGAACAGCCAACGATCAGCCAGCCGACGGGACTGCAAGCAGGGGAACGCTGTTACTCGCCAATATCAACCGACTCGATGGAGTCGGTCAGCGAAGTGCCATTGTATCCGTTGCCAGGACCCACGACAACGTCCTCAGAAGTGAGAAGGGAGTTCTGCTTCACCGACGATCCCAACATCCAGTCGGAGGGCATCATTGTGAAACGCCGCAATCTGGAGGAGCTGGTCGCAGCTAAGGGATCACACGGTACCGCCATGCTCTTGTACAGAATCATGAGGATGACCAACACATTCGTCCACTGGCCACAGGACCTCGAGGAAGAGGGAAACGCCGAAGACCACTTGTACATCTGGATTTTTGGAGCAACCCCAAACAACGTCTGGGCGAAGAGCATGATCCTGATAATACTCATGACGCGAGGATCGCTCATCAAAATGAACATCGCCATCCCGGGGTGTGAACACATTCCGCTCAGCCAGCACGCGGGGCCTCTGATGAACTCTACCAAAACACAGATCATTTTCGGAGACCCCGATCGAGGGGACGCGGTGGGAGGCCACAAAGTTGCCATGTACGGATCCATAGAATCCCTGGAACAGGCCCGAACAGCTCTCCGATCAGCAATGCCGTTCATGATGGCCTTCGACGTCAAGCGCACAAGGCGCGTGTTACACATTCAAGGGTCACCGTACGTCAAGGAAATGGAAACACAGCTGAACATCAAGGTGAACGTCCACCCGACAACCGTGGAGAGCGTTGTCAGGGTCATCATAACCGGAACGGATGTAGCATGGCAAAAGATGCAGGAAATGGTGGATAGGCTCTTCCCCTCAGACATGACTGAGGCAACGAGGCCATCCTTTAGACTGGAAATGCCAGTATCGGGGGACATCATAGACATCTTCACCAACGACGACATCCTCAAGATTGTGATGGCGAACACCGACACCGAGATTTGTTTCCTGACACCCTCTCCTGCTGGTGGGTGCAGCAATGTTGTCATCACCGGATCCATGGACGACATCCACAACGCCAGGCGGGAATTGGTCGGCTTCATGCCGGTGGAGCTGAATGTCGAGATTGACGGCTACGAGCAGTACACCGATCAGATCCTAGACCTTGCGAATAAGTACGCTCTGCAGCTGGGTGTCCAGACGAGGGAAGATGCCAGCACACTGTGCATCACGATGGTTGGGACGGAGAGATTCGTGCACAACATCTACGACGCCTACCAGGAGCTTATTCGATTGAAGGACGTGGCCGTGGACGAACCCTGCATGGCTTGGGCGTCAGAAGTGGGACAAGACTGTGAGGAGCATCCCAATTCCAGCGATTGGCTTTTAATGGAATCGGCAGATTCATCACTGAACGATCGCGACGGTTGGAATTATTATGACTTGGCCCACAGATCTTCGACTCCGAAGCATTTCTATTCGAATTCAGATTTATATATCAATTAGAAAATATTAGCCGGCTGAACTGACTGAATAACCACGATGAAATTCACTATTGAACGGACATAAGATGTACAAATCAATAATGGATAATAAATTTGCTTAGAAAACATAATTTTTGAAATTTTCTTTTTTATTTGAGTATTACTTGGTATCGCTTTAGTTTCTCAAGAGCGCGCCTACCTGAATGGAAGGGTTGACAATGTTTATTTAAGAACGTGTAATTCACAAACATAGCTCGTTGGCCATTTTTTCAACTCGAACTCTTTCCGGCGGAAGTCTGGATGTCGGATAAGAGGATGGCAGAAGACCTGAGGAGTTTGGTGCGAAAACTATGGGGGAGGCGAAACTTGTACAAGGCGTAGGACAAGTAGCTACTGTTCTACTTGACATTCAATAGGAACTGTGAAGGGTTGGAAATATTACTCATAACATGAAAGACAGGTGCAACAACATCGGTCATTGCAACTGCCTTGATTCCTTCTTTAGCTGGTGCCACAGTCCGGGGTGGACTTGGGCCTCAGCCAACATGCCTCTCCATTCAGCCCGGTCTTGTCTAGTTGCTTCCAACCACGCGCGTTCGGCTTATTCAGGTCCCCTTCTAGCTGCGTGCGCACCGGAAGGCGTGGTCTGCCTTTACCGCGTTGTCTCAGAGTTTGATTCGAAGATACGGAGCATTCGTGTCCATTCGCTCTAAGTCACCTAGCCATCTGAAACAAGAGATTCGAACTCCTTTGACCAGATTGATGTTGTACTGCTGTACAGCCCGTACAGTTGCGAGTAGTTGCACAGATTTGTGGAAGATCGTGCCTCTAGTGTTGATGTTTGAATTCCGCACGATCTCCTCGAAAATGAGGTCATAAGCTACGCATTACGGCATCGGTCGCTGCAAGGAAGAAGATCCACTGCTCTTTTATAACGGAGGCTGGAACGATTACGAGCTCTTCGAGCCTGGCACTTGCTTAGCGCAGATCGAGTTTTAAGAAAATCGGGACAAATCTAGGAGATTCTGGTGCTCCGTTTGTGAGAAAGAGCGGACGTTGGCATCATACCTCAACCAGGGCGCCAATCAAAAAACTCTCGAACAACTTAGGCAGGGACTTAGAGCAGGGCGTGAAAAAAAACTACATCTCCACTAGTCGTTTGAAACTCTCAATTGACTTATATACAGAAATACACGGCGATAGCTAAAAAACGCCTGTGACAGTTGGCATCCGGATATCCGATTGACCTGTGGAAATACTCTGATCTGAGAATTCTCGACAACTCATCTTAAAGAAGGGGGGAACTATTCTCCTCTTCGGATAGCTGACCACCCTCAAAGGCTTTAAGCTCATGGACACAGCGTGGTATTCTCGGTTATGTCACTATAGACTGGGAACCAGCTTAGAGTAAGCGAGTGATGCGTGCTGAGAAAAAAAATTGTTTTGATGGTTACTTTGGAGTGTCAAATGTAAAAGAAATATCAGTCGGTGGTGTTTCCAACCTTGGAATTATTTGCAAGAACCTTCGCTACTGTTATAGTCAGGGAATGATGTTATAGCGGTCTTAATGACATATGCAACGTAAAACTAATAAACAACTAAATAAAAGTTGAAATGTTCTAGTATTGCATGTTACCATCGAATTGTAGTCCATTCCTAACTTGTTGGGAAATAGCATCCAGACGCTATTAGGTTCATATGTAGTCTGTTTAGTGTACCAACTTGCACGACCAGTGGAGCTTGTCAACCAGCCACTGAATTGTTTGAAATTTGATCGCTTTGGCGCTCTTTGCTGTAGTTGTCTGCATAAGGAGGTCAAGGGCGTCGAAGAATCATGTATCTTAATTATGTGGGTATGTGCAACGACCTCAACCTCGACGTCGTAGGTTAGATTCCTGCTCCTGCTCTGCTCAAAAGGGATTTCCTGTCTATCCATTCCACTCGCGAGGGAAAAATAGCACGCACAACACGAGTGGTTGCTGAGAGGCTAGGCCCTGGCCATCTACGGGCTGTAGTGCCATCCATATTATATTATATTATTATTGCTTTGGAAACTCTTCCATACATACATTCTTCTTCTTCTTCTTAAGGCGCTGCAGTCCGAGGTGAACCATTCCTCTCTAGCTAGCGCGATGTCTCACCAGCTGACTCCAGTACCTCACACTAAGCCGGATGAGGACCGCTTCGATTTATGTGAGCCACTTTGCGCGTGGACGCCCTCTGTTGTGTTATCCCACATGCTCAGAGTCGAAAATTCTTCGGATCTGAGTTAGGTTGTTAATACGCTCCACAAGGCATATTCATCTTAGTTGGATCCATTGACTCATGTAGAGCCTATAAGTTAATGAACAGCATCCATAACCTCAATCGGACCAACTTGAACCCAACACTCTAGCTGGAGTTGGGCCCTTTACCTAAACTTATTGTCAGCATTTCTCTCACATCTAACAAATCACTTTTAATTTTACTAACCTAGTCTATTTCGTTATTATTAAGGTAGGTTGTCGTCGAGATAAGACTGGGAAGTAAGACAGAAGTATTTTAACTATAGAGTTCGAGGTAGAACCTTCTTTTCCATATGCTATCAACCCAAGCATACAGGGAACTGCTCAACCCAAAGTGTCTGTCCAACCAACAACTGTAAACTCGCATTACTGCCACAAACGCAACGACCATTCGAGATAACGAGCGCATTCAGCTCGTTCATTTCAAGTTTATTTAGTTTATGCAAAATGTTTATACATTAATTCTCTCGTCTCCTTTACATACTCAACATTACGTAATTGAATTTAAATATTTAAAAACTGTTAATAATAATCAATTAAAAAATATATATATATTTATGTATAGTCTACTCTTCTAGATATTAAAAGTCATAAACTTACGAAATAAGAATTAGAAGCCACATTTAGATTTACTCTTGTCTTTGTCTACGTAAAAAAGTACCTACTAAACATTAAACAGTGCAGAGTGCGCAGAGCAGACGCCCGGGTGCACGAATTTGGTTGCGTGTGCAGTTGAACGAAAAGGATATGTTTTGCTTAGATTAATTTAATACAAAAAAAAATGAAATAAAAACAACATTTAAAGCGCCTACTGAACGCATCCCTCGGCAGCGGAGGGGCAGCGGGGCATCTACTTATTTATCTTAGAACTACGGAAAAGAATCCCTCGTCGTTGCCTCTCTAGATCAGTTTAGTTTACGTCTTGTCCTTAATCCTTTTCCTCTCGCGTGTGTATAAATTAATTCTTGTAAATTATAAAATATCCTTAATCACATATATGTTTTGTTGTAGGGGCCAGGCTTGGGGAAGGAGTGGGAAGGGGTCAATTGATGCTCATAGAGTTCCGTCAGTTTGCTGGGCTGATGTGGGAAGAGATGGATGCTGTGTGACGCGTGACACGTGTGGAGCTTATTTTGGCGGTTCGAAGTTGAACCGGACGGGTAGTGCCTTTGGTGTGATGATCTCGTCTTCGATCTCCTCGTCGTGCATTGGGAAGTCGCCGGTTCCGCTCTGTTCGGTGAAGAACTCATTCGGGACGATTTCCACATCGCTGGGCGGTGCCAGGGACGACGTTCGTAGGTTCACGCCGTGGCCGGATGCCTCGAAGTTGTTGTTGATGCCGGAGTGCGACTTGATGGAGACATAATCGCGCAGGATGTCCGAGTAGAGGACGTCGCTGAGATAGAACATTGTGCCCAGATTGTAGACAAAGACTTCGCTTTCGGTGATCTTCGCGTTGTTCACTGTGACGTTGCTTCCCGGTCGTCGGGTGATTTTGACCGAGCCGCCGCCGATGGTCTCGAAGACTTCGCCGTCCTTCAAGTCGCGATCGTAGAGACGGCCGCGAATGAAGTGATTCAGGAGCATTTTAACGCCGCGTGAAGAACCCTGCAACAGGCGGTGAGTAAGAGATGGAATGAATGGATGTGAAAGGGTCCACTTACCAAGACATCGTCGGGCAGCTGATCGAATCCAAGTCGCTCAAAGGCCTCGTCGTCGGGCACAAAGAAGGTGTAGTTCGCTCCCGACACGTGCGGCGCAATCTCGGCGTTGTTTAGGTATCTGAAACGGAAGAGGTCGAGTGTAAATACGGAGCCATGGCATGGAATTGACGAAATCTGAAGGGTAGAACAGCAGCGGTTACACTTGTCTAGAGAGAGGCGTGGTTGCAGCTTGTTGATTCTGGCAAGTCAGAGGAAACAAATTCAAGTAAACTAAATTTGACAGGAGCTCGTCGTTAGGTTACATCTGACTGAACGAAAAGAAGCCAGAAGGAGAAGGAATTTCAACGTGCTTCTGGGAAATTCAGCAGAATTCCGTTACAGACTGACGTGTGTGCACCTACGTGAACGAAACTTAACGAACCGCATGTTATGTGGTCAGAATGCATTCGATCGATGGCTAGATTCCGTACTTCGATTAGTTATAGACCATAATTCGATGATGTCTGATCCGAATGAGGTATTGCAATGTATTATCAGGCAACCCGGTGACCCATGGATGGCCCGAGAGTGAGCAATTGCTGCTTCTGAACACAATTGACGGGCCTGAAAACACTGCCTACAGTCAAGATCCCTTACATCCGCTATGACTTGATCCATACACAGGCGACTCGGCGTTCCTCTCCTTCTCAAACCAGAAGAAGAATCGGCTTCGAAGTTCCTCTTTGCTGGAGCGTTGATATCCATTCGCCGAGCCAGTGTAGTCGACGAATTTTTCCCTTCCGGACTGCATCACATTAGGTTATGTCTTCCCCTCTATTCGCCTTCCTCGCAGGCGGGACCATACATATATCCGAGTGGAATTTGTTTCGAATGCAACAATGATAAGCTTTGAAGTCTTGCTTAGCGTCCAGCTTTCGGCTCCACGGCAGGACTGACAAGATATGGATACGAGTTTCGACCCCAGTTATTTTGGCGAACCAAAGTAGAATCGGTTGCCAAGGGCGATTCAAAATTGTAGCCGTCGATTTTGGTGTTTTCGACTAGATGGTGAGGCCGAATCGATTTTTGCTCGAAACCGTATATTTTGTCTTGTCCTCATTTACCATAAGACCAGCTCAGCTAGTGTCGCCCGTTCTTCAATTCCCGGTCTTTTATTGCCGCGAAAGATTCCAATACGGAGCCACGATGTCGATGTCATCTGCGTAAGACAGCTGTAGAAGATAGTGTCTTTGGTGTTTACAGCAGGCCGCCGCACCAACTTCTCCAAATTCAAGAAATCACACGACAGCGAATCGCAGTGCTTAAATCTTGTGCAGGTTTCAAATGATTCAGTTGTTCTTGAACCAAATTTCTGGCCACTTTGGGAATGGGTTAGTGTGTTTCGACACAACCGGATTATTTTTTCCGGAATCGCTGGTCTCCTCCAGTATTTGCCTTATTGCGAAGATTTGGTCTGTAGTCGATTTGCCGGGCCGGAAGCTGCACTGATACGTGCCGATTAGTGCGGTGTAAAACGAATTTGAACACACAATACGCTGGGTATGATTTTGTAGGCGACATTGAACAGTGATATAGATACCTCTGCAGTTTTTTTTTCAAGAGATAGGATCGCTCTATTTATGGATGAGACATATGGAAATGGGATATCTTTGTTTTCATCACTCTCTCCTGGATAGGCCCGCTAAGCAAGTTTACAGCGGGTCTGTAAATAGATCTGAATGAAGTACGAAGACAACGTTGCGACGTCCCATAAGCATATATTTGCAGCCGCTTCAGTGGGAATTAAAAAGCGTACACAGTATCACTTCAAATATATTTTCGTCCGATTCAGATTACTTATAGAGTTATAGCTTGACCTAGAGATGAAGACACTAGCAATGGGTTCTTAGAAATTAACTGGGGTTGGTTGGGGTTGTAATGATTGAAGGAATCGACTTCAACCTGACTACGTACGGTCGGATGAATTCGACACGTTGACTGGGGACCATCTGGCGCTTAAGATGAAGCGGTGGGTACCTAGCTAAGTGGAAGCATGCCAGAGAAGGCTCAGTATGCGTTCTACCTCTTAGCTAGCTTTTGGAGCAATATGTCAAGGACATTGTTTTGTCCCGTGTAGAAGTCTGATTAATTTGACTATCTGCTTTGAAGTCCCGGTAAAAGGTCCAGTCTTCGAAAGTCTCTCTCTATAATATCTCGAATTGTCTCGTAGTCCAAAGTAATTCTACAACACTGTCTGACAAGTTCTTTTTTGAGCTCATAGCATTTCAGGAATACGTAGAGGACAGCGCCCCGGCGTAAGCCTATCTTCAGCTCAATCTTGTAAATTCTAACTACTTTGACTACAAAGAAAGCGGCTGCTTGAGGTGGACCTGACAGAGTCTAGATTTGACTCGTCGGAACTACCGTCCACCTACTGGTAGTCAGTTGGGTCGTTTTTCTACAGTCTTGAACTGCGAAGGGACATCCCTGTTCAATTTTGTTCACAGCAAAAACGGCGAAGAATAGGCCCAGCTCCTCACCGGACTGCAAGGCCAGCCTAATAATTAAAATAAAGAAATTGGGGAGCGACTATAGAGTCACCTAGCACTTCGACCACATGTGATCTATTGTGTTCTTTACCATGTTTAGGACTTCAAAGCTTTCTTGAGAAATTTTATGATCTCCTTAGATGGGATATTGTGGTGAACCGTGGCGTGGTGGGTAAGTGCATCGACCCCAATGCACTTGAACCTGGACGTCTAAGTTAGACCCCTGGTCTAACGACGCACAAAAAAAGCATAATTTTCGCGGCCCCACCTCTTTTGAGTTACTGACAATACCTAGAAGTCCAGAAAAAGCTTCTTAAACATGTCCCTTCCACTCGTGAGAGAACAATAGCATGCACAATACGAGTGGTAGTTCACAAGCTAGGCTTTGGCACTCTATAGGACACTTATATATTGGATGGGATGTCCTGAGAGTCTATTCCTCTTAACGCGATTCTGTTAGTTGTTTTGCAACTGCTTAGTGTCAGATTTGGACACTCGACTTGTAGGTGTTCCATGAGCTCCTTTGATTGCCACAATGTCTGCGGTTTTCAGTTCGGGTGTGTCACATTACGTAGGTGGTAGTTGAGTTGGATAGGTGGTGGCCCTTGGCATTGTAGGTATGTGCGTCGATCACAACTAACTTGAACCTTGACGCCGTGGGCTTAATCCCTCGTTTGAGCGACAAAAATAATTTCCACGGCCTCACCTCTCTGAATAACTGACAATATAAAAAGAGTATTTCTTGTCTAGAAAAGATAGCCCGTCCGCAGAACAGTAGCCACCACAGGTGAATATTAAATCAGCCACCCCCTTGAGATGTTCTGATTGAAGTCTAAGTTTCCATTTCCCTATAAACAAACTCCTGACATCCCTCCCCGCCATCACATATTGGAATCGTCTCCATGTGTCACCCGACAACAACTCCCAGCAGCGAGCAATTGAAAACGCAATCTCCTAATCCCACCCAATGACACCTCTTGGTAGCGCTCGCTTTCAAGTGTCAAGTACACACACCTCACTTGGCATCACAATCAAGAACAACTCACCTCGTAATTTGCGTGAATCTCGGATCCCTCTCGAGTGCCAGGAATGAATGCGACAGGAATTGCGCCCCGAACCATGGGAACGCGAGCAGCGGTGGTGTCTCCTTGTCCTTGTGCATCTGAAAGAGAAACAAGTCATCGTCAGTAATCCCCCTGAACGCTGGATTATCCGTGTGCACACATACCTGGTGCAATTTGGAGACGACCGCCTCCGACACAAAGAGAACCTCGGATATGATGAAGACCTGGTTGCCATTGGACAGGGTGTAATCGGCCATTATGGAGACATTATTCACGGACGGTGAAGCTGTGGGGGGAAAATGGAAAGGATCATTAAGAATTCTCTCTCTCTTGCGCTCTCTCGACACTTACGGAATCCCCGAAAGACAACATTCTCGCCGCCCATTGTTCGCATTGTCATGCGATCCGCATTCTTGACGTCGGCCATTCGAATTGGCTTCTGTGTGGGTAGGAAGTGATTCCGCAGGACACTCTCGGTGAAGTCTTGCACGCTGAACGGATAGAAGCCCCAGTCGATGGGATGCCACCGCTGGAAGGCATTATCGGCCGGAATGAGTATCGTATATGGACCATCGTCCATTATCTGGGTGAGATTGCTTTTGCTGAGGAAATGCTGGAATACTTTCGTTCCGGTTTTCATACTTATCAGGAAGGACATGAGTGGACTTGATTTCGATTCCTTTGGGAGCGGTTCGTTCTTGGTCGTGGCATTGCGCATTTCCAATCGCTGTGGCTCGTTATATCGACTGTGGAGGTGGGCGGGCGTGTTAGTGCTTTGAATATGGATGCATGCAGGCAAGGTAACCCATAGCTTACCTATTCGTTTCCTGAATGTTTCGCTTCGAGTACGGGGATTTCCTGTCGCCCAAATAGCCGTCAATTGAGATTGCAATTAAGCTATCGCTCAGCCGTTGCTTGTGCACCACGGGGAATCCATTCAGGAGCCACTGATTGCTGTGAGACTTCTCCAGTTTGCGGAATGTGATTTTGTGGCCATTCCCGTTGCCGTAGTGGTCCTCGTCGGTGAACGTGTCGAACGCCTTGCCGGGCACGATGTGCTCGAGCATGAACTCCTTCAGTCTTGGTTTGTCGATTGTTCGAACATCGATTTTTGGTATAATCAATGTGAATGGGATCTCTGGAAATTGAAAAGGGGGCGAATGGGTGAGTGTTTGAGTTGAAAACGGACTGATGTGTGGACGTAAACTTCAAGGTGCTTGGGGTTAGTCGAAATAATTGGATGGTGCCTGCAGAGAGTATTGACTGCGAATGAATACGAAAGTTTCGAAAGAGTGAGCGAAGGCAATTCGAGTGATGCCCCATTTTCAAATGTCCAAGTTTTGAATTTGCTTGGCATTGAGTCGTGACAACAGAAATGGTCATACACTGCTGGGAATGTTTAGGTAAAGGTTTGCCAATTTAAGGTATGTAACCACTTATAGGCGGATTACACGAATAGTGGTATTAGGGTAGCTCAGCGCATTGCGAGCAGATTCTGGTCGAATTAACCTATCACCTAGGCGCACAAGGCGGCAACCAATTTTAAAGAAAGTTTCGCCGTCTTTAGGCCTGTCCATCGTTGCAATTTATGCACAGCGGATATTATTGCCGCCGTCGGCGTTGAAGAAAATCCAAATCTATAGATTTCAACGTAGCCACAGAAATTGGTCTTGTTGTAAGACACGTTACGAGTTATTACAATTTTGGAATGACATTTCTATTCGAATGTAGATCAACTTACTGAACCATTGAATGCGTTGAGTATGCGCCTCTTCGTCATTGGGTGCTGGATCATCATGGATGACACACTTTTACACAACACTCAGACGAAATTTTCCCGTACTCGACAGTGAGGTACAACAATCGGTCAGAATATGGTGTACAATTTGGTCTAGTGTTGTGCTTGAAGTGTCAGTTACTTCTTAGAAATGAGGAAATTTGTACTATTTGTCAATACTGGTGGCGCTATTACCCGTAGAGCAATAGAGTCTAGCGTCTACAACAACTCGTGTTGTGGCTGCTATTGCTCTGGCACGGAAGTGTTATGCAGTTTTATGCGGAACGACCAAGTTTGAGCTCAAAGAGTATGGAGCATTGTCAGTGACTCGAAGTTGGTTTGTTATATCGGGAAACGAACTTGGACACCGTAGGTTCAAGCGCTTGGAGGTCAGCGCACCAACCCACAGCGCCTAGGCCGCCACACCGTTCGACAATACTCATCTCGAATTTGGTCATAGATCGATGACACGGATGTGAATGACATATGGTTTCAACGATGAGGCCACATCGGACATAACCCTTTCAGAATTTGGGTTCAGAAAAATACGAGTTACTTGAAGTGCCGTTGAAATGAACCAAAATCGCGCAATTTTTTCCTGCTGGACATATATAATGCCCGACAAAAGTCTACATTCGGGACCGTTTTTGCAACCTGGAGAGCTTAGAACCGTCCTCTCTATAAATAAAAATCAATCATTTTTGTTTGCTTTTTTTTAGACTCTGAAATGGTTAGAGATGCACTGATGTGTTTGGCAATTTTGTTCAGAATTCTCTGGAAATGGTTGCCTGGAAAAATTGGTGCCAAATGATCCATGAATTTGTTTTGTATGCATATGGATGAGAATGATGCATTTGTGCGATGTGCGATGTACGAAATTGTACCGCAATATATTCTAAAGTGTTGGCAGAAGAACCATTGAGCATCCAAGAACAGCTTAAAGAACTCTAATCGCCACTGCCACAGTGCAACCTTATCGGCTGCTTTAGGTAAGTGTAGAATCGAACTTACTCTTCACTCAATTAATTTTCACCCTTAATGTTTAAGAGGGGTTTAGTTAAGCCATGGATTGAGTGTGGTTGTGTACTATTGAATCCACGAACTAAGTAAACCATTAAAAACAAGAATAGTGACTGTGATTGAAGACAAGCAGCAGTTACCCAATTGAAGGGAGGATATTAAAACAAACCAACTCAACAAGGTAATGTTCATGCATGTAAAGACATTGTTATGAAATGGGTTCCGACTCGGTTCTCGTCAGAAGAATTGCCAGACCAAACAGTGAAAAGTTGTGTGTGTGTTTTCAATAATTTTAATAAACTAATGGCAATTATGTGGTCTCTGACACTTAGGCCGTGCTCATTCCCGGCTTAAGTTATTTAAGTGGAATCCATCACTTAATTTCCATTGTGAAAAAGAAAATTCTATTGATTCTGAGTTTAAACTAGCACTTTCAAATGGGACATGATTATTAACGGTTTTCATAGCAGAAATCCACGTAAAAGCCCTTATAAGTGTACAAACGGAAAACCCTGTTTCAGGTTGCACAGAAACACATTAAAAAAGAAATTAATTTCTTGAAACGCGTTTTATATACCGGCGAATCGAGATGCTGTCAAAACAGTAGTAAAGGAGTTTGTCTACCTCGGGGCAAATGTAAACTCCACCAATGACATCGTAGTGGAGATCCGACGTAGAATCGCCCTTGGCAACCGATGCTATTTCGGTCTGTCAAAACAACTGGGCTCGAAACTCCTGACTCGAAGGACCAAAGTCATGCTCTACAAAACCCTTATCCTGCCAGTCCTACTTTATGGAGTCGAAAGCTGGACATTAAGTAAGGCTGCAGAGCTGATTCTTGGTGCCTTCGAAAGAAAAGTTCTACGTCGGATATATGGTCCCGTCTGCGAGGAAGGCGAATGGAGGAGAAGACACAACCGCGAACTCTACGAGCTGTACAAGGATGTGGATGTAGTCCGGAAGGCAAAAATCCGTCGACTACACTGGCTCGGCCACATTGAGCGAATGGACAACAGCGCTCCAGCAAAGAGGGTCTTCGAATCCGAGCCTCCTGGTTAGAGAAGGAGAGGAAGACCGAACCTCCGGAACAAAGACCAAGTCATCGCGGATGCAAGACAGCTTGGCCTTGATGACTGGAAGCAGCGTGCCCAGGACCGTCACCGATGGAAGGCAGCAATTGCTCATGCTCAGACCCTTCATGGTTCGTCTGTCTGATAAGTAAGTGAGTAAGTCAAAACAGTTTACAACATCATGGGTTAAACCGACATATTTGTCCATTTTTTCAAAGTAAAATATTGGTCATAACTGGACTGAAACCGGCGACTACTAGCGTGACTGCATTTTTTTTTTCATATCGGTTATAAGGACCATACTCGTCAGTCCCTGATCGTTATAACCGGTTTTGACTGCATGTATAACACTAAATCTTCGGGTAGGGGTCGATAGAATATACCAGAGGTAAGGCATGCCTGTTGTAAAAGGCGACCAAAAAGTCTGATCTAAAAGCTAATGGTTTAGGAAAAAACCTACTCCGTTGCTTGTCAAAATTATTGTTTCCAGCTCGCAAACAAAGGAATAAACGGTAAGTGCCTTATCTTATTATATATACTGCACAATAAGACTTGGATTAATAACAATAGCGGCCGGTCCCGGGATGTTATGGCATCCTACTGGTAGCTTGACCAGAGGCTATAGTCTGGTGCCACGGGAGATCAGGCTTCCGCCTGAGAGACCGGCATAGGGAGCATCGTGGTGGCTGTGGTTTAAAGTCCAAAGTCGCGGGGAAAAGTGGAGATATACCTGCATGTCTGGGAGTAAATCTTGTCTATTAAGGCTATGGGCATTTGCGACTCTGCGGGTGCTACGACCCAAAGAGTAGCAGAGGTGTTAGACGGGCCTCGCCACCCTACCAAGGTGGAGAAATAGGTCCATAAGCCTTTTTCTAAATTTGGAACTTGAGATTCCTACTGAAGGCGTCTGGTCCAGCGTCGTAAAATGGTCTTGATATAAGCCTTACGACAGGTGATAACGTAAAACACTTATTACTTATGTACAACATTTTGAAAGTGACCATTTAAGCTTAAATTGAAACTCCCGATGTTGCAGAAATGTGGGTCGTATGTACACTTTTGTCTAACAGTGTATATTGGTTGACTGTGCAAAGATCCTCTTTAAACTCAAAATGGGAACTCTTTGACATTCCTGAAGATGAAGATTTTCCTGAATTGTGTCAAAATGTCATTAAAAATTACAAAAATACACAGTGAGTACAAGAACCACCAATACATAGTTTCGTTAAGTTTCGTTCAATTTTGCTAATTAACTGTGAGCGAAGTCGCCAAAGCAAATGGAGCGTTGGTTCCTTTATCATCATCAGAATATATCAGAAGCACTTATGTATGTATGGCAAGCTAAATCTCGAGTCGGTATCAGTAATCTACAGCACTGCCAAGTTTGGATAGTGAGAGAGTTATTGTTTCATCTGCTATCACTATCCAGTGATTGATACACCGATCCCTCGCTAGCCAGTGTAACTAACTAACCCCTGAGAAGCACCTGCTGGTCTCTTCGCAGATAGACCACTTCATTACTGCTTAGAGCAAGCTTGGTTTATTTATGAACTTTGTTCTGAATTTTTATATTTTACATTTCACTGGCGTGTTTAATATGCAGCTTCCTAGCTAGCTAGCGCTTCCCATTTGTTACAAGGGCTGTACAGGTATCGAGGTAGTGCAGTGTGGTTTTCATTTCCTTCTCATCAATGCAGATTCTGCGGAAGCCGTTGCCTGTGAGCAAAGCATACAGTGCCTTCTGACTTCGCTGAATACAAGCCTTTTAAAGCTTAATGTACTTATCTTTTTTGGATTAATTTAAGACCATGTCTGCCTTGCCGTTCTACAGTGGCCAGCTCCATTCCTCTTCGATTGATGACATTGACAATACTTCCAAACATAAGCAACAATTGCCGCTTGTCGTTGAAGCTCTAAACTAAGTGTGCAAATTTACAGAGTTTGTGTTACACATGAAATTTCTCATGTTCGATTCGTAGAAGAGCCATCGTCCCAATTTGCATTTCAATGAATCAATCATCAAACAAGCTATAAATGCTCTAGCAGGCCTCGAAGATGATAGGAATGCGCCAACATCTTGGTCTTGTGAAATACACCACGAATTAGCACCAAATGCCGATGTTGACTCATCTGCAGACGTCTTTGACACTTTAAGTGCGGCACTAAATAGAGAGTAAACTGTACAGGTGGTGTGTATAATGTCGTTTAACGCACGGTACATGTGAGGAATGAATAACGAATTGCAAAATAAGGTATTCCAACGATTTCGACTCAAGCATTGCCCTTGACATTCAATGTTCAGCATGGGTGTAAAATGTTTAATTTGGTTTGCGATCTGTGTTGCCAATGCGGTGCTAAAGGGTATGGTACTGGTTTATATAGTAGAGGCCTGCAATCAACGCAGAATTAAATGGCAGATGAAGCTTAGGGGGATACATATGCCATATGCCTTTGGTTATAGGTGTCTCAGGTTCGAATCCCAGTGGAAGCAAGATTTAATATGCTGGCTTTAAAATCTTGTCCAGTCACCCTTTGCCGTTGGGATCAAATGAACGTCACTGGGTATCACAATGGACCAACAATGTCTAAGTTTTCTGGCTACAACCCTGGCAGCCCAACAACTTAACCTAAGAAAACCTACTGATCGACAAGGTTTATACTTCTGCAGCACTTAGCCAGATCGGGGTGCCATGGGTTTCATAAAAAAATACTGAGGGGGCCTCTAGTTGCAGCTCTAGCCCCAAATTGCAGCGACTGGTTAGCCAGGCATTCATGTTGCCTAGCAAGTCGAGCTTGGCTAGGTCCACTTATTGGAATAGTGTGGAATCAAAATGGACTCACTCGGTTCTCGGACTCACTTCTACTCAGTTCATTACTTCCCAATAAGCGTTGGAAGTGAGTAAGATGAGGTGAGTATTCCTACAAGTGGCGGCTAAGCAAATTACTGCGCGAACAGATGATGTTGTGATCTCCCTTTCATTCTCATCCATGGGCCTCCTATAAAAGCTGTCTTTAGAGAGCCATCCTCCAGGCACTGAGTCCGAACGAGGTGGGCTAAGTACAAGACTACTTCAAACTAGTACAAAGCCTCCTCTATGGTGAGGGACAACTTTTCGACAAAAGACCACCAAGGTGTGCGTCCCTCTGCTCAAATAACGAACAGTCTCGTTCCACACGTTCCAAGTTCCACCTCGCGGTGGTATTTCACGTGAAATCTGCAAAAAGTTCATTCATGCTTCTCTCTGATGAACGCAGGTTTTTTTTCTTGTTCCAGCCAAACCTATGAGTCAGTCATTGCGGAATGCTTACGCATTCCAGAACCCATCGGCTGCTCATTGTAATTCTTTGGCTCGTTTTAATTAATATGCTGCCAAAGGGTGTGCTGGGAAATTCTATTGTTTTGTTTTCGCTTCGTCCAAACGGACTGCCCGACGTGGACCGCGAGAGTGTGTCATTCAGTTATTAATAAATGCTTCTCCAGCAGACGCTACGCACGCGGAATGTGTAATGTACTTTCGGTGGGCATAGACAGCATAGGTGAAGCGGTGAATCAGGAGCGTCAGATCGACATGTGATTGAGTGGCGTTGCAATACAATGACTGTTCCTTCCGCCTGACTGAGACAGTTTGAATTTGTGTCGTTACTCGGTAGCAAAAGCATGAGAATGTCAGCGGGCTGCTGCTAGTCTAGGGAAATGACATTTGGATCGGAATCATAGATCAAAGTTGCAAGATGACAACATTTTGTCGCGGTTAGTCAATGTTGCATACATTTAGCAAAATTGGTTTGCATAGAGTTCGGAGCGATATTTGTTTGGCAAGGGTCTCTCCGTCCTCAAGTCTGACTTAGGTGACCAATATGAAGACACAGACTTAAACAAGCGACTCTTTCAAATTTACTAAATTTCTCTGACGTTCATGGCAAATTTGAACGCATGCGAGGCGTCATGATCTGCACGGATTCTGATTCGTACAATCCACTTTATGGCTATATAACAATGACTCAACTAGCAGCAAACGTAAAACTGGTTCACGGGACACGATTTTGGTGGAACACTCATGGAACCGATTCATAATCTTCGTCATAATCTTCCGACCTGAAAGAAAATATGATATATGATTTTCAGGCCACTCGATTCCCTGCCATCGACTCTAGCTCAGGATTTATGCCCAGGCGCCACTAAGCGAGTTTTTGGACTTGGTCCAACCACCTCGTCCGCGGTCAGCTAGGGACGCCTTCCTTATGGAGTCGCATTTACGGCACGACTCGAAAGACGTGATGATGGGGACGTTCGTGTCGCGCGTCCAAACCATCGAAGCATAGTTCTTTCCGTTCGGAAAAGCAACTGCTCGACATTGAGTTCTCCGGGAACTGCCGGGCTTCTCACCCTATCCCGGCGAGTAACTCCCTCAACTTCTTCTTCTTCGATTGGCGCTACAGTCCGGGGTGGACCTGGGCCTCAACCAACATGCCTCTCCAGCCAGCACGATCTTTCGCCAGCTGCCTCCAGTTGCGCACACCAAGTTGGTTGAGGTCCTTTTCCACTTGTGTGCGCCATCTAGTGCGAGGACGTCCTCTGTTGCGCTGTCCCAATGGCTCGGTGTCGAAGACTCTTCGGGCCGGAGCTGTGGTGTCCATCCGCTCTACATGACCTAGCCATCTTAAGCGTTGGATCCGAAGACGCTTAACTAGGTGCATGCCGCTGTACAGCCCGTATAGTTCATGGTTGAACCTTCTCCTCCAAACGCCATCAACGCAAACAGGACCAAAGATCGTACGCAGAACTTTTCTCTCAAAACAACCAAGAGCTTCTTCATCCGCTTTCAATAGCGTCCATGTCTCTGCGCCATAGAGCAGGACTGGGATGATCAGGGTTTTATACAAGCTCAATTTGGTGTTTCGAGAGATGGCTCTGTTACTCAATTGCCTCTTGAGCCCAAAGAAACAGCGATTGGCAAGAGTAATTCTGCGCTTGATCTCGGTACTGGTGTTGTTGTCCCTATTTACTCCGGAGCCTAGGTAGACGAAGTCCTTGACTACCTCAAAGTTTCTGCTGCCCAATATGACGCTCTGTGCGAGACGTCGGTGTTGTGCGTCCTTTCGTGATGACAGCATGTACTTTGTTTTGCCCTGGTTTACCGCTAGACCCATTTTAGCCGCTTCCGCTTCAATGCCAGCAAACGCCTCATTGACGGCTCGCTGTGTTCGTCCAATCACGTCAATGTCGTCCGCGTATGCAAGCAGTTGAACGGACTTTTGGAAGATCGTGCCTCGGGTGTTGACGTTAGAGTTTCGCACGATCTTCTCAAGTATGATGTTAAAGAAGTCACATGACAGCGTGTCGCCTTGCCTAAAACCTTTTTTGACATTGAAGGTCTCGGTGAGTTCGTTACCGACCTTGATGGAGCAGCGAGAGTTCTCCATCGTCATCCTGCACAGCCTGACGAGTTTGGCAGGAATGTCAAAACTAGACATGGCGCTGTATAGCTCGTCTCTATGCACGCTGTCATATGCGGCCTTGAAATCGACAAATAGGTGGTGGGTGTCGATCTGCATCTCTTGAGTCTTTTCCAGGATCTGCCGGAGTGTAAATATTTGGTCTATTGTGGACTTTCCTGGCCTGAAACCGCACTGATAAGGACCTATCAGGTTGTTGACAAAGGGTTTCAGGCGTTCACACAGAACGGCAGAGAGTATTTTATAAGCGATGTTAAGGAGGCTGATCCCTCTATAGTTGGCGCAGTCAAAGGGGTCTCCTTTCTTGTGGACTCCCTCAACACCACGAAGAAATCTCATCTCTGCAGCTTGTTTTCTTTATCTTATTTTTTCGGTCAGCACCCACATTTTTCGGTTCGATTCTAGAGCGTCCAGTATTCGAAGACGAGAGCAGAACAATTAAAGAAATAGTAAAACAGAGTCTGTGTTGCTTTGCGACAAAAACAATTTTCACTGCCCCATCTCTTTAGAGTCACTGAGTTTAGGTCTGTTCCAATTGCTGTGAAATTCACCGAAAATCACAGGAAATATGTCCAAAGCCGTTCAATTTGCTGATTTTTTCGTAGTTTTTGACAGAAGAGCGTGCTCACGAGAGAGTAAAAAATTTCTCCACCCTGCGAATTTCTGCCACGAAAATTCTGTGGGCAGAAAATTGAAGAATGTCAAATTCAAAATAAAAACAACAAACGACAGTTCATTCTGAATTTAATAAGTAAGAATCGAATATATTTTTTGACGTTTCTTGAATTCTGTGCATTTCTACGAAACGTCGTTCCATAAGTTTGTGCACAGTTTCTCTCTCAAAGAGAGATTTTTACGCCCACTTCTGAAAATTTGCTCAACTACGAATTTCTGTGCATAGATCAATGGGAACAGACCCCCCATATTATATATTATTATTAGGTGCTATCTCCCCTTTGATCCTGAGCTAAGATCTACTGGTTTTAGAAAACAAACCTACTCCAATGCACGTCAATATGACTGTTATAAGCTCGCAAAGAAAGCAATCGATGGCCAGTGCCCTTTTGTTAAACATAGACTTTACTGGCGGCTGTTAAGCTTGAGCAAATGATATCGTCTGGCCGCACGGGGAGATCAGGACCGTCCTTGAAAGGCCTCCAAAAGGGATAATCGTGTTGGCTGTGGTTTTATACCCAAAGTCGGGTGGATAATTCGCTATCACACTTATGTACATGTCTGAGAGCCAACCATCGTCTATTGTAGGATTGCGCGTGCGACTCCAAGACGTGAAAGGTATATGATCCACATCTGTGTTCAGTTCCAAATAAAACAACCGTGTGCTGGGACCCTAAAGGCAAGCTCGCCACATCAACAAGGTGTCTCCATCAATAAGTCAATAAGCTTTTTCCGAAACAGGGGACATACTTGACGTACCTACGACATGGCCTCTGGTCCAGCGCAGAAAAATGCTCCTAAGAGTAAAAGTCAGTCAGTTTACGTGCTGTGACCAAGAGAACATCGCGAATTCCTCAAAGGCGATGATATTTATTTTTAAGCTTGAGCCTCAATTGATGTTGCTTCAAGTCATCAAGACACCAGGTTGCCCTTCATTCAGACAGACTTGGTCAGTAATCATTGTACCGCAGATTTAGCCCCTATCTCTGTCTGATACTAGAAGATGTTCAAGGTTAGTGATAGCGGAGCTGAACTCGATATGTCGGTGGCAACTCGGAACGCGTTGCTTCTGAATTTTTTCCACATCCTTGTGTAATGGCTTAGAGTTCAGGTCTATTGTCTTGGTCGTTGCCAACATCAAGCTTTAGCGCTTTCGTTTTGATTAGCAACCATTCCTCTCTGCATAGGCAGACTCATCATGTCTAAACGAAGTGACAATAATTGCCAAAAGTGATTGTACGTAAGGACGAAGTACTAAGACGTGGTTGCTAGACAATTGGACATTTGGTCTCACAATGAGGATTGCCTTCGTATCATACGAGAAGAAGAAAAGAACTGAATCTTGAGTGTAATAAGCCAAGAGTTGATAAAAGATGGCTGCAAGCAACATTTGCAGGACTGCGAGGGAAGTGACTCGTGGCATGAAATGAAGTAAGCTAAAATGACCATCAGCTCGAAGTTAATTGTAAGCTTTGGCCAATTAACCGCTGCACTGCTGGTCTTGACAGAAAATTGAAAAATACAAGAAACTCAAGGTCTCAGTCGACAACGGGGCATAGAAATTTGACGAAATCTACAAGCATCTACTGATCTAACGTCATGGCACAAATACAACTTATACCTGGAATGAAAGACTGTCCGCCTCGGAGTCCACTCCACAATGCAACAAAAGATGCATTGCTTAAACTGACTCAAAAAGGTGTCCCAAATGAGAGACCGTGTTGGCTGAAGATGCTTGTAGGGCGAGGTCCAGAACTTTAGAACCATACGCAACAGAGGTTTGAATAGCAGATTTTGCAAGTGTGACAGGAAGCAGTAGAGGTTGAATAACCATCCTAATACCAATGATCCAAGATCAACACCATTTTCTGACATAAGATCGCCTCTCAACAACACCGCGTCAATGGAAGGGGGGGATAGAGCATTAATCGATTAAGGTAAAAAGTAAATGTATGCTAAGCAAATTCTTGTGTTCCCCGGGGAATATTCAGTGGAAGATGTACATTTTATGACAGCTCGTAGTCATGTGGTAAATGTCACTTTAAACAAACTACTGGCAGAACTGTCATGGTGATTATACAAAGTAACTAAAGCTGAGTTGTATATGTCAAATCTGAGCGCTTGACAAAGAGAAAATTCGATCGTGAAGAGAATCAATTTGCAGATATAATGACACAAAATTCGAAGTGATTAAGGGTTGAAAGGGAAGAAAAAGTTAGAACGAGAGGAAACAGTGAGTTATGGATAAATCCTGGACAAAGTGGAAAAAACCTTCCTTTCTGCAATTTTATTAAGAAAACTACGTAAATAAAAAATCGTCCGAAAAACGTTCTAATCAAAATTCTTCGTAAATTTATTTCAGTCTGTTATTGTAGACATTTCCATACCACTGGAAAGTGTCATAAAATAGCAATCAGAAATGAAAAATGTACTGAAGCTGTACAAGTTGTGCTCAAACCGTGCGACAAATCGATCAAGCTTCTCAAAAAGTTAATCAAAATTGAACAACCATCAACAACCACAATCTGCGTACTTGTAATAACGAGCGATCATGATGGCGATTTGGTACATCCATGACGGCTGTCAAGCAAATCGTATCAACAAATTGTTCAGTGTGAACGCCGATATTCACACAAAAGCAGGCTAAAGGATGGCCTCTCCATTTCCCCATGATCCGAGTGTTTTATCATACCCTAAGGCAGGCTGAAGTAATTTAGTTCAAACGTGAAAACAATGGTCGTCCACAGAACCTTGGACAAGGTAGTGCATTTTTGGGTATGATTTGTTGGTTTACAAATCGTGTACTTTGAAAATAAAGCGGAGCTGGAATGATACGTCGCACATCAAGGTAGTTGCTTGAGTACACGATTTTTTTTAATTCCAACTCAGTAATTGATGAACATACATTCACAGCCTACAAGGTCTAAGATGCAGTGACTGTGTCAATTAAAACATTTCGCATTCTTTGACTTGTTTTCAGTTGCGCTCCATTCGGCAAACAAACTCCGTAACACCCACTTCCGCCCCAAATGGGCAATGCCAACGTAGACTCACTTTAGTTTAGTGTACCGGCAATTTAGTCGCGAAATTCTTGCTCAATCGACGTGATTCCCCCTAGTAACCATAAAAAAAACCGCTTCAAACCACATAGACACACAAGAGGCCAGCAACATGTGAGCAGCCGTCTATAAGGATATCCGTCCCAAAAATAGCAAAAACCAGCCGTAAATTGTGATTGAAACGATAAGAGATTTAAATCAACACGTCGCCACGATAGACACAATCTGGCCCCGTTCTTCGAAGGAATCGCACTAGACATTTTGAGCAAACACAACCAAATTGCACGGACACAGTCCTTGCTATCGATGTCGATGTCGATGTCAATGTAACCCTTGTTTTGACGCCCTGGGGCAGAGAGTTGTGTGCAAAAAATAAACGAAAATTAATATCCTCTTCATGCAGCGCATATCAAATGAACTTCATCGTGCGACCGACCACTAGGGAAAAACCACATCATTCCGTTGCTCCGGCTTAGATAAAATCAAAACCAGACAACGAGCTAACAACAATAATAAAATCGCCATAAAGAAGCACAGCACAGAATGTGACTAAAATCGCCGATGTTTGGTTGGTTTATTTTTGAAAAGAAGCAAAAGGCGAACAACTAGAGCAATAATTCATCACACATCGTCAATAGAATAATCTAGTCACGTGCCGACAGTAGTTTATTAAATTTTTAAACCTTGGCATCCAATAAGATTGAGATACAAAACTAAAGACCAGCACATGAAAAAAAAAGCCAACCAACCAACCGCCCACGACCGGCAACAGTGGCGGTGACGGGGTTTAATTTAATTGAATCAAGCTCGTGTGTAAATGGGAGCTTACCTTTTTTCGGTTTGTATCCGTAAACATCCAGAACGGGCAGACCGTCCTCAATGAAGCGCCTGGTGTGCTCCCACTTGTCGTCGCGTGCGTTGTCCCTGTCCTTGAGGACGACACTCACCTCCGGGATGATCTTGCTTTCGATCAGCTTTTGATTCTTGAAGCTGTGCTCGGTGAGGTGCACCGGCTTGGCGTCACTCTCGATCTCACTTCCGGTAACCATTAGGGCAGCGGTGACAGCTGCGATGGCTATCACAAGGAATCTACTACGTTTCGCGGAATGTATCATTTTCGATTTTCGATTAAATGCACTGCTGTCACAGGGTGTTACGAAATTAGTTATTTTTTTTTCCTTTTAAATGTTTTTCTTTTCACTTGTCACTTATTTTTAGTTTTTCTGTTTTTTTCGAGTTATTTTTTTCACTTTTCAGTCTCTCTCACGGTGCGGGGGGAAAGTGTGTGTAATTTTCATTTACATGACTTGTCGGCGAGTTTATCTAGTATTTGCGAGTTATCATTTCGATGTGGTAATAACCGTACTCATCCGTTTACATTTTTCCACTTGCACTTGTTGATGATGGCGACGATTGTGTCCAAATGGCACTTGCCGGGCATCTGAATAGGAATGAGCTACTCGGACGGTGCCAAACCACGGCAGTTCACTGCTGTCGACGTTGTTGTCGTCGTCGTCGTTGTCGTTGCTGTAGTCGTAGTCGTAGCCGTCGTTGTAGATGTGTTGTTGTCGTTTGGGGGTTGCGACTGGGGCTGGGGTTCCTTTCTGACGGCGGAGGTAATTTCACTGATTGTTGTCGGTTGTTGTGCTCTGTAGTGGTGATGTTTCGCAATGCGCACAACGCAAACGGTTGCCGGATTAAGAGTGAAATGAAAATACAGAGAAAAAAAAAATAAATATAAATGAAAAGGAGAGAGAGAAAAAAGAACGAATGGAATTGATTGTGGAGAAGTTAAGTCAATCATGTGGGGGAGGGAGCCTCCGCGTGGGGATCGGTGGCAACGGTGGCCGGCGGTCGGGTGGGATAATGTGCGCATTTTGATTTTCCGCGCTGCATACTTGTGGAAGGAGTCAAACGTTTTTCGTTACTTCGATGGCGAGAGATAAGAAGGACGAGGTTTTTGGATTTTAGAGAGTGCTTGTAATTTCTTGGAAGTGGCTGCGGCTTATCGTGGGCAATTGGGATAAATGTATTCCTGCTTCGACCATTTGGATGTAAATCCGTGTATTGATGAGGCAATTTGAACAAAAGCGAATAAGACAATGGATAGTTGTATTTCAGTGCTGATTGGAATTCTAGTGGTCATTTTTCCTATTTCTTTGAAAACAAAAAACAAACAAGAGCAAAGAGCACTCCTTTGTCTGTGGGAAATACTATTCTAAATGGCATTGGCACGTCGCGCGAACAAGGTCGAAAAGACTAAACAACGTCATGTTTTTCCAAAGCTCGTAGATTCTGTGGGGGAACATTATTTAAGCCCTTGAGAGCTATTAAGTATTTGAAAGGTAATATTGGCACCATTTTGGAAAAATCAAAACGAAACATATGGTATGTACATTTTTGACTCTTTTTGTCCAATCGAACTGCCATCCTAGACTGGGCATGTTTTGTTTAAAGGTCCAAATCCATAGAATCCGTTGCGTGCGTTTCGTAATGTCAAAAAAATTTACAGCTCTAAAGGCACATTCATATGAGCGGCGAGCTGCGAACGCGAACTTTCGCAAACAACCCTTTTCCAGCAATTACAAACAAAAAGTTAAACTTTTTGGTATGCAAAAAGATTATAACTGAATTATCGAGTTTTTTCATAGACAACAATCCCAATCCAAGTTAGTTTAAGTATCTTAGTTAGTTTAAGTATCCTCCTAACGTGAAACTTTTTCTCTGCGAATCAATCATTCTCTCCGCGAACTGTCAAACTGACTTTGTGATACACAAACGCAATCCAAAGACGAAAACGCGATCCACAAACTCACGAACAATAAAATCGCAGTGAAGTGTCAGTTTGTACCCGTAGTTCTCTGCAAAGGAAAAACCTCCATATGAATGAAACGTCAATGTTTGCGATGTTCGCAATTCGCAGCAACTTTATATGAATTGGCCTTAGGGCCTAATAAAAGGTAGCGAGACAGCAAATGCAGCCCACTAGTGGAATGCATCACGACAGACGAAGGTGGTCAACTTTTAAGGTTTTCACACTTTGATAGTTCATGTGCCGTTTGGGCCCTGGGTTTGTATAAGTTTCAGACGCAACTAACGTATTCAATGGTCACCTATTTGAAATCCGGCAAAATGCGATTTTTGTGGATTGTATACGCAACGTATCTACGCCACGAGTTCTATGACTTGTCTATTCGCGATATGGATCATTTTACAATTGCTGATTGTGCCTTAATCTTGATGTGCATATGGATGATAGTGGTGCCAGAAAGATAGTTCCACATCTCTCGCAAAACGATCAGTTTTGGCTTTATTCAAAGAAAGAGATGTTCAACAAGTTATTCCTTGATGTCATTGAATATAACAAGGAGTGTAAAAGTCAAGTCCTGCAAGAACTCCAGAGAACTCATAAGAACTGTTGATTCGATTGGAATTTTTTTTTCAGCAGGTTTTATTTCGCAGATCAAGCGACCTCGTTGTGTAGTGCTTTTCTTATTCAGTATGTTTGACAAAACATCTTCATCAACGTCTCTATTCGAGAAAAAGGTAGTATGCCTCACCGACTTTCTGAGTCGATTATTTTCTTAGACCGTTTGAACCCACCATCCCCAAGAAAGTAGTCTCTATCTAAGTCATTTAATGGTACCCTACCGAATAAGCCACAACTTGCAAGAAGCCGGATTGCCTTGAGCAATCGATTTGTAATGGTTCAAAACTGCGTTCATCAGAGTAGAGATTACGTACGACGGGCACATTTACAAGAAAAAACATGTACTCAAAAATGTTCGCCATATAAACTGTTTTTTGTGTACACAGTGTTGACCACCTAGTAATTTTTTTAATCATATAGGTTATTATGACCCTGACAGCTGTTTATCATTCGAAATCTTGACCAAATGTGAGTATCACGAAATGAGTCGCTTTATGCTTGGGCAACATTGGGAAATATTGAAAACTTATTTGCAAAGTGATTGCTGTGTAGCACAAGCAGTGCGTTTTTAAAAAAGAAGTTTTGGGCACCCGCCATAACTGTCGTACGTAACTTTGTGCATAAAGTTCATGCGGCTGGTAAGCTAGTGGACAATACCAGACATTTTTCCTCTTGTCCATGGCGATATTTTTGAAGTGAAGGCCATACAAATTAAGAGTGTTTTGAAAAATCTCTAGGACTTCAGAACACTTTTCCCGTATTCACAGACAGGGCATACACAACGCAGTCTGATGAATTCAAGGGTCAAGAGAGAAAGAAGTTGGATATGTCTTTACTCAGATATTTCTGCACAACACTCATGGTCCCCGTCGTCGCACGATGCCGTACGTACGAAAGCCGTACGAAATTGTTGGACGACCTTTCACTTATGGAGGTTTTCACGTCATCTCACACAGCCCATGTCAAATTCGTTCTTTTGCGCACTAAAATCCCAAATCCAGTTATTAGCCGTCTTGACTATGTGATTTGGCCGCCTCGGAGCTGCGAGGGAAGGACGAATGAGCCATGTTATGCCAACTATTTGGCAACAGTTTAAGCACTTAAGGCCTATCGTTCGAGAAACTCGTGAGCTACAGTCGGAAACCATCAAAAAGGTTATAGAAAACTGGCGGGATGGAATCCGCTACTGCGTAGCCAACAGAGGAAGCCACTTGAGTTCTTAAAAATTAAACTTCTATTTGGTCCACCCCCCCAGAGAACATTTGTTACTGAAACATCTATTTCAAACACAAGTTGTGGTGGTCCATGCATTCATTCAATCAAACCGCGAAACCAGTTGCAAAAGTATGAACTTATATCAAACCCTCGAGAGGACAGCGTACCAGGAGGATAAGCTAAAAGGTTAGGACTTTTTAACCATTCCCGCACATTTTTAACCAAAGAATTAAGACGAGGAAGGAGTTATGTCCAACCACTACGCGTAATTTTCTAGCCAAAGCAACGCCGGCCACGAGGAAAGGTGGCGAAAAATGAATAATCTTGTGCATCAAGAATCAAATCAGCGTGGAAACCCAAACAGCAAACTCCAGATAACTCGAGTTGTGATATTCATCCGTTTTGGACACCCACGCAAACAATTCGGAACCTTGTTTTTCAGTTTTGCCAGAGGACAGGACATTTTAGGCACATACGCTGGTAGAGTGGGAATCCCCTGCTAGGTTTACTGGTTCTTACAAGTAATGACTTCTACCAATATGCACGCCATGGAACAACAAAAAACAACAAGACTGTGAATTAGGCCGCGTACACAAGCTGAGAGGGCGATCCAATCTCCAATCTTTTACAATTAAACAGCGAGATCGCACAAGTTGAAGAGGCTTTCGGTTGTCCAGTGAAAACGAGGACAAATTTCGGATGAGATCGAGTAGATATCTTATCCGAAATTGGTTCACAAATCGTCCAAGATTGCGGAAGTGAGTGGCTTCCCTGTGGCCTCTGGAACTGATTTGCACAATTGCTGGTAACAGCAGAGTGAATGTAGCACATTTGGCAACGGGTTTTCCGGCTAAATGAAGCAACCGTTCTGCGACGCCTCGATGAGTCACAGCCGACTGACCGTGGCTCACGTGCACGTGTGTGTCTTTCTGTGTTAAGCCCATCATCTTGACACCTGAGGCCCCACAAGAACCAACCGAACACACATCAATTCTGTGCCGCATGCGTTTCTGCTTGCAAGGCCCTGAACTTAATGACATCCATAACGAGCGATTACGAAACACGTAGGCACGTTGGCATGACTCGCACGTCGAACACGAGCGCATACCATCGCACGGCCGCAGCTGTTCGCGAATAAAACGAAGACTCATCAAAAGCTAACCTAGAGGTCGATCGACTTCGTCCGAGTGCGAGTCATAAGTCTCGACACAACAAGAACAGCACACACTCGCCCGAGATTATGTGCTGTGCCCGAAAAACAAACTGACTGTGCGGTGCGTCTGAGTCGCACTCTCGCTCTGTCTCTCTTCGAATTGGACTCTTCAGAGCGCTCCCACAGGAAATTCAATTAACTCGGCTAAATTTGAAGAAGACACCAGGCGACGACGGTGCTTAGCTTTGCTCGGCTTACTTTGCAATCCATCGTTTTATTGCCATAATCAATGAATAACGAGGCTGCCTCTCTCTGTCTCGCGTTCTTCTTCCGCACTGAGTCGGGTCTCCGAGTCTACATGCCACAACACTTCACCCGACATTCTTCGCGTCGCTGTGCGCGCTCTGCGGCTTAAATTTAAGCGGCGACAAGCACAGCGCACCGCGTGAAGTAGCCAATCCGAGCGACGAGCGATTCGGTTGCGAGAGTAAACAGAAAGCAGAAAGTTCGCCGCGACTGGGTCGATGAATTCCGGCGTCGATGCTTTTCCGCGTTGCATTCGCTGGTTACGAAATACCTGCGGTCGGTCAGCGCGCATTTTCAGCTTTCGGCCGGTTTTCCACCGTCGCTCTGGAATTTTCTTGTGTCACAGCGATTGCATCATTCGCCATTTCTGTGGGCTGTTGTTGCCGTTCCGCGGCACGAATGGCTTCTGATAGGCTTGCTCGTCACTTGCTCCGAATACTAATTCATCGATTAGAATAAAATTAGAAGCCGCCTGAAGATAGTCCCCGGGGCTGCTGGTGGCAGGTGGCCGGTGGGCGCGTTCATTGGGCATTGCGGTCGTGTATCGGCTCAGAATCTCGAGCCGTGTGATTGATGTGCTCTTGGTGTGTGTGTCACCGCTGTGATGAGTTGGTGTCATCGCTGTTGCTGATGCGAAGATGACAAGGAGGAAACATCTTGTGGCGCTTGATTCGCTTGCTTTGTTTGCGCTGCTAATGGTCTGTGCTTTTGGCACTAAAACGGCGTGTGAGCTGAATCCTCAAAAGCAGTGACTTAACTGTTGTTTGTGGGAATGAGGTTGTGGGAGTGGCTTATGTGTCAGTGGGAGAAGGAAGCACGTGCATATGACGATGATGAAGAACACACTCGGCTCGGTTCAATGTCGATGAGAACGGGAGTTTTGCTCTGATATGACAGATGACTGATGACCGCGTCTACTGACAGCGATATTCCCCCTGTCACCTGTCAAGGCGAAAGTGAGTTCCACAAATCTGTGGCATTCGACGTGAAAAAATGTAGGAAGAGATACGGGCTGACGTGCGTAAGCAGATCTAGGTTGCGATTGGTGTGTCAGTTTGAGAGCAGATATTTATTCTAAGCAGGACACGTCGAATTTGCTAAAAATACTACGACAGCGTGGAGCGGGAATGCGGGAGGAACATAAGAGGGAAAATGAGTGACAGGAGCCACGGTGATTGACAGTTGACAGCAAAATGTTTCTTTTTCGTCAAACTTGGGGGGAGTCTACATTGTGTTGGAGTGTGAAGGAAACAAGGGATGAAACAGGGAAATGCGTACATGAATTTGGTCGCAAGTAAGAGAGGTTGGTGGAGGCTCGTGGCATTGTGGGTGAGTGCGTCGACCTAACGCACTTGAACATCCACGTCTAGGTTCGATCCCTGGTCTCTGAGTCAATGTGACAATGTTCAAAGAGTATTTCCTGTCTAGAAAAAGCTTCTCGAACATGGCCGTTCGGAGTAGGCACAAAACTGTAGGTCCCTTTTACTCGTGAGGGAACAGTAGCATGCACAACACGAGTGGTTGCTAAGAAGCTAGGCTTTGGTCCTCGACGCTACTGTGGCGCCACCTATATTGTATTAAGAAAGGTGGGTACTTCTGGATGAAGTGGCATTTAAATCAAAGACTGGAGTTCGGGTTGTTACTAATGACCACTGGTGTACCGCAAGGGCATATATTAGGCATGTGCCAACACGAAACATTCTGAGCTCGAGTTAACACGAGCTGTAATTGAAGAGAACCGAGTTGCAACTCGAGTTGACTGACTCGGTTTCACCCAATTTAAAATAGGCGTGTTAATTTGTGTAACAATCACTGATTCAAACCAAACTCGGGCTATCTAGGAACACTATCAGCAAAATACATTACAAATCCACAGTAACAGAATGTGGACGCTCTGTATCATAATTCAATTGGTTTGAGGTCAGTCTTACCAAATGCTTTAAAATTGATGAGTCCCAGACGTGTATAAAAAACGAGTCGGATTGAAAATAAATGAGTCCCAATAAAGGTCTTTCATAAAAGCGAACGCTTCCTTATGCGACCTAATATGAGTCGCATCTTCTTCATTGATTGGCGCAATCCAGGGTGGATCTGGGCCTCAGCCAATTTGCCTCTCCATCCAACCCCGTCTTGAGCCAGTTGCTTCCGGCCATGCACATATAACTTATTGAGGTCGCTGGCACCACCGTAGGCGTGGTCTTCCTTTACCGCGTTGTACCTCGGAGTTGGAGTCGAAGGCTGTTTAAACTGTTCCGAATTATTCGTTAAACTGGACTTTGGGTCACACACAACAGACACACTGCCTGTGCAAAAAGCTTAGGTTTCATTTGTCACATCGAAACTTTGTTTTAATTCAATCTACGTCTGGCGTTGTTAATTCCTGAACTGAGAAGGATAAGGAACACAAATCGCTTTAAAAACAGCTTCTAACGCTTCTAACGCAAACTCCAAACTCTTATCGACGTCATCACTGAAGACTATGCCGTTGGAACTTATGCCTCAAGGTTGTGTCTGCCCTACAAAAACTCTTCTACAGACGCTGCGGAGACGAGAAAGATAAGGTACCAACTGTAGACCTTCTCTGTATTTGCAGTGCCTTCACCTCTCGAAGAATAACTTTCTCGAAGAATTGCTTCTTCACCAATCTTCCCAAATATTTAGCACTAGCATTATTGTCAGCCATCATCCCCACCCTACACTAAAGCGTGACCGCTGCTGCTTTGCTGTCGGTCGACAGTGGGTGGGTACAAATTCATATTCTGCTTCTGCGTGTGCTACGTTTTCGTCGACTTTTATGGCCGATGATACATCTTTGAATTGACTTAAACACCACGTTCGAGACATAAGACGGGTCGCTTAAGTGGGCGCAATTAGAAGTGTGTACGAATTAAGCACAATTGGGAAATTAAAATATTCATCAAGCACTAGTTCTAAAAGAAGTCGTCAACTTGGAGCCCCCTCTGGTAGCTTTTTGGTGCAGAGTCAATCGGGTGGAGTATTTGCATATTTTTGGTGTGGAGAAACAAAGAGAACGAAGGCGTTCGAAAGCAGAAGTCTAAAAAGAAACCTGCTTATAAGAAGGAGAACAATTAAGTTCTGTACTTGGAGGAAATTGAGGAATTTACACAACTTCTCTGTACAAGCACGAGCCTGGTATCCCAAAGGCGACACTATAGCTCATCTTCAATGAATAGGATTCATGTGACTTATTCAAGGCAACCATCAGCATCGTTCTATGGAAAGCTCCACTGAGTTTCCCTTTTGCAGCAGTAATGGCAGCCGTTTTGAGACAGCTAGACGTTCAGAGAACTGTTGAGGTTCGTAGGTACGTCCATTTCAACTTCAATAGGGAATTTCAGACGGCCCATGAACCACGAATCGACACAACATATATTCATCGATGTCAAGCCCACACATGATAATTTGCATAGAGACGAACGATACGCCACCATGTCTAGTTTTGACATTCCTGCCAAACTCGTCACGTTGTGCAGGAGAACTCTCGCTGCACCCTTAACGCTGCTAACAAAACCACCCGGACTTTCAATCTAAAAAAGGTTTCGACAAGGCGACGCGCTGTCATGCGGTTTCTTTAAAATCGTCCTGAAGAAGATCGTGCAAAACTCACACGCCAACACTAGTTGCACGATCTTCCAGAAGTCCGTACAACTGTTAGCATTGGGCGATGACATTGATGTGATGGCAGATCTCAATGAGGCATGTGCTAAGATTTAAACGGCTAGATGGCGCAGTTGGTTAAGTGCCTGCCCTTGGTTATAGAGGCCCAAGTTCGAACGCCAGTGAAAGCAAAAGGTGATAATGGGCAGCAATAACTTCGAGGCGATTAAGGATTTTTTGTACCTCGGCTTTGGAGTAAACTGTCGGCGACGAGAGCAAGTGCAGAAAAACTCTAGCCAACCGCTGATTCTTTGGGCTCAAGAGCCAATTGAGTTGTAGAGCCCTCTCTCGAAGGACCGAATTGACTCTATACAAGTCACTGATCATCCCAGTCCTGCCATTCGGAGTGTAGGAATGACCACGAAAACCAAGAGGCTCTCACGCCCAATCATTTCTTGTTAGGTTCGTCTAATGGTTCAAAACCTGCGGCAGTACTCCCTGATAGGGCTAAAGTGCTAAAAAATAATTGGTTGGCTTCGCAACGATTTGCGGACCTCTTCTGGCGGCGCTGGGTAGTGGAGTATAGACTATCTCGAGTAAGAGTAAGAGTAAGAAGTCTTTTCACGAGAAAAGTTCCGTGTGACTGCTTGCGGTGACTTGATCTAGAAAAGAAGATTCAACCACGAACTGAACGGGCTGTACCAGGACATTAACCTATTCAGACGTCTACGTATCCCATGACTAGACAAGTCAAGCTTCGGCCCAAAGAGTCTTCGAATTCGAACTTGTGGAGCAACGCAACTGGGGACGATCGAGTTTAAGGTGGCCCAGCCAAGTAGAGAAGGACCTAAACCAACTTGATGTGCGAAAATGGAGACAGCAAGCCGGAGAACGCGCTAGTTGGAGAAGCTTGTTGGTTGAGGGGCATGTACTCCGAATTAAAGCGCCACACAAAGAAGAAGGAAATTTCAGCGAATCAGATGCATCCTCATCTTTCACATGGCAGCTCTACCAAGAAGGGATCACTTCATGCAAATTCTATCTTGAGCCAACTGGAAACCAACCAAAGCAGCACGTCTCTCTGTCAGGGTTTGATGAAGCAAAGTGCATGGTAAGTGGGTTCTTGTTCCAATTGCACTTGTGTGAACCGCCCAAGTCGTAAAGGCTCTCCATCGAATATATAATAATAATATGGGTGGCGCTACAGCCCGTAGGGAGCCAGGGCCTAGCTTCTCAGCAACCACTTGTGTTTTGCGTGCTATTGTTCTCTCACGAGTGGAAGGGACCTACAGTTTTATGCCGACTCCGAACGGCCAAGTTTGAGAAGCTTTTTCTAGACAGAAAATACTCCTTGAGCATTGTCAGTGACTCGAAAGAGGTGGGGTCGTGAAAATTATTTTTGTCGCTCAGAGCTGGAATCGAAACTACGACATCGAGGTTGGGGTCGACGCACATACCCACAACGCCACGGGCCACCACTCTCCATCGAATACTCGGGTATAAAATAAATTACCCATAAACATCATCGGGCGTGGGCACTTTAGGCTGTTGGACTCATGTGGATGTAAAGACGCAAGTCATTTGGTCTAAAAAAAAAGGTGTGGCCGCCTCATCCATTTTTCAAGACTGCCTGGTGTTTCGAGAGATGGCTGTGATCGCCTCTTGAATCTAAAGAAACATCGATTTGTTAGAATGGAGTCGAGGCTGATGCTCTTATTGACCACATTCAATGACAAGTCGTTGATGATGACTTTACTTTGCTTCCCTTTCAACTAAAACAAGCCGAGTAATGCAAAGGCCAATCGGCTCAGCATAAGCTAGTCCCCCAGGTAATAAGTTATTCCAAGGTGTAGAGTAGTTAAAAAAGGAGAAGGATCAGGTCTACTTGTTTGTGTCAACTCGTCCTCTTGTTCCGATCTTTCAGTCATTTTGCTTTTGCTTTCACAAATAAATCAGTCTTAAGGAAAACCCCAACCTATCCTTAGCTTTTTCTACGAGGTCGTCCCACAACCGATTTTTAAGTGATTGTGATCCGTAGCTCTTTTGGATCGACACCTTAATCAAGCGATATTCAGGCAATGCTCTTGCAAGAATATTCAACTTTGTTGGCATAGGGGAGGCAACTTACACAGGAAGCTTTGTCCAACACAAGAAGGTAAACTAATCACAAGTCGCATAGACCGTTGGCTTTGACTTTCAATGAATAGCTCTTGAGTTCAAGCCTGGAGAAAGGTCTCATTTGTGCTGTGTCCATAATTCCGATTGTAAGTGGCAAAGTGACTGCCCGTAGCGTTGTGGGTATGTGCGTCGACCCCAACCTCGACCTCGTAGGTTCGATTTCTGCTCTGTGCGACAAAAATAATGTGCACGGCCATACCTTTTTCGATCCACTAGCATTGTCAGTTTCCAGACGAGTATATCCTGTCTAGAAAAAAGCTTCTCAAACTTGGCCGTTCGGAGTCGGTGTACCATAAGACTGTAGGTCTCTTCCACTCGTGAGAGAACAATAGCACTCACAACAAGAGTGGTTGCTGAGAAGCTAGGCCCTGGCCTAGGGGCTGTAACTCCACCCATATTATTATTAAGTGGCGAAATTTAAGAAGCCTTGTAGCCTACTCAGCACCCTCACTCGAAAGAGGTTTGGCATTGACGTATCCACTATGCGTCGTCGAGCGTTGAAGAATTTTGTAACATGGCAGAAATTTAATTGAGCTCGAATGGATGTGCCTGTTTGTTAGACATCTGTCCAACCCCATGATCCATTTGCTTTCAGATGCATCAGTGAACTAATTGTAACCTCGTTGACGTAAAATGGTTAAGAAAACCATTCTAAGTTGTTGCAGATTGCAAAGCAGAACCCGAGATCATCTACTAACTCTCTGCCTTTTTTGAATATTTCATCGCAGCTCCTGTGACGGATACAGTTTCTGCATGACAAATACGAAATCCAATTACATCATTAGTTGGAGGCGTCATGACTACCTATTTTTTCCCAGCACTTATGATTTCAGACTATTTTGGGAATGGATTGGATTATGTTGAAAATGATTCAATTTCTGCTCCACATGCTGTTTGGCCGGCAGCAACGCATCTACATTCCTGGTATCCGGCGTACCACACATTTCTAAATTGCACAACTTGCTGCCTCACCAATAATGACGACGAACGTATGCACACGTCATTTTTATTGGCTGACTTAATGAATCGATGACAAATGCAGCTCAGTCATCCTCCAGTCGACTTAATTGGATGATCTGGTAAAATTCCTTTCAATTTGAAAAAGCTATTTCTAGTTTTTCTCATGGGATATACCATATATGAGTGTACTTATGTAAGATGGAAAGGAATGCGGGAAAACAACTAGGCAACACATATTAAAACTAAGAGCTAAGGTTATAGGACAGCCAGCGATATTGCCATCACACATAGATCATTGTTGGTCCATTGTGATGGCCTATTAATCGCAGTTGAGTAGTTGATCATCGATCGAAACCACTTTCGAGTTTCTTAGTTCATTTGCCAATTTTAACGTAATAAGAAATCATTTCGCCAGCATAGCCAAAACAGACAGAAAAGACCAAGACCAAGGTAAGTGCAAGATGTGTACAAAAATGTGGTGGTGGCTCATGAGGAGGATTTCGATCGATCAGCAATCTTTTTTTTGTAAGAAACAGTTGAAAAATCTCATGCAACAGAAAAAACTGTGATTTTGTTGACCAGTGTAATTCATGAAGATACGTATAATCATGTCTAAGTCGATGAGGTAGTGTCAACAGGATTCTTGGAAAACAACATTGCAAGTGTTATCTGCGATATGTGCTCGAGAAATGCCACATATTGGATTCTCTGTAACGACTCCACTCAGAACGAAGTCAACAACACTCACATTTTAGGCAACGAAGTGGTGTGCAAGAAGTAGAAATTGCACGGGTTTCAAGTGATCCTTAACAAAAATTGATGCATTCGTATGGATTTGTTCACGTATAAATAAAATAAGTAGGCATCTAACAAAACGGACGGCCTTTCGAGTACTCCTGCAGACCATTCATCATCCTTCACTTGTACTGGCGAACATTCGTTGATTTGACAAGAACAATGTATCAAATGAATGTGGCTCAAGTCTGACATTAATTTTATCATCATAATTGCTACTTTTGAAGACACTCAGCAGTAAATTACAAACTACGCTGACATTTTACTTGTATACATACAAACGATGCAAAATGAAACTATGGTTCGAGGCGTGGTTCAAATTAGTTTGGCTGTGTCGTTGGATTAAACCTTTCTTCTGTCTAACAGGGCCTCAGTCAACAGGCCTCTGAAGATGGAACTAGCTTTAGCCAGCTGGCTCCAACGATCGCCAAGTTTGTTAAGATTCTTCTCCACTTGTCTGCACTATCGGTTTCATGGGCGAAGTCGAAGACTCTTCAAGCTGAAGCAGTGTTGCCCAGGCGCTGTATACATTCTCGGCGTTGAATCAGTTGACGCGGTGGAGGACTCCCGGGATTGAATTTGTCAAAATCATACTCCTCGCCAACGTGTCACTTGTGGGTGCCTATTTTGTGCTGGCGGCCTACGTTCTTCTTCTTTGTGTGGCGCTACAGTCCGGGGTGAACCTGGGCCTCAACCAACAAGCCTCTCCAACTAGCGCGATCTCTGGCTAGCTGTCCCCAGTTTCCCCCACAAAGTTGCTTGAGGTCCATCTCCATTTGGGTGCGCCACCTTAAACGGGAGCGTCCTCTGTTGCGTTGCCTCACAGGTTTGGATTTAAAGATTCTTCGGGCCGGAGCTGAGCTGTCCATACCCTCTACATGGCCCAGCCACCCTAGGCGTTGGATCCGTAGACGCCTAACTAGGCTCATGTCGTACAGCTCGTCGTACAGTCTCCACCAGAACCCGTCAACACAAACAGGATCAAGGATCGCACACAGAACTTTTCTCTCAAAGAGAGCATGGACTCCTTCATCCGCTTTCGAGATTGTCCATGCTGTCCATGTGACTATTGCTGGTGCCCGATATCGCGACGTGATAACACTATTTCTAACGAATTTTGGATAGTATTGATGCGGACAGTATGTGGTTTCAACAAGACAGTGCCACCAGCTATACGGCTCGTGTATTCTCTCGGTGATCAGAACTGGCTCCTAGACTGCGTTATTTAACAACATTCGAATTTTTGCTCTTTGTTTTAATTACTCCTTTATTTCAGTTGTGTGTTATTCTATGTGGGTCTTAGCAACTGGTACGAACTGCTGTAAAATGCACTAGAATTGTATCTGAAAAGTAATATATTTTTTAAATCTTAACCTTGCTTCGTTTTTTTTCACGCTTCAACTAAAATTGCGAATCTACTTGATTTGTTTATTCCACGATAGAAACCTAGTCTCGTTTATGTAATCGGAGTGCCATCTTACACCGAAGTTACTGACTCCTTGTACAGTCCTTGCATATGACAATAACAGCACAATTAAAAGCAAGAGGCAATTCCTTTTTTCCTTCGAGCAAGGATCAGATAATTGAAAAAACTCAGGTGCATGGAAGAGCCTTTGCATTTCATTTTAAATCAGTGTTTTGTAATACATTTGGTTCAAATCACAATTGCAACACTCTCGCCCCACACTAGACAGCCATCAATTCGGAGCTACACAAAGTAAGGAATGTTGTTTAAACGCTTGTTTCATTTTTAATGCAACGAACTTGTGCACATGCAACATTCATTTACTTTTCAATTTGAACTTTGTACAGGCTCCTGCAACAATTTCCGTTCATTCTCATTAAAATATGCATCAGAATTAGCAGGTGACAGCGACAGCGGGTGTCGAATTGCTAATCACTTGGGAATGCATAACGAGGTGCTGGCTATGTTTGTTAACAATTATTAAACGACCGCAAATAATTCATTAGTTCAACTAGATATGATTTCTCTCAATGGGCGTCGAGATTTGGAATGCGAACGAACAAATTGCAATGATTAAAATGTTTATGGACGAATATTTTTCAATTGAATTGCCTTAACAAACATATGAGCCTATGAGACAATCAGTTATCAGGATGGTATGCTAAGGCGGAATGCACTTTTAGAAACTCATGGAAGAGATTATTTTCATTGCCTTCAGATTCTAGTTGGCTGCATAGCACACCTTACTCTGGATTGTCAACAGGGACTTGATCTTAAATAAAATGGAACAATTTTTGTGTCGCTTCTATGTAATTGGAAACTATGCAGGGGCACTTAAATTCATATGTCTCAAGACATAGTTTACTTGAAACTGAGGAAACAAGGACATCCTTCAGTCAGACACTCAGCCAGATCATCATTACCCTCAACATGGAATATAAGAGTGAGATCGCCAGATCATTGTAAGATGTAGGCGAATAAATACGCATCAAATGACACCAAGAGACGCATTTAGATGTAAGCAATCAGTCTGTCTGCTTAGCAGACTTACACTCAGGGCGCTCATGGGCCTTATATCTGGACACTGCGCAAATGGCATACAATCCGCAAGAATGGATGAAGATGATGTAGAAATGATAAATCTGGATAGTCGTACATACTAACACCTATCATGTAGGGGCCTACTATTTAAGTGGTGTCAGCAAAATAAATATCGCCAGCTAAAGCTTCGGCGTCAGCACCAACTGGTTCCAAATTCAGGAGTAGTTATTGGGCCTACCTTGTAGAACTAAGTGTTATTCTGCCGGCAGCACTTAGCCAGTTCTACCTAACATTTCTGTTCGATTTTCACGAACGGGATCATCCAAATTGGAGAGGTGTCATATTAAATCGTATTGAATTGTTTATTAGCTCTGTTTTGACACCTAGCTTGTGGGACAACGAAGAAGTGAACGATCGCGTTTTAACTGCAGTCAAAAACGATCTTTGAGACGTTTTTGGCTGTTACAAGCGATATTTAAAAGAAAGTGAAAATTGGGGCCAAGTCTTTTTTTTTTCAAATTTGCGCATGCTTAACGGGTCATTAATACCCTCTATTGTCCGGGATAAAGACACAGCACGGGCCCAAGATATAGAGGGAGAGAGGAAGAGGAAGTTCCTGTGTATTTTGGTCTTAAATATCTGCGGTTTGTAGTCTATGGTAAATATTTCACTATTTTGGACAAACGTGTTTGGAAAACAGTAACTTTTCAAAATTTTACTCGACTAAAGAGTGCAAGTCTGCTTAAGTGCAATTTTCACAAGTCAGATTCACAAGTTTTCATTATTTCATTTGAACCCAGGACCGGGTTCAAGCTTTTGGTGTACATAATTGCCCGGTTTCACTGGCAAATCTGAAGTTCAGTTCATGTAGCTGACAGCCCTTTCCATTCTATCAGTGTATTGGCCAACATTTGTAACTGTTTTGAATAGTCCTTCTTGTAGTACGAATTTCAAAAAAAAAAAAATAGTTTAATTGAGTGCTGAGAAATTTGGCATAAGTTGATTGTCGTCAGATCTGCGAGTGTTATTACAGTCACTCGAAAAAGACGAAACCTAGAAGTTAGATGCGAGAAGTGAGCGTGCGCCTGCAGAACTATTTTCTTATTTATTCCGAAAATTAATTACTAGCCTAGATGATTTAAGAGGCTTGTAAAAACCCGTGATCAGACGTTTTTCAAAATCTTTAAGAAAATGGATTTCATGTCTCCTCTGAAAAATTATGGTGCACCTTGGAATGATTTGCCAGAATTATGTCAAAACCTTGTTTCTATATTTTGAGGCTCCACCGACCGACCACTTATCGAACACACGACGAAGTGGTGGTAGATCAAGTCCAAAATTTGTCCTGGTTGCGATTATGCTTATGGTGAGTTATAGTAGACAGTGGTAGAGTGAGTAATCAGGAGGTCTCTCATGTGTACTTTGCCCTCGCGGCTGCTTTTGTAGAACATGTGAGTCACTGAAGATGATCAAAAGTGGAAGTTTGACGAAACTCTTCAGAATCCTCACTTCAAGACTCAATATGCCAGAAAGTGTCTACTTTTTTTTTGAAAAAGGCATCAATTCATCAATGGTTAATAAAACCTTCTTATTTTGGACTATTCTTAACATACCACAAAATGTCACAGAAAAAGGTTCAAGCGAAGAAACGTACCCCGTTTTGGAGCAGCAGCTCTCAGTAATTCTCAAAATCACCAGCACCACCACTTGTGTTCGACTGAGTTCAAATCCGCTTGCGTAACAATAATTGCAAAAACTAAAACAAAACAAATTCACGATTGGATTGCACCTCGATTTCTTGTCTTTAAAATTCCAAAGTGGACCCGCATTTAGAATGCAATTACCCGCTCAAAGCACTCAATCTTCGGCAAACAATTAAAGAACCTGACGCGCAATCGTTCAATCGACGCTCAATTGACACCCCAGACACGTACGAGAGTGCGGTTTTCCCAGAGATCACAAAAACGGATTTCTATCTAGCTGCGGACGAGTACCAACAAAGTTGCCTCATTGAGTGATTTATTAATTAATCGATACGACGACAGTGACGGTGCGCGTTTCGCGTTTCGCGTTTGAAAATGCAAATCACTTGCAGAGCAGGCAAATCGCAGGACGAGCGCGTTAAACTTGACTTCACAAGACCCCGGCTCGAACTGTGCGCCCGAGAGTGCGACCGGCCGTGCAGAGACCGCGAACGAGAGGAGAGGCCCTCCTCCTTTTGTGCGCCGTTCGGCACGGTTCGGTTGGGTGTCCATTAAGTGAAGTTTGCGCGATACTTTGGCGAATATGCTGCCCGCACGTATGTACGAGGTACGAGTGTGTCTTCCACACCACCCGCTGTGCTGGTATTCGCTTCTTGTTATCATTCATTAGCCGGTTGTTCTGCGGTATTCTTCGCTTGTTTTGCTGTGTGTGTTGTTTTTTTTTGTGAATTTTCTTACGGGCTTCCTACACAGTTCCTCCACATGAGGCTCCAGTGTAGCCACTCTGGGAAACGTACGCTTCTCTGATTTCAATGAGTTCTGATTGAATTCACTTTGCACACTTAAGTCTGTGCACTTAAGCGTTTAATGCTTGTTTGTCACGACGACGGTCTGTTTCGACAGCGCGAGAGAGATACGGGGAATTGCCTTTTGATAGGAAGTTTAGTGAGCTGCTTGGGCCGCGGGGGACTCGCCGTCTTCAACTGGACAGTAGTAGGGGATCTTTTTAATAAGATGGAAGATGGACTTTCGTTTCGTACTGGCTGCGGTGTAGTGTGCCGTGGTGGGGCACGTCATGATCATCCGTGAACATCTGAAGGGTGCTGCAAGAGTCCATGGAATAGGCGAATATTCGAGGTATTTGTTCAAATAGATGCGAGGAGAATTTCCAAATTGCAATTTCAACGTTCGTGGCGGCCGCAAAAGACCGGATGTCAATTTTGAAAATTAATGGAAGACACCGCTGTCGTCGGTATTAGACGAATTTGTGCTCGACAACAAGGCGGCGCTACATGTCATTCCATCGACGGGAGGGAAAGATTTGCCGACTGGGTCATCTTACGGCACTAATCGATTACTTTTTCTGGTGCTCTGGTCACACTCTTATTTCACACCAGCAAAGAGCCGGCTTTAGACGAGGCCCAAATGCAAGGCGGTACCACCAAAATGTCGCCATAGATGTTAGACCAAGTCGTTTTAAACTGCTCCGATCGCGTGCAGCCCTCACGGATAGTCGAAAGATGATACTTAATGGCATGAATGTAGCTTCAAAATAATACCAGAATTAGTTCCTTTGCTCACACCTTTGTTGTTTCATTTCAACTTCTTTTCCTGTCGTTCTTACCTGGTCACACAGTGCAAAGCACTAGATCGTCCATCTATCGGACTAGCTGGCACTTATTTCTGTCTGGAGACCACTTCAAAGGTTCGTTCGACAGGTAGGATCAGCGGAGGGGTACAGAAATCGAGAGATGACGTATATACGTGAGCTTCTATATTCCCGCGATTTGGACGAGTTTAAATAAGCATAGGAGTCGAATTCTTGTCATGACATTCGAAAGCTTCAGTGATTGTCCACGGAACGCAGGTGGATTAGTATTTTCAGGGCCGCCTTCAGCCGTTGACCTCTGTCACACAGACGTATCCACATGCACATTCAGATGGTTGCATGTGCGGAGCCAACTGGAGAACTGGAAGAGGTGCAACCGGCACATTCTCCCGGCGGTGTGAAATTAATGACTCACATGTCAGATAAACATGCTCAAACATTGCTGACAAATGTGCGCCCACCTACAGTGGTTGCGTACACGAAGACATCTCCTATCGACGAGGAAGTTTGCATTGAAATCCCTTGATCAACATTCCCGTGACCACGGAAGGCAAACAGTGTTGCCAGCAGGTTTCCCCAACTTGTCAGTAAGATGAGGTAACACGTTATCTTCGTGTCGAAAAATGAAATCAAGATAAGTGTGCAGAAATGATGTCAGTGCTTATGTAGCGAGCAACGAATGTAGGAAATGCATTGGAACAAACATGGGTACGGAATAGAAGTCAATTTTGCCGTGACAGCAGATTTAATGAACAGCGAAATAAGTCGTGTCGGAAGAGGGTGTGAACTCACTGCTCAGTCAACAAAACACCTTTGGAGAAACTTATTCTCCTGGATAAATATAAATTGAGGACTTCTTCTGGTTCGTCGCTTGAATCTTACCAGGAATGGGGACGCAACAAGAGAAGACTCCAGCAGTTAATGGCTCAGTTACTGATACAAGTACATGCATTGCTCTGAATGGAAAAGTACCTGTACACGGTGTTTAAGTTGCGTCGCCAACACGTGACCCGATGGAGTCATTAACTTCAAAACACTTCACAGTAGGTAAGGATCGCAGATATGATGGCAATTAAAACTTAATGGCTGCTTACTTGGAGCTCCGTTCTGGACGTCTTATGTACTACATTCTCAGGGCTGAGACCTACGGTGAGAACAAGCTATCTTCCGTAAGGGAAAACTTCGACTCAAGAATTAGTCCATTGCACCACCAGACAGCAACCAACATTTTGTGAAAATTTGGTCAGGCCTTCTGGAGGAAAACCAGCAGACGCTTCCGTGATGATGGGCCTACAGTTTCAGCTTGCACCTCATCTACAGGGAATAGGTTAGGTTAGGTTACAAGTGGCATTATATGGTGCATTTAGGCAAAAGTGAACTCACTGTACTGGCACGTGGATTAACAACAGGAGATTTATGTTGGAGTGGTTGCTATGGAAGCTGGCTAGTTTTGTCAGTGAACTCCGCGTGATTACTATGAAAGCCAGCCAGTGATCCCTAGTATTAATTTGCCTGGTGTTTTTCGAAAACGTTGGGACCCATTGTGGTTTCCCTGATCGAGGCAAGTGCAGGGCAGATCAGGTGTTGTACATTTTCCTCCACTTCTTCATCTATAATCAGCCATTATCCATGAATGGCGCTTGTATCGACGAAACCGGAAAAACTTTCCATCCTCGGTATGTACATCAATAGAACACTTAGTTGGAACGATCACATATTCGAGGTCGCCAAACATGCTGCGAAATGTTTAGGTTTCCCTAATCGATGCAAGAAATACTTCATCCCCTCAGATTTGGCTTTCACCTATAAGGCGTATATTCGCCCTAAGCTTGAATAAAACGCCCATATCTGGTCTGGTGCCCCCAAGACAACCCTGCGCCTACTAGATAGAATTCAAAAGCGAGCGATAAAACTTATAGGAGACAACGATATCGCGGGTTCATTGGACTCGCTTGAACATCGACGTACCGTGTCTTCTTTGTCCGTGTTTTATCGTTATTTTAACAAACGATGCTCAAGTGAGCTAGCCAATTGCATTCCTCCTCTCCTTGATTCACCCGCAATACACGTCCTCGCCAGGAATGTCCACATCAGTTTACCCTTAAGCCTACTTTCGGACGCACAGTGAAATTTAGAGACTGGTTTTTTAGCCGCTTCACACGAATATGAAATGGTCTTCCCAGCTCAATATTCCCCATAGATTACAATCCTCAGATGTTTAAGACCAATTTGCACAGGTACCTCCTCTGCCTCTATACCTTCGGCCCGTTCTGTGTCTTGACCCCGGACAATGAAGGGTATTAATAACCAGTTGAACACGCGCAAATTATAAAAAAAAAATCTAGACAACTCCTTCAAAAATTATTTGAGAATAGTCCTAGTCTTTTCGCGTGTTGACTTAAAAGACAGTGTCCGGTAATTATACCCACTGCAGTGCTAATTTTGAATCTCTTAAGGGAGATCAGTCTTTCTGATCTTTTAGGATCATGATTTGACCAGTTTTGGTGGCATGGCATGTGGTTCTTCTTTCCCACCTGGCATATACTTTTAGATTGTTAAGATGTTTGAGCTGTAACTCGAAGGTATCTAAGGGAATACCTATGCCACATGGGATTTCATCAACTGGCAGTTTTATGGCAGCGAATAACTGCCATTTCGAGCAAAGGTGTTACAGTGGCACAGGAAACGCTCTACAGTATCGGTGGCTTCTCGATTGGCGTCACAGAGGGCTTGGTAGCATTTTTAGGTGTTTGGCGAAGACGTAATGACTGGTAAGTCGACTGCCGCCTCTCTGTGTCAAGAGATAACAAGAATTCCGCGAACATCAGGGAGCGTGTCATTCTACCTCCGGTTGTAGTCTCGAAAAGGCGAACCGTGGATGGAAGCCAGAAAGAGCGACATATGTAGTGCGAACCTAGGTTCGAGTCCCAATCGTACCTGCTCTAATTCTTGTCTAGCAGCTTAGCAGATTCTCGCAGACAAACTTCACTGGTTGGTCTCATTTTAGTATATGTTCTGTCGAAGGGAGCGCTATGATGATCATTTTTTATTCACGAGGTTGGTTTTCCTCCTCACGAACAAGGAGATGGATTCGAAAAGCCTGTTAGGTTGTGCTCATACCCTCTGATCGGGATTTGGCACCACTGTACGTTCCCATTATCCTGGGTCGCAGGACATCAAGGAATCGCTGGAAATGTGATCGCCGATGAACTTGCTAGACAAAGACTCAGATTAAACTGTCTTATGACCTCAACCTGCGCTCAGACTACCTGTGTCTGTGGTTAGGGCTTAAATCGATGATTGGTACTCTCGAGAGCACAATCGTAGATGGAATCACTCTCCAGGATGTAGGCAGACCAAGCGCTTGCTCCCAAACGTCTGTTACAAATCCGCGGCATTCTTATTGTCCCTTGACACAAAGGACTGCAGACGATTTACCGGCTTAACTACACCTTTACCAAATAGTTAAATGTGCTTGGCTTAAGCGAAGACACCTTCTGCGACGCCTGTAGAGAGGAAGACGACACGGCCGAGCACTTCTTCTGTCAGGCTGTCTTTTGTATGCCCTTCATCACAGAAGCTCCTGCTGGTCTTCCTAAGCACTTGTAGGTCGCTGCCTGGTAACTCAATGGTCCAATCGTGAGTGTGAGTGCTCCAGTGCAACATCAAATCCTCCAACAACAAAAAAACATAATTTATTATTGCACACAAGGAGGCAATGTGTTATCAAAAACCTATGTTGGGACTCATTTATTTTCATTTGTTGCTCGCTATATAAGCACTGACATCTTTTTTGCAAACTTATCTTGATTTCATTTTTCGGCACGAAGACAACGTGTTACTTCATCTTACTGACAAACACTGTTTGTCAAAATTACTCGTTTTTTAAGCTGTTGGGGCTCATGAATAATTTAACCTGTGGTAACACTGGTTAGCCTATATTCACCTTCTTCGAAGGCAGGACCATTTCTCCGAACTTTGGTGTTTCGTTTATTGTCAAAAAAAAGTAAAATGGGAAAAGCGTGGAGAATGATTTTGGTCCTTCGGAAGAGCAGATTTCATCTCATTTACTTCGAAGTACCGAATCAACATCGGTTTCTGAATGCGATTCCACGTCCGATCTCGAGAAATTTGTGGAACGCAAGGGGTACACGGCCGAAATAAATCGCTCAAAATTCGAACGTCCGATAATCGGGTCTTGTCCTAGGCAGTGAGCTACCAAACGAGTTTAGATCAAAAGCATAAATCACAGCGGCGCCAGACAAATTGCTAAAAGATGATGGCAGAGTCTCCCTTTCTGAGACTTACGATGACTCTAAACTTCAGCCTTTAAGGACTTTAAGTGGTTTGAATGTACAACATGTTCACTTGTGTGGCACTCAATAACAAGGATTAAAGTGTCGATTTTAGAAACAAGCGTCAAAGTACGACCACACCCAGCATCAGTTTATGCTAACTAGGTCCTACTCCACCAAAGTACTTTCTACTTCGTTTCCTGCAGCCAAGGACAAAACGTGCGGCGCATTCAAATGTAGCCCCTTGTCGGTTCATGTTAAATACCAAAATGTTGTTCGAAGTAAACTAAATGTTGACTTTCCTTGAAGCAATTTCTGCAGACGTTAATCGAGTTCAACAGCTGCACGTGAAAGTAATCGACTTGAGCAAATGGGCAAATTAAGGACGCAATCGCTTTGAAATACAAATCAGACCCGGAACTAGAGACAATGTCGGAAATGAAGACAGAGACAAAGTAGAGGTTCTTTGTACAATCAGTTGAGTTCCACAAGTGGTGAGTGGTGTTGCAGTTCGGGATGCGACTGAGGCTAGCTTCTAGAGCAACCAGCAAGAGATGTGAGTCGGCTAAAAGGGGGGGCCTTGTGGATTTCTGCCGATCTTGAAAGGCAACGTTTGAGAAGGTTGCTAGAAAGGCGCTGTGGGTGAGAGAAAGTGCTAGAATTGTGACCTTGGTCTTGATGGCATTTGAAACGTCAGTGAATAGCTCGAGGCATCAATTCACTACGTTGAGATTACGCGCCTAATAAAATGGGAAATATGGCAGGAGATGCTCCGATGACCACTCATTGTGCTCCTATGTTCCGTCTGTTAAGAGTCCGAGTCGAAACACAGCTCAAGAACGACCAATAAATCTCCTTGGAAAAGATCCAACGCGAAGAGCACGAATCAATCCGAAAATGAAGACTCACTCTCAACCTTGAATAGCCTCCGAAACTCAGCTTTCTAAACAAGTCATACTCGGGCTGAGTGGAACCTATTTCACAGAAGCCGCAGTTATCTGCGCTCAACGCATGACTAACAGCCCCCTAATGTGGCGTGAATAAAGCCATTTAGATCCGGTAGCTGATGGATTCTTAGTCAGACTCGTTCTGGACAAATCTGAGGTGACATCGAAATCGATGCAAACACTATCTACGGTTTTGTCATGCAGCACGGTGCCTCGAAGGTAATAACCACGACATGCTGAGCGCAATTTGTAAGCAAACCTGCCGAAGGCGTGACTCACAGTGACTCACGTGTGTGTGCGCACAACCCGATCATCTTCGAAGACGCAACCCAAGCCTGAGTTGTCACATCGCTCGGACTCAGTGCCGGCGCGCTGTGCTAGTGAAAGTCCTCACCCGTCCGTCAGCCCGCGACCTCGAATCATTGCCAAAATTAAAACAATGTCATCACTACGCTGCCCACCAAAGCGACGACAACGGCGCAACGAATGACGGCGAGCTGATACCAGATACTACCCGTTGGCAAAACACCACCGAAACAACAACGCACCGGGCAGTCGGATGGCAGAAAACTCGCAAAACTCGTACACAACATCATCGTGTGTCGGCTTTTTTTCTGCACAAATGTCACCCACTTTAATCAAATAAATTATTCAAAACCGTCGTCGGGGCACAGCCGTCCGCCCGCCCCGCCGGCGCACCCATGAAGAGCCACCGCTCACCAGCGTCCAGTGACGGGGGTCAATTAGATTCAATTAGATTCAGAATTGCTTCCAGCAATTTGTTGGGATATTTTTGGAATCCCTCCGATTCGGATTCAATTGAGTCACAGGACGACGCAGGAGTGGGGAAATGGGTTAGGCCAGGACGGAATGGAAAAGTTTTTAATTATTTACCGCTGCTGCTGCTGGAATTGTCCACTCCGGCTGATGAGGAACACACGCACAGAACCGGACCGCACTGGTTTTTGCACTTAATTATTTTTGGCTTTAAACAGTTTTGCACAGTTTTGCGGAAAATCTTCGAGGAAACTTGTTTTACCGGAAAAATAGAGTAACAGCGACTGAGGGAGGGAGCTTCGCCAATGTATTTCTGGCTCACTCTACGGCGTATTAGTATTTTTGTTCGCTTACCGCGCAAGCTTCATCGATCCACTTGGCTCCATTCATGGGAATCATATGGTTTTTCGGAAAACTGTGGACTGCAAGCGACTGAATGGAATTCATTTGACTGGGTTAGTGGAGTGCTCAACCGTTGCGAAACCGATTGGAGAGCTTTCGTCGGAAGTGCTTTGTGGTTCTGGTCTGAGGTGCCCGCTGTGTTTGAAGCGGGCTTCGCGAGTTAACGAAGCTGGTGGTGGTCTGGGATAAATTGTTTACAGTGGACTCTCACTAAGTCGAATTTCAGTCTCACTGAAATTTTTTGTAGGCACATTTTATTTGTTGGCCGTTTTTCCACTTCACTGGAGCACTCAGACTCAAGACAGGTCCATTGTACTACCAGCAGCAACCTACAATTGCTGTTGTTTCCTGGTCGTACTGCGAAGTCTGGCTCTGGCTTATGGTTTGATATCTCACCTGGGTTCGTTGAAGGTCTGCGACTCTTAAACCCTTCCGCCACGACAGGGCAACCAGAGAGGACTTGCAAATATTTTGGCATTGTCCTTAATTTTCCACACACAAAACGTGGTCCTAGACGATCCTCCTCTGAAAGTCGGACTGTAATTCAATGTCTTAGTAATTTTAGTCATGTTCATGAGATTTCTTTTGCATGACGCTTTTGAGCTTATAATGAAAATTTAGACATTTTGCCGACGTGAATATGAAGTCAAGTTTGATGCAGCCTGTAAGTACCTGTTTTCTGTCAACGAACACCTTCTCACTCCCCCATGTAGTGAAAGCTGGACGAAGAGCAACATCGACCAAAGACATCGTGGAACGTACAGTCACTTGCAAAAGTAAATAGACAGCGTAAAGCAACATTTTGTTGAAAACACAGCAGTGGCGTGGCGTGGACAAGTTGAAATGGCAACTCAGAAACAAATATCCACCAGTCAGTCACAACCGCAAACAAATTATCAAGTTATTGTTTGTAGGAAAAAGCAGGACGATTATGAGTTTTTAGGCTAAAAACAGTCAGAAGATAACCAAAAAGAAATGTAAGTGGATGATTTGACAAGCGGTCATAAGTCCATCGAAGAAGCTTTTATACAACTAAATCCAATTCGAACCATTTTGTCCTTTGTCAGCATCAATTTCTAACGCAAAAAAAGCGTGCGAGAAGATTTGTTCTAACCAGCCAGATATTTTATAACCCGACATTTTTCGGGTTACTAAGATCTGTTTACTCTTTAATACTCTTCGTTTTGCTATGGCTTTGCGATTGTTTTCTTATGGGAGATGCTCAAGAAGAGGCGTGCAACATGATGTGTTAACGTAGAGCAGAACGATATGAAAGCGAATGATAACTGACAAGTGAGATGAGAGCTTGTTTGCTCAAAGAAATTGTCGCTTGCGTGTGCAGGTGAAGGAAATACACAAATATTTTGTTTGTATGCACATATTAAGAGATCCATATTGCTTACTTGCTATTGATACATAGCTCAGTTTGAATATCAAAAGGTAACGCGGTAGGAATCGGGTTGTATGGACGGCACTGTAACACAGACCACTTTAAGGTACCTATTAATTGTTGTGATTGCATGTAGTTAGTGGCTACAATCGAGAGATGGGGAGAGTTAGTCAGCACCACCGCTAATATCCCTGATTAAATCATTGACGAACGGCTGCATATGAAGCTTTGGTCCGCAAGGAGCTATACTGCTGCGCAACCCTGTAAGAGCTTCGCTTATATTTATTTCGAGATCAGGCCTTAGAGGTCTCTTCCAAGGCCTGATGGGGCAGTGATGTCAGACATCGTGCTACTAATTACCCACAGCAATGACGAATGTCATTAATATTCAACGACTTCGACCGTAACGTTATGATCTGCAAAGAAAGATCTCAATCTGATCTTCTCAATCTTTATGTTTTCTTCTGTTTCAATAAGTAATCAATAAGCACGCGTTAACAAATTCGAGTGAGTCGCTTCAAAAAAGGTTATACAGTCGGGGACGGATAAGTGCAAAACGTCCAGGCTTCTACTTTTTGTGTACTTATCTGGTTTGCATCAGAAAATCATTGATAATTGCACGCCCAAAAACAAGAAAGGGTCCCGGTGTTATAGTTGGGGTCTGTGCTTAAGACTAAGTCACAGCGAGGACGGGTGACAATTATGATCTCTCAGAAGGACATACCATCAATTCGAAACCTTCGAAATCAAGACCTCTCTAAGAGTACACGAGGGAAGCATTGTCTTGGAATGTGCAGACTGTAGTGTACGTATCGATACGATCCACAAGAAAGGATACCCCTTTGACTGCGCCAACTATCGAGGGATCAGTCTTCATAACATCGCGTATAAGATATTCTCTGCCGCTTTCTGTACCCGCCTGAAGCCCTTAATTAATAGTCTGATAGGTCCGTATCAGTGTGGCATCAGGCCAGGAAAGTCCACAACAGACAAAATCTTCACACTACGGCAGATCCTGGAAAAGATACAAGAAATGCAAATCGACACTCACCATCTGTTCTTCGGTTTCAAGGTTGCGCAGGGTGACGATGGAGAACTCTCGCTGCTCCATCAAGGTCGGTAACGAACTCACCGAGACCTTCAATGTCAAAAAAGGTCTTAGACAGGGCGACGCGTTGTCATGTAATTTCTTGAACATCGTCCTGGAGAAGATCGTGCGAAACTCAAACGCCAACACTTGGGGCACGATCTTCCAGAAGTCCATGCAATTATTAGCATACGCCGATTCATTGACGTGATCGGCAGAACTCAGCGAGCTGTCAATGAGGCGCTTGCTAAAATTGAATGAGAGCAAAACGAAGTATACGCTGTCATCAAGAAAGGACACACAACATCTTGGACGTATTGGACAGAGCGTCACAAGTCAAGGACTTTACTTACCTCGGCTCCGGAGTAAATTGTTCAAATAACATCAGTGCCGAGATCAAGCGTAGGATAATTCTTGCCAACCGCTATTTCTTTGGGCTCAAGAGGCAACTGAGTAATAGAGCCCTCTCTCGAAGAACCAAGTTGACTCTATACAAGAGACTGAACATCCCAGTCCTGCTATACGGCGCGGAGACATGGGCAATATCGAAAGCGGATCAAGATGTCCTTGGTTCTACGTGCGACCTTTGGTCCTGTTTGTGTTGACGGGCTCTGTAGGAGAAGATTCAACCATGAACTAGACGTACAGCCCGTCGACATGAGCCTAGTTAGGTGTCTACGGATCCAACGCCTACGGTGGCTAAGTCATGTAGAGCGGATGGACACCGCAGCTCGAATCCGAACCTGACGGGCAACGCAACAGAGGACGACCGCGTTTAAGGTGGCGCACCCAAGTAGATAAGGACTTCAACCAACTTGGTGTGCGAAATTGGAGACAGCTTTTGAGGTCCAGGTCCACCCCGGACTGTAGCGCCACAAAAAGAAGAAGAAGAAGAAGTGTACAGCCTCCAGCCATAGGTACTTTTTCTATTTTTTTCACTTGACTACCGTATTGCTTGCCCTTGGGACAAGACTGGGATTGTGGACAAATATACAAATATGTGTGTTCAATGGCTACCTATGGACGAGTTTTCACATAAATACATCCACGACTATATTCAGGTCCATGACATTGTACTTAGCTCACCTTTCGTATTTTGTTGGAAGATTTTGGTGCAAATGATTTACGACAAACTCAAACTCCTATAAAATGTTATTTTCCGATCACCTAAACGAATAAAGGGATTTTGATGAAACTTGGCACATTGATTACTTTTTTCAATTTCAATTGAATTACTTATACCATAGTCTAGATTGTGACCTAAGCTACTTTCTTTCTCGAAATGTTGAATTGTACTACAAATTGTGCAGCGAAACAAGTGCAAACATCAGATTTTATCTACGGCATTACGCACATGGTTCCCTTACCTCAATCAAATGGACATAGTAGTCTTCTGATCAATCGTCAACTAGATTGATCGCGTTAGGCGATTAAATCTTCTTGTCGTGTGAACTGTTCGAGTACCCAAACCAATCACCACATATAAAATATGAGAATCATATTTTTGTTCATAACTTCTTTAAATACCTTTGTTCAGACTATTTCTCTAGCCCCCTATAGCACTAAGTTATCAACGTCACGTTTGGGTCTTTCAAATCGTACAGTTTGTCTAATTACTGACGAGTATGTTGCATTCAACATTGAAACGAAAAATCGTCACTTGTCTTCACATGTCGTCACAGTCTTCTTAATATTTCTTAAATAATGTTAATGTTTGTCAAGGAAACACTAGTTTACTAATTTTGTCACTAAAAAAATAAAACAACTCACATTTGATGACGCTCAACTTCTTAGCAACAGTGTAAATACGGGACTGCTGCTCCACACACACGTTCATTTCTCTGTCAGGCCACACCCCAACCACACACAGCACGTCTGTTGTTAACAGTTCTGTTATCACGCGAGTGTTTAGCACGAGCAAACAAAAAAAAACTCAAAATTAATTTGCGTGTACAGTCAGTCAGTGCATAGTCTCCCACTCACCAGCCGCAAGCTCGCCAACTGGAATTAAACTAAAATTGTGTTTTTCCTTTTCGCAGTCAACTTGAATAGCGGTGCACAATTTGTGGTCAATGTGAGAAATACGTTTGTAAAGTGATGACAATATTTGAAGTGTGTAAACATTTTTGATCGCAAACACTTCTAGTTCGGTGGCATTTAATGTTGATATGGAAGCTTTCAGTGAGTTCATTGAAATTGAATAGAAGTATTACGTGCCTTCTTTTATCGACCAACTTTCCTCACGGACGGTGAATATCGTTTCAAGTGGTGCAGGGAGCAACGGAACAATGACAATGACTCCCTCAAACGTCTTGAAATGAAGTCACATGTATGGTATTATGTGACAATTCGGCAGATTGTAATTGTAGTTCTTAAGGGGTAAATGGTAGATTAGCAATAGATGTACCCGCAGGTTTTGTTACACATTCATTCTTCTTGAAGGTGAGAGCAGTGACATATTGTGTAATCTTACAGTGTCATCCATTTTGTGATTCTGAAAGTAAATTGAGCTAAAACACAATTGTAATTAATGTGTCGATAATTCAAATGCCTTCAATGGGAGTTTTACATGACTCGACTCTGACAAGGAAACATTTAGATTACTCTTTAACACATGTCGAGTAAGCAATCGGCTGTAACTTAACGAATATTCAGTTTCAAGGCGTCAAGGTGTGCGGATTGTGTAAGGAAAATGAAAGGTCATGTGGTGGTTTCTAGATCACCAAAACTAGATCAGGAATTCGGTGACTAGGGTGGCAACAAGCTAGACCCTTTCATAAGTTAATATTCAGGTGGGCCATCTGTCAGTTGATTAGCAGAAGGAAACACGAGTCGGATGAGAATATGATTTTTTTTTTCAGATTTCCAGTGCTCACCTTTGTTAAATTGTCATTGTACCGAAATGCAATAGCAAAGTATGTTTGGGAAGGACAGGCTTATTCAGTTCCCTATTAAAATGTTATATTTTGAAGGTCTTAAAGCATAGTAGCTCTAAGGGCAAACGGGGATAATTGGCACGACTGAGTTTGGGCACGTAAAAGAGCGCTCTCGTCCGTTTTGTTCATCGTATACAAGACATAAATCGGATCAAATCCTTAAGTTTCGCCCTCGCACATCCCTTTTTTCTCTACCAACATGTCCCTTCAGACACAGCGATTTCCGGTTGGAAACATATGGTTTCGCGACTCCTGATTCGAATTACACATATCATGCACTACAAAGCTCTTAATTTGCCATTCCTGCCATATGGAGCTGATTCTTGTTGCCTTCGAAAGAAAAAATCTACGTCGTATATATAGTCTCGTCTACGAAGAAGGTGAGAGTGAGTGGTGCAGAAGACCTACCCGCGACCGCTACGAGCTACACCATTATGTGGAAGCTGCCCGGAAGGCGAGCGCACGGACCACAGCGAAATTCTTTGAATCCGAATATACTTGTGCCAGAAGGAAAGCAAGACCCAATCTCCGGACCAAGGACTGAACAATGTATTTTCTTAAAACTTAAAACTGATAACCGTGCAACAATATAGGCTTTACTCGGAATAACTCGGTTCTCGAGAATGCCCTGAAACGACAATCCACCACAGCACCGAGCTAGAATAACATTATGACCTAGAGTGTGCCAAAAGGAACATACATATGCATGCACTTCATTTCCAACGTAGCAAAAAGCTGCTGCGGCTTGTAGGACAAAAGTTAAGAAGTGTGACGTGATCCCACCGTGTGTACCCACAAACCGAAGATGGCTAGGACATGTAGAGCAGATTGGCAATACTGCTCCAGCCTGAAGAGTCTTTGACTCTGAACCAGTGGAACAACGCAATGAAGGACGCCCTCGAAACCGATGGGGCACACAAATGGTGAAGGACATCAAGTAACGTGCAAAATTGGAGGCAGCTGGCTAAGGATCGTGCCAACTGGATAAGCTTCTTGGTTGAGTCTCAGGTTCAGTAAATGCAAATATACATGATCCCTTTTAAGTAAAAACTCCTTTTAAAAAGACCAAGTGATAGCGAACATAGGCTGGATCAGATTTGAAAACCATAAAAAGGGTATTAGCTTTGTTTTCATTGCGATTCGAACTTGGGAAAACTTCTAACCAATTACAGGCACTTAACCAACTGCGCCATCCAGTTGTTAGACTTATTGTTCTTATAGTTATGATTACTTACATACTTAAGGTGTTGTTACAGACCGGGGTGGCCATGTACAAGTGGACGATTGTTTCCAAAATTGTCACCTAAATTTGTTGGTTATGCACGAACCGTACTTACTTCAGGATCACTCGAGTCAGTTTTTATGATGTTAACACATTCAGATATTCGAGCGCCAAATAGGAAATCTTGAACTGACTGCCAATAATTTCCGTAAATTTTTTTTAAATAAAATTTAAAGTTTGAGCCCAAATTCTAAATAAATTAAAATAAAATAAAATATTAAAAGAAAACTAAGAAAATCCAATTTAATGTGAAAAATAAATTCAGTGCGAATTTATCTCTTGTGGAGTGAGGTAGTCAATCGTCTCGCAACATTTGAAAAGTAAATTAATATTAAATGTATTTTATTCCTCTTCCGATGTGAAAATATTATGTGACAAGAAAAAAGGTCGGAATTAAATTTCTATTTAAATTTCGAAAAACCGACTAAATTGTGTGACTAAATAAATTTCAATTCAAGAATAAAAAAATTCAATTATATTCAGTCGAACCCTGTAAGTGACCGAAGCAAGATCGGTCGACAACGTTTCCCTGAGCGTTCACTTCACTTTTTAGTCACATCAACACAGAATAGCTTGACATTTCGAATTAAACTAAGCAACACGAGTCCCTGTGTAAAAGACAAAAACTGGTTAAATATTTTTTGATCAAAAAATGGAAACCTTAACCGAGCTAGTACTGACTCCTGACGAGATGAGAGCCCAATGGATGGAGTTGATCATGCGAAATGGCAACAAAACAGCACCCGAACAGATTACGTCGCCATTCTGGGTGCATCCTTGGCATATGACATTCATCACGGAGGCGCCCCTGTCGAACTTGATGCACATCGAAATACCGGCGATCAACGATCAGCTGAAGACGCTCACCCAATGCAGCAACGAAATCCTCAGCGGTCTGATGACCAGTACCAACACTCTGATAAGGATCAAGCTGCCACTGACCGAGGAGGCCAACCCGAGGCTGTTTATCTGCGGGGGCGAGGACGATATCCATGTAGCGAAGCGAGAGCTGGTCAACTATATGCCAATTGACATAGTTTTCGACATTGACCGCGACTATATGGAGACCAGCAAGATTGTGAGCATCGCCTACAACAACAGCCTGGGACTGGCGGGCGCCTACAGGAGCCGGAGTGTCTTGCGCGTCACGTTGCGAGGCGAAGAGGGAAACGTTGAGACCATGTACCGGGTGCACCAGGAGATTCGTGAAATGCAAGCCAAATGTGAGTCCAAGGAGGATTACTTGCGATTAATTCGTTATTCCCTCGAATTGAACAGTCGCGGTCTTTTCGATGACATGGACCTCGAGAGTACGGTCCCGACGGAGGAGGGTGAAGAGACCACCGTGCACCCTCTGGACAATCGTCCTGTGATAATGAGGGAAAGTTCACCGATTCCTCCCCAAGAGGAGTTGCGTTTCATCCGAATGCCCACGTCGGAGGCGTACGAAGAAGTCCTGAACGATGACGATTGGTGGATTATGCCGCGACATAAATTAACCTTCGAGGAGTCCAACGAACGCGATGAACTTGCCGCGGCGCGTGGCATGTACATCATTGACACCTTTTCGTCTTACAATCTTGGAACGAGTTTCTGAGGAAGACACCACCACAAGAGACATCGTATTGTCGTCGTGTCGTCATGTTTAAATGTTACCTGTTTTTTTTTAATTTTGACTCAAATGTTTATTTTAGAGTTATACGTTTTAAACAATGTACTATAAAAATAGTATTCGTCCGAGTTAAGAGTCAAACTTAGTAATAACTTAGCATGTGAGGCCCAAAGCCAATAGATATTTTTCAGTTTAACTTATGCATGCCCTGTAAAGAGTTTTGATAAGCTAAGCTTTGTCGTACCAAATTTTTAAGGGAAGGCTGCAAATAAAAGGTATGAATGTTTATGCTGTATATCTAATATACATAGATATTTTATCTTAATTTAAGTAGTTCAATTTTAGTTAAACAAAAATGTAATTTTTGCAATTAAAGGTAACTAGTAATCAGGTAACCACAAAATTAGATTATTAAAAAAATAAAAAAAAATAAATATAAAATAAAAAAGTCATCAATTACATAAATAAGCAATTAAGTAGATTAGTTAATTTTAGGAGAAACTAGCTCAAAACATACGTATTAAGGATGGTTTTAGAAAAAATAAAAATAAAAAAATAGGCAAAATATAAGAGGCCACAAAGAGGAGGTTTTACTAGTAGTCTACATTTCAATTACACTCATGTAAGTTAAGATCAGAATAAGCCCATTTGGCACATCATTTTTGGTTAAAACCACAAGACTACTTCAATGATGTAGAACTCTTGAGGATATGCCCAAAATTAAGAACATGCTAGAGCTTTTTTGCCAATTGTAGAAAGTTTAAGGTTCGATTTTCAAGCAAAAACATCAACTTTTATCTCCCCAGAATCATTCCTCATAAGTCATTAAGATTAATTAAGTATTAAAGATTGTCCTAAAATGTAGGCAAAAGCCATTCATAAAGTATTGCGAAGATACTGCATTTGTCAATCATCGAAATGCAGGCTCTACAGAAAATATGTCTGTCGTTAGTGAAAGCAGGGCTTGAATAAAAGCTAGCCACTCTAATGTTGATACAGTAACGGGCGTACCTTGGGCTCACCCAACAAGCCTCTCCAGCTGGCACGATCATTAACCAGCTGTCTTCAATTTTGCACTCCAGGTAGCTTAATGTCCTTCACCATTTGTGTCCATGGGCGTCCTGATTGCGATGTCCCACTAGTTTGTAGTCAAAGACTCTTCGGGCTGTAGCAGTGTTGTCCAAGCGCTCTACATGGCCTAGTCACCTGCGGTTGGGTTAGGTTTGTGCGTAGACACGGTGGGGCCACGTCTAACATAGGTTCTATTGTAAAATGGGATTGTAACTTTTGTCCTACTCGTTAATTGTTGTGGGAGCCTCCAATTATGAGATGTTGTGCTGTCCCTGCCAGCCATCCGGTGGTCTTGACAAACCGGGAAATACAATTTGACAGAATCTTCTATGGGGGTTCTGGAAGAAGAAATCTCCAAGTGTTCTCTGTCTCAGTATGCAGCGACTGCGGCAGTTACAAAGGTAGTGGGAAGTGTCCTCAATCTCTTCTTCATCCCCACAGCATCTACATACGGTGTCATAAGTAAGTCCCATTTACTGATCATTCTCAGACGATTATGGCCTGTAAGTGCCCCCGACTACCACCCGTGACAGCTTTTTGCCACATTGTCTTGGAACTCATAATGTCCAGTACGGCTTCCAAAAAGGCAAGAGCACCCAATCACTGCTGGGGGAGTTTACAAATGTCTTCAATGACGGCCTTAATAGGAGTCACCACGTATTTGTGCTATTTATCGATTTCAGCAAAGCATTCGATGCCTTGACACATGAACAGCTCGTATAAAATGTCAGCGGAATGGGTTTGAGAGGAGTCCTGGCAAACTGGTCCAAAAGTTATCTGACTCACAGAACTATCCAAGTCAAGGTAGCTGATACATCGAGTACTGAAACAGAAGTCAAATACGGTGCGACACAAGGCTCAACATTTAACCCCATTTTGTTCATCATTTTCAAGAACGATCTACTGAACAAATCTACTGCTTATGCGTATGCCGACGACAGAGCAATCGTGGTGAAACACCGAAACTTGTATTCAGCTGTGCAGATGATGTAGGACGAATTCAACGCTGTATCCGAATTGTGCCATGACAATGGCCTAGACATAAATGCTACGAAAACAAAGGGGAAGCAAATTCGCACTCCATTAACACCTGCAGAAGTCTTCCAAATTTTTCATCGAATTGACCGCTGTCCGCAATCAACATACAGCAACGAAATTCAAGTGTTCAGAAGTATCAAGTACTTAGGGATTACCATCGACGAGACCTTTCTTTGGCGTGAGCACTTCAACGTCCTGCGCCTGCAACTTAAGAGCAACATCTTCGCAATGGCGTATCTGAAGCTTTACACGAACGTAGAAGTGCTTAAACAGGTTTATTACTCGTTCGCAGAATCGCGCATAAGATACGGCATTCTGGCATGGGGCAACAAAATCCCACCTGGATAAGATTTCTAGCACACAAAATCGTCTTATAAAAAATGTTAGATACCTTAACTCAACTTTTCAAGTTCTGGATGTCAAAGCTATTCTCTAGATGACAACACTGCTGCAGTACGTATGAGACCCATGGTTCCAGCAACCATTAAGTCATACGCTTAACACAAGAAGACGTGCCCAAGGGATGCTTGCTGGACTGTCAAATCAAAATGGTAATATCAGTCGGTGCAAATACAACAATGTTACTATTTTGACCACTTCTTTGACCGCTGGACCTCCGCTTGAAAAACACTGCCCTATTCAGGTAGTCTGATCGACCAGTGCAAGCTTGTCAATTTGTCCAAGATGCCCGCGCCTCCTTTGTTCATCTCTAGTTGAGTGATAGCACCGGAAGGGAGTCAAAGCAGATTGCTCCAGTTAGTCCTAGGCACGCTAGTCTCTGATTAGCCAAATTATGCGTTGAATCCGTAGGCTACTGGCTCATGTCGGTGTACACTCTGGTTGAATCTTCTTTTCCAGAAACCATCAAAGCAAACAAGTTTAAAGACCCATCATCTTATCCCTCAAGACCAAGAGCGTCTTCATTGGCTTGCAAAAGCTTCCATGTCTCTGCGCCATATAGGACAATAGGGATGATCAGAGTGTTATATGTCTGACATTACTGAATGTACGTGATATAAAGTCAGCTTGGTGTTTCGACAGAAAGGATCTGTTTCTCAATTGCCTCGTTAGCCAAAAAAATCATCGATTATTATGAGTAATTCTGCGGTTAATCTCTGTACTGATGTTGTTCGTACAACTTACTTGGGATCCGAGGTAAATGGTTCATTATTTACAAAGAAGAATTTTCAAAGTCAAGTACGGATCACATCCGAGTTTGTGGTGAATGCTGCGGACGTTCCTCAAGGGAGTTTCTTTGGTCCCTCATTGTTCTTGGATGTACAACATCCGAACGGTCGCCAAGCTGAAAATAAACTGGTGGCTACTCTCGCGGACGATACGAATGTACCCTCAATTGAAAAATGGCCTTGATCGTTAGACAAGAAATGCGATTGAGCAACACTCTAGTGCATTTTTTCCAATCAAACCAATACCAAAATACATTTTTATTTTACTTATTATAAAAGTAAAAATTTACTCATCTCAGCGTTCTCAGCCACTTCGTCTTACATGACATCCGTTTGGTCATTGATCCAGAATCCGATAAACCATCTTTTAAGCTCCTATATTTGCGCCTACAGAATGTCTCAAATGTTTCCTAGTAAGGTTGGGGACGGTGCAGAGTCAAGTGGAGCCCTCAGCACTACTCCCGCCCATGAGATTGCAGTTCTCTTGAACCTCACTTCGTTAGATATTTTTAGAAAACAAACAGCAACCAACTGCCCAGTTCATCTAAAGACTTTGCTTGAATGATGATCTTCTTACACCTATGGACACGCTGACTCGAACGAACAAAACCGTATCTCAATGCAATTAGATTACACTTCACCATAACAGTCCCCAGAAAGCATCTTCAAAAACCTGATTCCATGCAGAGACCTGTGGTACGCATACGCACCATACCCTTTGATATTGCCATACACTTTTGCACAAATGGATCCAAGACGGAAGATGAGGTAGGAAGTGGCGTTTTCTGGGTGTGTCTGATCCTTACAAATCTGTTCGTCGCATCGATCACTGCAGCGTCTTCCAAGGAGCTGGAGAGTGTCTCAATGGGAGTCACATGGGTTATGGCAATCACTAACACGGTCTTGGAGCAGTTGATGGTCTTCCTGATGAGAGCGTCTAAATATTATTTCTTTTGGTCAGACGGGTTTAGCTAAGTACAAAATTGGGTTGGTTAATTTTTAGGAACAATGTATCCAATTATACGCAGTAGTTGTAGATGCCGTCATGGGTGCGAAACTCACCGATGGTCGGGTCAATGTGCGTGCTGACTTGCTTGCTAATTCTTGATGGTGTCTTTTCGCCGATAAGGCTTTAGTCTATTCGTGGTATCACCGAGATTGGAGCGGATTGCACTGTTGTTGAGAAGGTCGTGAATAGATTGTTCCATCCCGAACCTGAGGTAATTGCATGGGATTCGACGTTGTTAAATGCTACCTCGATGTCTACCAAGGCAGTAAGGGGCAGTCTTATATGCTCAAGGGATTTTTCTATAATGCCAACAAGAGAGTGGAGCGCTGTTCGCAAGGATTTCCGTAAACCAAGCTGGAAGTGTAAAGACTAAAGACCTGGAGAGTAGACACTATGTAAAAAGCTTGCAAGTGCCTGCGATCGAAGGTTGTTCTTCAACAAAACGGCAAACAAACTTTCCACAGCTTGAGACCGATGTGAATAAACTGTGGCAGTCAGTGCAGGACGTGCCATTCGCGACAGCATCGTCCATCGCCATGGTAACCATAACATCAGCACTCTTCAGTTCAATGGGTCGATCATCTTCCCCAGACCCCACTTGCACTCTCAAGTACATCCAACATTCCTAGCTATCAATCGAACTCAAAGAACCATACCCCGTCTAAGGTTTCTAAAAACAAGATGACATCACGACTGTCCAGACCGTCCAGTCTCTCCTCCACCCCAGAGGCGAGCAAACTAACGACTGTTTGCCATCGTGTCAATTGTCCGAAAGAATAATATTTTTACTCGTCATTTCATAAAAAGGGATTAATGAACCATTCGAAGGAAGGACTTAAGTGGCATACGCAACCCTGTATCCACCCGCTTGACTAGATCCGGGGGGATTAGGGCACACAGTCGTACGCACAGAAACCAAACGAACACTCGATATCTGTTTGAACAGCACGACGATAGACGTGGAGTGCTGTCCGGATTTGCTGGCTGCTGGATGTGAGGGGGGCATCGAAAAGATATCCAAAGTATCAAGGATAACGATAACGAAATCGGATAGGATTTGTGTGTTGAATCTGAATGAATACAGCAATGTCACCGAATTGACAATCAAACAATCAAGCAGACAGCAATACACATTAAAAAGGAACGAGGAGGGGAGCCTCTCGCTTGTCGTTGCTTTATGGTGTGTGGGGGCACGCCGAAGGGAGGTGGGCAAATGAGTGTTAAGAGTTGGATATTGATTTCAGTTCTGTGTATGCAAAGGGAGGGGCTGTTCTGTTGATGGGAGTGAGGAGAGCTATTGGTTGTTCTGGGGATTGAATGCGAATATTTCTGAGTGAAGACTGTGAAAATGAAACGACCGACGGTAGCGAAAAGCCATAACGAATATAAACAGACTCACACTCATTGCAACTCGACAGGCAAACGTTGGATTGTGTCACGTCGGAGCGGAGTAGACAGCTAAGAATATAATGTCCGCTACAGCCCGTAAAGGGCCAGAGCCCAGCTTCGGCAACCCCTCGTGTTGTACGTGCTTTTGTTCTTTCATGAGTGGAGTCTTAAACCGACTGCGAAGGGCCAAGTTTGAGAAGCTTTATCTAGACAGGAGTACTCTGTCTGAGCATTGTCAGCGACTCGAAAGAACTAAGGGCCGTGAACATTTTATTGGTGGTTCAGACCACGAATCGAACCTAGATGCCGAGGTTCAAGTTCATGTGGTTTCGACGCACATACCCACAAAGCCACGGGTCACCACAGATCGCAATTAAATCCCTGACATCGTTCTCTATAAACTCAAAATTAACAATCGACTGCCGCGCACATCTGGACAAGACCATTTCAAAATTCGTCCGTGGTGGGTGCCGAGACACTCCGGGAAACTGTAAGTGCGGCTCAAGTAGCTAAACTCGTCGCTAGATAGTTGATGGAATCTCGAGGAGCAAAAGTACCTCTATAGCTGTCAGCAGCCACTTCTACGATAGTCTTCAACGACCTCAGCTAAATTCCAGTCAATGCACTGACAAAATGTATTGACAAAACTGGATAGCTGCCAGAATTGCATCAAGCAGAAGAAGAACCCACGTTGCTGTGCAAAAGGCCTTTTTTTGGCAAAAGTGCTTAGGTCGACACCCAAGAGCCATAGTCCATTTACCAGTTATCGTCAGCAGTTCACGTCCATATAAGCACCCACACACGACTTCGTGAGCTTTCAATCAATCGTACGCCTAAAACGTCCGATGATCGGGCGACAATGCCATTGGATGGTATTGAAGAAAGTGCGATCAGATGCAACTGCAAGCGAGTGGCGTGATCCACATCTACAGTGACTCAGAGCGTTCTTCGTTGGTTTAACAGTGACTCTCAACTAACAAAAGTAAAATAATAGCTTTTGCAAGTTAGACGTGTGCGGCTGGAAGCAACTAGCACAAGACTGGGCTAAATGGAGAGACAAGTTGGCTGAGGTCTAGGTAGGCCCCGGACTGTAGCGCCAGCCAAAGAAGAAGAAGAACATTGCAAGTTTATCTAATTACCTGAATGTTTTCGTTTAAAACGCCTGAGCACATACTAGTCTCATTTTTGACAAAACTTTTTTGGGACTCATTTTTATTTGCAAAATTACTCGTTTTTAAGCTTCCGGGACTCATAAACAATTTAACTGACACTGCTGGCTAATTGCTTTCAATTATGCACACCAAGTTGCTTGGGCTTCCAATTAACTAGTGTAGGTGATCTTCCTAACGTAGGCAGGCAGGCGCGGCACAGTGGTTTCCTTATAAGAGAGTGATGGACAAAATTCTGTAGAATTGATCTTATGATATAGTTTGATAAAACAGAGTTAAAGTAATAAATAGCGACTAACCACTTGATAATAGTTGATGATGGGATAAGATGCTGACTGAGTAGAATAATCGAGGCAGTCGAGAGCAACGGCAATGATCGAACATCGTTCTCCGAGGCAATTATCTGTACGCTTTTCCTTAGTTTTTTATTCACCCACTGACGTGCTCTAATTTTCACAATTTTACTGACGTGGTGCACCTGTAAAATATTGAAAATTGTTGAATATTATGTGGACTGTATTTTGAATCACTACCGCATTTTGATATGAATGTAGAAAATATTGCAAATATTTATTTTTTCCGAAAATAAAGAAATAAATGATACAACTCGGTAAACGCGTATATTTTCCGTCCAATTTTCAAACAATTATTTTTGATTGCTATTTTTTTTCAAAATTCGTCTTCTTCTTCTTCTTGATTGGCGCTACAGTCCGGGTTGGACCTGGACCTCACCGGACATCGAGAATATTGGAGGAGTGTCTGACGTCGATCGCAATGTGATCAATCTGGTTGACGGTTGATTGATCAGGGGACCGCCAGGCCTCTTTGTGAATGTTGAGGTGAGGGAACCGCGTGCTGGCTACACTGAGGTTTCGCCCCGTCACGAAGTCCAACAGCCAGTGTCCATTGTCGGACGTGTTGTCGTGTAGGCTGTGTTTTCCGACGACTCTAGCAAAGATTTCTTCCTTGCCCAGCTGTGCGTTGAAATCTCCTAGAACGATCTTGGTGTCATAGCTGGGGCATCGATCGTATGTTCTTTCTAGGAGATCATAGAAGTCATCCTTGCTATCGTCATCCTTCTCCTCCGTCGGGGCGTGTGCGCAGATCAGGCTGATGTTCCCGAATTTAGCCTTGATGCGGATTGTTATGAGGCGCTCGCTGATATAATCAAAGCTTAAGACTTTTTGCCTAAGTCTGCCTCGAACAACGAATCCGCATCCAAATAAGCGCTGCCTTCCCTCTTTGTAGCAATCACCGTAGTAGATGTCGCAGTTTCTCATCTTCCTTTTGCCCAGCCCATCCCATCGCATCTCCTGGATGGCGGTGACATCTGCTTTGTAGCAGTCCAGGGCCTCCGCGAGTTCATCGGCTGCACGTGGTCTGTGCAGGGACCTCACATTCCACGTGCAGAACCGAAAATCATTGTCCTTTGATCGTTTGCTGGGGTCGTCAACTTTGAATCCGTCCATATCCGAGGCCTGTTTTCGGTTTGTAACCGTTGGTTTTTTTATGTGGTGAGGGAGTTAGCCTCACGCACAACCTACAACTGGTAGGCCAGGCCCATTATATGACCCTCGGGCAGAGGGGGATCGCTGCGTACATTGGTTCACCACACAACGGTTGTTGTGATGGCTATCCAGGGGCGCCACTAGGAGGCTGTATGTCAACTTGACTTATGGACAAGCAGGGATCGCGGTGGCATCTACCAGGTTGGGTGCAGTCAGCAACTTTGCCCTGTGTACATAAGCCCATGCCCCCAAAATTCGTCTTATATTCCTATTTTTAACTATTATATTTTGAAGTTAAGGGTGTGCATAATTCTTGGGTCTTGTGTTGTTTGTCAGACAACAGTAGACGTACAGTCCTGGATTGCGCTGATTTCGCCCCTGACAAGAACATCCATTTGTGTAATGTCCCTTCAGTGCGTAGTTTTGCGTTCAGTGGTTGTGCTATTCTGTGCTTGTCACATGGAAACTAAAACATGTAACTAACATAGACTTACAATTAATTTCTTGTCTTTACTGATCTGCAACAGGGGTCCAACTAGGTTTTATCTCAGTTGAAATACCAACTTCCTTCATCGTATTAAGCGAACTTTCTTGGATTGGGCTTGGAACATTCGCTATACACACAGGCGCGTCGGCATAGTTTTACGGTGTTTTTTGCCGGATTGAACTTAAACTTCAAAGTCTTAGATGAGCACCTAACTAAACAATCGGAGATGATGCGACTGAATTTTGCTAAGGAGATATCCAAGAGATTGACGAACTAAAGACTGTATGCGACCAACGACTCGAAGACCTTCGCAGTACCATTACCTCTTGAACTTACTGTCAACACAAATAACCAACAACACAGTGAAGAAATAGTAGATGCTGTTTGCTTTGGAGTCACAGAACTCTCAGATGAGAATCTTAAAATTAATTCGTATTTACGCATCGATTCATATTTTCTAGATGAGTCGACCCGTAAACCGTTCGAAATCTTATCAGAAACTGAGCGAAAAAATGAAATAAATTTTCTTCAAAGTGAAAAGAACAAGAACACACCGATCGAACAGACTAATGTTAGAGCAACCAGAATGCTGCTCATAGAGCGCAAGCGGAACATTTATGTACGAGAGGATTCTGTGTACAGTGGAGGGAGAACAAATTAGGACGGAAAAATGCTAGTTTTTGCAATTTAAAATTTATCTGGGAAAGCTTGCATTACGCTTGAACTGAGGACACATTTGTGTAGCAATTTGTACATAGATATGATTTTTTGCCACGAGTGGAGGAGGTCTTCAGTTTACCACCGGTACCGAACTGCGAAGTTTGAGAAACTCTTCAGACCGAATACACTGCATTGTCACTTACTCCACGCGACAAAATGAACGTTTCTCGTATCGGGAATTGAAAAATCAATGAATGTGGCATCTTGAGACCATTTTATTTGAAATGAGGACGAAGAAGAGCTTATCGTCTATGGTATCACATCAAGAGCCATGTTAACCGATTTCCTTTGACGACACTGATACACAAGAGCAGTGGTTCCAATAAGACGTTACGGGCGCTACATACCATACGAGCGACGCAATGCTAGAACGTGTGAAGGAGGAATTCGATACTCAGCTATCAGTTCATCGATTGGCAACAGTCGATTTAGTTCTTTGTGTACGTTATTTGTGTAACGGCCGCGTGATGCACTCACTGTCAGTGAATCAGTGAAGCCGAAGCGTTTATTTAAACGATTGTCTCCCTGTCACACCATCGACTGAAAGCCACCTCTCCTATGCCACATCTTTCGGGCGAAAAGACGGCAGCAGCACAGCTACACCTTGCATAATCTTAAAACTCAGCAACGCACTTGAGAGAAACACAATTCCATCAATTTTTAGTTGATTTATTATAACATCCTATGTGTGACATTTCGCGACCCCTAGTCGAGGCTACGGTGTGTTGAAGGGATCTTGAAGGACGGGACATCCGATGGTCTTCCTCAGCTTTCACTAAAACCTTGCATTCCCTCTAAATCGCAGGATTCAGTGCTCTGATACTTTATCCTATCGTCACGCACCCGATGTGCCCACAACGTAACGCCCAACCTTCACGCCTTGCACAAATGTACTTAGCTACTTCAGACAAAAGGAGACATTCAAGCACAATTCGAATCTGTTTCAATGGATCCCGCCTTAAATACCATCGCTGTAATGGCATGTAGTCCTCCCGGCAGTCCTCCCCCGCAGCTGGAGTGAATCACATGTGACACCTCCAGACGCAGATAGGTTTTTCCAGACGACTGCTTCGAAATTAAAATTCTCACAGATTAATTCACACACACTCACAGACAGATCCAGACAAAAGCAAAGTACCTCTGGAGCTTGGCAAAAGCTCAGGCACATGCAACTGCCGCATCCAAGGTAAGAGCGTCTCGAAGTGGTTAAATTGATTTCATTTATTTCAGTTTATGATTGCATCCTGCGGAAATTGAAATCCTTTAGAATTAAATTTTTATCCCTTCTGCTGTGCCCGCTCAAAAGGAGTGTGTTTGCCTCCTTCACGGACACAAAGTTGGAAGACTACCTCCGCAGCGGACTTAACTTTGTTTGAAGTGCACAAAATGAATGGTCCCAGTTGCAGTTGGCATTGAAGGGACAGGCATCCATTGCGGAGCGGAGCTCTGCTGCTCCAGAACATGAATGAAGAGGAGAGTTATAAAATCCTGAAACCATGTGAAATTGGTTCCATTGAGTGAGTGGTGCCAGCGCGTGTGTGTGTGTGTGTGTTTTATGGATTTTCTTTCGTTCCTTCAAACACAGGACACATTTGCCAGGATAACCCCTTTGGACGGAAATCCAATAAAATGATGTACTTTGATCCGTTTTTTGTTACTAACAGCAATGGAAGCATCGTGCAGGAATGGAGTTCAATTATCCCTTCACAGTATCGGTGCGAGTGCATGCGTGTGTCTGTGTTTAGGAGGAGAATATGATGCCACAGGACTGGACGATCGGGAGATTAAGAAATTTCGATGAACTATGATGATGGCCAGGGATCCTTGAGAGTTTCACTCTAATGTGAAATAAATTGAAGGACTTTTTGTGGTAATTCTTTTCATCATCCTTTCAGTGGTGGACTGACGGAGTATGAGTTCGGAGGGGAAGGGACTAGGTTTTTTTTGTTCACTGGAGGAGGAAGACCATGAAAACACAGAATGCATCAAGAGATGTTAGTTTGTGACGAGTGTCCTATGGAAACGCAAATAAATTGAGACGTCTCAAACACATTAAGCTTCGTTTTTTTTTTATAAATTTGAATATGAATGGGCCACAGTTATCGTCGGATGACCTCTAGGTATCTTCATCGCCGCAGCATCTCCGGCTGAGATCGCTGGATTCTTGCTTCCATTGCCGGAGTACTGTTCCGATCGAACAGTGTCCTGTGATCACCCCGACGAGCATACCGAGTTTCGGTCTAACACTAGAAGCTTCTTTTTTGTGCCTTATTAATCTCTGCCCATCTTGATCTTGTCGTTTGATAATCAATTCGTGCAAGTCAAGATGAGTTGGCTTCTTTTATTGTTATGTGTTGCGGACCACTCAGTCTCTATCCATAAACTGCAGCAGCCGCGGCTTTTTTTATTTGGCAAGAATGCGTGTTGTCACTTCACCTTTCCATGAACTAGGTTCTGCAGCGTAGCCGATGTGGGGAGAATATTTGAAGACGAATCCGTGTCAATAACGTCCGGTCAATGCTCTCTACGTGCTACTTGAGTACCATTGAGACAGCTGGAGACTTCTAAGTATCTCGGATCCCTTTTCACGAATGATGTGAGGAGTAACGCCGAGCTTGTCGCCATCAAGAAGCCTGTGCTGAAAACATTAGGCAATCAGTTTAATCAGAAGACAGTGCTCGTGCTTAAGCGACTGTTAAAGGTGAGAGTACTCGATGAGTGCAACCTTGAAATCACCTACACCTAGGATTATGGCAGCACGCTTGACCAAGTTTTTAAACAGCAGATCTGTAATCAGAAAGTCCTAGTGTCACTTATGGTAATCAATTTGGGTAATAACGACAGAATAATATACCGCGGTCAAGCTTCCTCATTTTGCTGTGGGGGTTACTCGTGGTGGTGGAGCGAGCAACAGTAGCTATGCATCAATAGTCACTTGGTACGAATTTCATCAACACCACATTGATGGTGCCATGAGTGCGAATCAATCAGGTAAGCGACTGACTAAACTGAGCCAGGACGAGGTTATTGGACCAAACTTAGACAAGCGCCTTATTGTGCTAGGGTGTAGTTCTTGAGGGTTGAATGCATACGTGCATGCGACCGCTTTTAAAAGATGATGATATCACACATTCGATGACACGATCACACATTTCGAGGCCCAATATCTCTATTTTAGTACTGGCTCTGACCTTCTCTAACAACGCCCACTTGTTGTAATTGACGAAGGATTCAACGTAGCGTCATACAAAAAAGTCTAAAGTAAATTCACACGATCGACGATACCGAAATAAAAACAAACGTTCATGGAAGACTATTCGTCGATTTTTACATCCGCTGCGTGAATTGTGGTACCGTTTTGTTGAAACCACATATCATTAACGTCTAGCCCGTGCAATACGAATTAACATGCGATATCAATTGTTTATCAGGCGACGGTGATTGTGACAGACCTTCACCCGTCGTCTAGGCAACGGCTCTTTTGATTGCATACGCAAATAAGCATCAGCATGGTCCGGCTATGTTGTCAATGGTGAGACTTTCCCTAATCAAGAGCACTACCACTGGAGCATATGCAGTGCTATGTGGGTACCTGCAAGAGGGTTGATAGCTTCCCACTATGTTGTTAAGGGCATTGCCCCGGCGTTAAAATTACACTAAGTTAACTTCATTGTCATAATAAAGTTGAGTATTTTCTAAATTTCAACAAGAACGGCATAGAGTCTTAAAGTTTGTTACGGTGGTGGTTGCCTCTCACACACTTTATCAGGACCTGCAGCAACTAACCAATATCCAATTAAACCCTATTTTCAGGTTCTTAAGGACGTCGAATTGGCTGGACAATGAACAAACGTCAATCTACGGGTACAAGAAATGTGTAACAATTCCTCCTTTGGTCATCGCTATGAGTTCTAAGGAAACTAAGTGACTACCCTAATGTAGTTATAGTCCACTATATGGTATACTTCTGTATTTGTTTTGGGAGACAAACTCTCCACCGACCTATCGAACACTGTTTGTTGACGAAGCCGAGTGGACAAAAATGCGCTTGAACACTGAAGATGATTTTGCAATGGAACTGGCCATCTTCTTCCAACAATTTTAGACTCTAAACCAACAAGGTTCGTCGCTGTACAGGATCGGACTGGTTTACTTCTGGATGAATTGAGATTACTTAGCAAATTCTTAGGAATGCTCAATTCTTGGAAACTTCGAAATGGACTCGAATGGCAGTGTAATTCTTGGGACTACGATGACCCTTTTGTCTCATTAGCGCTTGACCACCCATCAGCGAAAATGTGGTCTCGAGGTAGTTCACTAGACTAAGACTTGCTTGTCGTGGTGAGCCGTGGCGTTGTGAATATGTGCGTCGACCCTTACGTACCTGACCTCCGCGTTAAGGATTCGATTCCCGCTCTATACAACAACAAACAAATTTTTTCATGGCTCTACCCCTTGGAAGTCATTGATAATGCGTATATATTCCTGTCTAAACGGTCTAAATGCCTCTCAAACTTGGTCGGTCGGAGTAGGCATAACTGTGCGAATCAAATAATATCTCTGGTCCTCTACAGGCTGTGGCGCCATACATATTCTTTTTATTATGTTGTCTACTTAAACGACAATTAAAATCATTACTTGACGATGCCCATAAAGTTGGCGTTACCGACTCGCAATATTTGCAATAAATTTTAATTATTTATAAACGTCATTCGGTAGTTAACATCAGCAATTTCGATTTTGCTGAATATTTTTACTCCGACAGTTTGGTGATTCCATTAAGGGCACGTTCATAGTGAAACTTTAAAGTTGTCAAGCCCAAAAATCTTCGAGTTAGATTGAGAAAATGAAAAAGAAATGAAATGAGACCATCGTTACGTGGCGTAGTTATGGTTAGTCCTGTGGTTCGTTCCTGGACGCATGAACCTTCATTTATACGAATTTTAAATCTTCGTCGATCGTAGATTGTACAAGGTGAATAATTTCCTCTAGTCGACAGGTGATTGATTCAGTACACGGACCTATGTTTACTGCAATCAAAGCTCCATCCAAGGACAACCATAAGAAGTCGTTAATCTCTACAGTGGCTCAAGCCATAAAGCCACTATCTTGATACCGTGCCGCTTGTACATCACGCCCCACAGAGACTCTAATGCCATCACCACTTCCATTCAGATTTAGACAAGAATCTCAACACCCCACTGCCCTATCTTATCAATTTCCCTCCGATCCGACATGCACTCATAAACAGTAACGCAACACGCCCTAATCGCGATGGTTATACACTGCACTTCAGAAAGCGTCTTGCTGATGCTGTTTTCAACTTCTCACGGACCATGGACCGGAACCTCGCTCCCCTAGCACTTGCAAGATCTTCAATTATCCAGCGACCTCCCCGTCCGTGTAGTTGCTGCTTCCTGCGACTTCGATAAGGCGTTAAAAGTATTTTCCATTCAATTAAAGTTGTGCGCTCCTTCCCCGCCGCTGCGAGTACAAGAAAAGTGCATGCTGCGTGCACTGCTACAAGTTAACAGCGTGATAATAAGCACGATAGGAGCTCGCCGACAACCCAATCTGGGACGTGCTCGAGTAAGATTACTCCGCAGTGCAATGTACACCCATCTGGGACGAGGGAAAAGATTGAGAGAGCTGAGGGAAACATCGCAGGATACATGGACAAAGGAATGCAATGAACCCATTCCATTCATGGCTGCTGAACAAGGGAGTGCTGTTCATTAACGCTTGTCTCGGGGGTTACTGGAAACTTGAAAAAAATTAACTTTGTTTGGAGTCAGCAATCGGATTACGGGATACTTCAAGTGCTGTAAGTAAAAGCTGGTAGAAAACTGAGAAAGGGGCGTGCTAACTGGCTTTCAATAGCCGTCCGGGAAGACGTGGTAGAGGGTAGAGGGTTAACTCACCGGACAGAGCCAATTATACAAATATCTTGGAGGGGAGTGCAGGAGTCAATTGAGATTGCTTGAGAACGCTTTTCATTCTTGGTTAAGTTTGTTCCTAGAATGGAATTATTTTCTCGTGCCATTTGGACAAGTGCTTAAGTGCGTTGTTTGCTTGCGAAGAATGGGGGTCGTCGGTCAGACGTTGATCCTTTGTTTGAACGGCAAGGAAGTTGAACATGGACGTCAGCTCTGTGTGTCGTTGTTAATGTTTGGTCTTTTACAATCAACGTACGAACCTAAGCCGATGTACGACCCTAGAGCCTGAGCAACAGCTGCCATCGCACACAGTCTTGCCTCACTGCTTCCCTTCATCAACACTAAGTTGTCTTTCGTTGGCAATGATTTGGTCTTCCTCTTCCTCTCGAACCAGGAGTCTCGGATTTGAATCCCTCTTTGCTGTCAAATCGCTCGAAGTGGTCGCTCGATGTGCAGGCAACGGATGTTTGCCTACCAGACTTCATTCACAGCCTGGTACAGCTCGTAGTGTTCGCGGTTGTGTCTTCTCTTCCATTCGCCTTCCTCGCAGACGGGACCCTATATCCGACGCAGAATTTTTCTTTCGATGGTACCAAAAGTTTTGCTTAGTCCAGTCCAGCTATCGGCTCCATATACCAGGAGGGGAAAAATAAGAGCTTTTTAGGGCCTAAACTTACACCTTCGGGTTAGGATTTTTAAGCTCAGTTGTTTGGACAGACCGAAGCAGCAGCTGTTGTTGCCGTGAGATCTTCGCTAGGATGCCGTTTGTGGAACTAACTTTTGCCTCGACGTAGACAAGTTCATTCACTACTTCGAAATTGGACGTTTACTCCAAGCATCTGAATTTACAACAGTCATTTAGAGTACCAAATCACTGCAGCGGATTTTAGACTTAAACAGTAGCGATTAAGGAAGCTCTGTCCTGGGTAAAAAATAATGTAATATTAGGCACGTCTATAGATTAAGCATTCCCAATACCGACTTTTGCAGAAGTTGCAGAGATGAAGAGGAGGAGGAGACCATCGAACATCTTCTCGCATCTCTGCCACTTAGCCTCGCTGTACTTGAACAACTTGACAGAGCTGAAGGATGACAGCATCCGTCATCGATACCGCTTCATTAAAAAGTCGAATTGGTTTGGGGACTGTGATTAAGGAAACATCAGACCTACTAGCCAGAAAGGGTCCGCTTCACCACTAATGACGCCACTGACCATTCTGCGGCATACTCATCACCACCGCTCATGGACATGGCCAACCATTACTGGACGCACACGGAAATGAACAGGTAGGGCAACATGTTTCTATCAACTAATAGAACGACTCAACCCCTCAGTCTCTCAAGAAGTCAGATTCGTATATCCTCAGGATTCCTCACTGGACACTGCACAGTTAGCAAAAATCTAACTACCTCAAATTGTAGATTGTAACGTTTTGGCCTAGGTGGTGTGAGGCGGATCGTTTTTTGCTCGACAGCAAATATTTGGTTTTGTGCTCATTGACCTTTATACTAGCTCGTTTCGCCTGTTCCTCAATCGCCGTGAACGCTACACTACGGGGCGTTGGGATAATGTCGATGTCGTCAGCGTATCCCAACAGCTGGACTAACTTGTAGAAGATAGTGCCTTTCGTGGTTTCAGCTGCCCGCCACTGCACTGTCTTCTCCAGTACCAAATTGAAGAAATCATACGACAGCGCATCTCCTTTCGGAAATTCGGTGCAGGTGTCGAACGGCTCAGAGGTTTAACAACCGGACTAAATGGTGCATTGCGTATGTGTTAGCGTGGTGCGACACAACCGGATTAATTTTCCAGGAAGACCAAATTCGGCCATTGTTTCGAATAACTCCTTGCGATTAATGCTGTCGTATGCGGCATTAAAACGATGAAGAGGTGGTGAGTATCGATTTGAAACTCGCTGGTCTTCTCCACTATCTGCCTTAGTGTGAATATTTGGTCTAAATACGATTTGCCCGGTGGGAAGACGCATTGATACGTGCGGATTAGTGCGGTGTAAAACGACTTGAGACGTTCACACATTCCTCTCACGACATACTTGGGAAAAAATATAGACCCACTTTCATCCACGATTCCCTCATTTGGTATAAAGACGGCTCACAGAGGAAGGCGTTAGTGCTGGAGTATGAGGAGTCGACACCAATACCCAAAGTCACAACTCCGAACTGTATACCCTCTTTGGCAGAGCTGCTCTTCTAGCCCTCAAAAACTAGTACGGGGCTGCCAAGAACTGATACACCAGCTAGCCTACATAAACAAGGTTTAACTCATTTGGATACTAGGTCACACAGGAAATGAAAAAGCAGATCTACTAGACAGAAATGGATCCGCCTCACCGGCTACTCATCACCACCACTAAGACTTGTATAAATACTGACTCAGGGACAAGACCAAGCATAGCTGGACACAGGCCGAAGGTAACAGACAAGTCAAAATGTTTTTACCAACCTCTGCCTCTGTTAACAGAACGAAATAACACTCAGACAATACTCAAAACACAAGATGACACCGGCGGAATGTATAACGAGGACGAAGAAACTGCAGAGCACAGCCTAGTCAGTACAAATCAGCGACACCTATTTGGATACTATCTTGAAGCAGACAAAATTACTGTCAGTTCACTGAAATATTTTTCTCATGAACTCAGGCTTCTTGCGTGAACTTTAAATGGGGGAGATCACAATGAACCCTCTGAGGCCTCTTCTAATATTCTTTTTCTAACACCCCGCAGGGAATCAAGACCTCAGCCAAGAATCCCCTTTCAACATTCTTAAGTCGGCTGCCTTCGATTTCGCTGAGATCCTTTTCCACTTGTGCGGTCCATCTCTTTTGTGAGCGGCCGTTTTTGCGTTGCTCCATTAATGCGGTGTACTAGACTCTTCGGGCTGGAGCGTGTGGTCTGAATAGTGACGTTTGTGCGCTCAACACGACCATCCAAGACAACATACCTACATGTACATTTGCTTCGTCTTCTCAGACCAAGCTGGCTTTAAGGAAGACTCTGACTTTAATATAATTTAAGTCTTAAGACGGTTTCAACCATCTATGAGATATTTCGTTATGATGCGGATTTTAATGGTGATCAGATTATTAAACGACGGGAGCTTATATATGAGTCTTGCAACAACACCAGCAGTTGTTCAGGTGCCTTCCTCAGCTAAACCACTAGCAAAATATCCCTTTGTTGGAATACAACCCGTGGACGTTAGTCCTCCTTCAATTAAATGTTCAAATTTGTTGTTCAAGTGCAAATTGTACACACAGCCCGCTTGTGGTGCCCCCCCCCCTCATCAGGACGACCAGTTTCAGTTTTTGCCCTGATCCTGCTCAATCAACAAGCCAGAAATTGCAGAAAACTTCTATTATCCAACAAACACGAGCCGCCCCGCCGCCCCGATGGGCTGCAGTCGAAATATTAATTTCAATGCACTCGCAAACAATCGAGTCCAGCCGCATTTTTTTCCCGGCCGGAATTTCAATTTTCTCAACTATCGGCAATGGCATAAATATTTAGAAAGCAATTTGTGTCTCCTAATAAAAATTGCATTCGGGGCGCAGCAAGCCGTGGCACTCGAATGGTAATTGACCGAGTTGCGAGTGCTTTCCCCGTGCCGACGTATCCACGTCCAATTTGTACGGGGGGCCGGCTCTGCAGCAGGAGGTTGGCTTATTTATTTTGTTACCATTTTTTTCCACTCGAACCGACAGAAACCACTTAATTTGGAGTGAAATTGGAAACAAAAAAATCCACGCCAGGGCCTGCATGTGGCAGAGTTAGCCGCTTGTGCACCCACCCTGCGCACGGTGACCGCTCACAATGGGGTGTTATTCTCACCGAAAATTGTCTAAAAATTCAAACCGCCATGCATAAATGAAAACGTCCTGACCGCAGACGGGCACACACACGGCGGAGTAAAGAGTGCAGACTCAGCGCCGGATAAACACTTTCACGAGCAGACCAGCGAGGAAGGCCTTTGTTGGTCGAAGTTGGCCGAATTCGTATGCATCGCCCGGTGTTTGCCGGGCGGTTTCGGTGTTCTGTGATGCGAGTTACTCGGCGCTGCCTGTTTGTCCACGGAGAAGTGGTGAAAACTTCTCAGATTAACTCTGCCGGAAGTTTGGCGAACAAATTGCGCTTGGCAGCGGAGAGGGAAAACAAAACAATTTTCAAAAAATTCAACTGAATCCTAGTTTCGAGAGTCGTTATTTGGACAGAAGCGGGACATGTGCAGTCAATGCCGTACGTGACGCTGGAGGGGCATGTGTGCGGATGGACGAAAAAGTGTCAGCTTTCTGTTTTCAGGGTGAAAGCTGGAGCAGGGTTAAAATATAGCTGGGACTGGAAGGGTGTTTCTCAAGGTTGGCAATCGAAGGCATGTGAAATTCTGCCATTTTGGGAATTTTTCACTGACTGGCTTGTATCAAGCTCCGAGAAAAATCAAAAGCCGCGCCCGAGGTGAGTGTCTCAGCAGAATTGCTGATGTAGCTTAACCACATTTGTGGTCTAAGGCAATTCGGAGAAAGCCACGCTTGCAACAATTGCTCTCTGTGTCTGTGTCTCTGTCTGTTACGTAATCTAAGGGATCGGAGTTAGCATAACTTGGGCGATGGATGGTCCATGATGCGGTCGATGCTGAGAATTTGACGGCGTTAAGGGGCCAAGATACCGCTGTCGGGCAGAGGATTGTAATCAATCATGACGTTGATAGTACTCCGACTCCAACTTCGATGATGGCGATCGAATCATGATTGAAGGAAAAGAAAGTGGTTGATGCAGCCTCTAAAGCAGCTGGGCATAATCTGGTTGGTCACATTCGAGAGCTCATCTGCATGAGGTGGTCGGAGGGAAGCATAGCCCGACTGGTAGGATCTAAACAACGTTTGATTGATCCAGGCTGAAAGAAAAGCAAGGGATATTCGTTTGAATGATGGGCAGGGTCTATGCTCACATGGCAAAGCGCTCAACTTATCGGGATGCCAGCAACTAGATCAAGTTGACATGCAGCCTACAAGCTGCGCCCCTGAATAGCTCATACAACACCCGTTGTGAGGTGGACCAATGCATGCAACATTTCCCCTGTCGTTGTGCGGAGGGCTAACAATCCATCCACAGAAAAAAAAATCTGTTAGACCAAGCAGCCTCGGAAAAACGGACGGAACCTTAACGACCACATGGAGTGAAAAATGACAACGATTTGCGAGTGTGCTCCTGTGTAGAAGAACACTTTACACTCCAGGGGCCGCTCAAGAACTGCAAAATTAAATTTCGAGGTAGCAAAGGAGCTTGTCTACCTCGGGCCAAACGTAAACTCCACGAATGACATCGTGGTGTAGGTCTGGCGTAGAATCGCCCTTGGCAACCGATGCTATTTCGGTTTGTCAAAACAACTGGGCTCGAACTCCTGACTTAAAGGACCAGAGTTATGCTCTACAAAACACTTATCCTGCCAGTGCTGCTCTATGGAGCCGAAAGCTGAACACTAAGCAAGACTGCAGAGTTGATTCTTGGTGCCTTCGAAAGAAAAATTCAATCAACCGCAATCTCTACGAGCTGTACAAGGAAGTGGATGTAGTCCGGAAGACAAAAATCCGTCACTACACTGGATCGGCCACATCGAGCTAATGGACAACAACGCTCCAACAAAGACGGTCTTCGAATCCGAGCTTCCTGGTTCGAGAAGGTGAGGAAGACCAAATCTCCGGTACAGAGACCAAGTCATCGCGGCTGTAAGACAGCTTGATGACTGGAAGCAGCGTTCCCAGTGTCGTCACCGATGGAAGGCAGCAATTGCCTTGATGGAAGACCCCTTCATGGGTCGTCTGCCTGATAAGTAAGTATTCGTTTGAATGTTCCTTCTATGAAGGAGCGCTGTAAGCCGTGGCCTTGTGGGTATGTCAAGAGGGGCTTCTCAAATTTTGGCCGCTCGGGGTCGGCATAAAACTGTAGGTCCCTGTAGCATCTGAATTTCCAGTGGATTTCAGGCTAAAACTGTAGCCATTAAGCTCTGTCCTGGCTAGAATACAATGTAATATTAGGCACAGATACTGCCATCATTTCGGGCAAGTACGAAGCAAGGTCCCTTCCACTCATGAAAGATTAGTAGCACGCAAAACACGAGTGGTTGCTGAGAAGCTAGGCATTGGCTCTTTGCGGCCTATAGCGCCACCCATACTATGGAGGGCTGGACGTCTTCTCCCCGAGAGCAGGTACATACTATGTCTTATCACCGCGGCAGATTGTGGAAATATCCGTTCATGAACATCAATACGCCCCATGACAGGAATACTTCGACTTGCTGGGTCGTCGAAATCGAGCGGATGGACATCAATCCTCCTTCCTACCACTGAGAGGTCTCTCTTCATTCCCTATCACTCTCCCCCGACAACGCCCATCGGTGGAAGTGCTGGTTAATGGTAATCACCATTGTCTGCCGGTGGGTTATAACATGGCCCCAGAATTTCGAAGAATGGAGGTGCCCTTTGCTGATGCATGGGTCAGTCTGTCTGATTTGAGAGATCAGTCCTGGTGACTAGACGTCAAACTAGATCTCCGTAGAAAATGAATGAATGAGAAGTACATGAATGAAGCATCAAGCGCAGTGAGGACCTGAAGCTGCGTTGTGACTACTTTCGTCCTTGAATAGGGCTTCCAGCAAGGAAACGGATGCTCGAGAGCACAACCCAAGATGGATGTAGACAAACAAACAGTCATGCTTGTGAAGGTGTGTAAGAGGTATGCGGCATTATTTTTGCCTCTTAACAGAAAAGACTGCAGACGACTTGCTGCGTTACTGACGGGCCACTACAACAAACACCTAAATGTTTTGGGCCTAAGTTATGAAGCCCTCTACGACGCTTGTGGAGAAGACAATGACACTGCAAAGACGTTCCCCTGCGACTGTCTGGTCCTTGCCCGGACGCGGAGCCAGTAATTCGGTGCTGATGAGGTAATGATGATTATCGCAGAAGTCTGCTGGTGTTCTTCCGCAGCACCAAGAAATGTCAGCAAATTAGGGTGTTAGTACAAGCACCAAGGGTGGTGGTTTGTCGAATCTCATACTTTCCGACCTGTGCTACAATCCACATCAATTAAGTGTTTGGTAGTATAATGCGCCAGTTTTTCTGTGTGAGAGCTCCAGAGTAGTCTTTAAAACATCCCCCAACAAAGTCGATGTCAATTCTGCTTTGCTCCTAAAGTCCATAGGCAGGCTGTACTGTGTCGCATACAAAAACTGCTCGAGCTAATTTTTTTAAAGACTTAGCGGAGTTTTCATCACAAATTGACATCACTTCTTCCTAGGCTCCTGTTGGTTTCAGACCACTTTTTGTCTCCCACTTCAGTCAACCTCCAAGTGGTGAGTTTTTTCCCACATTCCCCCCATATCTGTGGATCTCTCTTTGATTTCCTCCAATCACTAGTCTCTCAAATGTCATCACAAAACCCGCCCAGTCTTCAGCCCACGACTAACCCGAATTTTAAGCCGACACCTCTTCTTAAACGAACCCTTTCTCCACCATCTACAGTTCATCTACAGCGCCCCCTCGGTGTAGTCCTCAAAATTGAACCCACAAAAGGCGTAAATCACACAAGAGTCCTACGCAACGCGCACACACCTCCATTCCGCCCCCTTGGGGTTATCTCATAAGCGAATGCGAGATAGGAAGTGAATCTGTCGTAAATTACAAGCCATAATGCAGACTTTAAACCTCTGCGCGGAGCGCATATTTGAATATGATAAGCCTGCCAGCCGAATGGCACTATAACCCGTTATTTAGCTGACGTCCATAAATAGTTCAAGTTCATTTGTGGCGCAGGCGACAACGTCTCCGATTTACGAGGGCTTTATGCCTCGTGACTGCGGCAGTAATTTACCCCCGAAAAGCCGGCTGGCGGTGTATCCGAGTTTATTGCAACCCCGCTCCGTCGCAGCATAAATATTAATATTCCCACAAAATTGATCTATGGCCGTGTTCACATGGCTGAGCCAACTGAAGTTGATGCTCCGCTAATAAAATGCGCCCCATTTATCAATACCGCAGTCGTCCTGGCCGGCCGTTCGGTTCAGGTTGCCGGAGCGGTCCTCGGCACCGTGGGGATGTGCATTCGGCGGTATTTATTCCGTGCGTGTAATGGGGCGACCGGCTGCGTGAGATGGGCTGCAATTAGGAAACCACAAAAGCCTCCTATGCCGGCGGACCGGAGGTGGCCCCAAAGCCGCCAGCAGTGAATATTAATTCGGCCGAGCCGAGCCAACACACACGGCCTGACTTTCGACTGCCGACGACGACGACGACGACGTGGGTAAGCCTTGGAGCTCACCGTGGCCCCTACCTGTGTGCACACACTCGCCACCACCAGTGCTCGTGGTGGCCGGGGGTGGACCGCAGCCGGCTCAGAGTTAATGAGCTTTAGTCAAAGTTTTGGCAAAGTTGGCGGCTGCTGCGTCTCGGTTGATGCTCCGCCGAGCGGCCGGCGCTGGCGGATAATCACGGGACATTATGATGCCATTCTGATGGATGTTATCGCAATCACAAGCATGTAATATTAATTATGCTGGGGAAATAGTTTAACGGGATTAAGTAAGCGTAATAATTACACGACATTATCTCGTGGCACGCGATTGGTGGGAGGGGGAGAGGGCGGAATTTTGGCAAACTTTGACGTCGTGTCCTGGGCTGGGAATACGCTGCGATTTCACGTGGCACGCGCTCATCATTGCGGATTACTTTTGGGGGCGTCCGGGATTTCTTTTCTTGCTTCGACGAGGTGATGGGTGAGAAGTTGTGCCCGTTTGAGGGCAGTGATTGATGGGATATTGGAAGGAAGGGTTTGAGAGTGTTTCTAAACATAGAAAAACTTTCAGTAGAAGATGAGCATTTGAGCGGAAGTTGTTGGATGTGCTGATTTTTTTTCAAGTTGTCTGGGATGCATTACATCGACGTGCCTGGTAAAAATATCCGATGACCATTTGCCTCGAAGTGCCTCGCGAGCAACCTTTATTGGATATGGCTCATCTCGAAAATCGTTTACAATCAACCGATGTTCACTTTCTGTCTCTGTTGCAAAAGACTAAGCGGGGCTGCTTCGCTTTTGAAGAAGAGCACACCAGCTCGCTTATGCTCGCCCTGTCTTGTCACACTCACTCCACTCGTGCCTGAAGCTGACTACGAGAAGGGAATAGATCAATGAAAAACCACGTACTTAGAGGCCTAGCACCACAATTCAGATTATTCAACGGTTCCAACCGACACGATTACTTTTTGTGAATCTTTCATGCAAGACGCGATATTTTTTCGAATTTAAATAAGAAGAGTTGTCTTACTCAATTTTTGTCAATTTATGTGATTCTTGCGTTTGCCGCGTCAGAGTGGACGTCAGTTTCGTCTTGTACCATGGGTGCCTTGGTTCAGTTGCAGACACGAACGACATTTATACTTCATGACTCCACCTCCCCCGAGTTAAGCACAGACTGGGGGGCTTCTGGCGAAGCTAGGCTCAGGTCCACCTCGGGCCCGGACACTGAAGTACCACCATGAATGACGGCGATATTCAACAGCATGCTTTGATTGTTTATTCTGAAGGAACAACCGGTAATGACTTTTTTTTGTCCTAAATCCGGACTCGTGACTTGTTGGGGAATGCAAGTCAGTGTGCCAGTTGTACTATATCGAGGTGACGGTCTGAAGGTTATCAGACGCAGAAGAAAGAAGAACTTAAATCTTCACACGCGCTACAGTGTCCCACCACGATTACTTTTTGTGACTCTTTCATGCAAGACGCGATATTTTTTCGAATTTAAATAAGAAGAGTTGTGTTGCTCAATTTTTGTCTTTTTATGTGATTCTTGCGTTTGCCGCGTCAGAGTGGACGTCAGTTTCGTCATGTACCATGGGTGCCTTGGTTCAGTTGCAGACACGAACGACATCTGTACTTCATGACTCCACCTCCCTCGAGTTAAGCACAGACTGGGGTCATCTGGCGAAGCTAGGCTCAGGTCTGCCTCGGATCCCGACACTGAAGTACCACCATGAACGACGGCGATATTCAAAAGCATGCTTTGATTGTTTATTCTGAGGGAACAATCAGTAATAACTTTTTTGTCCTAAGTCCGGGCTCGTGACTTGTTGGGGAATGCAAGTCAGTGTGCCAGTTGTAGTATATCGAGGTGACGGTCTGAAGGTTATCAGACGCAGAAGAAAGAAGAACTTAAATCTTCACACGCGCTACATTGTTCCACATTATGCGTCCTGCGTAGCATTTAGCACCAACTGGATGAGGTTCGTGTCAATATCAATCGGTTAAGACCACCGAAAATGGGTAACAATAAGCTGATCCAGCGCCTAATCAGTGGCTTGAATATGGATCCAAACGTAGTCACATCATAACCAGAAACATCCACAATTGACTGACTTAAAAAACGGCCTATATCGAATCATGCAGAGACGGCTTGCTGTCTAGTGCCATATGCACCTATCAAACTCGCCATATTGTTCAGGAAGATGACGGGAGGGAAACGAGACAAGAAACTCAGAAGCTAGGACCAGAGGCACGGTCTTCGGTAAAGCCGTTCAGCTGTTCGCAACGCATACGACACTGACGTGAATAGGAGAAAGCAGTGGTTAAAATAGTCGCCCGTGAATGAGGCCAATGAGAAATATATGGTGTCCTCAAAAAGGACATAAAGCATCGACGTCTAGTAGTAGTCAGCGACTTGGTGTACCCCTGCAAAGTTAGTGCTAACAGCAACATTACGGAGTTAAAATGCAGAACAACTGCCGTTTTCGGGGCCTAAGGAGGCAACCCTCTATCGAAGGAACAAACTTGAGCACTGACATTATTTAAGAAAGCATCGACATGGCTGTAGATATTAGTCTAGCATGGCGTCTATCGATCCAATGCCCAAGATGACTCCAAGTTAGAATAGCCCCCATTCACCCTGGAATAGTAACGTCATACGAAGGAGAAATCACATATTTCTATCGCGGCAGTCCAAGTTGGAAATGGTGGCAGAAGCCTAACCCTACGGTAACAGTTGGCTTATAGTTCAGTCTGCTGAGCAGATGTTGGATTCTGTTTTGACATCGACTCTGCAGTTAATTTAGATGTTACTGTGTGGTCTGCTCAGAAGCATTGAATGAGCGCCAAGGGGGAAAGTGAACTCTAAGATCAATGATGCTAATCACTTCTTGTTCATCATGGACCATAGAGCTATTGCTGTTGCTCCAGTTCTCAGACTAAGTATCCGAGTTCGAGTTCTGTTCAAATTTTCGCCGTCAAGTTTGTTTTTCATGTGGAACTCATCGGCGCATACGCAGAAGGGATTATCACAGATTCTGCCAAAATCGATCGCTGTTTCTCAAAATTGTCCATCGTTTCGTTCCTTTGAGAGCGGGTCTGCGCTTGTACCCGGCAGAGGTTCATCGAACTCACTAAGGCAAGCTCTGACCCGTTCCAATCTCTGAATGGTGATCGATTTATAGATTTAGTTGTGGTCTCTTAACACAAGTGCGTTGGTAGGTTGAGTCAGGTTGTGCAGCAGAGCGTCACTAAGCTAGCCTTAGTCGTCCCTTTGTGGTAGGGATTTCTCAAACAAGTGACAGAAGAGTCCTGTGTTCGTCTTTGACTTATCAGTGTGTAGATTCATCTCCCATCGCTACAGTTTGCTTCCAGTATTGTTTTTGGCCGGGCAGCGTTGATGGAAGTTCTTTTCCGAAAGCTCGTGTTGTGGTTTGACTTCAAAAACCTGCGTCTATGAGCCTCGGGGCGCATGAGACTGCACTGGTGCTGCAGAACAGGCCGATAGGAGGGATGTATAGAACAGCCTCGAGTGCTACCGTCCCGTAGGTGTTGTGCTACAACCTGTGATGCCAAGGCAAGCCGATATGTTCATTCTCCAAAGCCACGGCACCCGTTTGTGCCGTTTTTTCTTTCCACATCAGTTTCGAATGAAGAATTCGATGAGTAAATAAAAAAATAAGTGTTAATTCGATGAGCAGATAATAAATAATCCCCTGGACGTGTCAGCAACAGACTATAATGCGATCAAAACTAATTCGGCTGTGTCCGCTTTTTTCAGCTACCTGGCCACCAGACGGCTCCACTGCCATGGCTCCTCCTCCCCAAAATCGCTCAGGTAATTAAGCGGATTACGAATAATTTATCCACTGTCCATTAACTAGAAAGCGTTTTAGTGAAAACTAAAATTGTTCAAATTCATGCACTGGTGAGCAGTGAGCACAGGCAACTGCTAAATTTCACAAAATTCAGCCATCGACTCGCCGCGCCAACGCAGCCCAAAAGCCTTTAATCCGTCCTCTGTCCTGATTGTAATGAAATGTAAACACAGAAACGCGCTAAGCGACTGCGAAGCTTTCATTCTGCGTCGCTGTTTGCACAGAACATCATTAACCTAGGCTCGCCGCGGTTGGACTAGCCGACGAGGGTGGTGTCCCAGCACACGGGCAATCTGGGAAGTTCACACGGGAATCCGTTTGCGAAATCGAAAATGATTATTTGAAAATCATTCGGGGGATCGAAAAGTTAATTACTTTCCCTGGGCTGCGGTGGGTGGTGCCGGGTGAGTGCGTGTTCTGGATTTCAAATCCGCGTCGCCTTGGGGATAATTACGCTCATATTTCGGGTTGTTCGGGTTGCGCGGGATGTTATGCGGCGCGACAGCGCTTTCAACGATCTGACTGTGGAAGTGAACGCGTGTGCATGCAGATGTCAGGGCACACATTAAGCAGCTGTGACTGACATTTTGGGTTGGGGGCGTGAGCTGTTTGGGGCGGTTTTCCGGAGCAGGGACATGCAACATGTTGTAGACAGACGACTGATTCTCCCAGAGGCGACGGCGGCTGGTGATTGATGGATGTTAATTGAAGGAATTACAAAGGCAGTATCTATTGTGCTCTGAGCTTATGTATGGCATTCCTACGGTTGGGAAGAAGAAGGAGAGTAAAGGAGCTGCTATTTCATTTTCAGAACCACGAGGGACCATCCTGCCCTTGATTAGTAGCAACTTTCCAGTGCGACACTTCTCTTCTACTGAAATGAACCCGACTCGATCTGCAGGCATCTGAATCTGCCCTGGGGTCTGTCTAGTAGGTTCTTCGAGATGTCCAACAGATTCTATTTCTTCTTCGTCTGCAACTTCTACAAGAGAGCTCTGCCAAGACGATGTTCGTGAGTATCAATGCGAGGCATCACAGGACATGCCTGCGACTAGAGCTGGTCGTTAATGTGCTTCTCTTAGCACTTACTGCCGGCCGAAGGGCTCACGCTGTTCTTCCAATCTAAATCTACTGTTTCATGACCTCCGTCACAAGCTTAGTGGTGTGTGAGCACAGGGAATGGCTAGGGATTCGTTTCCTTTCAGAGACAGTCTTTGCTAGAATAATAATAATAATATGGGTGGCGCTACAGCCCGAAGAGGGCCAGGGCCTAGCTTCTCAGCAACCACTCGTGTTGTACGTGCCTTTGTTCTTTCAGGAGTGGAGCCTTATGCCGACTGCGAAGGGCCAAGTTTGAGAACCTTTTTCTTGACAGAAGTACTCTTTAAGCATTGTCAGTGACTCGAAAGAGGTGGGCCGTGCAAATTATTTGTGTCGCACAGAGCAGGAATCGAACTTACGTTAAGGTTGGGGTCGTCGCACATACCCACAGCGCCACGGACCACCACATTCTTTGCTAGAAAGCTCTCAGCTCTAGTGTGTCTTTGTACCCAGCACATGATCACTCCACTTGATGTCTGTGTTTCTCTGCCGTCTAGCCTGCATATATTAAGGAGTCCGATGAAAGCACGCCCAACGATACGGCTTTAATTGCCTATCTGACTACTGGGGTACTTCACACGCCATTGACACACATGCTGCTTCGTGTGGCGTTGCCACTTCAGCTTGCATTACATCACGTGTGGTAGAGATTTCGTCAAAGAGGTCGCAGTGAGCTACTGTCTCTCTCCCTAGACTGAATATGCTGTTGTTTTGGAACCGTCCGTGTAGCCAGGGTTGCTTGTAGCTTTCCTTGTTTTTTGGTACGGCCCTGATAGCCCTTGGTCTATTTGACATGTCGGTCAACTTCTCGTAGAGGCCACCCTGCTGCTCGAGTAAAGATATTGAATGACATGAGGAATCAAATCTCCTCAGCGGATCTCCTTCTTTGTCTCACATGCCATTTGGTCATTTGTCGTCCCTGTCATAGGCCCTCCATCACACCATCGAACGTCGTTAGTCTCACTCATATCACTGCCCACTTGATTAAAGATCACTTGAAGTTGGGTATTTTCTATCTCAAGTGCTTCAACTACTCCAGGTCTACAAAGGAACTTCATCAAAGCACACAATGTACGCGTAAACAACGTCTGATAAGAGCAGCTTTGATGAGTGGCAGCTGATGTCATTGCCTTAAGTCAGAAGATATCGGTCATAAACCAAGCATTTCTGTCCCTGTCCTCAGTCCAACAACAGTTCGTCGGCCATTTGAACGGTAATTCAACTCTTTCGTCATGGACTCTGAAAGTGAAGCAGAAGAACTGCAAGCTTCCGAAAAATCATCGGACAGCATCTTCAAATATTCAGGACCACCGTGGTACACAGATCTACCGACGGCTATCATGGTTGCGTTTCTGCTGTTCACCGTGCTCGCCGGAGGAAGCCTTCTCATATACATCTCCATCACCAAGAATGTGTTGCAGATCTTTGGATTGATGGTCCTTTTTGGCGGTTTCTCATACGCCGCAATTATCATTAAACAGAGGGCGCCTCCAGGTTGGTTGTAAGTCGTGATTGTGAAGTAAATAAATAATCGTTTAGCCAGCATTTGAAATTTGTGGTTTTAATTGCGCTGCTGTCACTCGTCTCTCAGAATTGTTGTTGTTGGCCAATCATAGGTCTCTCTTGGATAAAACGAGTAAGTCAGCAGACGTTAGTGTGTCGAGGACTATGTACATGCGGACCTTGAAATCGGAATTCAGCTTAATTGCTTTGTGTTAATAGTTCACTCAATCGGGCATGTGTGGTTATCTTTTGAATGAGTTTCAAGAGCAGACAAGGGATAGAAGCCCTTGCACTGAGACCGTGCCCGAGTGTAAATGTGAAAGTTAAGTGAGAATAGTGAATTTATGCGATTTTTTCTATATTCTATCCGCAGTTTACGAGCACCCTTAAGTGACGAAGACATTCAACTGCAATGCAAGCTTGAGACCATTTATTTGCCGGAAAGGCCAGCACAGGGCATTGCTGAATGTATTTCATCATTGTGTTGACATATCGAAGAGCACCTCTCGCCAACGCAGTACCGTAGGGCTGCCGATACAAAACCATTGACATGCAATTGGCCAACTCCTCTCACCGTCTTTTGTCAAATCGGTGTTCAATGGAGGCTACTGATTTTGGTCTCTTCAGAATCATATCGATCACCTTTTATCGGGAGCTGCTGATGGTACGTGTTTAGTTTAGCGTGAGGTCCCTACCTAGAAGGTGTGGGATCTAGTCTTGGAAGGACTCAACCAAGTTTGTCAAGGAATCCATATGCAGCTTGCGCACATTACTACAAGTTGTCGATTGCTTCAAGGGTGGAAGATTAATTAATCGTTTTTTTCTCCAAACTTGTCGCTACCCATTGTTTCTTGTGGATACTGTTTAGGCCAGATAGGAAATTGCTAGTACACACTACTCTGTGAACACTACTTTTTTGTCAGCATTGAGAAGAACTTGATAGTCCTAGTCCTGCTGCATGATGCAGAAGCATGCACACTAACTAAAGACGGACGAGGATATTCTTGGTCGCTTTCAGAGAAAAGCACTTGAATTACCTTTGGTCCCGTATGTACGAATGGTGTTTGGAGGAGGAGACTGAACGACGAACTGTACGGGCAGTACACCGACATCGATCTGCTCAAACGAGTTCCAATCTGTCGTCTTAGATGGCTAGGTCAACTAGAGTGAATGGACACCAATGCTCCGGCCCGGACAGTCGTCGATTCCAACAGTGATGGACAACGCGGTAAAGTGCACGCCTCCGTTGGCGCACACTGTTAGAACGGGATCTCAATATTTTCAACGTGCACCACTATATTGAGTGGCATGTTGGTTGAGGCCCAGGTCCACACCGGGCTGTGGCAGACCGAACCGGGATCCCACAGACCAAGGGCTCAACTAACTGCGCCATCGAGCCGTTCGTCTAGGCCATAAATTGGCGCTGCATTTCCTCACGCAAGTAGTGCGTGTCTTATATGGAGACCAAGCGGCAAAGCCAGAAAAGCATTCCGTAGGGCATCTATTGAACAATGAAAGCTTAAGGAAATTAGCGCTAATGAACTATGTGGAAATTTCATGGTAAGCCCTCTCACATGCCACCTCAATACTACATTCTGATCATATCACATTCATACTGACAGAGTGTTACAAACGGTCAATCGGATCATCGTTCCGCTCAATTGAGCTTTCCAGGGAAACGGAAAGGAGCCACTTTCTCTGTCAACAAAAATGGGGACTATTTATGATACCATTCATAGTTATCTTAAATGCTTGACTTCTTCCTGTGATCTCTGGCTACTGTCTTCAGTTACGCAAGCCAACTGGGTTGAAATATTTCATCCATTGGGCTGCTTTGTGGCGACTGAATGACTACCTAACACTGGTTGTGGACTTAAAAACTATGTCGACCACCTCCGACAGACATCAATGAGGGAACCGAAAGCTTTTTTCAGTGGTAATTGGCTCTGCTCTGTCGACATCCACCCTTAATCCAGATGATAAATGTTTTCTATGTGTTTTTCAATGAAAAAAAATGTATGATGTACGAGCCAGCAATTGTTCTTGCCAGCTAAGAAATGGATACCTGGTTCTGTTCTATTCTGCTGAGTAAATCTAGACACACGTACCATCAGCAGCCACCGACAATTACACTCTGTTACACTCAGCCCTTTACAACCCATTTCCCAACCCACCAACTACCGGCAAGAGTCTTACGGAGGATACTGGATACTGGATACTGGACCCGCCCAGGTGCGCCCTCACCATCTGCTATTAATCCCGAACCAATATTCGATGCTCCAAAATCCAGCAGCAATCCCGTATAATCGAATAGTTGCATAATTGAACTCGCCTAGCACATGGGCAACGCATCGGCGACGTGCACGCAACTAGCATCAAATTAGACTTCCAATTTTCACGAGCAATCGATCAGCATCCTGCACACAATGGCCGGCGAACGAGTACGGAGCACGGACTACAGCAATATTTCAATTACCGTTAAATTCGACATTCGGCATAATTACGCTTGATGCAAATCATAACGGCATATTACCCAAAGCCACATTGTTACGCGGCGACGGCGGCGCCGATACGTGGTCCAGTCTCAGAACCTCCGGACTCGAGTCGAACGAAGGACACAGACACTCGTACAGCCGACCATCCCGATAATTACCAGCGACCACCGGCAATTCGAACTCCAGCCCGAGATACTATTCATTTCATCAGAATTATCGAAACCGCATTTTATGAAGATTACATGTGTAGGCGGCGACGGGGCCGGCAGCACCACTCAGCCCCAGCCGGCCGGAAGGGGCTGGGGCAGGAACTCGCTATTCGCTTTGGTTGCGAATAAAACGCCAACCGCCATCGGAGTATCTTCAATTATAACGCAATGGACTGGTCGATGCTGCCGTGCACACGGAATGACACTTGCTTTCAGCGTGTGATCCGCACAATGCCGTGAATGTGTTTTCCAACAAGCAAATGGAATCGACATTTTCAGGGTTGCCAAGCTTGTGGGAAATTTTGTGCGGCAGATTTTGTGTTGGCGAAGGATGTCACTGACAAGAGATGGATGTTGGTGAAGAGTGGACTGATGGTGATTGGCACGATTTGAGAGCTCTAGTGAGTTATGGGAGACTTAACTTCGTGATTATTGGTCTAACTTAGCCCTTCGAGGTCAAGAAGATCTTCAGCCGTGGAGGGACCAATGTTTATATAAAGGGTCTAGTAATCGAGTGTCTAAGTTGAAGAAAGGGACGGGTGCGCTGTTCATTTTGAAGTTGAGGGCTTGGTCCCTGGCTAACTCTAAGTGAAAGCTGACCATTGTGACGTTTATGTAACTCGTTTTTGCCTCAATTGCCCCCCCAGACCCAGTTTAGTCAACTTTTTCATTTCATTTTTTTATTCATTCCAACTTAACATTAATTTTATACATGTTATTACAAAATTCAAGTCCATTAAGATGGAAGTAAAACATTCTGTAACTATGAAAGTTAGTGTTGAATGATATATATAATTATACAATACAATTGTGGGGTAAGTACTACATAATAGGGCGTGAATGGTATACAAATTCTAATAACAAAAATTCCAAATACAACTATTTAGACTGCATAATGTTGACAACAAAAGAGTAGTTAAGAATTTAATGCACACATCGAAAGATAGCATCTATATTCATATAGTCAATATTTAAAAGCCAATGTTTAACTTTTTTTAGCAATGAATGAGAATTATTACTTTGTCTTAATGCAATAGGCAGTTTATTAAAACATCTAGGAGCGGTGACAGTAAAAAAGTTAGCGAATTTGGTTTTGTGTGCGACGGGAACATTTACCATGGCTTGATTATTCTCATTGTTTGAAAGCGCCTCATTGGCTGCTCGATGAGGCCTACCAGACGCGCCAATGTCATCAGCGTATGCTTATAGCTGAAGGACTTCTGGCAGACCCTGGTTTTGAGTTTTCCTGAAGTATTATGACGAAGAGGTGGCCCGTGGCGTTGTGTGTATGTGCGTCGATCCCAACCTCGACGTCGTAGGTTCGATTCCTGCTCTGTGCGACGAAAACAATTTTAACTACCACACCTCTTTCGAGTCACTGACAATGCTCAAAGAGTGTTTCCTGTCTAGAAAAAGCTTCTCAAACTTGGCCGTTCGGAGTCGGCATACAACTGTAGGTCCCTTCCACTCGTGAGAGAACAATAGCACGCACAACACGAGTGGTTGCTGAAAAGCTAGGCCCTGGCCCCCTACGGGCTGTAGCGCCACCCGTATTATATGTATATATATTATTATATTACGAAGAAGTCACATGACAGCGCGTGAGTGCTTTACCGACCTTGATGGAGCAACGACTGTTCCCCATTGCCACCATGCACATATGGACGAGCTTGGAAGCATTGTCCTAGACACTGTGTTGTAGAATCATTGAAATGGACGAGCAGGTGAAGACCATCGATGAGCACTTCTTGTCCGTCGACAGAAATGATTTCTTCAAATTCTCAGTATTGTCTCACCTCGACTTTAGTACCAGTTGTCGATCTTCGTCTCTGAAGGTCAATACGTCCAGTCCATTGAACAATTGTTTAACCATCTGGCAAACATTTCGAACATCATTCCCGCACGGAGTCTTCATCTCGTCGATTGTGTGATTCCCATGCAAGTTTTTTGTTTTGTTCTGAAGCAGGGCTTCGTTCTTTCGATTCTGAAACAAGACCCCCATGCATTGAAACGTTGTCTTGGAGGCTTCCAAATTCGTTACATTAACCGCCTGAACTCATTCTCAATGTATGGGCCTTTCCTTGGTGGTCCAGGTTCTTTGACAGCCGTTTAACGATGGCTCCAATATTTGGGGACTGGTCAACGAACTTGTCAACTCTTGCTGCGATTGTGGCTTGGTCTTGGTCAAGCCGTGGTGTTCTGTTTCGACTATATTGTCCCTAACTATCTGACGGTATGATGTGAGTTGAATTTGTTACTCTGTATTGGGTAAGGTTAGGTTAGGTTGTGGTGGCTGACTGCTTAGAGGGCAGTCACACTGAGGCCCATCACCCGAATTAAGAACTCATAATCCTGGAATCACTAAGTGCGTATAATAAAGAGGTTTAGCTGGCTAATGCTGGTATTCAAACGGAGGCGGCAAAAATGGGATTAGCGGTGAATGAGGGCAACACAAAGTATATGCTGTCATCAAGAAAGGACACACACATCGACGACTCGGTCAGAACGTCACCATAGGCAGCTACAACTTCGAGGTAGTAAAGGACTTCGTCTACCTTGGCTTCCAAGTAAATAGTGCGAACAACATCAGAACCGAGATTAAACGCAGAATAACTCTTGCCAACCGCTGTTTCTTTGGGCTCAAGAGGCAATTGATCATCCCTGTCCTGCTGTATGGCGCGGAAGCTTGGACCATCTCAAGAGCGGATGAAGACGCACTTGGTCTCTTCGAGAGAAAAGTTCTGCGTTCAATCTTTGGTCCTGTTTGAGTTGAAGGTTCCTGGAGAAGAAGATTCAATCACGAATTGTAAGGGCTGTACAGCGACATGAGTCTAGTCAGGCGTCTACGGATTCAACGCCTAAGATGGCTAGGCCATGTTGAGCGCATGGACAATACTGCTCCAGCCCGAAGAGTCTTCAACTCCGAACCAGTGGGACAACGCAATAGAGGACGACCACGAACCCGATGGCGCACTCAAGTGGAGAAGGACCTCAACCAACTTGGAGTGCGAAATTGGAGGCAGCTGGCTAAGGATCGCACCAGCTGGAGAGGAATGTTGACCGAGGCCCAGGTTCACCCCGGACTGTAGCGCCACACGAAGAAGAAGAAGAAGATTGCTTATTTCATTAGTGTGCATCTTAAGAAGATGATAGGTTAAGTCGACTGGCATAGAGAGTGGTTCTCCTTCCAGTGCTAGGGAGGAGGTGGTACCACACCTTGCAAGATCATCGGCCTTGTAATTGCCGAAATGCTTACAAATGTTGCCATTGAGGAATGCTTTTGAGGTAAACATGACACTGTCATGATACTTAATTGCGATCTGGCTGTCTGAAGGGATAGTGATATTGTCTTTGCATACTACATTGTTCTTTAGCCGGGTCAGTGCCTCCAATCTCGCAATGTTTTCTGCTTGTAATACGCTATATCGGTCAGAGAGCTTCTGTCTTTCAAAGGAGAAGAATGCAATTTGTCGTTAGCCTAGAATGATTACGTAACACGCAAGTCTTACACTAAACCTGGTTTAAAGTGTATTCTAAATGGCTAAGGCGTCAAGCCTCGCTGTTGAAGATTAGGATTAGGTACATACACTCATATACAGTTCTGTTCAGAGATGTGTTGAGAGTTTCGGACTCCTGTTGGGGATAGGTGGAAGAGAGATTTATTCTAAACTATTTTCTCTAAGCCAGTTTCCTTTAGGAATCTTAGAATGAGAGATGGTCTTGACTCTTCCCTCTGATAGTAGGTGCTTGAGAAGATATCTCTCATTTGTGGGCTAGTACTTCATAAAGGACCAGTACATGCTCTCGAGTTTCACTAGATTCTAAACATGATCTGCAGAGAACTCCTTCTGATAACTCTTCCTCCAGGTACACCCTGAGTGTGCAGTGATCTGTTGGGATACGGAGGTGGTCCTGTTCATCTTGATGTATGCCTTTGCAAAAAAAGTGTCTTGGCCTGTTCCATGAGCCATGAGCGTTGTATCAAAATGTCTGCCCAGTTCCTTCGACGACCCCTAAAGGCACCGATGCTCCTTTCCTCACTAGAGAGTCGGCCATTTCATTGCCTTCTATTCTTTTATGGCCTCACAGAAGCTTGGAATTGTCGATGTAACAGTTTAGTGCCAAGATAGTGTTCGGAATCTCCGACTTATGTATTCCTATGCCGCAGTTTATATTTTTCCTTCTTCAGTTCTTGATTCATCTGTAAACCATTTTACTTGCTCAATCCGCCGGGTATGGATTCATTGCTCCAGGTCTGAGCTGGAGAGATTTATGATGCTTAGCTTAATGGAGAGTTTTGTTTTTTTGTCCCGTCTGCGAGGAAGGCGGATGGAGGAGAAGACACAACCGCGAATTCGGATGTGGATGTAGTCCGCAAGAAAAAATCCTTCGATTACACCGGCTCGGCCATATCGAACGAGTGGGCAACAACGGTCCAGTAAATAGGGTTTTTGAATCCCAGCATCCTGGTTCGAGACGGAGAGGAAGACCGAAAATCCGGTACAGGGACCAAGTCATCGCGCATATAAGACAGCTTGGTCTTGATGACTGGCAGCAGCGTGCCTAGGACCGTCACCGATGGAAGGCAGCGATTGCTCAGGCTCAGACCCTTTATGGGTCGTCTACCTGATAAGCAAGTAAGTAGGTGATGGCAATATATAGAATTTCTCAATCGCGTCATGCTGGGAATGGCCAAGAGTGGTCGTTTTTTGACTTGTGCCTCTGTGTGTCAAATTTTCCCCATTCTCCTGATTTTTTTGCTTCTATGATACAACCTGCAACCACTACGTGCGGAGGAGTCGGCTCCAATAGCACCTACTTGTCAAGTTCCATGGCCCCCGTAATACAGAGCCATGCAGTGTCTTTCTTGTAGGAATGAGGTTGGTTTTATTGCATACTATTGAACCATCTCTAATTGTTGATCTAATAAGCGCAACATACATCCAGGATGTGCCTGCTGGTCCTGGTTACATACCTCTTCTGTGTGCTTTCTCCAGATGAGTTTGCCAGATTACTCCTAAATGTTGTTGCATCGCCACTGGCGGCAGTGTTGTACACGAGAGGCTTTTGTCGCTTCAGTATTTGTTTTCTAGTAAAAGGTATTGCGGTGGCTTTTGCCGGGTTTTATGCCCCTACCTGTCATTCAACAACCTTTGCCTTTTACTAAAAAAACAGTCAATCTGACGACTGTCACATAACTCCCACGAGTCACTTTTCAACCACTTCAACAGTCGCACTCTGGCAACAATGCATCCCAAGCGCTGGCCATTTGCCTCGCCTCGCCTGTGTTCTGTGGTTCAGCTCTCGGTTGTGTTGGGCGTTACGTTCGCAATGGGCTGGACTGCGGAAGTGCTGTGCTGGATGCTGCATACAGATGATTCTTAATATTGCTCCGAATTCCTGTCAATACTATTATGCGGCGTGGCAATGGCCAGGCCAGTGCATGTGCATATGACGGTCGGCTCGGCTCGGTACAGCCGACCACCTGCCACAGTGCCAAGGTGATGATGTGTGTAATTCAGTGTGCGGGCACATCTGACAGCACACTCCCATGAAGATGCTGTATTTGCAGCTATTTCACTTGAGACTGGCCATCACCGTTGCCTCTGGGCCCAGCAACGAGGATGTATTGTATCCCGACGGTACCATTAATTTGATTATCGTTTGTGCGTCGCAAATACAAATTAGGTCCCTGTGGACACGGATAATTAAATGTCGGTGTGTGCACTGACAAGGTGCGGGTCTTGTAAACAGCTTCAGTAATTTGGAAGCACGAGATTCTGTTTACCTGCGGTTCGACTGACGGTCTTTGGAACGAGGTAATTGTGGCTGAGGTCTAATGTGGAGCTATGAGGGTCGTTTAGAATGATGTGGAGTGATTTGCTGTAAGGGGTGGTGTCGGGTTGTTGTGGGTATTTACGCTTAGTCTTTGCTGGGTGAGTCAACAAGCGGCAAAACATCATTTCGGAATACATCAAGGGTGTTCTGTGAACTCTGTCTTCCGGGAGCCTTGAGTGTTTGAGAAGCCAAAAGTTGGGTGGTTTGTGGTTCCAAATCCGGCGTAAGATGATTTGTCATAAATGCGGCGTAAGATACAAGACCTAATCAACCTTATCGCATTGAGCAGAAGGATGGTGCTGGCTTGGGATTGGAGAGGTGTTGGTAGGTAGTTTGAAGTTGTGATCAGACTGTGTGGAGGAATGCATGCAAATTGCCAACCGAACCCTGCAGGGGAGTGTTCTTGGTCCTAATTCTTTCCTTTCCAGACCAGAAAGCCATTATCCTCACGTTGTGTAGCAGTTCAACAAAACGTTTCGTCGTAGCAAGCAATTTGCCTGCCCCGTCGTCTGACGAAGATCGTAGTCTTTTAAGCTCCACGTTCTACTGCGGATCATGATACTTCAATTTACAAGGGTGGCCTTCTGACCGCTTACAATCGAGAGCTCTACTGGTGAACTAAAACATTAAATTTGTCTCAACAGACCCTCATCATCAAGCTGCCTCTTCACGAAAAATTATCCACCTAGCCTTTCATCAGCCACCCATCATACGAAGACGAACAACCTCATCCAACAAAGTGATTACCTGTCACAAATAAGATCCAAATTAACTCAAACATACGAACACACTGTAAGTAAGTCACTGTCGCACCTCATTAAGATCTAGGAACTCGTCTTCGTCCTCATTTGTCAGGTGCGTTGGGAGGAGTATTCACCGCGGATGGGGGAGTTCCTTGTTAAAACACGTCGCCTTAAAAATAGGCGAACAAAAGAACTCGTGTAAAAGAGGACTGAAGCACGACATAATCCGGAAGACAATGAAAATCAAGTGTGCGACAGGACCGCGAGACGAAAACAATCCTTTCGGTTGCGTTGTTTCGGCACTGACTTAAATGGGATCCGAAAGGCTTTCTTGTTTGCGAAGCGAACGTCCTGGTTTTATGCCCGAAAGAAGGGAGCTCAGGCTGATGACAAATTGCTTAAGAATGTGATGGGTTTTCATGAGGGGTGACAAATGAATCGAATTAAGTCAAAGCACGATGGGAAATGTCATAGACTGTGAAGGTAAACTGAGGCAACGGACTCCGGTCCAGTAGAGCTATCTGTGTTAGCAATAGAATAGCGACTGTGTGCGCTCAGATAGTGGTCACACAAGAACTGAAACCGGACGACCATGGATGATGGCGAGAGATCCCTAATTGTGAGTTGGGAATATGGCCGAAGATCAAGCAGTAGTCGTCGCGGATACGGCCCATTTTTTGACTCAACGTGTCACAGACAATCCTCAAGTATTGGACCAAGGATCAGTACATCCACAAATTAATTTTTTGTTTGTTTTGTTCACATCACAGTGGTGGAGGGCATGGATTTGGGTTTTTGTGCGTCAACTTGAAGTAGAAACTAGACTCTGTCCATGGACAGGCTGTAGCGCCATTCATATTATTATCATTATTATTACATGGCTGCGTAATCGGCAACAATTTATTAAGCTCATCTAAATTTCAAAGAAATACAGACTTTTATAGTCGAATAAGATGGAGCAAGAGTTATGAGGGAGGAGTTTGGCGACATGGTTATCTCACGGTGAGTCTTCGTCAACTGGTCGCCGCTAAAGTGACCTCACACAAAATATTCTCCGAAGCTAGCTGTGGGCCTGTGTCGAAGACTTCTTCGCATTTGAACTTCGATGATAGATTACATTCAGATATCTCTACAGCATTGAACTTTCGAATGACCGACAGCCATGTTGTGTCCACTCATCAGATCAATTGAACACAAAGGATCCATACAAAGAATAGCTCTCCTCGTTGATAGCCCATTAAAGCTTAACGAATAAATAATGTCGCCGCGAGGAGATAGCTTCTAACTTGTATAGAAGAAAGATTATAGGTAACCGCTGTTTGGATTCACTGGCATGGACAAATTTCCAAGTTGAAGAATTCCGCATAAATCAAGGAAAACCTGACCGCTATAAAATATTGATCCGACCTAGAATCACAAGAAGAGTGACCCCTTTGACTGCGCCAACTAGATGATGATCGAGATGCAGATCGACACCCACCACCTATTTGTCTATTTCAAGGCAGCGTGTGACAGCTTGCGTAGAGCCGAGCTATACAGCGCAATGTCTGATCTTGACATTCCTGCCAAACTCGCCAGGCTATGCAGGATGACGATGGAGAACTCTCGCTGCTCCATCAAGGTCGGTAACGAACTCACCAAGACCTTCAATGTAAAAAAATGTTTTAGGCAAGGCGACACGCGCTCATGTGGCTTCTTCAACATCATACCTGAGAAGATAGTGCGCAACTCATACGTGAACATCCGACGCACGGTCTTCCAAAAGTCCGTTCAACTGCTTGCTTACGCGGACGACATTGACGTGATTGGACGAATACAGCGAGCCGTGATTGGACGAATACAGGCGTTTGCTGCCATTGAAGCGGAAGAGGCTTAAATGGGTCTGGCGGTGAATGACGGCAAAACGAAGTATATGCTGGCCTCAAAAAAGGACATACAACATCGACGTCTTGGACAGAGCGTCACAATGGGCAGCTATAACTTCGATGTAGGCAATGACTTCATTTACCTCGGCTCCGGAGCAAATTGTACCAATAACACAAGTATTGAGATCAAGCGTAGGATAAGTCTTGCCAATCGCTGCTTCTTTGGGCTCAAAAGGCAATTGAGTAACGGAGCCATCTCTCGAAACACCAAGTTGACTTTGTATAAAACTCTGATCATCACAGTCCTGCTCTATGGCGCGGAGATATGGACGTTATTGAAAGCGGATGAGAAGCTCTTGGTTGTTTTGAGACAAAAGTTCCGCGTCTGATCTTTGGTCCAGTTTGCTTTGATGGCGTCTGGAAGAGAAGATTCAAGCACGACCTGTACGGGCTGTACAGTGGCATGAACCTAGTTAAGTGTCTTCAGATCCAGCGATTAAGATGGCTAAGTCATGTAGAGCGGATGGATACCACAGCTCCGGATCAGCGAACTTTGTTTGCGCAGCTGGAGGCAGATGGCGAAAGATCCTGAAGCTGAAGATGCATATAGGTTGAGGCCCCCGTCCACCCCGGAATGTAGAGCCAATCAATGAAGAGGACCTAGAATCTCGGACAAGAAAAACCGCTGTCATCGTGCGGCGCTTTCCGTTTGAGATAACGCAATCGAACAAAGCACTCCACACAACTCACTGTCCCGCAACTAAAAACACCTTAACTCATTTTCTGAGCATCTGCCCAACACTGGCTAAAGTCCGATACTGAACACTAGTCAATCCCGTTTTCGAAACACTCGGCAAAATATCCAATAAAAGCATGAATGAACTTTTTAAACTCCCCCCGAAAATAAACAACACGCATCTGTGGCATCTGAACGACTCAGAGTGCTAATTGGATTCTCCTAAAACTTCGACCACAATTATTTTTCTTCTACTAGCGCTGCGGTACGGGTTAAGCGTGGATCTCCAAATGGCTTCTCCAACTGGCACTATCTAGGGCTACCTGTCCCGAATTTCGAACGACAAATTTGTTGTGATACTTCTTCACTTTCCTTCCGAATGTATCATCTGGCAAAGAGTGCAGTAAGCCCCTTAAAAGGCTCAGTTTCATTATCTGTATGCACGCCTCATTATAACGTCCAGAACTGTTAGTACAAGCAAACTATTCAATATATGCGAAAAAGTTTCCATGGGGAAACATAAGCGAGAACATCAGCGTTTTCGTTGATACTTGATTACTTAGACTGCTCGAACACACGCTAATTTTGACAGCAAGCTTTTCCATCTTCACGAAAACCACTCAAATAAAAAGCATCCCAAATGAAAATTAAAACTTGCCGCAACAAAACCACAAGCTGATGCTGTGTCTGACCTTGAGCAACAGGATACTGTTGATATATTCACCCAGCCGAATGTATCATTTTCGTGGCCTTTAAGCGACATCCGACAGGAATATTACTGAAATGAAATACAATTCTGGGTATCCCAGGTTATCGTTTGTCATCCAAAATGAATACAAAGCCAGCTTAATTCACGTTTTAATAGGCTCGCATTAATTTAAGTAAATAAACAGGCGACGGAAATTCTAAAAATAATTTCAATGTCAGGCTTATTCCAGTCCACTGGAACATGTGCCTCCTTCCATGATGGCATTGTTCCCACGGCGATAATGCCCCGCAATCGACATCAAAACAGACATAAATCAGACAAACATTATGCTCTGATTGTGAATAGAAAAGGCGTTACGTGGGCACTTGCGGAGATTCATTTCGACGCGGGGTGTCGACATTTAAATGAATCCATTATAAATACAATCGCTCGACGCTTATTTAACAGATTTAAGATGACCAACTGAGAGTTCGTTAAGAAAAGGGAACTGATTTGACAGGAATAATGTGTGTCCTGGAAAGGATTCCTGCCTCATTTATTCATTGCAATACAGAAGTTCAAGTTTCGCTGAAAACCATATTTTTACTAAGAGCCCCCACTACCATTATGCCGGGAATGGGGTGTCGAATATTCGTCCAAAATGGTTTAATTATAAGCGCAGATTAAGGACATGATGTAGTCTCAGCGAAAATAATCGATTTCTGACAGAGTCAACACTCAAGTTCGCGGTGAGATGATCTGGTCGTCAAATGTCTCCTTCACAACTTTGAGCGTTACGTTGAAAGAATGGTATGTAAAGCCGTCGTGTTGTCGAGTTGGTCACAGAAAGTCAGTGAACGTCGGTCTATATCTGAGACAACCGACGACAACTGCCAAAGTCTAGCTTATTCAGCAAGTCGACGTACAGAACCATAAGGCAACCACACCCACAAACTTTATTGATGCATTGATGCTCGGTCGAACACTTGGGGATTGTGTTCAGAACCAATAGCTGCAATTACACTTGACGACAAAGCCGTTTAGTCAAGAAAAGCCTCCGTGAATACGACTGTTTGACCAAAATCCCGGCCAACTTCCCATCGCACAATTAACGAACTTACGACATCGTCCCTGATCGTCCGCCTTCAAATTGTGCGTTTGTATAATCTGACATGGATGTAGACACAAACACGTCCTTGAAGTCCAGGTTCTCTCTCTGGCGACGCCCACTTCAGTTGTTCGGGGCTGAATCGCATTTCTTCTCCGATACACTACGTCGTCAATATTTTCTTCATTTCGCACCAATCTGTGTTTGGTGGGTGGCTCGAAAGGAGTTTACTCAGTGGAAGTTTCCGTCATTACCCCATGATGACATCAGCGCAGACATCAACAGAGGCGTTGGGAGTTTCAGCTGCAATAACCTCTTCAGCCCAGCTGTCGGTTCCTTCAACTGAATAATCAGCAGCATCCTCAACCTTAGCAAGCAAGATTTCCTTGGCTGCTGCTTCCTACTTTTCGTTTTCGTCAAGACCACGGTAGAAAAACAGATAAACAACGACAGCCCAGTCAGCGATGGGGGATGGTCTCGCACAAAAGGCTTCACGTGCGAAGAACCACCACGTCAAAGCAATTGAATGAAGAGACTTAGGTTAGGTTAGGTTATTGGGCTGTTGGCGGGATTGCCAGCACGCCCATTGTTGGTCCATTGTGATACCTATTGCTTTTAATTCGATCCCAATGGTCATTGGTACAGATTTTAAAACCTGATAAAATCATATTAACTTTGCTTTCACTGGGATTCAAACTGGGTACCCTATAACCAAGGGCAGGCACTCAACCAACTTCGCCATCTAGCCGAGATAGCTTGGTGTTGCATGGGGTTGCAATATCAATTTAATACAATGGACTTGGTATTGGTCAAGGCAAAAGCAGAAATGTTCACGTACGAAGCTTCAATAATGAGTCAAAGGATCAGTGACAACCAACAAACGTGGCATGGGTTTGATTGGTGAATCTACCTGGGTCTAAGCTTCCGGCGATTGGAGAATCGGTGTACTTGGCGAAATACAGTACGGCACGCTGAGCAAGGGGACGAGATGAAATGACGTAGACATCTTGGGGATATTCAATGGCGAGAATATAAAGGGCAGTCAGTATCAGTTTCTCAAGGGTTTTGTCCAAATTAATGACGTTAACACAATCGGGGCGACGCTTGATAACATAATGATCCATTTGGAAGGTCACCGACCTCACGATGAATGACGAGAGAAGCCGAAATTAAATTGCAAATTGATGTAAGATGAAAGGATGTACTTCATTTTTAACCCAAGAAGTTCAAATCGATACTCACCATCTGTTCGTCCATTTCAAGACACCGAGCTACACAATACCATTCCTGCCAAACTCGTCAGGCTGTGCAGGATGACTATGAAGAACTCTCGCTGCTCCATCAAGGTCGGTAACGAACTCACCGAGACCTTCGGTGTCAAAAAAGGTTTTAGACAAGGCGACACGCGCTCATGTGGCTTCTTCAACATCATACCTGAGAAGATCGTGCGCAACTCATACGTGAACATCCGACGCACGGTCTTCCAAAAGTCCGTTCAACTGCTTGCTTACACGGACGACATTGACGTCATTGGACGAATACAGCGAGCAGTGATTGGACAAATACAGGCGTTTGCTGCCATTGAAGCGGAAGAGGCTTAAATGGGTTTGGGGGTGAATGACGGCAAAACGAAGTATATGCTGGCCTCAAAAAAGGACATACAACATCGACGTCTTGGACAGAGCGTCACAATGGGCAGCTATAACTTCGATGTAGTCAATGACTTCATTTACCTCGGCTCCGGAGTAAATTGTACCAATAACATCAGTACCGAGATCAAGCGTAGGATAAATCTTGCCAACCGCTGTTTCTTCGCGCTCAAGAGGCATTTGAGTAACAGAACCCTCTATCGAATAACCAAGTTGACTCTATACAAGACACTGATCATCCCAGTCCTTTGATGAGACCTTTGGTTTGACGGGTTCTGGAGGAGAGCATTCAACCACGAATTGTACGGCGACATGAGCCTAGTTAGGCGTCTTCGGGTCCAACGCTTAAGATGGCTGGGTGATGTAGAGCGTATGGACAACTCAGCTTCGGCCCGAAGAATCTTCGACTCCGAACGTGTGGGGCAACGCAACAGAAGACGACCCCCGTTTAAGGTGGCGCACACAAGTGAAGAAGGACCCTAAGCAACTTGGTGTGCGAAACTGGAGACAGCTAGCCAGAGACCAAGCTATTTGGAGATGCTTGTTGATTGAGGACCAGGTCCACTCAGGACTGTAGCGCCACACAAAGAAGAAGAAGAAGTTATTTTGGCAGAAGCAGCCCCTGGAGAGGCACTGCCGGGAAGTTGTAGCTCTGAGAACGGAACTCTCCTACGGATTCAACCATCACACCACGGCTCCATAACATCGCTGCTCCCACTAATCGTGTACTCGCGGCACTGAGTACCAGTTTTTCATCCAAAGCGTGGATTGTCTGCGTGTCGATGACGTTCTGCTTCCATACTTCAGACGACAGCACACAGTACGCCTTGGGATGGAAGCGTGGTATCATTTTGGCCACGTCTAAACAGAGTTCCCTACTGCTATCCTTCCCGCATGAGATATTTTCCCTTCTAACCAATTTCAGTTCAACATGGACTCCAACTAATGTGTTCCTGCGCACCCTCCATGAGGCACAACCACCTGAACACACTCCGACAAGCAGAGCGCCCTAAACTCAGACAACTCATTCAACTTCCAAAACATGCAAAGCAGTCAAAAAATACAAGCCGAACTAAAAGCGATTTAACTCTCGACATTCCGAGCGGTCAGCGAGTCGTTTAGAGTTGAATTCAATTTCGGAAATCCGGGCAATCCGTCTCAATTTCTCAACACGGACCATAAACTCTGCTCAGCGCGCTGTTTGACTAGCTTGCGAACGTTCCACCCCCGCCAAGAGTTTGCTCGAAGTTATCTCCCCAACGCCCGCTCCATTAACCGTCCAAAGATAGTATTTTCCCAAGAACATAGAAAAGTTCGGAACTCTCCAAATTAATACATCACCAGATGTAGCTGCAGGCGGAGGGGTGTCATTCTTCACGACTTTGCGCTCGCTTTGTTCCCAGCACTGTACCTCAGGTGCGTTCTAATTTCTAAAGTTTGTCCCTTTATTGCAGTCATTCCTTATCCGGCGGAACAAACGAGATTCACACCTTTTTTTGCTCCTTCGGCTGCTCGCCAAGGACCCGAGGAATGCAAACTCATTCACAATGAGCCAGCGCAAAAGGAGCGGCAAAACGGGGAGAAATGGGGGAAAAAAGCGAAAAAGACGTTTCGCTGCGCTCCCCACTGCCCCACGTGCCGGCATGCTGTCAGAGTTATTGTTTATCTACACCGACGTGGAATGCAAACAACGCCATTCATAATGGGGAACGATCTAGATTCTGAGGAATTTCACAAAAACACGAATGAACATCAAGGAGCAACACAATTATCCGAGCAACGCTGTCAAAGTGCACCAGAGTGGCAGAAGGAGCACTCAGTTCAACCACCACCAGCACCATCGGCAGCACCGGCAGCTGCATGCCACCAAAGCAAGGATAGCATCTCTCGCCGATGGAAGTGTGCTTATTGGAATTGGGCTTGCTCCAGACCACTGCAGCCGTCGGTAGATGCTGCCCCCCGATAACCCAGACTCCGGCGGGACGGTGGACTCGCCGCAGCAGCAGTCGTGAATAAATTATGTTGTCTCATCCTTGTTTTTTATTTGCCCCTGGTTCCCACAACAATTTGGGGTCTGCTTAACCTACGATTATCTTTGGAGAGGGCAAGCAAAAAAACACAGAAAACAGAAAACCGAGGAGTGCAAGATGGAAACAAGCGCACAATTAACTGTGTTATGCTAACAGAGCAGCTCAAGGGAGCGGGACTGCAACTGCCACCCGGTACCTGTCACACACTCTCTCTCTCTCCGCGTCTGAAAGCAACTCAAACAGAAGTGAAATATAATATCCTTGACATCCTTAAATTGATTAACTTTGTCTGCCGCCCGGGCAGCTGTGCATGCCCACTCTCGGCCCGTGTCGGATAAACTTATTCCATTATTCAGGATTAATTACGGAGAGCTAATGTTCCCTGCCAGCTCTAATTGAACTAAATTTCTCGCATACATTTCCCTTCAAACGTGCACTGCATTCCGCATTAACTGAGTCCTGTCTACGGATTGACACAGCGTTCGCATACGTTGGCGTCATGCAGTCGTGTCAGCCTCGGGACAGAGGAGTGTGTTTGGTAGTTTTTGTCACTTACCCCGGCATGCTGCAGCTGGTACATCATTTTTGGGGAGTTTTTTGAGAAATTATCTCTCATCCAAGTAAAGTCCAAATTTTATTTCTAAATACTGGCAGGCAATGCATACTGGTCGAGGTGTGATGGGGGCCGTTTGGTCGCTTGAGCCAGTCTGAGGGGTCAGGGACACAAAGCGAAACGCGATATCGTTGAAAACGTTCATTTTTTTTATTTATTTGATTGTAGACAAATTGACAGGGGTTTTGAACGGCAGCAGAAGCACAGTCACTGATATAATTGTTCTACAAATTCACCCACGTAATCGATCACCGGGCTGTAACTAAATAAACGGCGCCCAGGTAGTAATGATAGGCTTTATTCCGATTGTTGCTGACAAAGTTACAGGGAACAAACAAGTAGACATTTTTCACATGCTTAACAGCAAAAATTTACATCTTTTCAACATTTTCCGACTCATTACAGCTCCTGAGACCTCTAAGTCACTTTCGTATATTCTTCTTCTTTGTGTGGCGCCACAGTCCTGAGTGGACCTGGTCCTCAATCAACAAGCATCTCCAAATAGCTTGGTCTCTGGCTAGCTGTCTCCAGTTTCGCACACCAAGTTGCTTGGGGTTCTTCTCCACTTGTGTGCGCCACCTTAAACGGGGGCGTTTTCTGTTGCGTTGCCCCACACGTTCGTAGTCGAAGATTCTTCGGGCCGGAGCTGAGCTGCCCATACGCTTTACATGCCACCGTAGGCGTTGGACCCGAAGTCGCCTAACTAGGCTCATGTCGCCGTACAGCCCGTACAATTCGTGGTTGAATGCTCTCCTCCAGAACCCGTCAAACCAAAGGTTGCACGCAGAACTTTTCTCTCAAAGAGACCAAGGACTTCTTCGTCCGCTTTCGAGATTGTCCATGCCTCCGCACCGTATAGCAGGACTGGGATGATCAGTGCCTTGTATAGAGTCAACTTGGTTATTCGATAGAGGGTTCTATTACTCAACTGCCTCTTGAGCGCGAAGAAACAGCGGTTGGCAATATTTATCCTACGCTTGATCTCGGTACTGATGTTATTTGTACAATTTGCTCCGGAGCCGAGGTAAGTGAAGTCCTTGACTGCCTCGAAGTTATAGCTGCCCATTGTGACGCTCTGTCCAAGACGTCGATGTTGTATGTCCTTTTTTGAGGACAGCATATACTTCGTTTTGCCGTCATTCACCGGCAGACCCATTTAAACCGCTTCCGTCTCAATGTTAGCAAAAGCCTCACTGACGGCTCGCTGAGTTCTGCCAATCACGTCAATGTCATTGAACTAACTTCTGGAAGATCGTGCCTCTAGTGTGAGCGTGTGAGTTTCGCACGATCTTCTCAAGTATGATGTTAAAGAAGTCACATGACAGCGTGTCGCCTTGCCTAAAACCTTTTTTGACATTGAAGGTCTCGGTGAGTTCGTTACCGACCTTGATGGAGCAGCGAGATTTCTCCATCGTTATCCTGCGCAGCCGGACGAGTTTCGGAGGAATGTCAAGACTAGACATGGCGTTGTATAGCTCGTCTCTATGCGAACAGATGGTGAGTGTCGATTTGCATTTTTTGGGCCTTTTCCAGGATCTGCCGTAGTGTGAAGATTTGGTCTGTTGTGGACTTTCCTGGCCTGAAGCCACACTGATATGGACCTTTCAGATTATTAATGAACGGCTTCAGGCGGGTACACAAAACGGCAGAGAATATCTTATACGCGATGTTAAGAAGACTGATGCCTCGATAGTTGGCGCAGTTGAAGGGGTCTCCTTTCTTGTGTATCGGGCAAACGATACTGAGATTCCACTTGTCGGGCATGATCAGACCAGAATTTCGAAGCGTTGACAAGCGGCATATGCAGGCACAGGCGTCTGCACTTAGTCTCTGTCAATGAACTCCTACTCTCACCTCCCCGTGGTGAAATCCGGGAGCCTTCGACTGAAGGTGGGGTACCCAACCCCTGTGGGACGTCATTGGCGGCTGCAAAGGAGAGAGGGGGAGAGTGGATGAGTCTGTATTAGGGCTCATCTTCTTTACGGATGGCGGCGGAGGAGCTAATCATCAGATTAGCCAACGGCGACATCCAGAGCTACCTGGTACACCTCCTTTTAGAAATACTCTGACATATTCGGAGCTCAGATCTTAAAGGTTGCCTTCAAGGTCCCTATCATATAGGGTCAACGGCGGCACTCACAACCTCAGCGAAGTTGCCCATACCGGAGTCATCCGGACCCTTCGCCCAAGGATAAAATAAATGGGCCTGGCCTCCCAGTTGGGGGTTGTGCGTGGGGTGACCACGTAAAAAACATGCTCAGAGACGACCAATTTCCTCCGATTCTGACCAAAATAACTATTTAGTGAAAATACAACGACGGAAACATTGAAGGGTGAAGACTAACAAAAGTCGCTCGAACGTATGCTTTATCATCAGAGCTCTTCAAGATCGATGGCGTTGTTGATACAGAAGCATGCGCCATCACTGCAGTCGCAGTTCCACGTGCTTCAACCACAAAAAATCTGAACCTGTCCCTTGTAAAAATTGTAGACTAACAAAAGTATGTGTATGTGCTCAACTTGTCGCCTATGAGAGCCTGCCCAGCTTATGGAACCGAACGTGACTGTCTAAAACCGCAAAAATCTGCACGACGTGAGTAAACATAGTATACCCCTAACTGACTGCCTTCGTTCGTCGAGTTATGCGCCGTTACTGTTCAATTGTCGCAGTTTGTCATGGAGAGTGAATACATGTGTCCTCCGCCAGCACAGCACCACATGCTGCATGCATCTATCCCAACATAAATCGCATGCACGGCAGTTGCACGACAAACTTTCTATCCACTCGCTTCCATTCAACTGCAAAACATAACCACGTCCCGGAACATTAAGAAGTTTTCAAAATCAATCCGAATAACAATTTAGAAAAATTCAATTAAACACAAAGCACCGCAAAACCCTATTACCCCCACCGCGGCCTGCATTTCCGGCATTTCCGGCATGCCCTTGCAGCCACAGTCGTGCTTCCGCACCGCCAAGCGAGTGCGCCCTTCCCACGTCGTCCCAGTCGGCTTCAATATCAAATTAAACAAACCATCTGCGTTTTATGGTCACGCTAAGTTCACTGCCGTTGGCAACTTTTCGGCAGCGCTTCTCGATAGGTTGGTCCCGCCACAAGCCGGCATAAGCTGCAACCGTTACATATTGACAATCGACGGTAGCTGCCGCCATGTAACAAGCGAACGACACGTTCTGCCGTTTCTCCCGTTCCAGCAGCGCGGCAACCGCCACAACCACCGATGCACGCTTCATTCCGAAAACTATTTGCGGAACTCAGGAATTTATATTGGCCATTTATCGTTTGCGGGTGCACGTCCGTTTGTGCGGCCGCGGGTGCGTCTATCGGTGTGGAATTTAATCATGGATCTATAAACTTAGAGGACATTCCACGAATTAGTGCGGCAACACTGACGGGGCGCGGCGCGGCCCGCCCCCTTGTGTGTCAGCAAATTTGGCTGCGATTTTCATTAATTAGACGGCCTTGTTGGATTTATATTGCATTCTTTGTGTGTAACGGTGTGGGAAACACTTAAATGCCAGTTTGTTGCAGACTGAGTATCTAACTAAAGTGAAGTGCCACCGCCGCGCCGTGCCGTTGGGTGGGTGAGTTGTTTTACAAATGCAGTGCTTTATGTTCTGGAAATGGATTCAGTGGGCCAAATGGGGTTTAGACGGCCAACTGAAGAGGTTTAAAGCGGAAACCATGAGTTCGCCACAGTGGACAGTTCGGGGAAATGCACTGAATTGCGGGCGGTATTTCAGCTGAGCAGCATGAAGGAATTGCGTCTGAAATTTAGCGGAGAGTGGTGAATTTATTGTGCTTTCCTCCGCAACTAGACCAAAATAATGTTTTGTCGGGTCGGGGGGTATTTTTCTGTTGCCTTGGAAGAAATTGAAATTATTTTTGAAGTGGCTTGGAGAGCAAGTGGATTCGTGGGTGGAGCTGTGGTGGACACTGCCTTTCTCAGATTTTGTGATATGACAGATTTGGGTAATTAGCCAGCTACTTGAGGATGCTGGGCAACGTACGTGGGCAGAGAAATGCGGCTTCAACGCGATTGATTCAGCAACAAATAGACACAGCTCTACCAGAAAGGAAGAGAACTAATTGAACTAATTGAACTAAATGAACTAATTGGGCGGGTTTTTCTTTGTTTATTGGGGAATGTGTACAGACGATGAACTGTCTGATCGGATACAACTATGTCGTCGATCGCTACAGAAACTTTAGCCGTCTCTATTTCCATGCCGCCATTCCACAAACGGCACCAAACGGCAAGATCGGTTGTAGACATAGTCGTTGACACGTAAATGGACTTCATTCGGGAATAAACATTTTTGGCTCAATGTACGGATGGCCGCCCAACATATCTAGCCGCCAAGCAACGAACAAGATATTGTAATGGAAGATCTCGCCTTCGATAGCATGCCCAGCTGAGAAAACAATAACTCATCTACGACACTTCTTCGCATTATTTTTAGGGTGATACCCAACTGCTCTCTTCAGTGATCACGATCTTTTGCTCTTTGTCGCAACAGAGACAAATGTAGATTTATGCACCAACAGTGTTTCTTTTACTAAGATCTAGGAAGACCCCTCACATCTAGGAAGACCCCTCACATCTGGTGGGGGGAAGTCGAGTAAACACAATTAGTTGTCTTTTTGAACAGACTTTATTTTTGCGTTTGCACGCCTTAAATACTATTGACTTGCTAATTCTACAATAATTCTAAAAACAAACCTATTGCTTCTTTTGCAGGAATTTTGACTGAAAGACGAGACTGACATGCGTCCAAAAACGAGACGAGGTGACCGAACCCGGCTGACAGAGTGTGCTGTTTCTGCTGTACGTGCATGTGTCATCGCTTTGGGGTCATGTTTTCGAATCACAACACGATCTCTCTCAGCTGTCTCCGGTTTCACCCACCAAGTTGAATGAGGTCCCCTTCGATTTGCGTGCGCCATATTGAGCGTTGTCCCACAGGCTCAGAGTCAAAGATTCTAGCAATGGATCCGTAGTCAAGTCGATGTTCAGTTTGCGCTTGTTATATCTATCCACCCAGTATAGATATTTTAAAAGATGATTCATCGCGCAGTTTTGTTTGTGATGTAAAATAAAATAAATGGATTTGAAGGTGAACAACAATTCCTGGCATTTACTTTTTGAAATTGATATCATGTTAATATTGGCTTCGTCTAAGGTGGTCCATGTGGAAGGTCCAATTTTGGGTGACTAATTCAAGCATAGCGACTGGAATCTAGCGGATAACACGAGTAATGTTGGCTTCTAAGACGTCAATCCTAACTGACTTACAAATGTCCAGATAAAGGTGTTCAAAGGTGTGATATATAACGATGTAGGCGGCCAATTAACCTAAGCAAACGTGAAGTTGAGTACTCACCAAAATGATTTCTTAACAAGTTCATTGTTTCACGCGCTGTAAAGCTTGTATCGCCGTCTTATTGAAACCAGAGCTCGTGAAGACCTCTTGGGCCGAGATTCTCATGAACAATACGCCATATACGAATCGATTCGTCAACGTCTTTGCTTACACTCTCAGCTACGGCTTCTATAGTTTATTTACTACGTACTGAACGTGGTGTATCCAATCGAGTACCATCCACTACTGTATACTGGGACTGGTCGATTAAGGGCATCGTAAGATCCTCGGATCGCACGAAAAACATTTATCACACAACGAATAAATTTTGGCAGCCAAGAATGATTCAAACCAATTCTTGATATTCTGCTCTGACTCACTCACTCCGCATGAATTAAGTTATAGACCTAAGAATAGAGTTGAGCAATGTAGAGAAATTTCTAAAGAAGGTTAACCAAATCCAATACCACGCTGGAGCATCTAGGAGAGCCATGGCAGATCCGAATCATGCGGTTGACAGATGACAGATCACACACACAGTCGGTTTGAGGGGAAGCAGGCTTCAGTCGACACAGTACCGTATTGCTGTTACTAGACAAAAACTTATTAGTCGGTATGTGTGCAAATATTTGAACTTCAAACTTAGTTCCGCTCACAAATGTGCTGTAACATAAATATCTATTATTACTGAACCCGTCGGCCAGTATAATTTAAAATATAATTACTATTGAATCGATTGCTTCGACTAATCAAAATCCATCCATCCATCGCAACAACAGCGCATCTAGTGTAGATTCGCACTTCACGTTGCAGTGCGCATAGTGGTGTGGTGCTTCCTCACATTTTTCAGAAATCCACCGACGTCATCATCAATCGTCGTATCGAAACTATATTTTCACCCCGATAACAGAAACATTCCCTCGAAAAACCACTTGCTTTAGACAAACTGAACCATATCCCTCCTCGTGTAGTATCAATAATTCAATAATTCACAATAATTCACAATAATGTGTTCAGGAGATGCTCTAGCGCTGAACAGTGGTTGTACAACCACTCCGCCGAGTGTAGTGCTTGAAAGTGGATAATTAATAAGTTTTTAGCTGCGGCATGATGGGCTACACCATGGATAGCGATTAACTGGCACAATTCTGATTAAGGGGGCTACAAAACGCCGTTGTTCTGAATAGTTTAACCAACACCTGCTCGAAATACTCATCGCATCGCGCGACATGGGAGGTTCTAGGCTCTCATCAATTGTTAAGTTTATTGAAACTGGTCTTGTTGGATACAGGGTGGTGAGGAAATCTTTTAATCGTTTGATTGTTTATTTCTAAAAATAAATGCTTATCCCGGGCCTAACACCGGCGCTTGACCTCCTGCTAATTTGCATCATGGCGGATTTCGTCTCGACGTCTGCCAATGGATCGTTCAAAACTGAAGGCGACTGGTCCAGTCAGCGAGCGGTCATCACAAATGGAGCAGAATGCAATGCAATGATAAGGGAGGACGAAGAGATGCTTGATCGCTTCGAAAGGAAAATCCTTCGACTTAAAGTTGGCAAAGAAGGGTTCTTGGAGGAGAAGACTGAGCGACGAACTCTACTAGCTGTACATCGACATGGGCTTAGTCAAACGAATTCGATTCTCCACTCAGATGGCTAGGTCGTGTAAAGCGAATGAACGCTAACGGTCTAGCCCGGAAAGTCTTCGACTCCAACCCCGAGGGACAGTGCGGTAAAGCAAGACCACGCCTACGGTGGCGCACACAACTAGAACGGGACATGCATAAGTTGAACGTGCTTGACTGGAAGCAACTAGCACAAGACCGGGCTGAATGGAGAGGCATGGCTGAGGCCCAGGTTCACCAGGGCTGCAGCCAAAGAAGAAGATAGACATTCCTCTGAAGGGAGCTAAAAAGACGTTTGCTGTGGCAAGAGGCTGTTTTACATGAGCTTACTTGTTTCCGGGATGAAGGTAGTCTGCTACATGGCCCTCATCCAGCCAATGTGAGTACTTCCCAGTTGGAAAAGATGAGGTTGATCGAGAGACTGTGTCTTGTCTCCGGTTGTATCGTACACTAGAGTCTGAGGGCAAGGATTCCAAACGAGGCAAACTTGAACAGGTTGGATAATGTTATTATTAAGCTGCTATGACTGCACTAGCTATGACTTCTTCCAACTGTTTGATCTTTCGGGCTTATTACCCTTGTGTTATTTACCCTGAGAGAGTGCGTGTTACCGGCTTTATTCCTCTCGAGGCGTTCCTCTCACGATTTCCACAGTGGTCATTTGTGACCAAATTTGATCATAATTTTGTCTCTTGGTCACGTTGTCATTTTTTTTACAAAATGAAAAATAAACCCAACTTTTGATTTTATGCATCATGTCATCATCATGTCTTCCGAGGCATGCCTTAAAAGCGACTATATCAGGAAAGCGATCCCTTCACCCAAACCGAGGTGGACCAAGCCTAAGAACTTGCATGCTGATGAATGGCCAAGAGACATCCGCGAGCCCTATAGTGGATTCCGCGGGTCAGAAGATGATGAAGAATTGAAATTCTATTCCATTGAAAGGCCTTCGAAGCTTTGAATGATGCCACTGATTAAGCTGTTCATGGATTGCCATTCAGGGATTAAAACGAATTTAACGAATCAGTTAAATAAGGCAACTATAAAGACAGCTACATCCCTGTCTATGTCATATGGAGTGTGGGCTTAGATTCAAATGACTGTGCACGTTGTGCTGACAAGCGTGACAATGACATGCTATGGCTGACTAAGCAGGCTCCGGCTCCGTGTCGTTGGCCGTTCCCTGCTTAATTTCTGTCAGAAGGACATGCTGCTTAAGCTCATAGAAGTCAACTCTTATTCCAGCTTGCGACCTCAAAAGAATAACTCTTTTCATTCGCCACGACTCATTTGACTTCTCAGCGGCACCCTGTGCAGGTGAAACACCGTCATCATGAGATTTACCAAGCAGCAGCACCAGCTAAGCAATGCCATGAATCTCATAAACCGCATAAATGTTTAATTAATTCCGTTAAGGCTGAATATATGGGCGCCGCGCCGTGGAGGAGATGCGTTTTATATGAGCTACGTGCCGCCCCGTCGGCCCACGCGAGCGAATGTGTCTGGGCCCAGGATCGAAAGGATGTGTGCACAATGTGTGTACTCTGTGCTTACTTAGCTATTATATGTTTTCTCGATGTCAAATTAAATATTCTGAATTAATAAACATTCCGAAAAGCTCGCGTAATTTGGTTGACTCTGGAACATGCACAGCGGCACGCGATCTTAATCCAAGGACACCTGAGGTTTTAGAGAAGGAGCATGCCGGTAAGTTGTGAATGTTGTGCGCTAGGATGCCATGCAGCGAAGGCAGTATTTCATGCGCTTCGGAAATAGTTTCCTCGGATGAGGATGCGGATGAGGATGAGGATAAGGATGAGGATGGGCATGATCTCAAACCACTTGGATGTGGATGTCCTTCTTAATTTATTAAAAATTCCATTTCGCCCGACTGCCAGATGCTCGCCCCCGACGGCAAGGTGAAACTTATGACGTGATAAGTGACTCCTCAAGTGCAAAACCACATAAATTTCCCCAGATCCAAGTTTAATTCGCGGAGCTGATTATCTTCGCCTCCTGCTGTACATCAATCTGAGGAAACATTCGCAGGCACCCTTCAAACTTGCTCGCCATTAGATACGCCCAGCTCTCTGTTGCCAGCACTAATTTACTTAGAATCTCCTCCAGAATGCATACTTCCGCATTTCAATCTCGCCGATTGTGCAAATATCGCAAACAAAACTCCCCTAAGTGTGAACTGAATTCCATCAGAAAGCATATTTCGCCCCCCGTAAGGGAGCAACACAAAAACGACTGGATCACCATCAGCCGACAAAGGAAAAAAAATGCAAATGTAATGTTCCTTTCTCATCACCATAAACCCGCCCCTGAACTCCCCAATAAAATGCTTCATCCATGCGATCTCCGACTCTATGCTGGATAGCTCTTCATCACCCCCGACTGGAGCAGGGCCGCCCTCCTCCTCCTCCTCCTCATCGCCTATTATCAGCGCCAGGCTGCGGAAAGCGAAGAGAAAAAATGTAAACTTTTGCTGTTTCCGGATGCGTGTAGCTCCACCAGATACTCCCTGATTAAAGTATCATCGCGCAAACATCAGCGTGATTTAATAAAAAGTGTTTTCCAGCAATGATTGGATCCTGAGGGACGATATGAAACGTTTTTGTGCTCTTTTTTTCCCCTCTTTCGCACTGAACTCAAGCGCGTGGTATTTTATTCGCCAAATCGCCCCCGAACGGGGGCCCATGAATCCAAAATCGAATGTCAATTAGCAAAATTTGTGTGAGATGGTGGCTGGCGATTGCCTTTCCCGCCCACTGCACCGCACCTGGGGGATGTTTTTGTGGCCAAACAACATCGGCTGGATGAGAAAATAGATAAAACGCGAAGCAAAAACCCCACTTGAATGAGTAACGCATTCAGAGCCATTTAACCGGAAATTCATGCCGAGGATCTGCACGGTTTTTCATCTAAATTTATTATAAAGCCATTAAGAGCGCGGGTTGCGGCCGTTTAAATTGTCCATTTTGTATATTCCTCCCCACTATTTTTTTTTTGTTGCTCTTTTGCAAGTATGGATTATTGCGTTGAAAACAGAACAATCTTTTCGATTGTCATTCAATGCAAACGGAAGGGGAATGGTTCGTGTTGTGCTGGCTTTTTTTGGTTTTCAATTAATTGGTCGGCGAAAATGGCCTCAATTTGAAAAATTAGTACCCCAGCCTGGGCAGAGCGGTGGCGACGCAATTGGAGGGTGGTTTAGATGTTCGTGTTGCATTGGCTGATAAATTGGCGGCGGATGTTTATTAGCAGGAACTCAGTCAGTGACAGCGACTGTTGGTTGATAGTGGGTCCTTGGGGTGCGTGGGGACCCACTATCGCAGATGAGTCTGTTTGTACATGGTATTTGGAGTGTCTTGGAGTGGAGGCTTGTACATTCGAACTTAGTCTTTGTTCTGAAAGAACCATGGCGTTGCTTTTGAATCTGTTGTGTATTCTAGGAACATGCCTAACGCTGCCGAACTGCCAAAAGCACTCCGTACATTTCGCCAGGCAGATGGATTAAGAGCAGTCTGTACGTCATCGTGAGCAAAAGAGCAGCTGAATGCTTTTGAGCAGTTGGGACGGGGATAATTCTTGTAAAATATCTTAGCCCCTGTGGTTAAGCGAGGGGGTATCAGCAGGGAACCTCATGAACTCTTTTACGGAGATACTGCCTAAGGCGACTACTGTCCTTCTAGCCTTATAGCTAAATACCCAAATTCCAGACCACTGGCTGTGTTGTTTCTGCTACACCGGTTCCTGTCTTACATGAAGCCGTATGGGGTCCTTTGCTCACGATGACGTATGGTATTTATTCGATGTTGAACACAATACTAATGCGGCTGGCACTACAGCCTGTAGAGGTCCAGGTCGTCCTGTGAGGGAGCTACGTCATATATGTATATACACGCACTCTCGACATCAATATGAACTGCCATACCAACAACATAATGTCGCAACGTTAAGCAGAGGTGCACCCGGAAAGCAACCCAAGATCATCGATATCGACATAACATCAACTTAGCCTACCAGCAACATGGACCCGTTGCTTACAGCTTGAGGTGACTCTGTTTGGGGTAGTAGCAGCGTGGGCGAAAATTGTGATTTTTGGACAGCCAGCCAGTCTACAGATGTGTACTTGTTCGGACATATTTAAAAATAAAATTTATATGAACTCGAGCTATCGTTCTCCCAATAGTTGGAGCTTCTTAAAGCTTCTTAAACGTTTGTAGTCGGCTTGTTCTAGACAGACACAGAGTTGGAACAAATACTGAGTTGAGACTGTTAACTTGGCTTGGACACTTGGACTCCAAGTTGTTTGAACATTGACCGAGCTTGGAAAATTTAAAAGAAAGTTTTTAAATTAAAATGAGAGGTGACAAGACGCTTCCTTGGCGAAGTCCAACGTTCGCAATGAATGTGTTGATTTAGCACCGAACCCAGCTGCTACAGTTTGCGTACAGCCCCTTAAAAGACGAGCTTCAATCTCATACTCCTGCGGAAACCATATTTCATACAATCAATTCGAGGAAGCAGCTACCATGGCCCGAGGTAAGTGTGGCATCTAAGCTATTGTGGCATCAAAATAAATTAAAAGAAAATCCAACTAATTTACATACTTACTTAGTTGGCGCTAAGTCGCCCCTTCAGCCAGTAAGGTTATAAGCTGGCCGCTTCCAGCTACGCATCGCCAGCCGGTTGAGCTCCGCTCCAAAAATGTGCACGACAGATAGACGAGGTTTTTTACTTACTTTTTGCCCTTTATTTAAACTGGCTCAATGTGAGCAGATTTACCACTCGTGATTGTAACCTATGGTCACTATGTAATATGAGAGAGGCAGATTTGTATTGTCCGATTTTGAGGGAATTTAGATAGAAATATTTCGGCAAAATAACACTCACTGAAGAAGAAGTCATTGGTGTTTTAAATGGAGTAAGTGATGAGTCTGGTGGTGGCCCGTGGCGTTATGGGTATGTGCGTCGACCTCAACCTAGACGTCGTAGGTTCGGTTCCAGCTCTGAGCGACACAAATAATTTTCACGACGCCATTTCTTTCGAGTTACTGACAATGCTCAAAGAGTATTTTCTGTCTAGAAAAAGCTTCTCAAACTTGCCCGTTCAGAGTCGGCATTAAACTGTGGGTCCCTTCCACTCGTGAGAGAACAGTAGCACGCACGACACGAGTGGTTGCTGAGAAGCTAGGCCCTGGCCCCCTACGGGCTGTAGCGCCACCCATATTACTTACTTACTTATCAGCAGACGAACCATGAAGGTCTGAGCCTGAGCAATTGCTGCCTTCCATCGGTGACGGTCCTGGGCACGCTGCTTCCAGTCATCAAGGCCAAGTTGTCTTACATCCGCGATGACTTGGTCTTTGTACCGGAGGTTCGGTCTTCCTCTCCTTCTCGAACCAGGAGGCTCGGATTCGAAGACCCTCTTTGCTGGAGCGTTGTTGTCCATTCGCTCGATGTGGCCGAGCCAGTGTAGTCGACGGATTTTTGCCTTCCGGACTACATCCACATCCTTGTACAGCTCGTAGAGTTCGCAGTTGTGTCTTCTCCTCCATTCGCCTTCCTCGCAGATGCGACCATATATCCGACGTAGAATTTTTCTTTCGAAGGCACCAAGAATCAGCTCTGCAGCCTTACTTATGTCCAGCTTTCGGCTCCATAAAGTAGGACTGGCAGGATAAGGGTTTTGTAGAGCATGAATTTGGTCCTTCGAGTCAGGAGTTTCGAGCCCAGTTGTTTTGACAGACCGAAGTAGCATCGGTTGCCAAGGGCGATTCTACACCGGATCTCCACTACGATGTCATTCGTGGAGTTTACATTTGCCCCGAGGTAGACACACTCCACACTCCACCCATATTATATATTATTATTAGTTGTTCGATATAGGACCTTACTACTTAATTGTCTCCTCAGCCCAAGAAAAACATTGACTAGTGGCAGTTATTCTTCATTCTTCATTATTTCTACCAAGGTTTTGGAGTAAGAGCATATCGCGAAGCCAAGATATACAAGGTCCCATAATATCTCAAAGTTGGAGCTGTACATGTGGTGTATTGTCCAATTCGTTGATGCTGTGTATACCTTCTTGTTAATAGCCCTATTTTACTGCTAAACACATTTTGCCAACTCGCGTTTCAATGGAAACCAGCAAAGGTACCAGTCACAGCCCGTGTGCTCCGTCAATTATGTCAATTTGAAAGTGTGTGCTTTCGCTGTACGCCATTCGTACATCTAACTTGCGCCTACTGTGATGTTAACTAAATCACATAACAGCGCCTCACCTTGTCAAGGTCCACTTCCGACATTAAGGCTCTTGGTGAGGTCGTTACTGATCTTGATGGAGTAGCGAGCATTCTCCATCGTTATCCTGCGAAGACGTATGAGTTTGACAGGAAATCTAAAACTAGACATGGTACTATGCAGCTAGTGTCTATAACAACTGCCATATGCGACCTCAAAATCGTAAAGCAGATGACAACTATTTGAACTTCTCTTGAACTCCAAAATCCGACCTTTTCTCCATCCTCATCCAATCGTGTATACAATTTTTAGGGGGCACTATAATTCAGGGTCTCCTTTCTTGTAGATCGGACAAACGATGCTGAGATTCCATTGATCACGCATACACTCGTCTCACCAAATATTGTAAATGAGTTGGTATTTGCCTTGTACTAAAATCTGCTTTGGACAACTCAGCCTGTAGGTCCTCTAGGTCGTTAGGTCTGACAATGACAACGTGGACACTATGTTAGTCAGGTGGACGCCAGTTTTCAGTCTAGATGGAAGAAAACCACAAGTGAGCTTAGTTGCTGATCTCCGCCCAAACAAGGTGAATGGGAGCAACCTTCGATGACTTTGGCGGAGATTTAGGGACGTGAGGGAGAAAATGGAGACCAACATCCATTAGATCGGCATCTGTCCAGCACACACGAGGTCTGTTGGTCAGTGGGTCAAGTCAAGAAAGATTCGCGACATTTTAAAGGAACCACACAGTGGCCTGGCTCAGAATAAACACTAAATTGAAATACCATCGGAGTCATGATATGGTTCTCCCCTTAAGCTTAACTGCAGGCAAACTAGACGAAACTAAGCGTCATTGTGCTCAGACGCTATAACCTTACCCAGCAGCACTTGCTTAGAAGCAGAAGCAGCCTCCTCATCACTGGCAAACAAAGTGGGATAACGAGAACACTCCCCCACTGCTGTTTAACCGCCCACTTGTGACTCCGTCCCGTAATTGCGCCACACTCATGTCCGAAACTGCGTGCACTTCGCATTTAATTTTGCATGCCAGTCTGTTAATAGAAATTTGCACCAGCATGCCCTTGCACTCACCGGGCTGCCAGTTCACCAATTTGCCGGCTTCCATGCCCTTCCGGAGGCCACGCAGCAACAAACACAGTCACAGCCAGAGCTACCAAATTGTTCCACTCGCCGAGTGACCTTCCATCCTCGTTGTCCCCCGTGACAGTAATGCCAGTCGTCGTCGTCGTGCGCGTCGTTGCCGTTGTCGGTTAGTTGCTCCCATAATGGACTGCATTCAGGGACTGACATAAATTTCGTTATTTAGCCCGCAGCACGACAGGAAGATTTACAATTGCGGCAGAGTGTCACAAGGAGAATTCACTTTTTGTCTATTCCCCTGAAAAATTCGTGGGAAATGCAGGATGTACGCTCCCGGCGGACACCGCCACCCACTCCCGTGCCACGTGGAACGCACTTCGACTAGTGCAGTGCGTCACCCAGTGGGGAATGCAATTTATGACGTTGATTAAATGTGGGCGGTGACATGGACCAGCCAGCCCCCCCGCCCAGGGCCGGAGCGGTGCAACTGACGAGCCAACGATTTATAATGTTTAATATAGAGCAGAAGTACCCTGTACCCTGTACCCTGTGTCGTTGCAGGACTGCCACCGGGCGGGTTCGAATTAAATTTCGAAAATAATTTATTTTATTATTTTGAAATTAATGCGATGCAGCCGCCCGACTAGGGCCCGGCTCGGGGACATCAGTGGGACTGGAAATGAAATTCCCCGGCTGTAATTGAAATGCTGAATTGATGACGATTTGATTTATGGCCGTGGGGAAGTGCGGTCGGGCGTGCATATGGCTGCGCTTGGGTGGCAGCCAAAGTGTGCATAAATCAAATTTTACATTTAAATTGTATTATTTTTGTTTTGAATGTAAATAAGAGCAATCTATCTAAATGTGGTTTGCGGAGGCAGCCCAAGGCGGAGATGAACTGGGCGCGAGTTATTTCCATTTGCCTTGGTCCGCTGATGGGGTGGCGGGCAAGGTTTGTGGTGCAACTGGAACTCAGGACGCAGTCTTCGTTTGGGTATGTGTCCGGGACTTGAATGTTGTGAGTCAGTTGATTTGTGTGACTATGCAACATTTTGTGGGTTTTAGTTCGAAAAATGACAGTTGCCCTGGCTGCTCATGCTTTACCCCGATTTAAAGTAGGGATCGTTGCTCTAAAGACAGCCCACAGCTCTGAACATACTCCTCAACCTACCAGCGACAGACCTAGGTTGAGATCACCACTGCATATCTGGTAAAGGCATCGGTTTGGACACCCAACTAGCAGATATAGTTCTATCCATTTGCAGTTGAGATCAAAGTAATGGCACTAGGTATTACAATGGACCAACAATGGTCTAAGTGTGCAGTCAGTTTCGCTTTAGCCCAATAAGCTTTCTTAAACTAACCTAAAGCAGCTGCTGAGACTAGACACAATTGCTGAAGCAAAGAGACTACAGCTTCGGAACTACTGTTAAAGTGTGCATAAGAAGTCTCCTTTCACATACCCTGGAACTTAGTGTCAAATCAGAGTCCTAATATCATTGGACGTCTGCCTGTGTCCCGTGGCATTGTGAGTATCGACCTCAACCTCGACGTCGTAGGTTCGATCCATGGTCTGTACGACAAAAATTATTTTTCCGGCCCTACCTCCTTCGAGTCCCTGACACTGCTCAAAGAGCTGGCGTCGTCATTCATCTAAGGAGGGCTGTTGGCCAAATCTTCTATATTAAGCTATAGCCAAGATATCACAGACGAGATTCTCCGAATTTCTAAATGCCCAAAGAAATGCACGCTAGCTTTGCAAATTTGTTTAGTATATTGATGTACTTCAGTCATTTACTTCGCCAAATTACAGCAATTGTGTTGTATTTCCGTTTGTTAATTTTAAGAGCCACGATTTTTAACACAAGCTGCTCTAAGGACCAATCACAGCATTCATCTTCACCCTACCCCGAAATAGTACAAACATATAGTTATTAAAATGGGGCCTCAGCAGGTTTTGCATACACTCCTTCACTCCTTTATAATAATAATATGGATGGCGCTACAGCCCAAAAGAGCCCGGATTCAGTGAAAGTCAGGTGTTGTGTATAGCCGGCTTACTTACTGGATCCTCTTAGTACGTAGAGCCGTATTTTAAGTTTTGTTCGAAGAGGATACTGGCGTCTTGAACATTGAATTTTGAACAAAAATAGTTGGAATTTCAAAAAACATGTGAGCAAATGTGCACAATATTTGATTGCTCAGAATATCTTCGTTTCAGCAGGCATTTTAGCCAAAGGCGAACCTTGCCTGTTCAAAAAACGAATCTTACATAGATACCTCATTTTAGATGATCGAAAACATCTTTAAGAACTACCTGTACCAAAGTCAATCCCTCATTATTGTTTAGTGAAGAGCGTGACTGAGAATGAGACTTAAACTTATGCCGGCATGTCAACAAACCTGTGTCTACACCCTCGCTACAGTCGGATCATAACGTCATCCTACTTTCACTCAAACTGGCGATTCGACGTAATGTCGCTTTCGGGAACCAATGCTTCTTTGGTCTGTCGAAACAACTGGGCTAATACTCCCGACTCCTAAAGGGCTCATTCTTTACAACACTCTCATTTTTTCAGTTATACTGTATGGAGCCAAGTTTAAGTCTTCGACTCCGAACCAGTGGGACAACGCAATAGAGGACGACCACGAACCCGATGGCGCACTCAAGTGGAGAAGGACCTCAACCAACTTGGACTGCGAAATTGGAGGCAGCTGGCTAAAGAACGTGCCAGCTGGAGAGGATTGTTGACCGAGGCCCAGGATCACCCCGGATTGTAGCGCCACAAGAAGAAGAAGAAGTATGCCAAGTGCCAAGTGCCGGACATCAAACAAAATATCAGAATTAATGTCTGTGAGGAAACTGAATGGAGGAGAAAACACAGCTGCTACTCCGTATCTCTCTTTATAACGGCGAGAGCATGGACCAATGCTAAAGCTATGAATGTGAGCTTTCCGGTGGCGGATGAGAGAAGAAGGCAGTTATAAAAAACAAGTCATAGCGGACGCAAGACAACTTGTGCTTGGTGATTGGACCGTCAAGGTTAGAAGGCAGCCTTAATTCCGGCATTAGACCTACATGGGTGGCAGTTGTCATTTTCCGTACCATGTCATCGCCGTCCGCCCGTTAATCCGTGGCAGCACGTTCTATTACAATGCTAGTTTCGTTTGCGTAGGCGTGTTGCTGGCCCAAATGACTATCGCCTCGACTGTGCTTCCGTCTAAGACATTGCCTTCATAAATTAGTTTTCTTTACAACGAGCATTGTAGAGGCGATCTGGGTAATCGTCAGCTTGACATGAGCACGGACAGGTTCCTATATTCCCCTATACATAACATATGTCCTGTTTTACAAAACCAAACGCTGTTTGTTTGGGATGTATGAAAATTCACTTCAAAAAAAATGAGTCGTTTACGAGCTGATTAGGATATAGGATGATATTAGAAGAATATGAGATATGGAAATGGGGAAATCCCTATCCTGCATCGAATCCAGGGTCATCAAAAAGAGGTCGCCATGATGAGTCGTCTCCTCAAAAATTAGAGAGACCGCAAGCCTCGTTAGTAGGCTTTGGGAATCCTGAGTGAAAGCTCACGGTCAACCAATGGCAGCTCATGGATCTAAGAAACTTTGATCGGTTGAATGACACAAATAAAGGGAAAGTAGTTCCTCGCTTCGGACAGCTGACAACTCTCAACGGTTTTAACCTCATGGATTGCGAAAACAAGTATACGCTTCAATGACTGTACAACTTCATAGCCAAGATGGCAGCCTCCTGGCTTGTTGTAGATAAAGGGGAAGTCCTTAACTTAAGGCCAAAAGGTCGCATCCACCCTCGGGGTTGATACTGAGCTCAACTTGCTGTACATCAACTCTTGTTCTTTTCAGCCAGGACTGGAAAGTCATCGCGATGGCTGTACATACCAAGAATGGAATGGATGTTGACCCCTCCCTAGACCACAAGTCGCTGCCACAGATACGCCAAAAGTAATTCGAGGTTTAGTGGGAATCTTCGCCGCTACAAAAATGCATAGCGTGCACTGGGCTTTGCGGGATTATTAACGCTCAACCTGCATCTAAATGGACGCCATTCAAAAGCATAACCGCCATTAGTGACGAGGATCTATATCTGTCTTTCGACGACACATGATGCCGCATTTTATTCTGGGAATAGATCCAGAACCATATTCGATGTCAACTCACTGAAAAATTTAGGCCAGGTGGCTCGGCTTAGCCGTTCTTTAGCCCATTGAGTCCATAAGTACACACATTGATCTCCAAAATAACCAAAAATCATTCCTCGAAAATTCGACATGTTCGTATTTAATGAAATTCCCCCGACCAGCATTCTGCCCAATCTTGCCCAAATGTGGAATCAAGAATTCCCGGAGACCCCATGAGGATTTGAATATTAGTGAATCATCATGTCCTCAATCCATGGGCAAATCTGTGGCAATTACACTTCAACAAGCCTTCAAATACCGCCTGATTGGTGCCATAAATATCTGTCATTCTCGGCCGGGCCCTTGCATCTGAAACATGTCAACGGCACGCCACCCGCCCATCAGCCAGCGCAGAGCAGACACAATCGGCACGGCCCAGGCGAACGTTGACAATCCAGAGGACACAAATCACATCATATTTGCTGTTAATTAATCCAATCAAAATATACGAGATCCTTCAATCAATGCAATCAGCTTGTCCCCTCGCTGGCAGCATCCCTGTCACTATGTAGCCGTGCGAGCGAAGTAAGTGTGTGTCAAGGAGTAATGGACATTCGAGACGACAAATCGATATGTTCTTGACTTTAATCCGACCCCCTAACCAGCTGTTGGCTGTGCGTTTGAGTTACTTCTGTGCTTTTGACTCTTCGGGGCGTGTTGTGATGTTTGATGGGGTGGAGGTGTCTTGAGTGAGATGCTAATGCGATTAGACGTTGATCACTTGTCTTAGATTGTTTGCGTATCTTTCGGATGTGGGTTGTTCAATGCATTGTTTGTGGACAAAAAAGAATGTGTAAGGGGATTGGAGGGTTCACACGGGCAAACATATCGGACAGACCTGGTCCTGGATGGATGTCTCATAGACCGATGTCGTTAGTGTTCGCATTTTTCGAGTGAATTGTAATGATAATTGCTGTCGACCAAGAAACTTTCCGTCACACACTACCAAGGAGAAAATATCTCAGTCAATCTCAGGGCAAAGATGAGCTCCAGAAATGCCATCACAGTGCTGATCCGACGTTGAACCGCCCTTGGAAACCGGTGCTACTTCGATTTGTCGAAGCAGCTGGGCTCCAAAATACTTCGATTCGAAGGACCAAAATCATGCTCTACCATTCCTGCTATATGGAGCTGCAAATTAAACGACAAGCAAAACTGCAGAGCTGTGCCTTTGTGCCTACGTAGGACATATGATCCCATCTGCAAGGAAAGCCAATGGAGGAGAGACACAATTGCGAAGCTGTACCGGGATGTGTATGTAGTCCGGGAAGCAAGAAATCCGTATCCTACACTGCCTCGGCCACATAGAGTGCATGGACAGTAGCTCTTCGAATCCGAGACTTCTGGTTCCAGAAAGAGAGAAAGACCAACTCTCCTGCACAACGCCACGTCATCGCGGACTAAGACAGCCTGATCTTGATGACTGAAAGAAGGGCGCCCAGGGCCATCATCGATAGCAGGCAGCAATTGCTCACGATCAGACTCTGCAAGGGTCTCAGGCATGATAAGTGACCCTGTGATCGTAGCAATGCAACACAATACAAGAAAAAGCTTAAAGGGTGAGACCGTCATGACACTCAAGCATTCGACATCTCCTGCCAAATATACTACTTGGCCTGGTGCGGTGGCTTAAGCTCACCAGTCAGACTGCTAAAGAAGTAACTCTGCTTGGCAATCAAGGGCAAAAATGCCCCAATCAGTTTATCTTGGCCTTACCGTGCTAATGCAAGGCTCCACTCTTTCCTTGGTTCCTCGTGGGACTAAATTCGGGTTCTGCGGGGGTAACTGCAACTGATGCAGTGAGCACAGTCTCAACAAAAGTGACGAACTCCGAGTCAAGCCAAGAGGATAGAGGAATGCAGATGCAACCAAGAACCAGCTCCGAAAACCTCAATGCAGCCGATGAGCATATGCAGGAAACTGTCGAAAGGGCAAGCGGGAACAAAAGCACTATTTTCACGACTTTTAGTTGAGGCAATAGTGGAAAGAATGAAAACGGAGGTAATCCAACTTCAAATGTCCGTGACCTTCAATCCTCTACGGCGAAGGTGACGCGGAAGAGGAACTAATGTCCAAAGATGGTTCATACAGAACAACCCGATAAACTTGGATGATCCGCTGTGTAAAGGGCTCATTGGTCGCTACCGTGAAAAATGCTTTGCGCGTGAGGAGTGAAAATGCTGAAAAGCACTGAGCCAAGTCTAGCTCGGAGCTTACCACCTCAGGTTAAAGAAGCAGTAGCTTCATTTTAACTAGTATTTGCCTAATGTACATAAAGAAGGGTGTTCACACAGCCGGACAGATCGGAGGTGGGACCCTTGAAGCCAGCCGAGGCGGCATCGAACCCTACCCGCCTGTCAGAATGCTCACGTTGCTTAGCTGTAGCCGAGAGGCTTGCTTGGTTGATTGATGAACTCTACTCATCCTAGAAGTATTCGTTCTTAGGTTAGGTTAGGTTAGGTTAGGTTAGGTTAGGTTAGGTTAGGTTAGGTTAGGTTAGGTTAGGTTAGGTTAGGTTAGGTTGCAGTGGCTGACTGCTGCAGAGCACTCACACTTAGGCCAGAGTAGGCCCATTGTGATACCACGCGGATTGACTTCTCCTAACGCTGGAACCAGTCGGTGCTGCTGATGAACCGATTTAGTTGGCCAATGCTGGCACTTTTTAGCTCGTTACGGCCGCTGAAGTAGTAGGCTCCTAGGCGCAGGAACCTGCGACTGGCAAGAGCACTGCAGGAGCAGAGAATGTGATGAATGGTGATGAATGTTCTCTTCCTCCTCTTCATCCATGCAGCTTCTGCAAGAATCATTATATGGAGCACCCATCCTGCGAGTATGAGTGCCAATAACACAGTGCCCGGTTATGACTCCTATGAGGGTCCTTAATGAGGGCTTGCTGAGTCCAAGTAGACTGAGTGACCGTCTTAGGTTGAGTGATGGCCGGATTTCTTTTGTTTTAAGGCAGGTGGTGCCTTCTAGCCATTTGTCATTGGTGGTTTTAATTGTATGAATCTTTAAAAGATGATAGGCTGTAGCGATCGGCGTGGAAGGTGGTACCCCTTCTATCGATAGGGATGAGCTTGTACCACACCTAGCGAGCTCGTAGGCTTTGCAGTTTCCAGGCATGTCACAGTGTCCCGGCACCCACATGAGGTGACTGTTAAAATGCTCGGCCATCTCGTTAAGAGACAGCCTGCAATTAAGGGATGTTTTAGAGTAGAACATGACATTGTCTAGGGATTTTATGGTGGCCTGACTATCGGAACAGATGGTGATATCCCATTTTGGGATCACATTGTTTTCAAGCCACGACAGCGCCTCTTTAATCGCTGGGAGCTTCACGGAGATAGCAATGTTGAGGTCTTGTGAATAGACACCCGCACCCACCCCTTCTTTTGTCTTTGATCCATCTGTGAAGATGCGCAGAGGATCTTTCAGTGTTTGCATGTCAGTCATCCAGTCCGATCTGGAGGGAATACTGATTGAGTATGTATCTTAAAGTAGCATAGATTTTGTTCGCTTCAGTGAACCTATCATGTCAATATCAAGCATCTATCATACACATTCCAACAACAAGAATGCTACAGCACTTCCGTAAAAAACACAACGAATGCAAGTGCACGTCATCTATGCTTCACCAACCATTCATGTATGAGGTACGTTCACATTATACTACCCGTTAGCACGACGTTTCGAACGAACTGGTCCTAGACATCAATTTGTTCTAGGTCTCACATATGTACGTAACTCCGTACGACGGTCGTGTCGACGTTTGTATTTAAAATTTGTCAACTTATTCCCTCGGTCGTAAAGCATGTAGTATGTGGTAAGACCACAATACACATTTTTGGATTCTGTTACGAACGATATGTTTCCCGATAGAGTTCAGGGACGTTTGTTTATTTTGGCGTGGTAAGTTTTGATTGAAGATATACAGAGGCAGAGAATGCAGTTCTCTCACAACAGATGAAGCGATCGACTAATGCAACATATGTCGCAGTAATGTCTAGACAGTTGTGGAGAGGAGTGAGGAACTGTCCCTGGTGGGAGCACGAAAAGTTTATCAACTGTCCACGAGCGGCTTCTGGCACTTAAGCTGAGGAGACGTGAACCGAAGACTGACATGACAGGACAGTCTTGCTGTTTGCGAGATGAGGAAGACAGCAATACGGCCGATATGGGTCAAGGCCTAAGGAGTGATTACGCTCCTCTATGCTAGCTGGATACACGGGGGCTTGCACAGTCTTAAAAGTATGGTGAGGAAGGTCGCCGGTACGATGTGCCAACTTTGGCTTAAGCGCATAAATGCCACAAATTACCTTAATTACTAGCTTATCAAGCCTACGATCCATGGAGGCTCCGAGTTTAATATATCCCCGCCCTCCATAGTTGACAGTTTTTGGCCAGCTGCTTCGAGTCATCCACTACTTACCTTACCTAAGGCTCCTGTCTCTTCGAGTTCTGCGAAAGATCCTTGGCCCTGTGTGTTGATAGCATCCATAGGAGAGGAACTGTTAAGGTTTTATAGTCAAGTGGGTCCAGACCGACGTCTACAGATCCCACGCCTAAAATGGCTGAGCCTTGTAGAGCTCGCTGACAAAGTAGCTTAGAAGAGTTTTCAAGTACGAGCTCGTGCGACAACTTGCTAGTGTACACCTGTTTGATATGTAAAGAAGGGCATGCTGAGAATGTCCTGAACAATCTGGGCATATTTGGAGAGGCTGGTTACTTGACGACCATGTCCACCGTGTGACAATAGCGCCACACACACAAGAAAAAGAAAATGGGAGGGAATCGCGCTGTTTTTACACCGCTTCAGCTTGGCGAACTGTCCGCATAGGTCACTTACCACCGTCGGTGCGTCCTCTTATTTGTTGCAAATAATAGCGAGATCGACGGCAGGAAACAAAACTCATGTACCATATCATTTTGGCATCAAGTGCTTCACAATTACAGCTGAAATGCCACGATAATCTGTGCTGAGACAGTTATTAGTTTAGGTTGCTCCTCTGCGATATCCGAAGGGAGTGTGAGTCATTGGTTATGATGACGATGTCGTTGTTGTTTCCGGAGCCAAACACATAGAAGAAATTGAAGTTGCCGTCGAAACTTCTGTGATTTGTACAAAAGCGACCACTGTGCACCGGCTAGAAAGTAAGTGATCACAAACCTGGCTTTGACCCTCAAACACGTCCTAGACTACGAAAAGGACAAGCATCTGTTAAGTCACGACACAACCGATGAAAGAAATGGAATTTTAATTGAAACGATTTTTTGGTGTAAAGCCCATAGTATGTGCAACAAAAATGGAACGTCAGAAACACAGACAGCCTGAGTATTTGATCGCAGAATCTTTGTTGCATGACTAGCATATTCGGTCTCTCTATGTACACACTGCTTCGATTTGGACACAAACGAATGCACTAAAAGAAAACCAAAAGAATGCTGACACTCAGCAGTTTGGGGGCGCTTCACAGAGGTACGAGAGAAAGAGCCGTAAGTGTACTCCGTCCCAGGCTGAAACTGATTAACGTCATGACAACGACGGACGGAGGATGAGGTCTGCTCGAAATTCACAAGGCCCATTAGCTAGTGGTAGTCAAGTAATAACTGACGGAGGTTCCTCAGGGACAGTAGTTGACAGGGGGAGCGATGTGATTCAATACGTAAGTGCGATGGACAGTGGAATGACATCCGGCTATTGCCACGAGTGACTAGTACTTTTTCGAAAAGCCACGATCACTAAACTCGTCTGATACACGAACAAGAAAAAACATCACACACTTTTTTGTTGTTTAACAATTCTCTCATATTTCACATCAATGGCCGGACCACACAAACAGAAGCCGAGCACTGTCACTTATTGAACTTCAGCAGGGCGTTGGCGATCAATATGATGGCGATTCCGAAATTGAGAAAACAGCAGAGGAGGACAGCCATGTTCATCCGTCTATCTGCGAGCTCCTGTTGCAGGCTGTCACTCGGTAGGATTCTCATCTCCGAACTTCCAAGTTCCACGTGCATTGCTGTGGAAACGGGTGAAACTGTGAATCTGTGAGTCTCTCCCAACGATCACTTACGGTCCATGGTGCTCAGGCTCTATCCGCTGGGATGCTGATCCTCGACTAAACACCGACGCGGCTTCGGTGAATTCAATGAGCCACAAAAAATACGCGACAAACTGCAAGGCTGACACTCGATGCCGAGGAAATGAGCACAGATTCAGGGCACACCGCCGTGCAGTCGCGATGAGCCAGCAGTCAAGACGGTGGTGACATTGAATGAATGTATCTCAGATGCTGATTCTTAGAATTTTTCTCACTGTCACTCGATCGCGCGGGCAGAGTGTTGCCGTCAAATCGATTTATTTGTTTTTCTTTGCCTGCGACGAGCTAGCAGTTTGTTTACATGCCGCATTGAGGAAGCTCGGCAGTCAGGGCATGCAGGCCGGAGACCTTAATCCGATTACTATCGGCGTTGGTGGCGGAGGGAGGCCGGCGTTAGACACTGTGTGGCTATGTTCGGCAATTCAAGTGGAAAATTATTAGTTGGGGTCGCTGGTGGACGCATCGGTTTCGGTGCGGATGGACTAATGGCATTTAATTGTTTGTTTAGATTATTCTTTATTTCTATTTTGAATGATTGTTCATTATGGACTAGTGCTTCCAGGCAGATGTCTCCGTCGGTGCTGATCATGTTGGTACACATAAAAATCTGTGACCGCCGCTGAATCAGTAGCCGTACGGTGTTGTGGTGTTCTGTATTGACTGGTTGACTGGAAGCGAGTCGGTTCAGACCACAAAGATCATCGTCTTGAATCCGTCGCCCTTGCACAAGGGAAATTTCGAACCATTTCGTTGTTCTTCAAGTGCGCTCAAGATGTAACCTGTTGCCAATCCCCTACGGCTCTGTAGCGTCCACAGAATCTAAAGCAAGGGTGGGAACACACAATTGCTAAACACTGCGAACCAGTACCGAGGTACAGATACAGCAGTGTCTTGCAGAATTCTTTACTGAATTTGAAGAAAGGATGTCCCTCATATCGTCGAAGGAAAGGAAAGTTCGATACTGCCTTCAAACAATGCTGGAGCTGGACTACCAACTCATTTGAACCTTCAGCGCGCCAAGCTATCTGACATGTGATTCCTTTAAGACGTGCGAACGTCACTTGCTATCACTAGAGGCATTGTCTTCACAAAGTGCCAAGATATGACTTCATTTGTCATCCACAGCGTGGCGCCAATGAGGCCCCTTTTAAACGTTTAGTGTCACAAGTTCTAGTAGGAACATAGTCTTAGACCTGATGGTACAGAGTCCATGTAGTATTTGTCAAGCTTTTCCTTGGAGGGTTTTTTACGCAAGAAATAATGCGTTAACCAAAGTTATTGTTTTCAGTGTTCATTAATAAATTTCCTAAAATTGTGTCTTATTGCAATTTCCACATAAGTATATGAAGATGGTATTCAAGTCTACCTGAGTTTTCCTCTGGATATGATTGAAGATTCAGTTGATACTTAAACAAGGATTTGCGTTCGATTACGAACTGGACTAAAGAAAGTACTCTCACGCTCAATCCTGACAAAACCAAAGTCATTCCGTTCTCTGAACACCATCGGCCCCTTTGAAACTTTCCTACCATATAAATAAACTATGTTGTCGTCGAATATGTCACCTGTGAGAGAAATCTTGGTACAATATGTAATAGTGAACTAACATGGACTGACAATATAAACGGTATAGAGTCGAAGCTGTAAGCGTTCCTTGGAGATTTGTCAATTAGCAAACTTATACTCCTTATCAGTGTCAAACTAAAACTTCCCAAAGCACTCATAGTGCCTCTGTTAACCTACGGGTGCGAGTTGTTCGCTGAGTGTGATAATGTCTCAATGCAAAAATTGGTAAAACCAATCAACGCGACTGCAGGGTACGTTTTAAATCTTCGAAGATTTAATCATGTCTCGGAACAACGTCGGCTTCTCCTCGGATGTGAATTAAAATCATTTTTGAAATACAGATCATGCATACTAATCTTTAAAAATATAAAAGAATATTACACTCTTAATGTACAGAGTAAGGATGATCAAGGTAACATCGTAATAGAGTCACAGTCGATGCTAAGGATGTGGATCAACCATTTCTGCAGACTATATAAGCGGCAACGAAGAACCCCAGAAGCACATAACGAATCAATCAACCCGACCCGGCTGAAGTGAAGGTTTCCATATCTAAGCCGAAATCCGACAAGAGTATGGGAGCTGACGGTCTAGCGGCTTAGCGGCTTGAAGCGGCGAGCGATGATTTGGTAAGAACCATGCACCAACTTCTGTGTAAAATATGGTTGTATGAAAGCATTCCCGACGACGGGAATCTCACCATTTTGTTGCCCGGCCCACAAAAAGGAGGCTCTCTAAACTGCACCAACACATATCCTCTTCTCTATAACACATATCCTTCTTCTTCTTCTTTGTGTGGCGCTACAGCCGGGGTGGACCTGGGCCTCAACCAACATGCCTCTCCAACTAGCGCGATCCCTGGCTAGCTGTCTCCAGTTTCGCACAACAAGTTGGTTGAGGTCATTCTCCACGTGGGTGCGCCACCCTAAACACGGGTGTTCTCTGTTGCGTTGACCGAATTCGAAGACTCTTCTTAAGGCCGGAGCTTTCGTGTCCATCAGCTCCACATGACCTAGCCATCGTAGGCGTTGGCTCATGTCGCTGTACGGCCCGTACAGTTGCACGGACTTCTGGAAGATCGTGCCTCTAGTGTTGGCGTGTGAGTTTCGCACGATCTTCTCCAGGACGATGTTAAAGAAATCACATGACAGCGCGTCGCCTTGTCTAAAACCTTTTTTGACATTGAAGGTCTCGGTGAGTTCGTTACCGACCTTGATGGAGCAAGCATCGTCATCCTGCACAGCCTGACGAGTTTGGCAGGAATGTCAAAACTAGACATAGAGTTGCATAGCTCGTCTCTATGCACGCTGTCATATGCGGCCTTCAAATCGACGAACAGATGGTGAGTCTCGATTTGCATTTCTTGGGTCTTTTCTAGGATGTGCCGTAGTGTGAAGATTTGGTCTGTTGTGCACTTTCCTAGCCTGAAGCCACACTGATATGGACCTATCAGATTATTAATGAACGGCTTCAGGCGGGTACACAAAACGGCAGAGAATATCTTATACGCGATGTTAAGAAGACTGATCCCTCGATGGTTGGCCCAGTTGAAGGGGTCTCCTTTCTTGTGGATCGGGCAAACGATACTGAGATTCCACTCGTCGGGCATGCTTTCCTCCGACCATATCTTGCAGATGAGCTGGTGCATGCGCCCAACCAGATCATCTCCAGCTGCCTTAAATATTTCAGCGAGCAGACCGTCCGCTCCAGCAGCTTTGTTAGACTTCAGTCTTGATATTGCTACCTTGACCTCGTCTAAGTCTGGGGGACGGTATTCGCGTCTGTCATCGTCCAGATTGAGTGGAAAATTCTGCTTGACAGCGGTATTTTGGTCCTCATCGCCGTTTAACAGTATGCAGAAATGATCTTTCCAGATTCTCAGTATCGACTGCGACTCTACTACCAGATGTCCATTTCCATCCCGACAGGCTTCTGTCCGAGTTTTATATCCATTGGATAATTGTTTTACCCTTTGCCATAACATCTCTCCATGTCCTCGACCGCGCGCTTCTCATGCTCTTTCTTTTTTCTTCTGAGAAGCCGGTGACACACATCCACACCATCGATATATTCACACTACTGCAGATTTTAGAGAAAAATCAGGAGCAACAATTGACGCCCACGATTTTAAGGTCGCTAATGAAAGCATTTATATGGACGAGATACACACAGCAATGTCTAGTCTTGGCATCGATATCAAACTCGTCCGTTATTGTTGGATGACGATGGATAATGCACGCTGCTCCATCAAGGAGGATAAGGATCTAACCTAGACCCTCGATGTGAAAAAAGGATTTAAAGGCGACGGGCTGTCATGCGACTTCTTCAACATCATTCTTGAAAGAATTATTTAAAAGTCAAACGCTAACACGAGAGGAACAGCCTTTCAGAAGTTCGTCCAAGTACTCATATGCCGACGAATACAGCGTGATATCAATGACGCTTTTGTGGATGTTGCGACGGAGGCCACGAAGATGTGGTTAAGGGTAAATGAGGGGCAAGATCAAATATATGCTGTCAACACGAAAGGACACACAACATCGACGACTCGGTCAGAACGTTACCACAGGCAGCTACAATAACTCTTGCCAACTCAGGAGGCAGTTGAGTAGTAGAGCCCTGTCTACAAGGACCAAGCTCACATTTTATAAGAAACTGATCATCCCTGTCCTGGTGTATGGTGCGAAAGCCGGGACTATTTCAAGACCGGATGAAGACGCGCTTGGTCTCTTCGAGAGAAAAGTTCTGCGTTCAATCTTTGTTCCCATTTGCGTTGAAGGTTTCTTGAGAAGAAGATTCAACAACGAACTGTACGGGCTGTACAGCTACATGGGTCTAGCCAGACATCTATCGATTCAACGCCTAAGATGGCTAGGCCATGTTGAGCGCATGGCCAAAACTGCTCCAGCCTGAAGACTCTTGGAGCCGAACCAGTGGAACAACGCAATAGAGTACGACCACGAAGACGATGGCGCACTCAAGTGGAGAAGGGCCTTAAGCAACTTGAAAGTGGAGGTAGCTGGCTGAGGATCGTGCCAGCTGGAGTGGTTTGTTGGCTGAGGCCCAGGTTCACCCCGGACTGTAGCGTCATAGGAAGAAGAATAATTATTCCAACTCTCGCACGAATGTCCCCATCATCACGTCTTCCAACGTGTACCTTAAATGCGACTCAATCAGGAAGGCGTCCCCTTGGAAGACCCAGGCAATTGCAGCAAGTCGAGAAACCTCAGTTGGATGCGCCTGGGCATAGGTTCTGAGAGTCGATGGCGGAGGTTCAAGTAGCCTGGAGATGCCTTACCCCCGCGACCACTTTAGTCGATCATGCTGGTCTGAAAATGGTGATGGTGGCGCTGAACAGTCCCAGTGGAAATGATATCTTCAGGAATGAGTTGGAGAGAACACCGAAGGAGATTGCGCACTGAGTTGGATCACGCCCCAAGGGGTAAAGGACAGCAGTAATTGACCAAGTTGACGGAAACTTACTCCGCTGGAAATTCAAAAAAAAACCTCGCAGGTGACGCAGATTGGCCTATCTTCACGAAGCCACAAGTGTATGGAACATAAACCCATTCGCAAACGAACGTGCAATAATCTGACATAAACCTACTTAAGCGTTGACGCCATTCTCAGATCACAGCCCAGATTTGAAGACAGACACTCTCGTCACCCACTTTACGACCTTTTTCAGGTCACACGGCCGTCCCACCAGCCCTATGGTCACGGTCAAGTGAGAATTTCGCATGCCTGTCAAAAATGACAAAAGCAAGAGAAAAAAAATAAATAACCCCCTTATGACATAAACATCCACATCGACCCATGACAAATCATTACCCACATTCTCCCGGTCACAGCAGAAATGCCACCTCCACCTGACGGTGGCACAGGAAGCCGTACAAAATTACCAACAACGCACTAGTCTACTTATTCGATTAGGGGAGGCTATAAAGAGGACGCCTCGCCGTGCAGCGAACGCAAAGTATTTCGCGACACGAACCTCGACCAACGACAAAAAAACACAAACAAACCAGAAATCAACTCAAAAAATATAATTTTTTCCACAGAAGAAGTTTTTAAACTCGATAACCTCAAATTTTCGGATCACTTCAGTCCCGCCCCGCTTGTGCCTTTCCCCGTTTCAGTGTGAGTTCAGTTTGTAGTGGACCAACTCCCAGTGGTGGACAGAGAGTGAAAAGAAAAGAAAAAAAACAACCTCCGCGTACACAAAGAGAAAATCAATTTAATTGAAACGAAAGGCAACAGGAAACCTCAAAGGACTCAATCATGGTGGTGAATTTCAAAGTTTTCAAAAAATGCTCCCCCAACAGCAAGGTCACCCTGTACATGGGCCGCCGGGAGTTCGTCGATGCCATAACCACTGTGGAACCTGTTGGTAAGTCTCATATTTGTCCCCCAACCCGAAAAAAAAAATGATAACCATTCAACCACGGGGATGGCGACGATGACGGGTGGGTGTGTGTGGTGTGCAGTCTAATTGAATCAGTTCCACACGACCGATTGGCGGGCCACACCTGGACCGGGGGGCGGACGGCACGAGGATTCAATTTGACTCACGTCGGAGCGGGCGTGTGAGTTCCAGGAATCGACCGGAGTCGAGGTTGCCGAGCGACTTATTGGATTTGTTTCTTGGCGACTATTGCATCTGGAAATCGCATTAGTCCTGTCAAAGTTCCCGCCCTTCAGTCTCTGATTGCTTGTGTTGGGCCCGGAGTGGGGCACTTTTGAGACGTGTCCTGGCGGCCAAGGGGGAATTCAAGGCTTTCCACTGGTGGATGGGACGGATTTTCGGGACTCTGCCGTGGTTCTCTAACCCGAAGACTCCTTCTCCCTTCAAGCCAACTCAAGCCTCACCTCCTTCTTCTTCTCTTTCTCTTTCAGATGGAATCGTCGTCCTTGACGATGAGTACGTCAAGCAGAACCGCAAGGTTTTCGTTCAGCTGCTGTGCAACTTCCGCTATGGACGCGAGGAGGACGAGATGATGGGGCTCAATTTCCAAAAGGAGCTCACCTTGGCCTCGATGCAAGTGTATCCACAGCAGAAGGTCGACATGAGTCTCACCAAGCTGCAGGATCGTCTGTTGCCCAAGCTGGGCCCGAACGCGTTCCCCTTCGTCATCAATATGCCGCCGAATTCGCCGGCATCGGTGGTCCTGCAGCAGAAGGCCAGCGACGAGGGTCAACCTTGTGGAGTGCAGTACTTTGTCAAGGTGTTCACCGGTGACTCGGAGGTGGATCGGTCGCATCGTCGCAGCACGGTCAACCTGGGCATTCGAAAGGTGCAGTACGCCCCGACGAAGACGGGCATCCAGCCGTGCACGGTGGTGCGCAAGGACTTCCTCCTGTCGCCCGGCGAACTGGAGCTGGAGGTGACGCTGGACAAGCAGCTGTATCACCACGGGGAGAAGATGGCCATCAACGTTTGTGTCCGGAACAACTCGAACAAGGTGGTCAAGAAGATCAAGGCCATGGTGCAGCAGGGCGTCGACGTGGTGCTCTTCCAGAACGGGCAGTTCCGGAACACCATCGCGTTCGTCGAGACCAGCGAGGGCTGCCCGATCCAGCCGGGCTCCAGTCTGCAGAAGGTGATGTACATGGTTCCGAACTTGGCCGCCAACATCGACCGCTCGGGAATCGCCGTGGAGGGCGACGTCAAGCGAAAGGAGACCATCCTGGCCTCGACCACCTTGTGAGCGCGCACAGACTGCCTTGTTTTGCACTCGTTTCTGAAGTTTTCTCTCCCTTTCCAGGTTGGCCAGTCAGGACAGCCGGGACGCATTCGGAATCATCGTCTCCTACGCGGTCAAGGTGAAGCTGTTCCTTGGAGCCCTGGGCGGCGAGCTCTGTGCCGAGCTGCCATTCATCCTGATGCACCCTAAGGTAAGCTTGAGACCCCAGTAAACCGGTCCCCCTTAAACTGCACTCGCCCTTGCAGCCATGCCGCAAGCAAGACACCAGCACAGACGTGCCTGAGAAGACTCCAATCGATTGAAGCACCCACCCGCTGATCCGATGACCCACGATGACGACGACGACGGCGAACGACCGACCCAAGCCAACGATCCAACGGACTACGCACGCGAATGAACCCGACCGAAAGTTTTATGATTTGTGCTGTATTTTTGTATCTTTTTGAGTTGACTCCTTCAGTTTCCTTAGAGCAAACGTACACATGTATAAGTATTGATGTCAATGCAATAACCAGTCTAAAATGTAAGAATGATATCGTTACATAACAGAACTAACCTACACACACACGATATGCCTACTAATCCTTAGCCACTCTTAATGTTACATATACCACGCGTATATCTATCTACTCTTGTATACTCGTATCCTTAGAGTTAGTTACTCGGTCCGCAGACGGGCCAACCAATGTATGTATATGCTAAGAATGCAGTGGATCCACCGATCAACGGGAGTCAGGGATCAATATATATTTTCCATAAAACTCTACTCTACTTTAGTCTGTGACAATGTGTTTGTGATAAATTAAAAAAAAATGAGAACAGAAGTACGGACGTAATAAAGTCTGGACGAGATGAGATGTCTTTCATTGATGGGGGTGCTTAAGAGAGAAGCTCAAATTTTGTCAATTAAGAAGCAGTCCCTGCTTGTGTGAATAACCGGGTTCTGAAAGGTGTGGTGGAATGTCTGGAAGTTCTGGAAGTTCTGGAAGTTCTGGAAGTTCTGGAAGTTCTGGAAGTTCTGGAAGGTCTGGAAGGTCTGGAAGGTCTGGAAGGTCTGGAAGGTCTGGAAGGTCTGGAAGATCTGGAAGGTCTGACACTTCTGGAAGGTCTGAAGACGTAATAAAGCCTATACGAGATGTGATGTCTTTAATTCATTTACTGGACGTGGTTGCTGAGAGGGGACATTGATGATGGTGCTCGAGAGCGTAGCTCAAATTTTGTCAATTAAGAAGCAGTCCTTGCGTGTGTGGATAACCTGAAAGGTGTCTGGAAGTTGTGGATGTTGCCTGGAAGTTCTGGAAGTTCTGGAAGGTCTGGAAGGTCTGGAAGGTGTCCAGATCGTACAGGCTTAGTACAATCGTAGTGAGGAATCAGACACTTGCGATGTGATTTGCTTAGTTAAAGGATGGCCATTTCAGCTGTGCCATCGCTTGAACATCGACGAATGCGCTGCTATTAATTGTGTAGACCTATCCCACATTTTGAATTAATTATGAGTTCCCTCTTTGTACTGATGGTTCGGTAAGGCGGACAGGAGTATTCTGTGCATTAAGTAGTACCGAAGTGACATCGTCACACACACGAGGCAGTACTCGCATTGAGAGGCCAAAATGTAACCGACAATTCCATCACCATTTTTCAGATAGTCACGCAATAACAAAGAACACAGCATCAGACAGTCTCAAACCGAAGCCGCTTAGACTGCGCCTCGTTTGCAGCTTCCGTGGGTCGCCTGTGGCCGGTGAACAAGCCCATGGCGGAACAGATTAGCATTTCGAACGTCTAGAGATGCGGATCGATGCTATGTGAATTCTTTTGCGGGGTACGACTACGAGGACGGACTTGTCAGACCGCGGTGTGAATGGATGCCGAGGAGACGGTAGATCAATTAAGCTCATGGTCCATGTTGATGGACGAAAGCCAGTCACACAAACCGCAAACCACAAGTGAGTGTCGGTCAACGACGGCATGGCGAAGACATGTAGCAGAATGATGGGTCGAAAGCATGAAACAGAATTAAATGTCGTCAGAGGACTTGGAGGCAACAACTTGGGCCTCGCATCAACACGGTGCAGGACAGCTTTGTCAATAAAGCGGTGGAACGGGATGTGGAAAAGCGTCTGCAAAAGGGAAAGTCAATGCCGACGACGACGATTCGAACTCGGGTAAGATACGACTTCTGGCGTTAAGGCCCATATCAAACAGAATCAGATTCTGTGCTGATCGATAACGAACCAGCGGCTACCGGCGCGGAAGGTTGATCTAATGCACCGAGGGACATACGTCGTCATAAAGGTGCTACTCACTGACAGGTGCGTGGTGGAAGATATCACCTGCATTCAGGGTCACGAACGAGATGCAGCGCTGGTGCGAACTCTAGAACGAATGGCTCGAAGAGGACATCAGTGAGGGAAGAGGAAAACATCCAAGATTTTACCGAGCCTCATTTTCGAAAAAAAAAAGATCATATGAAGCCACCATTCCACAATCCGCACCAATTAGATCCATGGCAAGAGTGCGTGATGTGTCCTAGTTTGCCGACTTGATTGTGAACGCGAGCAACTGCTGCGTTTTGTGCCGTTCGCTCGTGTGGTTCGCTGCGAGTGCTGGGGACTGTGGGGAGCTTTTGCAAAATGTAATGCGCTGTAGTTGTCATCACCTTGAAATGGAAATGAGAGTGGGGCATTGGAGAGGAAATGGTTATTCTGGTAGTGAATGCCGACAGTGCGACAAGATGAGTAACTAAGTTGAGCTGGCGATTTTTGTTCGCATCTCGTTGAATCATTCAGAAGGTCTTAGCGAAGGGGTGCAATTTTCAGCTGTCCAGACGATGGTGAGTTGATGTTTGTGAATTGAATCTTACACTCTCGACCGTTTCAGAGATAATTGCGTGTGCTAAACAATCTCCGATTATAGAGTTCGAAGAAAATATTGAGCTGCGTATAAGAATTGATGAGTGACCCAGCAACGACGAAGTCGGGTGGTTTGGACGTTTTAAGCAATTCGTTGTTGCCTGTCATCGTTCATGGGTCGGGGTTGGCTGATTCCAGTCCGCGATGATGCGGACGCAACGCGATGAATCGATCGGTAATCCGGACCCATCTTTTGTGGCGAAATCTGAAGCATCGGACCACAAATGGTCGCTTCAACTAAATTAAATACATTTGAATAATAAATTTGAAATGAGAGAAGTCAGAATTGCAACAGTTGTGGAAGTACAGGGAATAGTTGCGCAGTAGTTTGGAGTAGTCGAGTAGGAGCTTGCATTTACCGCCTAAGTTTCTGCAGCAACGAAAAAAATAAAAGTCCGCTTAAAGCTCGAAAATGAACAAAAATAAAATACACTTGTGGTGTGGTTGGTGATGCAGCCAAGGGTGGCAGTGGACCTCAGTGAATCGTGCTTCTCGAACTAGTACAGTCCTGTGCATGGCGCCTCCACATGCGTACGATCAGCTGTATGTGGTCCATTTCCAAACGTCACACATCAGTGGAGGCGTTGTCTACCATGGCCCACGAACATGCTGCTGGGATACCCGAATTCAACTAAAAAGGTCGTTGACGATCAGTGGGTAGCACTACACCTAACATGCCACACTATCGTGCTATCCATCTATTCCTTCGACCTTCAGTACCACTGCGAAGAATTAATTTATCGTTAAATTCATTGTAGTGCATTTTGTAGTCATTGAGCTTTGTACGAAATTAACCAGCGAGATTGTCCCAGAAAATTGCATAAAGCGCATAGACGTGCATAAAAGCTTATCAAGGCAACTGGGCACACGACTAAAATTGTTTTGAAAAGTGTCAAACATATCAAATGACTCAGCTAACTTGGTGTGCCGTCTTATCAAGAATGAATTCGCTTTTATTGATCGCACTTCAGATTGGGAAATATTTTGACCCGAATTGGAAGTGAATGCTGAGGCGTTTTGTAGAACACGATAAAATCAAACGGTTCTCAAGTGTGCAATTCTATTTGATGACTTATCATGACGCGACCACGGTCTCGGCTAATGTAATGCAATCTCAATCAGTCAAGAAATCTGCGAAAGTTAAGTCACATGGGGTATCAGGGTGGAAGTGTTGTTAGTTTTTGCAATAATTGGTCATGTTTTTGACCAAGGGATCAAGCGATGCGCTCACTGGGTGCTGTGTACAAGAGCTAAGAGAAGACTTCAAGTAAAATCGTATGCGTGTTACAGGTAAACCTTAATTTCGTGTGAATACAAAATTTCCCGAGTTGAAGTTTGAAAACTAGAGTGGGAATGGTAATTTTTTTTATCAACATTCAACTTCAGATATTTTATTTTAAATTAATTATCAACAGTTCCCCAACACAACCTGCTCTTAATTGACGTGACCTCTTCTTCCAGCTTAAACTTGTATTTGTTTTAATTTTTTGCGATAAGTTCTTCCGGAACAGTATTCCTCCAATGCGCACTCAATTTCTTCAAATGTTACATCAATACACAATACACTGATCACAATGGGCCTACTCTAGCCTAAGTGTGATTGCCCTTAGCAGTCAGCCACTTCTACATATATGGGTGGTGCTACAGCCCGTAGGGAGCCAGGGCCTAGCTTCTGAGCAACCACTCGTGTTGTGCGTGCTATTGTTCTGTCACTAGTGGAAGGGACCTACAGTTCAATGCCGAATCCGAACGGCTTTGTTTGAGAAGCTTTCTCTAGACAGGAAATACTTTTTGAGCATTGTCTATGACTCGAAAGAGGTGGGGTCGTGAAAATTGCTTTCGTCGCACAGAGCAGGAATCGAACCTACGACGTCGAGGTTGCGGTTAACACACATACTCACAACGACACGGGCCACCACCACTACCTAACATCAATACATTTCTTCCTCTTCTACTTCTAATCGTGCTACAGTCCGGAATGAACCTGGGCCTCAGACAGCAAGCCTCTCCAGCTGGTGCGATTCTTCGATAGTTGCCTACGAATTCGCACGCCAAGTTGATAGAGGTCCTTCTCCACTTGTGGCCACCATCGGCTTCTTGGTCGCCCTATATTACATTGTCACACTGGTTTGGAGTTCGGAGTCAAAAGACTCTTCGGGCTGGAACATTGTTGTCCATGCGCTCTATATGGTCTGCCCATTCATCGCTTTACAGCCAATACAGTTCATGGTTGAACCTTCTTCTGCAGAAATCAACGCAAAAAGGACGAAAGATTGAATGCTGAACTTTTCTCCCGAAAAGACAAAGGGCTTCTTCATCCGCTTTTGAGATAGTTCAGACTTCAGGGGATGATCAGGGTTTAATATAACGTTAACTTGGTCCTTCGCAAGATGGGCGTGCTACCCAATTGCCTCTTGAGCCCGAAGTCGTCGATTTTGTGTGTCCTTCTTAATGACAGCCTATACTTCATTTGCCTTTATTCACTGCTAAACCCATTCTTACTGACATGTAGCGTGGGTTTTAAAACACATTCAATTCAAATCATCAAAATGGAGAGAACACTAATCATACACTCAATCAATTAATGCTGAGGAAGCAGTCACATTCAGTTTTGATCGACACTGTCCAATGTTCTGCATTCTGTTCAAGTATACGCAATGAATTTAGCGGCACAACAAAAAGCAGTCAATCATCTGCTTGCAGGTGACTTGAGGCGGTCTGAACAGCAGTTGGACTGATCCCGTTTGGAACAGTCGAAGCATTGCCCAAGAATCTTAATTACTATCTCGGGACGGTCTCTCCTGGTAAGGTCTGTGTGCCGTAAGAGGCGACTACAATCCTGAGCTATGGGCTGCGGGCTTAAGGAAAGGCTATTCCATTACTAGTCTTCATTGAAGGTTTCAAGCTCGCGGCACATAAACGGTGCCCCCAGTCCTCGAATGATATGACACCCTACTGGTAGCTTGTCATGTGGTTATAGTCTGGAGCCACGGGAAGTTTATGATCGTCTCTAGGGACTTGTATAAGTTTCAGCCTGATCGCTTGAGGTTGGCCTCCAAGTGGGAGTGTCGTGGGGGCTGTGGCTTATAACAAAAAGTGGGGTTGAGAGGTGGAGGTATCCGGATGGACACCACAGCTCCGGCCCGAAGAGTCTTCGACACCGAGCCATTGGGACAGCGGTAACAGAGGACGTCCTCGCACTAGATGGCGTACACAAGTGGAAAAGGACCTCAACCAACTTGGCGTGCGCAACTGGAGGCAGTTGGCGAAGGATCGTGCTGGCTGGAGAGGCATGTTGGTTGAGGCCCAGGTCCACCCCGGACTGTAGTGCCAATCAAAGAAGAAGAAGAAGCCATGAGTAAATCTTGTCCACTGTGAGTTAATGGGATTGCGCTTGTACCACTCCAAAATGTGAGAGGTCTTGGGTGGCACATGAAACAACCTATAAGCCTATAAGGCAGGAGATCGCGTAAATCAATTACTCACCTGTCTCAGGACTCATTCAGAGGGCTCTTGTTACTCTGGGAGATATATAATAGACATGCCGAAAATTCAGAATTTCAAAAGCTGAGTGATCTAAGACGTCTTTGACCTCGAACCCCTTGGCAACGCAACAGTTGACGGACGTGTATACAGTGAAATATATCAACGTCTATACGGATGGATCCAAGATGCGTAAATGCACTGGCATTTGCATTTACAATCTCAAAATGTACACCCTGACCGGCTACGGAGGAACCTGTGGTCCCTAGCGCCCTTGCGAGGTGCTCTTGTGTGGACCATATCCGCCGTGTCTTCCAACTCAACCGCACGCCTGTGGCCGAGTGGCGTTCCAATCGCATCCGGGCCACGAATGCTGAATGGATCCGGTGTCCCGGCTGGAGCGTTGTATACAAGAGGAGTTGACGCTGGCCCATGGACGCCGGATGGATTATTCGAACCACTGGCACCGTATGAGACGTATTCTCGGTAAGTCGGGGTCGGGGTCAGTATAACATTTTTTTCTTAAATTGGTGGGTGTTTTCTTTGTTTGGAAATAAAAAAAAATGTTCTTCGAATTGCGAAAGACGCACTTTTCAATCAGAATCAATGATAATGACTGTGACTTCCAGCTGGTGGAAGTGACCAGAGGAATACCTCTGTTGGACTCACCACCAGCTGATGTTACCTTTCTAATTGGTGGGAAAACAACTATCAAAGCAAGAGAAATCAGGTTCAAGCTGATCGCATACTGCCATTACGAGCTCAGGGTGTTCATTAATTGGTAACTCGATTACTCTCAATGGGTCTCAGGTCATTAGAACGTAGCCGGCAATGGGGCAGCGGATAAACTTGACAGTAAAAGGACAGCAATTCAGAGGCAAGTATTCAACCATTTTTTGCAGTCAAGACGAACGTGAACGACGAAGTCATAGACATAGCAAATCGTAGGTGGCACTCCCTACCCACCTGTGGGACAACTGAGATGCTCTAGAATGGCCCCCATGGATGGTGGTTGGAGCGCTAATTGGCCATAATCATCCATGGAACCAAAATGAGACATAACAATAACTGAAGAGGTAGACGCTGTCTTAATGAAGAAGAAAGGGAAGATACTCCTCAATACGTCGGCCACTGCCTCGGTCTCTGATAGTTGAGTGGCAGAACACTGAGAGAACGCTTCTTTCGATAGAAATCTCCTTAACCTCTATTTTCAAGTTCATAACCTTATCACGCTGGTTGAAGATTTCCTAAGGTCTGTGACATGGCGCCCTCTGCATTGTCACATAGCTCCCTCGGTGCAGGAGTAACATATTGACTCAAACAATAAACAAACTTTAAAAAGCTTCAACCGCACTAATTGTTATCTAAACCAACTCCAATCTCCACCGTCATGTTTATTGTCCAAGGACAGACCGACCCAAAGGCCCGAGTATCAATCAAATGAACTCAAGTAGCTCCAAGTTATCGACTGCAAACACGAAATTTAACAACCAAAGCCACCTGCCACCTGTTCGCTGTCTCCCGGGGCCAATCTCACAAGTGTGCATGCCAATCTCCAGCCCAGTCGAACTGCAATCAACAGCGGTCTATAAATAATGTCCTGTCGCGCAGATCGATTAAGATAACCGGCCTACAGTGTGCGCGATTAGCTTAATTGAGTCGAAGATAAACAAGTGGCATAATCTAATTTGTCAAGGGCACTGTCGCATGCGGCGAGCCCTATGCCTCAACAGAAAATGTGTGGGAATTTGTCGGTACAACCATCGGCGAGGGTTCGGTTCAAATGAACCCCGTTTGAGTGCATGTGTCTCCCCGCAGAGTTTATGATCGGCTTAATTTTATGATGCTACGCGATAATCAGGGGCACAACAGAAATCGGTGGCTGTTACGTAAACCCGCGGTTACAGCTTGTAACGACGTTAATCTGCTCGTAAAATGAACAGGAGTCGTTTGGAAATATGACACGGATGTACGAGGGGGGATTTAAGAGAGACTGTCTTAGTTGGTCGCTAGGCGTAAGTAAGCACTGTCGGACTGACTTGTCTGTCAGAGCCTAAGTCAATGAGGTATCGCGCCCAGGTGAGGTACCGAGAATGTCATGCAAATGGCCACTTTTTGAAGCCAACCGGACACCAGAATCTAGTTCAATGCACAGTCCTTAAAGCATTTTCTGTTCACATTCAATGAAGAAACGCCGAAATTAAGTGGTAAACCAACTCAGCGGCCGCTAACGCGCCTTCATATGGGCGTTCCCTTCCTCGGAATGAGGGTCATAAATACAATCGACTGCACTGAGGAGAGTTTAATCGGGGAGATTAATATGGGCTGGCAAGTCGTTAAATTGCAGAGAAAGCCTGAGGGCAGGAGGCTAAGGATGCTTTTGAGAAAAGGCTTTCCGTGATGTTGGTCGATAGAGGAAGAGCTCCAGGCTGAATAAGTGGTAATAAAGAAGGCCACCGTCAATCCATTTTTATTCCCTGTTCCTTGGTTTAACTATTTAAGTGATAACCGCCTGAATGAACTCGGTGGTGGACGGTGAGCAGCGTTTCCGGAGTGCAGTGAATGCAACACGCTGCTGGTAATGGAACGACTTGAAATTTGCAGAGCACGAGGTAAATTGTTGGTCACATTTAGTGCAGATCAACTATGAGTCGTGAAAACAATCTAACATTGCACCAAATAAGAAAAACAACCGCAGGCAACAAGCTTCATAGGCGTTCAAGCCTGGATGTGGATTCCACGAAGGCTTTCATGTAAGATCTCAAACTTGAGCCGAGTTAAATGACATAAGCAGTGCCGCAAGCCATCACAGTCGTCGGTACCCTCGAGTACATTCCGAACAACCGCGTTTTCACAAGTGACTAGAGGACGGTAGTAAACATTCGAGAGCATCCATCCGCACTCGTGGGCGGATAGAGCTTGTTAATGATAAGCATAGTTGAGTACCTGCTGTACTAAGTCTTGCTCAGGCTGCAAAGCGATGTCACGCGTTGCCTTAACAGACAGGAGACGGTGTCAGTTGCATCTCTCTTTCACACCGACAAGGCGGTTGACACGGTCGACTCTAGATTCAAATTATTCGACTTTGAAATTCCTATGTTAGTGGTAAGACTAATCTTTAAGTTTATGTGCTATAACATTGGTTAGGTTCGAAATAACGCCTCAAGATCAGTAGAGAAGCTAATCCTCGTGGTATACAACAAGGGTCCATACTGGGATCAACACTATTACAGCTCCACACAGCAGACAAGGCAACCAAAGCATGTCTACGCTGATCATTTCTTAATTCGATGATACCGTGACTTCATTCGCCTTAGTGGATATAGCGAAACGGCTGGGGTCCCATGTTCGATTCCCAGTGAAGGGAAAGTTAATACGATTGTTTTGGTTCTGGTTTTCAAATCCGGTCCAGTCCCCATTTGCAGTGGGGATCAAATGAAAGACACTGGGTAGTACCCAAGATGCGGAGCTCGAAAGTCAACATATGAGGTGCGATCTTCCACACATTTGACATTGATACCATCTGAAGAACACAACGGGCTGCTATTGGAGGCGTTTGTGAGCATCGAGAAGGAAGCGGCTAAGATGCGGTTTGCGGTCAGTGAGTCTATGACAAAGTATATGTTGTCTACGACGAAGGTCCACCAACACCGATGTCTTGGACAAAACGCCACTATAGACAGCTACAACTTTGAAGTAGTGAAAGGCTTTGTCTACCCAGGCTCCGAAGTATTCACAAGCAATGACACAACGAGATCACGCTGACCACCCACTTTGCCCACTTAGAAGGCCACATCTCTCGAAGAACCAAGATCTCTCTATATAAGACCCTGATAGTTCCAGTCCTGCTGTATGGCGCAGAAGCGTGGTCACTAACTAAAGCGGACGAGAACATTCTTGGTCGCTTCGAGAAGAAGGTTCGTCGAAATATATTTGTTTCCGTATAAACTGATGGTGGTTGGACGAGGAGACTGATCGACCAAATGTGCGGGCTATACAGCGCCATCCATCTGGTCAAACGGGTTCGAATCTCTCGTCTCAGATGGCTAGACCACCTAGAGTGGATGGAGACCAATGTTCCGGCCCGGACAAGTCGACTCATCGACTCAAGTCCCGATGGAAAATGCGGCAAAGGAAGACCACGACTCCGGTGGCGCACGCAGAAGGAGGGAACCTCAGTAAGTTGAACGCACGTGGCTTTAAGCAACTAGTACAAGACTGAGATAGATGGAGAGTCATGTTGGCTGAGGCTCAGGTCCACTCCGGAATGTCAAAGGAAAAAGAAGAGTCTCGCAATGGACCAGCAACGGCCTAAGTGCGCTGGCAATTTCGGTGGCTGGTTAACCTAATCTATCCTACTAGGGATAGCAATAAAGAGGTCCCTTATTACTAGACGGAAATGTACATAAGTGGAAATTAGAACTAGATGTGACCAGCAACAGGTCGAACTGGACTTCGTTAGACAGCAAAATGGTCAAATACTTTCTGTCAATCGCAATACCTCGAATCGTAAAAGCCATTTCATGAAGCATAAAATTGGTGAGAAGGTGCGGTAACCCAAAGGCCCGGTAGGCAGCACATGAGTTACTCCAACGAAGAATACAAGTGTCTCTTCTCTTGCAGCTCCCGAGGTGCACTCTCAAGGCCTTCGTTCGCATTCGCTTAAAATCGTCGTCTCTGGTACAACTCGTACCAGAGCTTTGATGACCGCATTTCTTTGACGTCTGACACACGAGCCATCTGCGAGCACTAGGTTGAATATGAGCCAGGAAAGGACTGTAGTCGAATTTTCACTCATAGATCCAAGACCCCGAAGGATCTGGCGCTGGCGTCTTCGTGGAGGACGACAGCATTAGCGAAGTTTCTAAGTGTTTATAATCTTCGCGAAGTATTTTGTGAAGAACAGATGAATAAGACGGAGTATTTGTGGCGCAGTCCAAGCTGTGCTTAAGGTGTTGCCCTGAATTTGAACTGCAGTCTACGTTCGCTTATGTCTGTTCCACAGCGGGGAATGAGATAGCCGTTGAACTACTTAGAGGAGGATCAGATAGAGGAACTCTTCGGACCTACGTTGGGACTACGTGCACCGTTGATTAGGAAATCCATCGACGACTGGGCTTCGGGTGAGCCTTACCCGAGGTGGCACGTCTCTGCAGGATGACAGACCCACCAAGCGCATGCTTCTTCACATCGGTAAGAAATCGTCGGTTATCTCTTGACAAAGAGGAGTGCATCTGGCTTAGAGTAGCACTCATTGGTCACTATACCTTCGCCAGACACCTACATACATGGGTTTGGTCTGAGCGATTAAACTCTCTGCGATGTCTGTGGAGAAGATGACGACACTGTAGAGCACTTCCTCTGCCAATGTGCCGCCTGTGCTCGGATCCCGTGGCAGTTAGTCGGTGCTGATGAGGTGAGGGCTGATCGTAATCACAGAGGCGCCTGTTGGTATTCCTCCAGAAGACCAAGAAATCAATGAAACAGCTTTGCTGGCAGAAAAAAAGTTTATTGAGTCTGAATGCTTCCGTAGTGTAAAAACCTCTCTTATTTCTAAGTAGTTTCTCTCGCTAAAACTGGCCTAAACTGCCGGACTATACACTCCAGAATATAAAAATAATATGGGTCAGGACCCAGATTCTTAGCAGTGACTCCTGTTGTGTTTGCTATTGATCTTTCACGAGTGGAAGGGACCTACAGTTTTATGCCGACTCCGAATGGCCAAGTTTGAGAAGCCTTTTTCTGGACATGAAATACTCCTTGATCATTTTAAGATGGAAAGAGGTGGGCATTATCTTTGTAGTAGAGACCAGGGATCGAACCTGCGACACCGAGGTTCAAGTGCATTGGAGTCGATTCACGTACCCACAACGCCACGGACCACCACGCAGCTATGAAGAAAATCTGATGAATGCTTGAAGGCAAAAGTGAAGCGTGCTTCGGTCTTTGCAAAGGCATTGCAACGCTGAATTTTGTGATTTGTGAAGAAACGATAAGGACAAGGGCGACCAGCAGTCATTCCAACTTGGCTGCAACATCTTCCACTGGTGTTCCACCGCCGATATCTTCACGTCAAAGCAATTAATAAAAACAGGTTTGACAATACTCGACGTAAGCATACGTACACCAAATTTGGGAAGAAACAAAAAACCAACAATTCCGATTCGAGGCAAACTCTTGTACGCATCTCCTTGCTCAGGGCTTAGAGCGAGTCAGTTTACAAGAGCTCGTGACTTTGTCACATATTGTGAGCCAGTTGTCCAACGAAGTAGCAAATTCTTACCTTTGCCTCCCGCTGATATAGACCCGATGAATCATCCATCAGCCGTGGACTTGATTTGCCAACCAAATTGAAGGCAATCAGTGCGAAGCCAGCAGACCCGTCTGACACCAGTGACCTACAAATCAAAGGTCCAACTTGAAGGTGTCTTGGCAACTTGTCGACCGGAAAACAACTTCACAACGAACTGCGCGACTACCTTGTATTGCCCCACTCAATAGTGTGCCGCTTACAGATAAAGCCAAACGCCCAACACTATAACCGATTAGACGCTACCCCCAAAGTGGATAATGGTCGGGCACTAGCACTTGCGTGTCACCGTATCGGATCTGGCCCACAACTAATCGGCGCCCGATAACGCGTTTGAAACACTCATCCGCTTTCGCCCTAATCAGTCGCCGTGCGGATCGAGTTAAGATTTAGTGCACAGCCGGCAGTAGTTGCCGTCAAATAGGATTCGGTTACAGTCCAGTGTTGCGTTGCGCGATGTGTTGCGAGTGCTGCAGTGTACGCCAGCAGAAGATCTGGGTCTTCACGCTCGGCATTGTGTTCCTCGTTCTCGGGGTGGTCTTCATTTGCGTGTGGCCGCCGATGATCAATAGGATCCTCTACAACGTGAGTTAATTTGCTCAAGGCGCTCCAGACATTCACCACCACCTTCTGTTCGTGTGTTCCCCAGGCGCTGCCGCTTTCGAACGTCTCGCTGACGTTCGACAAGTGGGAAGTGACGCCCGTTCCGGTGTACATGCACCTGTATCTGTGGAACTGGACCAATCCGGAGAAAGCCACCGACCCCGACGTAAAGCCGAACTTCGTGCCCATGGGCCCGTACGTGTTCCGCGAGCAGAAAGTCAAGGAGGACATCACGTGGCACGAGAACAAGACGGTCACATACTTCGGCACCCGCACTTGGTTCTTCGAGCCGGAGCGGTCAAACGGAACGCTGCAGGACCGCGTTACATGCCCGCACCTGCCGACGATGGTATGTATATGTGCCGCGATGTGTCCCGACTTAGATTGTCCCCTCCCCCCAGGCGACGACCAACATGGTCAGGAATGAGACGAAGGCAGCGAAGGTGGTCGTCAACAGGATACTGAACACCAAGGGAGGGATGCTGGCGACGACGCACACCGCCGACGAGTGGCTGTTCTCCGGGTACTTCGACGAGTACCTGGACTTCGCCATGAAGCTGAACAATCCGGACGTGCCGGTGCTGACGCCGTACTTCGGGCTGTTCCTGGACCGGAACGGCTCGAAGGAGTTCGACGGAACGTACACAGTCCACACGGGCCAGGGGGACCTCACGCAGATGGGCGCGCTGACGCACTGGAACGGCAGCACCTCGACTGGCTTCTACGAGGGCGAGTGCGGCAAGGTTAACGGCAGCACGGGCGATCTGTGGGAGCCGAACCGACCGGAGGGTGAGCCCATCACGATGTTCATCCCCGACACGTGCCGCTTCATAAACATGTACCCCGGCGAGAGGGTGAAGATGTTCGGCATCGACGCCATCAAGTACGGCTCCAACGACATGACCTTCAACAGCGGCGACAAATATCCGAACATGAAGTGCTTCTGTCCACCGGAGGCGGAGGAGTGCATGAAGCCGGGCGTCATTGACCTGGGACCGTGCGCGGAAGGAGCGCCGATGTATCTGTCGCACGCGCACTTCTATCTGGCGGATCCCAGCTTCACGGAGAACATAACTGGGCTGGCGCCCAACCCGGACGAGCACACGTTCTTCATCATCATGGAGCCGAAGTTGGGCGTGCCGCTGATCGTGAACGCCGACGTGATGGTCAGCATCAGGATTCAAAGAGATGATGACTTTAAGTAAGTTTTCACGCGCACTTGGACTCGTCTGAACGATGTTTCGTCCCTTTTCAGCATCCTGCGAGGCATCCGCGACAACTTCTACGCGCCATTCTTTACCATCTCGCAGCGGGCGCAGATAGACGACGCCCTGGCGAAGGAGGTGAGGGTAAGTACAAGAGAAACTGCGCTAATCACACGCTGATTTGGTGTCCTTTCCAGCTTGCGCTCGCCCTCCCTTTCTATGGACTGTACACGGGCATAGCCTTGACGTGCCTGGGCGGTGTGATGATAGTCGTTGGTATCTTCTTGACCCTCACGAGGAACTGGCGAGGACAGCGGTCAGAGAAGACTGACATTTAGCTCTAAGATTATATTTGTACATCAATAAAGTTTGTATACGGACTTCATTGCATTTTTGGGGTGCCACCGGAGGGAGACTTAGGGCCCGCTCACCTGCAAGCGTAATAACAACGCCTTTCTTGAATGAAGCATTCTCTGTGGCCAAGACAACGTCTGTTAGCCCCGGCAACAGTAGCACCACCCCCCAGCATTCACCTGTTTGCCGCAAAACATTTAGTGGCTTATTTGGAGAGTAGTAAAATTAGGACGTTATTGCAACGCATTGTGCTGTTATGGCTCACAAATTATCGAAATGAAATCCAAGCACCATTACGCTCGGCGTAAGGGCTAATAACTGACGGTCGTAACCCTTCATGTAATGGCGACTGTCGTGCACAAAACATGCCGTAAATCATCCCTAATGGCTGGATGGCTTACTGCGCCATTATGAGATGTATCCGCATTTCGCACATACACGGCGTGTATTGTCGGGGGCGGCGATAAAGTGCACATTAAGACACCCAGGCAGTGAATAACTTTGGTGGTCTCATTTGAAAGCGTTACATTTGAAAATCCATTCACCATCCTGATACTGCCAGTTGAGCGGGCTTTAAACAGTAACAAGAGGCGCCGAGGGTTACAACTTTTTTCTTTATGGGAAATTTATGTCACCTGGGGAATGACTGTGCGATGTGAATGATTTAGTGTACCGACTACCGGTGGATTTGATTGACAGTAGGAGTGTGAAGGAATTGGGCAGTTCTTCAGTTAAAGACGTCCCCAAACGACTTCATAATCAATTTCAGGGTGATGCCATTTGTCGTGTGTCGTGTCACACGACTGTTGCTTTCTGACACGCGTCGGTTTTCCATGGAAAGTCCACCATCGACCAAATATTCACACTTCGGCAGATCTTGGAGAAAACCCAGGAGCAACAAATCGATACCCACCACCTGTTCATCGATTTTAAGGCCGCGTATGATAGCATGTATAGAGACGAGCTATACAGAGCAATGTCTAGTTTTGGCATCCCTACCAAACTCGTCCGTTTGTGCAGGATGACGATGGAGAATGCACGCTGCTCCATCAAGGTCGGTAAAGACCTAACCGAGACCTTTGATGTCAAAAAAGGATTCAGACAAGGCGACGCGCTGTCATGCGACTTTTTCAACATCGTTCCTGAAAGAATTGTTAAAAACTCGAACGCCAACACCAGAGGAACAATCTTTAAAAAGTCCGTCCAACTACTCGCATATGCCGACGATATTGACATTATCGGAAGAACGCAGCGTGATGTCAATGGCGCTTTTGTGAGTATTGCAACGGAGGCCGCGAAGATGGGCTTAGCGGTAAACGAGGGTAAGACCAACACCGACGTCTCGGTCAGAACGTCACGGCAGACAGATATAACTTTGAGGTAGTTAAAAACTTTGTCTACCTAGGAACCGCTATCAACTCAGACAACGATACCAGCGCTGAAATCAAACGAAGAATAACTCTTGCCAATCGGTGCTTCTTTGGGCTAAGAAAGCAATTGGTAAACAAAGCCCTCTCTCGAACAACCAAGGTAACACTTTACAAGACCTTAATCGTCCCAGTCCTGCTATATGGCGCAGAGGCATGGACTGGAAGCTGCTCTTGGTTGCTTCGAGACGAAAATTCTTCGGGTGATTTTCTGCATAGCTGGTGAGTGGAGGAGGAGATATAACGACGAACTATACGGGCTGTTCAGCGACATTGACTTAGCCAGAAGTCTGAAGATCCAACGATTGAGATGGCTAGGTGATGTAGAGCGGATGGAAACCAATGGTCCGGCCCGAAAAGTCTTCGAATCCACCCCCGAGGGACGGCTCAGTAGAGGAAGACTGCGACTAAGGTGGCGCACGCAAGTGGAAAGGGCCCTCAACCAACTATGCGTGCGAAACTGGAGACAGCTAGCTAAAGATCGGGCTGGCTGGAAACGCTTGTTGGTTGAGGCCCAGGTCCACCCCGAACTGTAGCGCCACTTTAAGTAATTAAGTAAGTCGGTTTTCCATCGGCACAGTGCGACAAATTCTTAGTAGATAGCTTACGACAATTTCTTATGAAAAATTGGCTAACACTAATGATTTCGACAGAATTCCAAAACAGAGGCAAAATAGTTTGTTTAGTGGATCGACAATGACTATTAAGTGGTGAAATAGTTTGATTACAATGGGCATCACGGAAATGCATATGGAACATTTTCTTCGTTTAAAGATAAAACATTATGGAAATTGAGAGACAAATTATGAGACTGCAAGCAAATCCATTTAATTTCCCAGGAGAGGGAGCGATTGCGATATTTCATAAGGTTTGTGTGCTATTTTCGACTATCGAAAGAAGTTTTTCAACAACGTATTCGAGGATGTATGGGGACATTTGGAAAAATAAGTACACGCAACATTAGTCTGGTAGCGAGAGATGCGCTTAAGAAATGTGAACAGCTTTTAATATCCATTTTTGTATTGACAATACTCAAGAAAGAAGTCCAGAGAGTATATCCGCGGTGCACGCAAAAGCAACAACTGTAATTAAACTTTATTCGGCGTTCACAAAAATCGTTTTCGTTGTTTTTTCGGAGCATGGCAGCTGCTTTAATAATAACATGGATGGCACTAAAACTTCTCAGCAAACCACTCGTGCTGCTGTGCGTGCTGTTTCTCTTTGACGAGGAAAGGATCTACAATTTTATGCCAAATACTCTTTGAGCACTGTCAGTGACTTCAAATAGGAGCGACAGTGAAAATTAATATTTTTAGGGGTCGAACGTACGACGTCGAAGTATAAGTGCGTTGTCGGTGCAGCGGGTCACCATCGACACCTGCTTTACAATGTGCTTAAAGCTACGAAAATGTAAATGTATTTTCCGCCTTACACACCATTTGTATCCACCATAAAACCGACCTGGATTTCCAAATATTTTACTAACAACTGAGCATGTCAGTGAAACAGCATCAATCACTAGGAACCAGTGAACATTTCTCTCTTGTTGGTGAACCCAAGCGGTTTATCTTCATTGCAAGTAGGTCCCATTTCTTTCTAGCATTTACTTTGTTAAGGGCTCTATTGAACCTTAACTGACGATTTTCATTTCATTTATTTTTAAATTATGCATAATGTTACAATCTCAAGCTAAATCCAATACAAGAGCTTAACTTCAAGAATTCCAAGCAAAAATCATCTGGTCAAGAGTTGGGAAACATAAACAAAGTAAACCTCCACAACTCATCTTCTAAGCATCCAACTATTCGTCATCACTATGCCGCAGCTCTTCTTTGAAAAGCCGCAGTAATGATGAAACATCTTTCCGTCACCATCGTTATAGACCTGAAGTTGCCATATTAATATCCGAAACTTCAATTTCAGATTTGGTTTTATTTCGCACAATAAACCGAACTGAACTGGCTGTCTCCCAAAATAAAAAAATTGTTTTTTTGCGGAAAGCAGAACTTATAAATTTCGCACTGAAATTTCTCATCAACAGAATTTTCCTTCAAGGTCTGGTTGTTGCCGCTTTACTGGCATAAACTGAAATGAAAACGTGAGAAATTGACATGTTAAAGGTAGGATGTCGGTGCGCTTGACAACTGAGGCACCGTGGGTGCTTTTATGTCAACAGAAACTTAAAGACTTAATCAAAATTATTTACAAATTAAAACAAAATGCTGTTTTCTTTTCAACATTTTCTCACTCATTAAAGTTTTGCAACCTTTGTTGCACTTTCCTACAAAACACCAATTGTAAGAGAAGTAAATGCTTTCATCTTACATCAATTTGCAGTTCAGTTCCTGTTTTTCTGTTTTCGAATTGTGATTCAAGTTAAGAAAGCATCTGCCCACAGACAGAAACAAGCCCTGGATGACGTCATAAAACAAAAAGATGGCGGTCTTAACAAACTGTTCAAGACACCTTATTTCCCTTCCACCATGGAATCGACTTATGAAGCTAGGAAATGGCATAGATCAACGACTGCAAATCGGCAGCTGACGTTTCTCCCCAAAAAAAAGACACAGAATCTCGGTCTCGTACTGACGTTTTTTTTTTGTTCTGTCATTTCCGACACACGGATTCGGGGCGGATATAACTCCGATCGAAATCACGATTTCTGTGCTCTTCCTCGTCTTTGCATCACTCCACGACTTATTACTTGGGATTAACTACGATCCATAAGTAAGCAATGTGGCTTCCGCCTAGACGATCTCTTGCGACATGTATCAGCGATATCTGCATCTTTACGAATTGCCAGGCAGCAATTATATCCATATCGTTTTCTAGTAGTGAAGTATTCATAAACTGTCGCGCATCTCTCGTCCACCTGTACTGGATACCAGACCATACGTTCTGGGAAACTGTGAAGCTGACAAGCTCGAAAAATCCTCACAAAACAGTCAGAAAGAAAGTTGAAATCTCTTGTGACACCTTCACATTACAATTCACCGTCCTCAGCAAACAAAAAGTTAATGCCAGATGGAAAAGAGGACCCACATTTTTTTACTTTATTAATGCAGTTTTGGTTGGGTTTACGACGTCGTAGATTCGATTCCGACAGAAACTGACAGAAAGTCAGTGTCATACCGACGCGGAACGAATTGAGTTGCTTAAGGTTTGAAGATCGTCAGCGAATATTGAACAACTTTCTAAGTGTGTGCTGTGTAGCCCAAACAGCTCGCCTTTTGGCAGAAATGGCGCATCCATCGCGACTTCTGTACCCTAGTTTTCATCTCGGCGTGTAGGTTAATTATACAATTGAAAAATATTGTCGAGACGCAAATCAACAGAGAGGAGCATTATCGGATCATATTTCTTGGTAAATGAGGCTGTGAACAACGCTTCCGTCAACGGCATGCATTACAGAGTCATGTTAACGGACATTTTTTTTGTTCTAAAATTAAAGAGATGGATTTTAATGAGTTATGCGTTATGCAGGACGGCACCATGCCACGCAGGCCATACCACACCAAACTATCTTTTGCGCAGCAAATTGCTGCATTGTGTTATGAACCGACTTGGCGATGGCAAATTGGCCGCCTTGCAGCTGCGATATGTCCCCTTTCGATTTTTTTTAGAGCGATGTTATGCCAAAAATCCGTGAACGATTCAAGCACTTAATGTCAACGCCACTCATCTTAAAATCCAAAGTTATCAAAAAGGTATTGGAAAATTGGGGTTGCAGAATGCGCTACTGCGAAGCCAGCTGAGGCATGACCTTGTATTCCATACTTAATGGGAAAATTTGTCCTTACTAAGAAATTCGTGATATATTTAAATCAAATCTTTTTATTTTTTATTGAATTTCTAAAAATAAACTTGTATTTGGCCCACTTTGTACATCTAAAATAGCTTTGTTTAGTCATGGTGGTTGGTGGTCCACGCAATGGCTGTTACTCTGGCTTACCCTAATCTACCATGAATGCACCATTACACGGCGCCATTTCCG